>CM066035.1:166519819-167199126 GCA_033557465.1 Ichthyophis bannanicus | reverse complement strand
TTTTTTCTCTCCAAATATTCTCTTAATTTATATTCACTCATCTTTCTGGCTCTGAGACATTTTAACACATTTTGAACAATTATTCACTTTATGAGTTGGTCTCATACACTGGATGCAACTCATGAGAATCTGTGACTGACATTTTCTGGCCACATTTCAGACATCTTGAATCCTAGTTTATTGTCTGACATTTTGAAGATGTCAGCTAAACTGAACTCTTTAAAAAAAAAAAGGCAATGTTGAAACTGAAAACGCAGAATACAAATTAGACAAAGTGCAACTGATCTCGATCGTGAATGAAAGTAAATTGACAATAACTGTCAAAGGAGAGAACACAGGAAATGCTTGCACATGCTCAAAGAAGTTTTCTGAGCTCTGGGAAGCTAGACCCAAGTTAGCTCTGTCATGAATGACATCACCAACTGTGTGGCTGTTAGATTTTGCAATCCATGGAATATGTTCTATTTCGAAGAGCAAACTGGTGAATACTAGTCTAGTACTGATTACAAGACTACTTTTCCTGCATAAATCGGAAAAAAAGAATGCTGGGTGTTTAAGCTAAGCTAAATAGAAATGGCATAAAATATTCTTCCTAGCAAACTGCATGTAATTTAGATGCAGAAAGAACACTGGTGTAATTTTTTTTTTACTTCAAATAGTTAATAAGCAGTTTACACAATCAGTTACAAATGAACTCATCTAAGTTTTAAGCAGTCTGAAATTTTTTAAAAGGATTTTTAAAAAATAAATTACTATGAAAAAAATAGAAAATATATTTGAAGTTCAGTATCTATTTAATTAAAATTTTTTGGAAACTTATTTGGTGCTGTTTTTCACTTTAGCTTCTGGGTGCCAGAAATGTTGAAAGCTCCATTGCCAAATGCTAATATATTTTGTCTTATGGTGTTACGTAGGGGAAAACAAACTCTAGGCATCCAGGTATTAATGACTCATAAGTACATAAAATGGAGAGAGAAATAAATGTTATAATTAGTTTCTTTTAGGTTTCTATCACAGTTTTAACCAAATATGATTATATAGTTTTTGTTAATTACAAATGGTAAACAACTAATAAACTGATTAGAACCGAAACGTTTGAGATGAGCCTTTACCAAAGCGTGGGTCTAATCTTGGGTCTAGCCAAGAGGTGGTCTTGTTCTTATGGTTTATGTAGTAAATCTCTCCATCCTGGGTCATGGCTTGTTCCCATCCATCAGGCAGTGGGCCTGCAATAAAGAAGGAAGGAAATCATGGTAGCCTCTTGTTCACTAGTTGCTGCCATATTTCAGTATATAAAAAAAATAAAACCGTCTTACATAAAAACATGAGACTTCTTTAATCTTTAGGCCAAACAGTCCACAGGAGAAAAAGGCAAAATTGGTAGCATAATAATCATAGTTTACTACCATCTTTATAAACTTGGTTCTTAAAATTCATGCCTTAAGAAAATGTCAAGTTTCCTGTTTTCTAGCACAGTACAAAAAGAGTTAACCATAAGTGCCCAAAAATACACTACATGACTAATTCTTCATTACTGTACTATGACATAGGCCTTGCAGATCTCTAAGGCAGTTGTTCCAACCTATGGTCCATGGACTCTTGGGGGTCCATGGGGCACAGAAAAGGAAATGTTTGGTGGGGATGGCTATGGGGAAAGAGACTGGTATGGACAAGCTTGGGGGGAGGGGAAGAAGGAAAGACTGGTGGAGACAAAAAGGTGAAGGGAGATAAAGAGAGCTAGTGGGGATGGGATCAGTTCTGAGGGGGAGGAGTTTAGGAAGAGTGGTGGGGATGAACTGGGGGGCCCCTGAACTTTTCGGAGGTAATAAGTGGTGCCATACAACAAAATGGTTGTGAACCTTTGCTCTAAGTTAATTTGGGAATGGTGAAAGGTAAGAAAGGCTCTTGGTATCTTAATTTTACTTTTAGCATGCTAGTGAAGATAGGCTTTTTTTTTTAGTTTTTTCCCCAGTCTCTTATTAGTGACAGACCTTTACAGGTGTTAGACACTTGGTGTCTCACACAATAATGTGTTAACACATTAATGCAATTTAACACAGATTAAACACAAGCCTGTTATTCTCAATGAAGCCTGCTTATTAAGCCCTTGACATGCTTGAGTAAATGAGGCTCTAGTTTAGCGTGCCTCAATGACAGACAAAACTGCAATTCCCCTAGCAAGTGTGGTGTGGGGATGACGATTTGTTTTTTTAGGCATGTTTATTCTGTATTGCTGTTTGAATTTTGTAAACCACTTCGGGTGGGAGCATTTTCTTTGATGAAGGGATTATAAGTATAAATCTCATAATAGTTTTACTTAATTTCTGAAAAAAAAAATGCCCTCACAATATGCCTAAAAACTTGCCTGAAATTCAAGCATAGTCATAAAATGGCATTACTTTCATTTTATTTTGTGACACAGAAGACTGTAGAAAAAGAACTGACCCATCCTCAATTCAACTTCTTATAAAGATTCAGCTAATTCACTTGCTTTATTCTTTGCAAATCTTTGCTATTCTACTTTGCTGGTAAATAAATGTTATTTTCAATCTCTCAAACAGCTTAAACTTAATCAAACCATTACAAAGAAAAACAAACTTTTATAATACCTCCAACCCTTTCCTTACCAAAATACACAATAAAAAATGTTTACAGGACTTATCATAAACCTGCCTGTCTCACACATCAGGGTGAACCAGCAATTTTCATTTTTCAATGAAAACCCAGCAGGTAGTCAACATGGTCATATAGTTTCCCTCAACTCCATGGGATATGTTTACTAAAAGGTGTTAAGGTAGCAGGTGTTATTGAGCGCAAATGGCAGGATAAGGGGTTTTATGTGAGAAAAAGGCTCTGGGTGGGTTGGAGGCATTCCAGCGGTAAGGGTGCAATGGGCCACTTAACGTGCGCTAACAGAACATTGGACGTAAAGGTGTCAAGCATGCACCTTTACACCCGAAAATGGCTGTCACTTTATCGCTAGATAAGGGAGCCCCAGTGAAAGTCAATGCAAAGGTGATGAATGTAAGAACAGGTGGGAGCTGATGGACCTAACAGATCCGTGGGCATCCTACGTGGCAGCCAGTAAGTTGGAAAAGCATGTGGGAGGCAGCTATACTGGATGCACTGGGGGGTGCCCATGTAAAATGCTGTAATGTCAGTGTGTGGCATAGGATGGAGAATACGTGTCCCCCAGCAGAGTCAGAAGTGCCACAATGTGTGCAGCGAAAGGACAACGGAGCAGGAGTGGTGATGTGCAGATCAAGCACAGGAGAGGCGTGAGTGAAGCATCAAAATGCGAAATAGAGTACCTGTGTAGGCCATGGTGTAGCAGCTTGCAAGAGAAGACATGACTGCACATAGCAGCCAGAGGCTGATGAATGGACTGGAGGAAGGATGGCAACAGAGGAGAGGGTGGTAATGGACTGGCAGCACCGATGTGTCGGAGATGCCATCGAACACATTTGCACTGTATAGGGAAGGTGCATCAGTGCCACGTGGAAGGCCTGATACCAGACATGTGGGTCTCATACCGGCCCCAGCCACCCAACCACCATATAACACTCCAGACAAATATGCATACAAACTGGACAGAAGTTGCTCAAACTGGGCAAAAGGGGCACAACGGACATGAGTTGATACCTGAAGATGGCTATCCGAGGGGTAGGATGTGTCTGCATGTAATGCAGAGATATGATGGAGCCAAAGCTGTACAGTCACAGTCATGATGCCATACTTGACTTATGTTTCGTATGTAGGTTACAGCTGCATGCATGTAACTGCCTGTTAGTGTATCATTGTATCAGTGCAGTCATGTCAGAGTACATTGTAACGAAAACTTGGTAATGTCTGATGAGAAACAGGGACTGTAGGAACCTGCAATGAGCTGAGACAATGGAGGGTTAAGTGACCTGCCCAAGGTCACAAGGAGGTATGGTCATTCCATGAAAGTTGTGGCATAAATAAAATTCAACAGTAACAGTCCAAAATATTGCAAAAGGTATGTTAATGGGCCTCGAACCCTAGCATCTTGGTTCCCAAGCCAATGCCATGACCATTACATGTTTGATCCCCTGCAATGGGCTGCAACAGAGCCAATAAAGCCATGCCCTCAGAAGGGGATGATGGGGAATAGCATGTTTGCTGACCCAAATTGTGGGCATAATGCATAAGAAAATCCTATGTCTGCCAACCACAGCAGAACCTGGACTGTTACAGGCATGAAAATGAACTGAGTAACACTCAGGCCCAAAAAGAACAAGTGGGAATCGAACCCTTGTCCCTTGCATATGGAGACATTGCACTAACCATTAGGCTACACCTCCACACTGCTCTACATAGTAACATCTGGAATCAAAGACTGCAGGTCACTGTCTAAAATGTCTGCTGTGTGCGCCAGTATAGTTTACCCTCCAATACCCATGATGCACTGCACACGCAGAACAGTATTCTGCAGCTGATCACCAAATGGAGAATGCTGCCATGTCACATCAGCTTACTAAGATGCACTAACAGTGTGCGCTACAGGCACATAAGAGCTGCAAACCGTACTACTGAGCAGTTTTAGGTGGTCGCATTAAGGGTGAGGATGGGCGCCCAAGCTCCTGGTCCCCAGAGCTTGCATTGGTAGAGATGGACTCTGCTGGCCATGCTGCAGATCTACATCACTGTCAGTGTGTTGTAGGTATTGTCCGCAGTGTGTTAAGCTAGTCATTTTGTTTCCTGTATAACTGCAGCATGCCGTAGTCGCCTGTCACATCTGGGCCCTGTGTCCTTCTCCTATTGGACATGGACTCTCCTAGAACATCTCATGTCAGTGCCCAGTGTGGCAGCAGCTAATGCCATGGATGGCACATGCAGTAGGGGTTGTCTAGGCTTGCGTGGGGCTGCTGATACAGTCCTGCTGGTCCTGCCATGACCACAGGGAGCAGGCCAAGAACAGCTGCTGTCCCAACCATCAAGAACTACCAATCTACCACAGCAAGCACAGTCAGACTGCACCTGCTGCCCACTGCAGGGCTGTCTTAGCCATGCACATACAAACTGTGACCAGTCTGCTGGTCAACACACACTGCATGTGCACAGAGTGACCATGGACACCCAGCATTTGGCTCACTGAGTGGGCTCCCGGGACAGGGAGTGCACCCACATCATTGCAGATGGACATAATATAGAATTATGTGGATACATAGCTGTGCCATAGTCATAGCTCGGTCAGAGTGAGAGTGCCCTCAAAGCATGAAATGCTGTGGCCACCCAGGCCATGCACATGGGAGACGGGCACTACAAAGTCCCAGCCATTGACTCTACCTCCGATTTAGACACATCCTGGCCAAACCACTCTGTTTAAGGCCATACCCACAATCCTCAACTCATCATGCACATCTGCAGACTAACACTGGGAACAGCTTAGGTAATGCGAGGCACACTGTAGCGCAGAGGGCGGACAGCCGCAGCAGTGGAATTTCCCCAGGCGGCTGCTTTTTGCATCCCCCTGTAGAGCTACCAGCCTCTTCCTCCGAAGTTGGCATCAGCAATAGCAGGGGACGGGCCAGCCGGGATCTCTGTCTAGGATGCCAGGGAGCCTTGACCCGCCCAATGTTGTGCATCAGCATGTCTGTGTGCCGCCACTGTCACTGTGTGATCATGACTGACATCACAGATATGCCACCTGGGCAGCTGCCTGGTCTGCCTTGTACAACAGAAATCCCCACTGCATGACCCACGTGCCATCTTCTTTGCCCCATTTGTACCATCAACACAGTGTCTTTTCATACTTGGGCACTATGCTATTGCTGCTAATGGAGCACTATTATCAGTGTCTTGGGCTCCACTGTCTGTACATCAAATTGCAGATACAGAAACAGAAACATACAGCAGAAAAAGACCACATGGCCTATCTAGTCTGCCCTTCTATATCAACTACTACAATAGTCCCCTTTTTTGTTTTGAGACCCTCTGTGTCTGTCTTATGCTTCTTTGAATTCAGATACTGTACTCACCTCTACCACCTCCACTGGGAGGCTATTCCATGCATCTACCACTCTTTCCGTAAAGAAATATTTCACATATTAATCCTATCATCTTTCACTCTCATCCTATGTCCCCTCATAGCAGAACTTGCTTCAGTCGAAAGAGGCTCTCCTCCTGTGCATCTATGCCACAGAGGTAATTAAACATTTCCATCATATCTTCTCTATCCCGCTTTTCCTCTAATGTATACCTATTAAGATCCTTATATACTTTATAACGAAGACCATTAACTAGTTTAGTAGCCACCCTCTGCACCGACTCCAATCTGTTTATATCCGTTTGAAGGTGTGGTCTCCAGAATTGCACACAATACTCCAAATGTGGTCATACCAAAAAACTTATACAGAGGGACTATCACCTCCTTTTTCCTGCTGGCCATTCCTCTCCCTATGTACCCAAGCATTTTTCTAACTTCCGCTGTTGCCTTTTCTACCTGTTTAGCTACTTTAAGATAGTCAGAAACAATCACACCCAGGTCCCGCTCTTCTTTTGTACTTCACCCCCAACACTGTACCGCTCCCTTGGATTATTGCAGCCCAAATGCATGACCTGTATTTTTTTAGAATTAAATCTCAGCTGCCAAATTCTTGACCATTCTTCAAGCTTAGCTAGATCCCTTCTCATATTATCTACTCTTTACTGGGTATCTATTCTATTGCAGATTTTGGTATCATCTGCAAAGAGGAAAACCTTACCCGACAGCCCTTCTGCAATATCATTAACAAAGATGTTAAAAATAATCGGACCAAGGACAGATCCCTACAGCACACCCTAGTAACCTCCTCCTCCTCAGAGTGAGCTCCATTTACCTATACCCTTTGTAGCCTCATACTCAACCAATTTCTAACCCAATCAGTAACTTCAGGGTTCATCCCTAGGGTGTTCAATTTGTTTATAAGTCGCCTGTGCGGAACGGTATCAAAGGCTTTACTGAAATCCAAGTACACCACATCTAGGGCTCTCCTTCGGTCCAACTCCCTGGTCACCCAGTCAAAGAAAATCAATCAAATTTGTCTGACAAGACCTGCCTCTGAATCCATGCTGCATCTGATCCTGTAATTTATTGCAGTCCAGAAACCTCACTATTTTCTCTTTCAGCAGAGTTTCCAATAACTGACCTGTAGTTTTCAACCACATCCTTATTTCTGCTTTTGTGTAAAGGGGCCACATGTGCCTCTCTCCAGTCCTCTGGCACCACTCCAGACTCCAAAGAGGCATTGAAAAGGTCAGTCAGTGTAGCTGCTAGAATGTCCCCTTGCATATTCACAGATGTTTCGCATCCAGTCCTATCGCTTTGTCTACTTTTAGTTTAGCTAGTTCCTCAAAAACACAGTCTTCTGAAAATCGTTTGAGATCCCCATCGCTTCTGTTCCTATTTCTGGGTGTTTTTGGAGGTTGAGGTCCTGCTCCTGACCCTTCATCTGTGAACACAGAACAGAAATACTTGTTAAGGAATTCCGCCTTATCCTCATCAACTGCAACATATTCCTCCCCTTCACCCTTGAGTCTGACAATACCACTTTTGCCCTTCCTTCTCTCACTAACATCTGAAAAATGTTTTATCTCCCCATTTTTTTGCATTGATTATTTCTTCTTCTTTTTGTATCTTTGCTTTCCTGACTACTTTGCAAGCTTATGTTTTTCCACATATAGATGCCTGTCTGCCTCTCTGTGATCTCCTGTATTTCAAGAAGGCCTCCCCCTGTTTCTTCACCTTTTCAGAGACTTCTTTTGAGAAACATAGCAGCTTCCTTTTCCTTTTATCTTTATTTACCTAAGAAAAAGGTTGGTTTCCCTTAAAATATCCCTTTCAGTTTTGCATAGTTCTTTTTACATCCCCCAGCTGTTCCCATCACACTAACTCCTCCCTGAGGTATTGGCCCATCTTAGCAAAGTTAGTTTTCCTAAAGTCTAAGACCCTCATTTTTGAATGGATTTTATCAGCCCTAGTTCTAATACTGAACCATGCCATCTGGTGATCACTGGATGCGAGATGATTTCCCACTATAACATCAGAAGCACTTTCGCCATTGGTAAGCACCAAGTCCAGTATGGCCCCTTCACATGTGGGTTCTGTTACCAGTTGCCTGAATATTTCTCCCTGTAGAGAATCCAGAATCACCTTATTTCTAAATGACTCCACAGCAGGGATGTGCCAATCAACATCCGGAATATTGAAATCACTATCAGTAGCACTTCCCCTTTCCTGGCACTGCTGCGTATGTCTTTTATTAAATCTCTGTCCACTTCTCCCTGTGAGGGTGGTCTGTATATCATTCCAATGCAAATGGATTTCTCTTTCTCTTTCTAGTTTAATCCACAGTACCTCCTCTCTCCCTTTTAAGCCCTGTAATATTCTATAGCTTTAATATTATTTTTTCATTGAAGTAGTCTATCTCCCCTCAAAATACCCCCTTTCCGTGAGGTTTTACTTGGCGTTAGAGTTCCCAGTGTTAAAGGGCTCTAATTCACGATTGCGCAACAGGCGTTAAAGGAGCACCCACTGTCAACACCCATTCTCTGCGTCCTGTTTTCTTAATGCTGCGGGGAGCCTTTAACACTCATTAATGTAGCATTATTGCAGCATTAAGGGCATACGGGTGCCATTAATGGGTGTTAATGGCACACTTGCTCCTTTACTGCCCTTTAGTAAACATATCCCCCTGTGTTAAAGTATCATTTCCCCTATGATCAGTCCATAGTTGAATGAAATTAATACAGGGAAAGCAACAAAATTCCACTGTACAAAAATAAAATAATTTTTGTCGATTGACATTCTTAGAGATTAAGGACTTTAGCATGGGACTAACTTGCATCTTGGCCCCATGTCAGCCAGGAGTGGGTGGGAAAAAGGCATCTGCGCTAAAAATACCATGCTACCCAAGTACCGCACAAAAAGGGATGGAGTTGGGAGGCAATGTGGCAGAGAGGATGGAAATAGCCATCCGCAGATAGCTTGGCTGTGTTAGGCAAGCCTCTGATCAGAAAAGATGCCACTTGTGCCGGTGCAGGTAACACTTGTCTCCGACCAGGCGCCAGTTGCATCTGCTGTGGCACTATATTTCCAAACACATAGTACTAATGTGATCCTCATACTAACTACCATCCTGGGCCATCCCACATATAAGCCAAGCCATATAACAGAGGTAAGGCTGCACGCATTTATTTGACAGATTTTTTTATATCGCTTTATCATTTTTTAGTCAAAGTGGTTTACATTGTAACTTAAACTTGGTAATAATGTACATTAAACAGGGACATTGATAACTTGGATTCTTTGGAGGCAATGGAGGGTTAAGTGACTTGCCCAAGGCCACAAAGAGTTCTATTGGGAATCGAACCCTGGTCGCTTGGTTCCTAAGCCAATGCTCTAGTCATTAGGCTACTCTTCCACTCCATGGACATGATCCCGCTGCCGCCATCTACAGCAGGGCAGCAGATGGCTGAGGCCTGTGTAGCAAACAGATAGCTGGGGGAGGGCCCCTGCAAAACCAGCTGCAGAAGGGGGGAAAGGGTATTCTGCACCCTTCCTATCCCCCAGTGAATGTATGTGGGTTGGCAGAGTACCCTTCCATGTGTTCAATGATGTAGCATATGCAGGGTGGACAGCCAGCACTGGCTATGAGTTGGGAGGTAGGATATTGTCTCAGGAAAACAACAGCTGAACATAGTTGGGGGTAGGACATGCAAATTAGGAGTTGTCACTACTGGCCATTGTAGATTTGGCACATATTTGTGCCATCCAATCATCCCCTCCTTTTCATGAGATTCCACATATCTGTGCTGATGTGCACCTAGGTGGATATGCTGGTACAATGGGCTTTGTGTCTGGGGGCATGTGGCCTCTTACCTAGGAGGATATGGCTGTGACTCAGAACACCTGCTTACATTCAACCACTGAAGGAGGGCTAGCTCAGTTGTAGCTTCCTGGTGAGTATTCCCCTCACCTATCATATTGCTAGGGGATGAGGTGTTCTTCCCACCTGGGGAGCATTTGCTGGCTTTCCAGAGCTTGGGACCCTTAGTTTCCTGAAAGCTGAAATGTTTGAGCTTGGAACTGATTGAAGTGCCTTCTCCAGGGTGGTATGTGGTATGCCCCCGGAGCTCTGAACATGTGAGGAGCATGGGTGGCTAATTTTGGATTGCCACCCACCCCCACGCAGGTTTTTGGCCACGGGGTGGATGTCCACCTCCTGGAAAACCAGCTGCATGCCATATGTGGTGTCATATATGCCTGGATCTAGGGACTGGAGAGACTAGTAGCAGAAGACACCAGTCATATGTCTCCCATTTCTGTGTGGTCTTTGTGTTGGACCAGCAGATCTTTGCACTGGACCACTGCGCCTCACCAGCAGGGGAGGTACAGTGCTTGGTGGAGAAGGGAAGGGAGATGACCCCCTCCTCCCCCACTCACACATCTGATGCACCCTAGATTGTCACCCAGCAGGCATCCTCGGGGTAAGAGGGTTTCATACTCCA
Organism: Ichthyophis bannanicus; assembly: GCA_033557465.1. Lineage (NCBI taxonomy): Eukaryota > Metazoa > Chordata > Amphibia > Gymnophiona > Ichthyophiidae > Ichthyophis > Ichthyophis bannanicus. The sequence continues at coordinate 167,188,614 of CM066035.1, read as the reverse complement.
GCACCCACATTCTGGGCATTGTTGACACACTGCCTTCACCAAACCAGCATTCTTGCTCTGACACCCAAAGACACTGGTGCAACACTGTCTCTAGCCATGTGTTTGCATCACAGATTTACATGTCCTGCCCCCTTGTACTGTGGCCAATACATCTGGAATGTGCACCAGGATGCACATCTCATCCAGTTGGCCTTCTCAAGCCTTCACTGGTCACTTGCATTATGGTCTGTTGGTGTGGTTGGTGACCATGTATAGCTGCCTGCTCTCTCTGTGGAGATTTTGTTTTGTAACATTCTTTATTTATAAAAAAAGAGGATTACAAACCAAAAGGCACCGAGATATATGCTGATTATATATGGCTAGTTGTAACATCCAAAAAAAACAATGTATCCCCCCCCCCTCCCTCCTAGCTGGAGAAACAGCATATAATATCAAAGTAAATCGCAGAGCATGTTACAAGCAAATCTGAGAAGTTACAGAAACATCAGGCTAGGTGCAAACATTGAGACGTATCATTCACCCCAAGCCAGTTAAGGTACCCAGAAGGTGGTATGCTCGTCAAGCTGGACACGAGTAAGAAAGGCCAAACAATCCATATTCATCAGATCATTGATCCTCAGCCTCCAAGCTAAGACTCTGGGGCCATCAACACTTTTCCAACAACGTGCAATTACCATATGGGCAATGAGTGACATCAACTCTGTCAACCGTCGACGGTTGGTGGGATTCCCAGATCAGTATCCAGAAAGCCCAACAAACAGCTAGTAGGGGAGACCAAGAACTGACCACCAATAATATTATAGATGGAAGTACTGCCCTCCAGAATTTATTTATTTAACATTTCTTATATACCGCCTTTCATGATATCAAGGCGGTTTACATTGAACAAACTGAAATTACATTGAACAGGGCATTATAACTTGGAGATAACTATTTTACAGAGAACATGGGCTATGGAGGGTTAAGTGGCTTGCCCAAGACCACAAGGATTGCTGAATTTTGGGACAATCCCACCACATATGATAAAAAGGTACCTTTTCTACCCACACCCCCTCCAGCAGTCATCCTCCACTCACGCCCCAAGATGGTGCAAGTGCACTGGGGTAAAATAGGCTTGCATTAAAAGTCGATACTGGGTCTGCCAGCAATGAACATTATGATCACAATGGTATCCTCTCCTGAGTAGTGCATTACTCAGCCGAAGTGAAGGTCCTACCCAACAGTTGATGACAGGATTGGTAGTGCTGGTCAGCCCTACAGTCAGAAAGGTCCAATAATGATTGATAAAGCCGGCAAAGTAACCCTTTCCAGGTTGCAACATTATAGAAAAGTACTTTTTCTACTACAGTGGGTTCCCAGAACAAGTGACCCCAGTGCCCCAGGCGCAAGATAAAGTATCTTCATTGGAAAAGCATAGTTACTCACCTGTAACAGGTGATCTCTGGGAACAGCAGGAATGTAGTCTTCACATATGGGTATCGTCAGTACCGATGGAGCCTGCGCGGGAACGCTCCCCAGCGTCCAATTAGGAAGCTTTTGGGAGCATCCCACAGCGCCTGCGTGCTGCCTTCCCGCCTTTCCCAACTGCCTCTCTCCAGTTGAGTTTAAAGCTGAGACAAAGAGAAAGAGAGGGAAAGAGATAGATAGAGATAGATATTGTGTTGCTATTTCACTGGCTGTTTCCTCTGCACTTTATTCTATGTGTTAACACTACATCATTCTCACTCATTACCTTATTCAAGAATAAGCAGAATCACCACATCCACATCACAAAATCTGACTCAGCATTTATCAAGCCTCTATGGCCCTCCCACTACTCACTCTCACCATCTTATACTTCCTAGCAAACATCATTCACAACTCTATTGCCCTTTTAAATGGATATAGCTACATCCCTACCCTACCTCACCTGGGCAAGAAAAATCATGGTAACCCCTACCACTCTGCCACCGGTTCCCACACCACTCTCGACACACACACCTACTGTATGTTGCCCTCAATCATCCTGATAACTCCAAAACAGCTCCTTCAAAAACACAACACCTCCTGAAATGCGCCCTCATAAATTCACGCTCTGTGCGCAAGAAATGGCCTGTCATCTCTGACCTTATATCGGTCCATGACCTAGATCTCCTTATGGTGACAGAATCATGGCTCACTGACACTGATACAGCTCTCATAAATCAACTCATCCCTCCTAATTTCTCCATCCACTCCTGCCATAGAACTAACCGGAAAGGTGGAGGAGTCTTTATCCTTGCAAAAACAGAGCTAAAATTTCAACTGCTCTCCTCCAAGAGCACCATGCACACAGACATGGTTACCATTGCCAATAAATACAACACCATAAACCTCATATACAGAGCTCCCTCCTCCCCACCAGAGGACATCTCTACCTTCATCGACTTAGCCTGCAACCCTGCCAACCCACGCAACCCCAATTGGCTACTCGGAGACTTCAACTTATCCTCCCTGCAGTCCAACCATGCAGATGCCTTCCTGGATGCTATGCAAGCTCTCGGGTTCGAACAACTAGTGAGCGCCCCCACCCATCTCGAAGGAAACCAGCTTGACCTAATCTTCGCTCCCCATTCTGCCGCAAGTCACAAACCCAAACTCAACATCGCTATCACCCCTATCCCTTGGTCTGACCATAAGCTAATCACGTTCCAGATTCCCTCACTTCTAGTCCAAATTCCTCCCAACGATGCCAAGACAGAACCCTCTAAGACTCCTCATTTCAGACCGCTAGATATAGAAGAGTTCACCAAACATGCTCTTCCTACTCTCAAACAAACATCACTGAACCTTGATGAAGCAATCACCAACTGGACCACCACCCTGAAAGCATTCGCCGAACTACCAGCCATGGACAAATCAGCAACCCCCAAGAGATGCAAAAGAAAAAGACATCCAGCCCCGTGGTTCACATTGAACTTCAGACATCTCTCCTCTCTCTTAGGAGGCTTGAAAGGAAATGGAGATGCTCTCACTCCCAAGCCGACAAATCAACATATCTAGAACACTTGAAGTCCTACCGTGAAACAATATACCTCAGAATGAGTGAATACCATTCCAAGCTCCTACTCCGCTCCCTAAACAAACCAAGAGATCTTTTCAACCTAGCAAAATCCCTAATTAAGGAACCCTCTCCTACTCAACCTGATCCTGTATCCCCCCAGTCATATGCTGACTACCTCAAATCCAAGACCCTCATAACCGATAAAGCTTCAGTTTCCACACCCTGTCTTTCTCCCGCCTTACAAACACCTATCACAAAGTTTACCTCAACAACCGAGAAAAACATCCAAGACCTCATCACCATCATCAACACTTCTACAGCTCCAAATGACCCCTGCCCAGCATACTGGGTCAGAGCCCTGCGAGTTGAGCTTAGTCTAATTCTAACGAACATCATTGGTCAATCCTTTGCAACAGGCTCATTCCCCTCACTCCTCAAACAAACCTCAATAAGACCACTTCTGAAGAATAACAGACTTGACCCACTGAAGTCTGATTCCTACCGCCCTATCTCAAGTATACCTCTGTTAGCCAAAATATTCGAGAAGGTGGTCCAAAGACAGATCCAACATCACATTGACGTAGCTGCCCCTCTTGACCCCTGTCAACATGGGTTTAGAGAATCTCATGGAATAGAAACTCTGCTCACCACCCTAACCAATACTCTGAATAGAGGAATAGACAATGTCGAAAATGCCTTTGCTCTCATCTTCCTGGATATCGCCGCCGCCTTCGATTCCATCAATCACAATCAACTTCTCATCCGTCTCCAGGAGAAGGGTATCTGTGGCCTCGCCTGGGAATGGTGTAGGTCCTACCTAATGGATCGTTGGCAACATGTCCGGGTTGGATCCATCACATCCGCACCATTCCACCACCAACAAGGTGTGCCACAAGGCTCATCTCTATCTGCGCTGCTGTTCAATATCTACATGCAGCCGATATGTGACATCATCCGCTCCTACAATATTTCCACTCTAATTTATGCAGATGACGTCCTGCTGTTTACGCCATTCAAAGTCAAACACCCAGACTTCACCAACCTTGTCAGCTGCTTCGACGCCATCACTGACTGGCTACTATCCCAAAATCTCCGCATAAACTTCAAGAAAACCGAAGTTCTGTTCATCTCAAGGAACAAAACATTCTCCCCACGACCTTCCCTAAAAGTAAGAGATGCTGAGCTTCCAAGTAAGCCCTCCATACGCTACCTTGGGATCACTCTGGACCAGCATCTTAACTTTAAGGAGCACATACGAAACACTACCAGGACCATATACAATAAAATCAGAACACTAAGGCACCTTAGACCCATGCTTCCCCCTAATGATTTCCGAACCATTTTTCAGGCCCTCATTCTACCACACTTCGACTATGCAAATGTAATCCTGTATGGTCTCCCCAAGAACACCATCAACGCACTGCAACTTGTGATGAACGCTGCGGCTCGCGTTCTTTGTGGTCTTGCCAGAACGGACCATATCACCCCGATACTTAAGGAACTCCACTGGCTGCCAATACACTGCAGGTTAACTTACAAAACTCTTCTCATTATATTCAAGATCATCAACAATCTAGCCCCCACGTCACTCAACGACCTCATCACCCTTACTCCGAAAAATAGAACAAGGAGGACAATTACAGACAACACTTTGATCATCCCTAAAGACTCCATTAAGTGCACCCAAACAACCAGGAGAAGAGCCTTCACCTTCTACGCCCCAAAATGCTGGAATGATCTCCCACCTGAAATAAGATCGATTAAAGACCTCATTCAGTTCCGGAAGGCAATCAAACATCACATTTTCCTGCTACACTTTGCACAAGCACCCACCCCACCACCGATCATTCACCCACCAACCCTCACAGACTCTCCATATACTTCATGAACAAAGGGGTCTCAAGTAAATGCTGCCCCGCCTATAGTTTTATGACAACACCGGCCAAATTATAATCTTATGCTCTATGTTAATATGTATATAGTTACCCTGTTTATCCAAAGTTTTATTCCCTGTTATAATGTAAACACAAACTAGTCTTGACTAAATTGTGCAACCTTTGTTGAATGTAAACCGCACTGATAACAAATAGCGCGGTATATAAAAGATGTTAAATAAATAAATACATACAACTCCTAGGGGAGGTGGGTGGGTTGTGAAGACTAAATTCCTGCTGTTCACGGAGATCACCTGTTACAGGTGAGTAACTATGCTATCTCCAGGAACAAGCAGGAATGTAGTCTTCACATATGGGGACTCCCTAGCATTAGATGCCAGGGAGAGACCCCAGAAGTTGTGTGTCCCTGTGAAAGGGCTCCACTTCCCCCATGGATCTCTGGCATCCAACCAGGGATGGTGGGTAGGAGTTGATTAGGTATGGAACAGGTGTTGAAGAACAGCCTGACCAAACAAGGCATCCCGGCAGGAGTCCCTGTCTAAGCAGTAATGGGCTGTGAAGGTATGAACCGAACCCCAAGTGGCTGCTCGAAAGATGTCGTCGATAGACACAGAGTGAAGATGAGCCACTGAAGCTGCCATGGCTCTCACATTGTGAGCTGTGACATGGCCCTCCAGAGGAAGATTCTTAGTCTGATAGGCAAAGGAAATACACTGTGCAATCCAGCTGGACAGTGTTCTCTTGGAGACTGGAAGTCCCAAATGAGAAGGATCAAAAGCAACAAAGAGTTGAGAGGACTTTCTATGTTGCTGTGTTCTTTGCAAGTAAAAGGCTAAAGCTCTTTTACAGTCCAAAGTATGAAGATTCCTTTCTGCATTAGATGAATGAGGCCTTGAAAAAAACACAGGCAGGTAGACTGCTTGGTTTCAATGAAAAGGCGAGACCACCTTTGGCATAAAGTGTGGATGAGTCCTAAGGACTACCTTGTCATGATAGAACCTTGTATAAGGTGGATCAGCTACTAGTGCCTGCAACTCACTGATGCGGTGTTCTGATGTGATTGCAATCAGACAGATAACTTTCCAAGAAAGGAATTTCAATGAGGTAGTAGCTAAGGGTTCGAAAGGTGGCTTCATGAGCTGACCAAGAACCAGGTTTAAGTCCCATGACACCGGTGGTGGCCTAATGGGGAGGCTTAGCTAAAAGAAGACCTCTCATAAATCTTGCTATAAGAGGATGGGAGGAGATAGGTTGAACATTTAAAGGTTTGAAAGAAGTTGCAATAGCACTCAAATGGACTCTCACGGAGTTAGTTTTAAGTCCTGCATTGGATAAATGAAGGAGATAGACCAGTAATGATTCCAGAGGTATCGCAAGGGGGTTAAGACCCTTCTGCGAACACCATATGGTAAACCCTTTCCACTTGAAAGCATAAGAGCGTCTTGTGGAAGGTTTCCTGGAAGCATCAAGGATATCTTTTACTTGCTGAGGGAGGTTAAGATCATGAAGATCTAGGCCTTCAGCAACCAAGCCCTGAGATGCAGAGACTGGGGATTGGGATGCCATAACATTCTGTCCTCCTGAGATAGGAGATCTGGAGCAGATCCTAACTCCAGGGAGGGAGCTTGAGAGAGATGTAGAAGCAGAGGGTACCACACTTGCCGTGGCCAATGTGGAGCTATGAGAATCATACGGCCTCTGTCTCTCTGAAGCTTGAATAGGGTTTTGGGAATTAGGGGAATGGGTGGAAAGGCATAAAGGAAGTCCTAACCCCAGTGAAGGAGGAAAGCATCCCTGGCCTGACAGCCCTGAGCCGGAATTCTGGAACAGAACCAGGAAAGTTTGGCATTCAATGGAATTGCAAAGAGGTCTATGTCCGGGGTTCCCCAAATTTGAAAAATCTTGGCCACCTGGTCTGCATGTAGAGACCATTCGTGTGGAAGCAGAACTCGACTGAGTCTGTCTGCCCAAGAGTTTTGTATGCCTGGAAGATACACTGTAAGGAGATGAATCTGATGCTCTCTGGCGAGGGCCCATAGTCGCAAAGCTTCATTGCAAAGCGACAGAGAGCCTGTTCCCACCTGCTTGTTCACGTAGAACATGGCTACTTGATTGTCCCTATGAATGAGGACTGTCTTGTAGCTGAGCAGGGTGTGGAACACTCGAAGAGCAAGGAAGATTACTCTGAGCTCTAAGAGATTGATATGTAGACGAGTCTCCTGTGGAGTCCAAGTGCCTTGGGTGGAGCGGTCTTGCAGATGAGCTCCCCAACCCATTGGTGAAGCATCTGTTGTGAGAGGTGCCTGGGGTAAGGGTTGTTGAAATGGGGACCCCAGCAACAGGTTCTGAGTGGACTGCCACCACTGGAGGGACAAAATAAGGCGATTTGTCTTTGTTATTTTGTCTGACAAGCACCCTGATGCCTGGGTCCATTGAGTGGATAAAAAAGGGTTCCAGGGCTGATCTGGGAAACTACAGACCGGTAAGCCTCACATCAGTACCAGGAAAAATGGTAGAAACCATCATAAAGAATAAAATTACTCAGCATGTAGATAGTCATGGCCTAATGGGAGACAGCCAACATGGCTTTAGACAAGGAAGATCTTGTCTTACTAATCTATTATGTTTTTTTGAAAGTGTGAATAACCAGGTGGACAAAAGTGAGTCGGTTGATATAGTGTATCTGGACTTTCAGAAAGCCTTTGACAAGGTCCCCCATCAGAGACTTTTGGCAAAACTAATGAGTCATGGGATAGGAGGCAGTGTACTACTGTGGATCAAGAACTGGTTAAAAGATAGAAAGCAGAGGGTTGGGCTAAATGGCCAATTTTCCCAATGGAGAAAAGTGAATAGTGGTGTACCACAGGGATCTGTGCTGGGTCCGCTGCTTTTTGACATATTCATAAATGACCTGGAAAGTGGAATAAAGAATGAGGTTATCAAATTTGCAGATGACACAAAACTATTTAAAGTTGTTAAAACCCAAGAGGATTGTGGAAACTTGCAAGAGGATCTTGATAAATTGGAAGATTGGGCATCAAAATGGCAGATGAAATTTAATGTGGACAAGTGCAAAGTTATGCACCTAGGGAAGAACAACCCAAACTATGGTTACACGATGCAAGGTTCCACATTAGGAACCACCACCCAGGAAAAAGATTTAGGCGTCATTGTGGATAGCATGTTAAAACCCTCGGCCCAGTGTGCAGCGGCAGTCAAGAGAGCAAATAGAATGCTAGGTATCATAAGGAAAGGAATGGAAAATGAAACAAAAGATATTATAATGCCTCTATATCGTTCCATGGTGAGACCGCACCTTGAATATTGTGTGCAATTCTGGTCACCGTATCTTAAAAAGGATTTAGCGTTATTAGAAAAGGTTCAGAGAAGAGCCACCAAAATGGTAAAGGGAATGGAAGGATACTCCTATGAAGAAAGGCTAGAAAGGTTAGGGCTCTTTAACCTGGAAAAGAGATGGCTGAGGGGAGATATGATAGAAGTCTATAAATTAATGAACAGAGTGGAACGGGTAAACGTAGATCGATTGTTTACGTTATCAGAATATAGAAAGACTAGGGGACATGCAATTAAGCTACAGGGTAAACTAAAACTAATAAAAGAAAATATTTCTTCATTCAACATGTAATCAAATTCTGGAATTTGTTACCGGAGGATGTAGTAAATGCTGTTAGTGTAGCTGGATTTAAAAAAGGTTTGGACAAGTTCCTGGAGGAAAGGTCCATAAACCATTATTAAGAAAGGACCCAGGATATCAATGCTTGACCCAGTACAAGCATTGCGGAACCTGTGTCTTTTGGGGAAACTGCTAGGTACGCATGACCTAGATTGGCCACTGTTGGAAATAGGATACTGGGGCTTGATGGACCTTGGTCTGACCCAGTATGGCATATCTTATGTTCTTATAAAGTCCACTGGGCTGCTCTCATATGGAGGCGAACATAAGGAACCACATGCACGGTAGTTGCCATGTGGCCTAGTAGTTGTAGCATTTCTCGGGCAGTGAGATGAGGCTTTAGCACTGCTTGAGAAGCTAACTGCACCATGCGAAGGCAACAGGCCTGGGGAAGATAGGCCCTTGCTTTTCTGGTATACAGCAAAGCTCCTATGAACTCTAGAGACTGAATGGGAGTTAGACTGGATTTTGGGATGTTTATGACCAGACCCAAATACTGAAGGATACGCATTGTGCAAGACAGAGAAGTCCTGGCCTCTGGCTCTGATGGGGCTTGAATGAGCCAGTCGTCTAAGTAGGGGAAGACGAATATTCCTAGAGTGCGGAGAAATGCTGCTACCACATCCATGCATTTCGTGAACACTCTTGGTGCTGAGGCCAGGCCACAAGGAAGCACCCTGTATTGGTAGTGCTTTCCTTGAAAAAGGAACCGAAGGAACTTTCTTTGAGTTGGATGGATGAGAACATGGGTGTACGCATCCTTGAGATCTAGAGAACAAAGCCAATCCTGACCCTGAAGGTATGGCAGCAGAGTTCCTAGAGAAATCATCTTGAATTTCTCTTTGAACAGGAATTTGTTCAATTCTCTGAGGTCCAAAATAGGTCTGTATCCCCCTGTTTTCTTTGGGATAAGGAAATAGGGGAAATAAACCCTGTACCCTGTTGATGAATGGGTACTTCTTCTATTGCCCCTTGAGCAAGAAGCATAGTGACCTCTTGATCTAACAGGTTGATGAGAGAGGTCTGAGAATTGAACTGTCTTTCCATTGTGGGAGGGGCATGCACAGAAAGTGCAGCTTGTACCCCTCTCTTATAATGGAGAGTGTCCAATGCTCCGCTGTTGTTATCTGCTCCCACCTGGGAGCAAAGTGACATAACCTTCCTGGAATGGTGGAAGGCTCTGGTCCATTGAGGGCCAGGAAGGCTAAGTTCTCTAGATGAAAGTCAAAGGCCTTGTGGAGGCTGAGACTGCTGAGACGGTTGAGACTTATCAGTCTTTGCTTTAATTTGTTTAGGTGGTTGCTGACCTCTTCTTTTTTGATAAGGCTTCTTGAAAGATTTCTTTCTCGCAGGATCAGCTGTGGCTTTGGATAGCCTATCCAAAGTGGAGTTGTCAGCATCTAATTCATTGGCTTTTTCTTGCCAATTAGATTCTCACCTGTACAAGGACTATTGCCCAATTTGTCCTGCACCCAGAGCGCCAAATTGGATGCCTGGAGCCAGGCAATTCTACGTGCACCTATGGCAATGGCAGAGGTTCTGCTTATGCACTCAAAACAGTCAAAAGCTGCACGGTTGACAAACTTAGAAACATCCTGGGCACGTTTGACCAGTGTGAGAAAATCCTGCCTTCTATCCTCAGGAAGAAGAGGGCTCAAAACCTCTAAATCACCTGTGACTTCTTTAAGGAACATTCCCATATATAAAATATAGGAACTGATCCTGGCAGAAAGCATGGAAGTCTGGAAAGTATGACGTCCAAAGGCATCCAAAGTTCTACACTCATGTCCTGGAGGATTAGAGGCATGCCTCTTTGCACTCCTGATCCTTCTCATAGCTGATTCCACTACAATAGAGTGGTGAGGAAGCTGAGTTTTCTGGAATCCAGGACAAGGAGGGACTCGATACATGGTATCCAGTCTGCAAGAGTGAGGAGAGGTGGTGAGAGGAGTCTCCCACATTCTCAACATGAGATCATGTAAGATCTCATAGATAGGCAAGGTAGCTGCCTCCTTAGGAGCTTCGGGATATTGTAAAATCTCCAACTCCTTAGCTCTGGGCTCTGTTTCAGGAGTCACAGTAATGGACAAACCACGAGCCACCTCCCTGATGAATTCCTGAAAGGAGATATCTTCTGGAGGAGACATCCTACATTTAGGAGAGGAAGGCTCCTCCGGGAGAAGTATTCCGGTACCAACAGAGCTGTCAGAATCCTCAGAGTCTGTCCGGATGTCTGTCCGGATGCCCTTGAAGAGCCCGATACCCGTACCGACCGAAGTCGGTACCGGGGGGAATCGGTACCGGGGTATCGGTACCAGAGGGCATCGCATGACTGGGTGCCGGCAAAGCCGACACCGATGTCAATGCTATCGGTACCAGTACCGATACCAGTACCGGCATCGGTGCCGGTACCGGTTGAACTGTCTGACGCTGTTCCGAGGGCATCGATGCCGCAAGGAGAGCCGCCGGACTGCGTTCAATAGCCAGGAACCTCTGGTCTATCCACGCTGCTGATGCCTGGGTATCGGTACCAGAAGCAGCCAGTACCCCAGAGCATGGCACCAGTAGTTCTGCCGAGGTCGAGGCCTCGAGAACGTCCTGGAGCCTCGATAATGCTTTGGAAGCCGAAGCCCCCCGCCGGGGCAATTTTGCTGGTACAGAACTCTCAAGGGCAACGCCAGAGGCATCTCGATGCTTAGAAAGAGATCTACCCTTTGAGGACCGGCTGGACTTATGTTTAGTTACCTGAGATCCATGGGAGGAAGACGAAGCCCTGGAAGACGTCGATGCCACCAAGGCTGCATCAGAGGGAAAAGGGGCGCTGAGCTTGGCAGCTCAGTTTTGTCGACCCCTCTTGGACATCATGGCACAAGCCATACACTCTGAGATGGAGTGGTCAGGACCTAAACATTTAAGACACCACTCGTGGGTGTCAGTGACAGAGATGGTACCGCCACACTTGGTGCACTTTTTAAAACCCCGAGGCGGGTTTCTCCATGATGGAGGAAATTTTAAGCCTAAGGACCAAAATGGCGCGTGCACTTGGAAAAGAAAAGTTAGGAAAAAAAGATTTTTTTTTTAAAAAAAAAAAGAAAGAAAGAAGAACCGGCGGTATCGGTATAGCGTCGAAGAAGGCAGACGCGACCACAAAAAGAATAAGGAAAAAACTTTTCTGCGGTGACAAGAACACGACCTGCTGGCTCCGCGGAAAACGAAGAACTGGAGAGAGGCAGTTGGGAAAGGCAGGAAGGCAGCACGCAGGCGCTGTGGGATGCTCCCAAAAGCTTCCTAATTGGACGCTGGTGAGCGTTACCGCGCAGGCTCCATCGGTACCGACGATACCCATATGTGAAGACTACATTCCTGCTTGTTCCTGGAGATTACTGATAAAAGTGCATAGACACCATCCTTAATGAGATCAACAAAACAGGAAATCCCTTTAAGACTCCAGTCATGACCCGACCCAACCTAACAAATGAGGGACTACTAAAGGGTAGAAAATCTGCGAGTTGGGACTTTGGAGAGAGCGAGGACTAGGCCTTCCCATACACCTGCAACCTCTATAGAAGCTACTAGTCGCTTCCAGCTAATACGGGCTTTAGGCCTGCCACAAACAAATCTGCTAAACCACTCTTCCAACTTCTGAAAGAAATTTCTCCAGGACCAAGCAGGAAGTCAGTCCTTACATATGGGTGACGTCGGCGCCAAAGGAGCCCCCATGCGGAGCATTTCCCCAGCTTTCACAGAAAGCCTTTGGGACTGCCAGCACGAATGCGCAGTCCCCTTCCCGCCCAAGGGTGCCATCTTGCTCAGTCTTCTTTTTTCCGTGGAGCCTGACGGACGTGGTTCGTGTTCACCCGTGAAAAAAGTTGATTTTTCGTGTTTTTCTCGGTTCTACGCCGGTTTCCCCTTCCCGCCTCAGGCCGATACACCGGTATCGAGCCCGGACTTCCTTTTTCAGTTTTTGTCCTTCGTGACTAGCGTTCGCACCATTTTTCTATTTTTCACTGGCAGCCTTGTCTTTTGACCTCGCAGGGGCCCTTTTTCTCCCGATGGTTGCCAGCAGGTTTAAGAAGTGTGATCAGTGTAAGAAACTTATGTCTCTCACCGACACACATGACTGCTGCCTCCGCTGCCTCGGACCCGATCATGACCCGATGATCTGTGGTCCATGTGGGAAAATGTCCTCGAAGGCGTTGAGGAGTCAGCAGCACCAGAAGGAAAGAATCTTCTCTGACTCTGCGTCCGGCCGTGCCCGGACTTCGTCAGAGGCCTCGACGTCTCGAGATTCCGATCCCGAGCATCGCCGGGGATCCTCTGAGAGGGGGTCTCCCTCGCAGGAGCATTGTAGGAAGAAGAAACCCACGAGGGCGGCATCGGTGGACGCACTTGGCTCCTCGAGGGCCAGGTCGCATAGCCCCGACCGCCGTCCCGGGTCTTCAGAGTCGGAGAGGCCTGCAAAGCAACCTCGTGTGGAGCCGGAGTCCCTGAGTCACGTGAGTGCTGTAGTCCTCGTGGACTCTCCTCTGGGGGAGCCGACGTCGGGCCCGATTCCTTCGGGGCTTGAGTCGGGGGCTGCTGAGTCTCCTGAGCTTGGACTCAGGTTGACGGCCTTGGAGAGCAGCTTGGCTGCCTTCGTGGAACAGCAGCGGGCACTGATCGCCGGTCTCACCGGTGCATCTGCCCCAACCACTGGGACATCGACGTCCAAGTTGACCTCGGAGGCCGAGCCGATCCTCGAGTCCATGCACTCTCGAGTTGATCCTCAGCCAAGGTTTCCCTCAGCCTCCCGTTTGGGACCGAGGTTGTCGACGCCGGTACCCTCAGCGTCGGGGCTGATGGCATCGGTGCCTGCCCGACCGGAGCCGCTCGATTCCTCCTCCGAGGAGTTGGGCTGGGAAACGGAGGATGAGGAGTCCCTGGACACCTTTTGGACCCGGTGTGTCCCTTTGGACTCACTGGAGTCCAAACCTCAGAGAGGGTCCCCCCCCGGAGGACACCCGGTTCTCTGATTTTGTGCGGGACATGGCCGAGGAGCTCGAGGCCCTGCAGTATGACTCTCCTTCCAAGGAGGCCTTTACTGTACCGGTTCCTCCGATGCTGGAACGGTTGCTCTTCCGCAAGTGGGAGGCACCGGCCTCGATGCCGGTTCTGAGCAAGCGGGTCGATTCCATCTATCGAGTCTGCAAGAGCCCCAGGTTCCAAAAGGCACAGCTACCGCACCACTCCATGGTTGTGGAATCGGCCATGCATCGTCTGAAGAGTCAGAAGATGCACTCCTTGGTGCCTCCCGGCCGGGAGGCCCAGAACCGGGATGCCCTCTGTAGAAAGTGTTTCCAGGGTTCTATGCTTGCTTGCTGTGTCCAGACCTACCAGCTGTACATGGGCATGTACCTTCAAGACCTGGCAAAGGAGATTGCCGGGTTCTCTGCTGGTCTCTCCGAGGAACTTTTGCAGAGGTTCAAGGCCCTGTCATCGGGAATCCGAGAGTGCTCGAAGTTTCTCTCTTGAGCAGCCTATGATGGCTTCGAGGCTTCAGCCCGTGTAGCCGCGGCCGGCATCGGTGCACACCGTCAGGCTTGGCTAGAGTCATCGGACCTCGAGCCATGGGTGCAGGACAAGTTGGTCGATGTTCCCTGCCGAGGTGAAAACCTCTTTGGCAAGCCCATGGCTGAAAAAGCTGCGGAACTCGAGTCCGAGACTCTCACCCGGACAAGGCTGTCCAGGAAAACCTCTGCCCCTTCTCAGAAGAAGAAGGACTCGGAAAAAAAGACCTTTTACCCAAGGAAGTCATCTGCCTACAAATCATACCCTCATTTTCAGGCCTCCCCAGCAGGGTCAGCAGGCCAAGGGGCAGGGACATGGGCCCCATAGGCAGAAACCCCCAAGCCACCAGCTCCGGCTCCTGCACAGCAGGGAGCGGGGTTTTGACTCCAGTGGCATAGCCTCTCCTTCTCAGCTGGCCTCACCCAGCACAGGAGGCCGGCTGACCCTGTACGCCCACAGGTGGTCAGCCGTAACAAGAGATACCTGGGTGCTAAGCATAGTCCAGAGGGGCAATCTCCTCCACTTCCACCAGGTACCTCCCTCCTACTTTCCAGGGGAGCTTCCAAGACTCCCTCTGCACAGGGATTTACTCCTGCAGGAGTTAGCAAGTCTTCTGAAGGAACAGGCGGTGGAACCGGTGCCTCACCACCTGAGAGGTCAAGACTTCTATTCCAGGTACTTTCTAGTACCAAAAATAACAGGAGGCCTCAGGCCCATCCTAGACTTGCGGAATCTCAACAAGTTCCTGGAGAGGGAAAAGTTCAAGATGCTTACCCTTGGAATCCTGCTGCCCTACCTCCAGCAGGGAGATTGGCTATGCTCCTTAGACCTAAAGGATGCTTATACTCACATCCTTATTCATCCAGACCACAGACAATACCTCCGATTTGTGGTGGGAGGAAACCATTACCAGTACAGGGTACTCCCTTTTGGCCTAACTTCCGTCCCCAGGGTTTTCACCAAATGCTTGTCAGTGGTGGCGGCGGCCTATCTCAAAGTCCAGGGCATATTTGTCCATACCTGGACGACTGGCTCATCAGGGGTCAGTCTCCACAAGAAACCAGACAGGCCACCCTCCACACTGTCGCTCTTCTCCAGCATTTGGGGTTTGTCATAAACTTCGCAAAGTCCGCTTTGCACCCCTCACAGAACATGGAGTTCATAGGAGCAAGACTGGACACCCTTCAGGCAAAGGCTTTTTTGCCAGTGGACTGGGCCCACCGACTGATGAACTTGGCCAGCCAATTCCACAGCAATTCTCTGGTCTCCGCCAGACAATTCCTGAGGCTCTTAGGCCACATGGCATCCACGGTCCATGTAACTCCAAATACCCTTCTACACATGAGGCCAGCTCAGTGGAGCCTCAGAACTCAGTGGCTGCACGCCACGGGAAACCTGACGGAGAAAGTGAGGGTGTCCAAGCTACTAGCTTCTTCTCTATAGTGGTGGCTTCATCTTCCGAATCTGCTAAGAGGGGTGCCTTTTCAAGCACCTCAACATTCTCAAGTGCTGACAACCA
Source organism: Ichthyophis bannanicus (assembly GCA_033557465.1). Taxonomy (NCBI): domain Eukaryota; kingdom Metazoa; phylum Chordata; class Amphibia; order Gymnophiona; family Ichthyophiidae; genus Ichthyophis; species Ichthyophis bannanicus. Next base: position 167,172,937 of record CM066035.1, on the reverse strand, counting down.
ATGCCTCTCTCCAAGGTTGGGGTGCACATTGCCAAGGAGCATGCACACAGGGCCTCTGGTCCCCTTGGGAGTCCGCACAGCAGATCAATTTCCTAGAGCTCAGAGCAATCCGTCTAGCCCTCCGGACTTTCTCTCATGTCCTCTCTCGCCAGTCTGTCTTAGTGCAGACGGACAATCAAGTTGCCATGTTCTATGTGAACAAGCATGGGGGCACAGGGTCCCGACCTCTCTGTCAGGAGGCACAGGACCTGTGCTCCTGGGCAGTCAATCATGGCATACTTCTCAAGGTGGTCTATCTCCCTGGATAAGAGAATTACCTGGCAGACAGACTGAGCAGGATTCTGCAGCCACACGAATGGCAGTTGAATCCTCTGGTGGTTCAACAGATCTTCCTCAGATGGGGTCTTCCCACCATAGATCTCTTTGTCAGTCCACTGAACCATCAACTGCCCAGTTTCTGCTCCAGAACCGCATCCTCTCAGAGTAGCAGCGGATGCCTTTCTCATTCCATGGTCTACAGGCCTCCTATATGCGTTTCCTCCCACGCCTCTGGTGTCCAAGACGCTTTTCAAAATGATCCGGGACAAGGCCTCGGTGATCCTGGTGGCCAAGGCAACCCTGGTTACCACTTCTTCTGCAACTAGCAGTGGACACTCCTCTTCCTCTGGGGATGCAACCAGATCTCCTGTCTCAAGAGCGGGGATCTCTCTTACACCCCAACCTCCAGTCCCTCAATCTGATGGCCTGGCTGCTGAAAGGGTAGTTCTAGCACCTTTACTACTGCCTAGGGAAGTGGAGGACATGGCCTTGGCCTCTAGGAGGCAATCCACTTGGAAGTCTTATGCCCTTAAGTGGCAGAGGTTCTCCACCTGGTGTGCTCAACACAAGGAGGATCCTTTCTCATGCCTGGTACCAGTGGTGCTGCAATATTTGCTTCACCTGTCCAACCTAGGCCTCAAATCTAACTCTGTTGGGGTCCATCTCAGTGCTCTTTCAGCGCACCATTCACAGGTGGAGGGTCAGTCTCTCTCAAGCCACCCTTTGGTGGCTCACTTCCTCAGAGGCCTACTTCTGCTTAAGCCTCCAGTTCGTCCACCTGCCCTTGAGTGGGATTTGAATGTGGTCTTGCAACAGCTTACTTGCCCACCATTTGAGCCTATGGCTACTTATCCCTTGCATTTTCTCTCCTGGAAAGCGTCGTTTTCGGTAGTTCTTACCTCAGCAAGGCGAGTGAGCGAGCTTCAAGCCTTGGTGCCAGATGCACCATACACTAGGTTCTATAGGAACAGAGTAGTCTTACGGACTCACCCTAAGTTCCTTCCTAAGGCTGTCTCCTCCTTCCACCTCATCCAGGAGGTGGTTCTTCCGACTTTCTTTCCCAGGCCGCATGCCAGCCGGGCTGAGATGGTCTTGCATACCCTGGACTGTAGGAGGGCGTTGTCCTTCTACCTTGACCGTACGCGGGGGCACCGAAGGGCTGTTCAGCTCTTTGTTTCTTTTGACCCTAATAAGTTGGGGTTACCTGTCTCCAAGCGTACCCTGTCCATTTGGGTAGCAGACTGTATCTCCTGGGCGTACGGGGCAGCCGGCCTCTCGTTGCAGGGTCGAGTCACGGCTCACCGTGTCAGGGCGAAGAATGCGTCAGTGGCTCATCTCCACTCTGTTCCATTGGTAGACATCTGCAGGGCCGCTACTTGGTCTTCAAGACAGACTTTTGCGGCCCACTACTGCCTCGAGAGAGAGTCCCGCAGGGACAGTGCTTTCGGACAGGCGGTACTCCGTAATCTCTTTGAGGTATAGGCAACTCCTACCCTCCGGCCCTGGTGTTGGGCTACCGTTCGGGGGTGTTCTCAGAGAAGATTCTTTTCGTACATGCTCAGGCTCTAGAGGGAGCATATTTTTTCAGCTTTGGGTCCCCGGTAGCCTTAAGCTGGGGAGTCCCATATGTGAGGACTGACTTCCTGCTTGGTCCTGGAGAAAGAGTAGTTACTCAGCTGTAACAGGTGTTCTCCAGGAGCAGCAGGAATCAGTCCTCACAACACTCCCTCCTCCCCTTGGAGTTGCAGTCATATGATTTATTTTATTTTTTGCTGTCTTTTAGCTATGTCATCAGACTGAGCAAAATGGCACCCTTGGGCGGGAAGGGGACCGTGCATGCGTGCTGGCAGTCCCAAAGGCTTTCTGTTAAAGCTGGGGAAATGCTCCGCATGGGGGCTCTGTTGGCTCCGACGTCACCCATATGTGAGGACTGATTCCTGCTGCTCCTGGAGAAAACCTGTTACAGGTGAGTAACTATTCTGCGCGGGGATCTGAATAGACAACTGCAAGAAAACGGAGTTTCACTGCAAACTTACCTGTTCCTTGAACATTAAGGTTCTGTTACATAGTCTCCCACCTGAACTCCCCACACTTTATCTCACTCCATGTACAATAATCTGCCCACCCCTGTTAATGCACTGTTAAGTTTTACATGTTATTTTCTTGTTATAATTGTTTAACCTGTTATCAACTGTGTTCCATGTAAAGTTATACTCTTTCTTGCTCCCTGTTCACCATTGTGACTTGTAGATACAGCAGTATAGAAATGTTGCTCAATAAATAAATCATAGAGTAGTTTCAGAAAGATTGTCATCTTTAGAGAGGTCACCTTACCCATCTAGCTTAGTGTAAGGCTATCCCATCAAGCCAGTTCCTCAGCAATATCGGCCGCCAGCGGTGCATAGTTAAGCTTAAAAAGATCAGCGGTATTGGAGGAAACTTGGACACCGAGGTATTTTATCGATGCAGATGCATTTTGAAAGGGCAGTCCCCAGGTAGCACCTCACCCTTCCATCCCAGTGGCAAGATCTCCATCTTATCCAGATTAACCTTGAAGCCTGAGACCTGTGCAAATTCTCTGAGCACTTGAAGCAGACCGAGGATAGATAGAGCAGGCGTCTCCAAAAAACCCCAAAAAACAGAATGTTGTCTGCAAAGAGCGACACCTGATGAGGTATTCCCCATACGACTATGGGGTAGATGTCAGGGGCCATGCGTAGTAATGAGGCTAGGAGCTCAATCACCAGAGCAAAAAGTAGAGGGGAGAGGGGACACCCCTACCTCATGCCTCTATGCAACCAAAACTTTTCAGAATGGGTCCCACTGAGCACAATCGAGGCAGTGGGCTCAGCATACAAGGCCCAGATCCAGCCAATAAAATCAATCACCTAAACCAAATTGGGCCATAACCAGGAACAGGTATTCCCACTCCACTTGGTTAAAGGCATTTTCGGCATCAAGCAAAACACATCATGCCTCTTCTGATCCTGTGCCACACTAAGCAGGTTTGGCAGCCTACAAACATCATCATAGATTTGCCTCCCTCATATGAACCCGGTTTAGTCTGGGTGTATCAGGATGGTCATAAGTCCATTCAACCTTTTGGCAAAAATTTTATTATCACTGTTAAGAAGTGATATCGGGCGGTAATGCCCACATTCTAATGGAGGCCAGCCCTCTTTGGGAATTAAAGTAATTTCTGCCTCATACATATTTGATGACAAGTGCCCCTGTTGTAACACTTCATTAAACACTCTCTGGTGGTTAGGGGCCAAGGTTTCGGAAATTCCTTTGTACCATTCTATTGGAAAGCCATCAGGACCCATGGCCTTAACAGAGGCCAATACAAATTGCCAACTCAAACTCAGGAATGGATATCTCTCATTTGAAAAATTGACACTGCATTACCTTGAGGGTGGGTAAGGAAATATCCTTCAAAAAAAAGAAGACAACTACGGGATGAGAGTGCACATGGAAGAGTATAGGGTCCAGTAAAAGGCCTGAAATGCTTGAGCAATCCCAGCAAGGTTCCTTTCCACCTGTCATGCCTAATTGTATACTCCCCCAATGAGGCGACTCGCCCTCTTTTTTCACAACTGCTAGGCTAGTGGCTTTCTGGCCTTCCTCCATGTTCTAGGAAATTACAGCAGGAAAGTCGCAACAGAAATTCAATATGCTCTACTTCAATAGTGTCAATCTGCTGACGTATCGCCATTAGCTGTTGACAGACCTATGTACAACTGGACCACTTATGTTCCACCTGCAACTTCTCCAATTTATTTAACAGTTTTTCTAAACCACTTTTCTTAAATTCAAAGCGGTTTACATTCAACAATAAACAAGAAAACTTTACATAGAACAAGGATCAATGTTCCCTCTAATTTTCTGTAGGCTGTGTGCGCATAAAATATCAGCTGTGTGCAGCTTTTGAAGGAAGGTTAAATTTTTGTGCGCCACATAACGACACTCAGAGTTATATACTTTAAAATTTGACTACACGTCAGAATACAGTATGTACACCACATTGATTTTAATCAAATTAAATGAAAATAGACGATTACTAAATGAAGCGGGAAATTTCTAGTAATTACAATCATAACTTTAAAATTTTAAGACGTCTGTGTTGTTTCAGATGCAGAGCTGTAATTTTTGTGCGCTCTGTTGTAAAGTATGTGCGCTCGCTCGGCGAGGTGTGTGCGCGCGCACACGCGCACAGCTTAGAGGGAACAGTGACAAGGATACTGAACTTGGATGAAACAGGGGTATAGTCTATGAAGAGGTGAAGATCAGTTCATAATTTATTGTAATGAGTATGTTATTTATTTATTTTATTTTTATTTAGCTGTATTTATATCCCGCTTTTCACCGGGTCAAAACGGTCAATTGGGGGATACATTTAACACGAGGGGATATGAGACACATACGCTAATACTTACAGGGAACATGGGCAATGGAGGGTTAAGTGGCTTGCCCAAGACCACAAGGAGTGCCTATAGGACTAGAAATCCCAGTCCCTCCGGCCTGAGATTGCTGTCCCCAGGTGGGACTTGAACTCCTGGTCCTCCGGCCTGAAGTACCTTGTCCTAACCACTAGACCACTCCTCCCCTGATCTGCCTGATGTTTCAGTCTCTGGACCTAAGCTCTACCTGCTTTTGCCGCTTACGACACGAGGCTAGTTGTAAAAGATGACCTCATGTATGCCTTGCCTGCATCCCATAATACACTCACCGACATATCACCCGTATTGTTGAGTTGAAAATATTCCTCCAAAGTTCTTGCACTTTACTATGCTGGAGAAGGCGTACGTTTGCCCACCAGATACGTGCTCCTCCCATTCCCGACTGATGACCCAAGTACAACCATAGACATACCATAGCATGGTCACTGAGCAATGACACCAGGATCCAGCAACCCTCTACCTGAGAGAGATCAGCTTCCAGACCACAGAAGACATCCAGAAATGGGTACCCATGTGTCTTAGCCAAACAGTGTGTATAATCTCGCTCCCCTGGATGAAGGGTGCTTCAAACATCAATCTACCCCATTCTCAATAGTGCTTTTCAAAGGGAAGTCCCCTCCAGGAGTGGCCCTGCTCGAGGTGTAAGATCAGAGCAATCAAAAGTACTGAGGGCACAGTTAAGATCACCACCCACCCATATGGAGCCCTGTGCTTTTTAAGCGAAGACAGACTGACTGCTTGAAAAAGGACTCCTTAGGCCCGTTAAGGGTGTAGAGATTCAAAAGGGAAAGTTCCTGGTTTTCAGTATGTCCCACTACCCAAACCATCCAACCTTGGGAATCTCCCCCCAAGGAGGAAAAGTGAACCTGTTCCCAGTACCCTCCTCTTAAATTTTCCATTTCAGGGGAGGTCAAACACACTTCCTGCAGAAGGGCAATATCAACTCTTTCTTTCTGAAAATATGTAAGAACCCCTTTCCACTTAATAGAGCTATTCAAACCCTCAACATTTAAAGTTGCTATGTTAAGTGACATATCTATGAATATAATTTAAGTGGGCTGCATCAACCAGCATAAAAATGCAAGCAAAATAAAAGTTAGCAAATAACCAGAATACCCATCTGCATCCCCTTGCCCTCCACCTCCTGCACCCACCTAATTCACCCATGAGCCCCATATACCTCCCCATCTCCACACACACTGCAATCTGCATCCATATTGTACCTCTCCTTCCATGCTATCTGCTATTCCTCCAGTCAAGCCCCACACACACCCCCATGCACACTGCACTCCCCAACCCCCCAAACAATTCATTATATACAGTAAATAAGCACAACAATCCTTAAAAAAAAAGCAAAACAAACAAGAAAGTAGGCTTCCAAGTCTAGTCATTTCTGCAGTGCTGGCTCATTATGCACCAACAGTCCCTCACACCTCAAAAGGTGTCCTGTATCCAAAATCTGCCCCTCAATATGGGAGTTCTCTGGTAAAAAATGACAGGCTGATTAAGTACGCATAAAGATGGGGGATCAGAGATGGCCGCATAGGCAGTTGTCTCTCCACACGTAACTCTCTGGGATGCCAAAAAGGAATGGGAAGCCTCACAAGGAGCCTCCTCAGCTTGCTAAGACTCCATCCCTTATGCTTACCTCTACTCCTAGACCCATGGATGCGTTTTTGGTTTGTGTGAGGAGTCCACAAGCACAAACTGTCAGTTCTCAGAGTTTGACAGCATCGGGGCTAGACAGCTTGGCATCTTTACTCGGATGTGATCTCTCACCAGAGCTATGGCTGCCTCCAGCCTTGTTCCACTGGATCTTTCCACAGAGTCGTCTCCGAAGATGCCAGTCCCATGATGGGTTGTGTTGCACAATCGGTAGAATGCAGTGCAACAGAGTTTGGTCCGGTGGTGGAGCCAGCATCTACAACCAATGCCTTGGCAACGGAAGGAGCATTTGACTGGAGGGATGTGGATAGCAAAGTATAGAGGACTGCGCAGGCTCAAGTTCTGGGAGGTTCCCATGTACCTGCTGTGATCACTGAGGTTTCTGGTTCTGTGCCTATGATTTCCTTTTCCTTGACGCATCCAACCACCACCTCTCTCAAGTCTATTTGGATGGCAATTTCCTCACTGGGTGATATATTGATACAGAGATGAATAGAATAGCATTGCAAGTTCAGTCTCACATTGTGGTATCTCAAGCTAATGCAAGTGAACTATGATATGTTAAAGAATTGGTTTTAAAGTTACAATTTGAAACTCAGAAGCCTGAGAACTATTACTCTTTGATTATGAAAGATCTATCCGCTCTGAAATTTAAAAATGAACTACTTGAGAACCAAGTTCGTTCAATGAATTTACATATTGTAAATTTTCTGCGTTCCCCTTTAATGTCGGCAAGAGATATGCTGAAATTATATTTAAATGAAGTATTAGCAAAACCACTAACCAAGTTAGTTTGGCAGGAATGTCAGCCATTAAAAAGAGTGTTTCTTTCTGTCCCGGAACTCTCCCATTAGATGGAACCATATGAAACGCTGATTTCTAGAAAGGCAAGTTATTTTTGATCTCTACAAGATTATTGTATTGGTACACCTCATTTTAGAACAATAGTTTTTAGTATTTTGGTTTATTCCCTTAGAATTTGTATACGCTGTATGCAAACTTAGTTAGTGGTTTGCTAGTGCGGTTATACAAGTGAGTTGTCCTCCTCATTCCTTTTGGTTTGCTCTTTATATCTATATGACCATATGCAATGCGATTTACACATTCACATGATAGGTAGTATTATGCAATTATGCTATATGAATTAGTCACATTTTGCATGGGTGCGGGGTAAGTTTTTATATGGTTTTCCTACGCATCTTTACTCTTGGCTTTGGCTTGTGCTATAAATTACAGGATGTTATTTTCACTTTTAAATGTGTCATTGGTTTTATTACCAAGCATATTTTAGTACATTTTGCTTTTATTATTTGTATTACTTAATTTATTACTATATGTTAATATTATGCTTGTTTTTTGAGGTGTGTACCCATAGAGGAAGGCTTTTTAGGCAAAACACATCGGGGTCATCTTAATAAAGTTTTTTTGACTGCCATATTGACTACACCTGCTCCTGTTTGTGTCTCTACTCCCCTTCTGGACCACAGACACCTGAGAGTAACAGAAAAGACCCACATTACAGTGAAGGCCAAGTCAATGACTGTATAGGTCCAGCATCACCCTTCCTCCTCAGTGATGTTGTCAATAGCACATCAGGCTCCTTGCCTTTCTCCAAAGTCCCTCCAGCAGCAGAAAGCATGTTTCGAGAATCAGGAGTGTGAAGGCTATCAGAGGTGCTTGAGGCCAAGGATGGTATTGAGGTCCAAGTGCGTGGAGAGCCCCTCTGGGATCCCGGTCTCAATGTGGTCTGTCGCAGAGAGCTTCCAGGACTGCGGACACCACCAACATGCTTCAAAGGTTGATCCATGTCACTGGGAGAGTGTAGGAAGAGGAGCTCACCCTGGTTGATGGCAGCAAGCCAGGTTGGGAACCAAATCGCTGCTTTAAGACCTGCCTTAACAAGAGAGGCTCTGTAAGGAAAGCGTAGTTACTTTCCTGTAACAGGTGTTCTCCAGGGACAGCAGGAATCAGTCCTCACATATGGGTGACGTCGGCACTGACAGAACCCTCGTGCGGAGCAATTCCCCAGCTTTCAAAGAAAGCCTTTGGGATTACATCGCGCATGCGTGATCACCTTCCCGCCCAAGGGTGCCATCTTGCTCAGTCAAATGACATAGCTAAAAAGATGGCAAGAATAGAAAAAATTAATAACAGGACTGCAACTCCAGGGGAGGAGGGAGGGTCGTGAGGACTGATTCCTGCTGCCCCTGGAGAACACCTGTTACAGGTGAGTAACTACGCTTTCTCCAGAAACAAGTAGGAAGTCAGTCCTCACATATGGGGCTACCGAAAACCCATAGCTGAAAAGTGGCTCCCTCTAGAAGAGCCGCAGCAGCTACAATAGGAATTCAGCCGAGAACGCAACACCCCCCGGTAGCCTGACACCAAAGGGTCAGAGGGTTGGAGTTGCCTAAACCTCAAATAGAGTACCACCTGGCCGAAAGCACTGTCCTGTTGGGACTACCTATCCAGGCAGTAATGGGCCGCAAAAGTCTGGCTTGAAGACCAAGTTGCGGCCCGGCAGATGTCTGCCAGAGGAACAGAGCAGAAGTGAGCCACTGATGCGGCCTTAGCCCTGACACGGTGGGCCGTGACTCGACCTGCAATGGGAGGTCAGCCGCCCTGTATGCCCAGGCAATGCAATCTGCCACCCAGGTAGACAGCGTTCGCTTTGAGACAGGTAACCCCAGCTTACTGGGGTCATAAGAGACGAAGAGCTGAGTAGCCCTTCGATGTCCCCTTGTACGCTCCAGGTAGAAGGACAATGCCCTCTTACAATCCAGGGTATGCAGGACTGCCTCTGCCCGGCTGGAATGCAGCCTGGGAAAGAAGGTTGGAAGAATCATTCTTGGTTAAGGTGGAAAGAGACCACTTTTGGAAGGAACTTAGGGCGAGTGCGGAGGACCACCTTATTCCTATAAAACCGTGTGTATGGTTTATCAGTTACGAGAGCTTGCAGCTCACTCATACGTCTGGCTGACGTCAGTGCCACCAGGAAGAGCACCTTCCAGGAGAGGAAGCGCAGATGGCAAGAGGACATTGGCTCAAAAGGTGGGCGAGTAAGCTGCTGCAAGACCACATTTAAATCACACTCAGTTGCTGGAGGACGAACTGGGGGTTTCAGCAGAAGCAGACCTCTGACGAATCTGGACACCAGGGGGTGAGCCGAAAGAGGTTGCCCCTCCACTGGCAAGTGGTTTGCTGACAAAGCACTCAGGTGGACCCTGACAGAGTTAGACTTGAGACCTAATTCTGAGAGGTGAAGTAGGTACTGCAGCACCACTGGTACAAGGCAAGAGGAAGGGTTTTCATGGTGCTGGTTACACCACACCTCAAACCTACACCACTTGAAAGCATAGGATTTCCTAGTGGACTGCCTCCTTGAGGCCAGCAACACTTCTACATTCCGAGGTAGGAGGAGAGGAGCCAGCACTACCCTTTCAGCAGCCATGCCATCAGGTTGAGGGACCTGAGGTTGGGGTGCAAGAGAGAGCCCTGCTCCTGGGACAGGAGGTTGGGCTGCGTCCCCAGTGGGAGTGCGATTTCCACTGCCAGCTGGAGGAGAAGCGGAAACCAAGGCTGTCTTGGCCATCTGGGGGCTACCAGAATGACAGAAGTCTTGTCCCGAAGGATTCTGAACAGAGTCTGGGCCATCAGAGGCGTGGGAGGAAACGCATACAGGAGGCCCCCTGACCAAGAGATCAGGAAAGCATCTGCAGCCAACCTCAGAGGATGTGGCTGTCTGGAGCAAAACCTGTGCAGCTGGTGATTTTGCGGACTGGCAAATAGATCTATGGACGGACGTCCCCAGCGGTGGAAAATCCGCTGGGCCACCACCAGATCCAGTTGCCATTCATGAGGTTGGAGAATCCAGCTTAATTTGTCTGCTAGGCAGTTCTCCTGACCAGGCAGGTACATTGCTCTGAGAGACATACCCTGCCTGATAGCAAAGGAGCAGAGGTCCAGTGTTTCCTGACATAGGACACGAGACCCCGTACCTCCCTGCTTGTTCACGTAGAACTTTGCTACCTGGTTGTCCATCTGTATCAATACAGACTGATGTGAGAGGACATGACAAAATGTTTGACGAGCTAGGCGAATCACCCGCAGCTCTAAGAGGTTGATTTGGTGTGCAGACTCCTGAGGAGACCACAACCCCTGAGTGCATGATTCTTGGCAATGGGCTCCCCAGCCCAGCAAGGAGGTATCTGTCGTTAGCACTCTTGTGTTCTCATGTGGAGACGGGCATTTGGGGTCACATGCACTGTGGAGGCCATGTGGCCCAGGAGGCGTAAGAAGTGTTTCACTGAGACCTGCGCCTGAACTGTTGTGCCAGTGCTAGCAGCCTCTATGCCCTGTCTTCTGGCAGGTAAACCTTCACCTGAAGGGTGTCCAGCCTTGCTCTTGAGTGGGGAGCAAAGTAGACTTTGCATGGTTTATGACAAAACCTAGACTTTGCAACAGGTTGATAGTGCGAGAGGTAGCCTGTTGGGCCTCCTAAGGCGACTGGCCCCTGATAAGCCAGTCGTCCAGGTAAGGGAAGAAAAATTCCTTGACTTCTGAGGAAGGCCGCCACTACAGCCAGGCATTTTGTAAACACTCTGGGAGCAGAGGCTAGGCCAAAGGGTAGAACTCTGTATTAGAAATGTTTCCCTCCCACTACAAATCTCAGATATTGTCTGTGGTCTGGATGTATGAGGATGTTTGTATAGGCATCCTTCAGGTCTAAGGAGCATAGCCAATCTCCCTGGTGGAGGTAAGGCAGCAACATTCCAAGGGAAAGCATCTTGAACTTTTCCCTCACCAGGAACTTGTTTAAGTTTCTTAGGTCGAGGATAGGTCTGAGGCCTCCTGTTCTCTTTGGTATGAGAAAATACCTGGAGGAGAAGCCCTTGCGCCCTGCAGGTGGTGGGCACCGGTTCCACCACCTGATCCTCTAGAAGACCTGGTCTGAGAGGCTCTCCTGGAAAGAAGGAGGGTGGTATCTGGCTGAAGTGAAGCAAATAGGCCCTATGGACTATTTGCAGGACCCAGGTATCCGAGGTGATGGCTGGCCACCTGTGGGCATACAGGGTTAGCCTGCCTCCTGTGCATGGCCTTACCACTGGCGGAAGAGACTATGCCTTGGGAGACAAAAAAACCCTCCCGGCTGGGTAGGAGCTGGGGCCTGGGGCTTGGGGGTCTTCTGCTTACGCGGGTCATGCCCCTGTCCCTTGGCCTGCTGCCCCTGTTGGGGAGCTAGGGTGGCCTGGTAAGTGGGGTAGTTGCGGTAAGCAGTACCCTTCCTCGGGAAAAAGGGCTTTTTACCCAAGCCCTTCTTCTTAGAAGGGGCAGAAGTCTTCTTTGAGAGTCTTGTCCAGATCAAGTACTCGGACTCGAGCTCAACAGCCTTCTCAGTCATGGGTTTGCCAAAGAGGTTGTCACCTTGGCAAGGGACATCGACCAACTTGTCCTGAACCCATGGCTCTAGATCCAACGACATTAGCCAGGCCTGGCGGCATGCACGGATGCTGGCCAAAGCCTCGAAGCTGTCATAGGCCGCACGAGATATGAACTTCGAGCACTCCCGAATCCTGGTGGATAAGGCATTGAAGCGCTGCAAGGGTGCCTCGGAGAGGCCAGCTGAGAACCCGGCAATCACTTTTGCCAGGTCCCTCAAGTACATGCCCATGTACAGCTGATAGGTTTGGACACGGCATGACAGCATCGAGCCCTGGAAGCATTTTCTGCCGAGGGTGTCCAGGTTCCGGGCCTCCCGGCCAGGAGGCACCGAGGAGTGCGTTTTTTGGCTCTTGAGCCTGTGCATGTCCGATTTCACAACCATGGAGTTGTGCGGCAGCTGTGCCTATTGGAAACCAGGGCTCTTGCGGACTCGATAGATGGAATCTACCCACTTGCTGAGCACTGGCATCGAGGCCAGCGACTCCCACATGCAGAGCATCAGCCGTTGCAGCATAGGAGGAACTGGCACAGTAAGGGCTTCCCTCAGGGAAAAGTCATACTGGAGGGCCTCGAGCTCTTCAGCTCGAGACTCCTCCTCAGTATCTGCCAGGAATGCCAAAGCCTTGGCCATGTCCCTGATGAAGTCCGAGAACCGGGTATCCTCCAGAGAGGACTTTCTCCGAGGCTCCGAACCCGGTGAGTCTGATGGGTGTCTGGGGACTCTTCATCTTCCATCTCCCATGCCGATCCCTCCGAGGAGGAATCGAGCGGCTCCAGTCGCAAGGGCTTCGGCCCCGAGAGCACCAGCGTTGACGACCTCGGTCCCGAGTGGGAGGTCGAGGGAGACCTTGGCCGAGGATCGACTCGAGTCCGAAAAGTCTCAAGGATCGGCTCGGCTTCCGAGGTCGACTTGGACAATGAGGTCCCGGTGGTCGGAGCGGATGGACCGGTGAGACCGGCTATCAGTGCCCACTGCTGCTCCATGAAGGCAGACATGCTGTGCGCCAGGGCCATCATCCTGAGATCGAGCTCAGAAGACTCTACAGCCTCCAGCTAGGGCCCCGACGACGACTCTCCTGGAGGGGAATCCATGAGGACAACAGCGATTACCCTCCTCGGCGTCTCCGGCTCCGTGCAAGGTATTTTTGCAGGCCGCTCCAACTCAGAGGACCCGGGGTGGCGGTCAGGACTCAGCGACCTGGCCTTCGAGGGCCCAGGGCGATCGGAGGCATCCAACGATGCCGCCCTCATGTGTTTCTTCTTCCTCCGGTGTTCCCGGGAGGGAGACCCTTGCTCAGAAGACCCCCGACGGTGCTCGGGTTCAGACAGCTCCCGAGACGTCGAGGCTTCTGATGAGGTCTGGATCTGGGGAGATGTGGACTCCAAGAAAATCCTTTCACGCTGCTACTTCGAACTGCCTTAGTGTACATCTTCCCACATGGGCCACAGACCTTCAGGTCATGGTCGGGCCCGAGGCATCGGAGACAGCAGTCATGTGTGTCGGTGAGGGACATTAATTTCTTACACCGATCACACTTTTTAAATCCACTGGCAGCCATCGGGGGAAAAAGGGCCCCTGCAAGGTCAAAGGACCGGGCTGCCAGTGAAAATAAAGAGTGCGAATGCTAGTCACTAAGGACAAAAATGCAAAAAATTGACCGTACTCGATACCGGTGTACCGAGCCGTAGGCGGGAAGGGGAACCGGCGTCGAACCGGTCAAAGAGAGAAATTCTTCTGAAGTTTTGACACACTTTTTCCATGAGGAATTAGGGACAACATCCGTTGGGCTCTGCGGAAAAAGGGAGACTGAGCAAGAAGGCACCCTTGGGCGGGAAGGGGACCGTGCATGCGCAATGCAATCCCAAAGGCTTTCTTTGAAAGCTGGGGAATTGCTCCGAACGGGGGCTCCGTCGGCGCCGACGTCATCCATATGCGAGGACTGACTTCCTGCTTGTTCCTGGAGAAGTAATGCTTTCCTCATCTGGGCGGTCTCTGCACTGACATCAGGGAAGATCACGACCTTCCAGTTCTGGTAAGGCCCTCTCTTAGATTTGCGGGCTGCCATGTCGATCAAATCCTTCTCCCGATAACTGAGTAAACAGACAATGAGTGCCTGTGGTTGTTTGTCAGGACCTGGTCATGGCCTAGTCTACCTGTGCACATGTTCCACCTCATAGGCGGGTTCAGCTATCTTGGAGGGAAAACAAGTTTGTCGCATTTGATGCACAAAAGCACAGGCATCTGGGAGCTCAGTCCTTTCAGGGATCCCAAATATGCTAATGTTCTGCAGGTGGTCTCGATTCTCTTGGTCCTCTGCCTCATTTTCGATTCAACAGACAGCCTTGCAAAGCTTCTCTGAATACTTACAACAGTGCATTTTGCGGTCCTGCAAATGCCTCACATGTTCTTCCACTGCAGTCACTCGCGTGAGAAGTGAGCCAAAGTGCTCATCGAAGCGCACAGAGACCATGGCAATAATTTCATTTTTTGAGGTTCAAATTTCTGACAGTAGTTCAGCAACACCATCGGTCACCTCTCCTTTCCTCACGATTGTCGGATCTGCAGTATTCGGCGGGTCTGCAACATTCTTTGTCCCCATCTTAGGCCTGTGGCTCGAGGCCTTCTCAGACCACCTTGTTTTGTTTAGCGCGTTGGAGTCAGCCTTAGGTTTGTCGAGTCGTATCTGCAACACCTTCAGCATTATACTCTTTGAAACACTCAGATACATGCAAAGGGCAAAGAAAATGCTGGTTTATGATGAAAGTGCCTGGAGCCATGCTCAGCCACTGCTACTCACATGAAGACCAGAACCAGAAGCCCTCTCTGCTGAGCTTTAGGGGGCTGCCACACATATTGAAAGGGTGGCAAATCTGTTCCTGGGCCCTGCATGTCATCCTTTACAGTATGTGTAGCCTCCCCTTGTACAGCACTTATTTCCTGGGGTCACACATACAGCATATTGCTGTCAGATCCTCAGATTCCATGGCAAGTGGAAGCTACCTGGATGTGTCCTCTCTTGCTATGTACTCCCAACCCTCCATACAAAGAAGTGGCCCTATTAACAAACTCCTATCTTGGGGAGGGGGGAAGCATTGGTGCATATAGCACACACCTTCACAGCATGCATCCACACTCGACATTTGGTCACTATTACCTTGTGCCTGACGCATCTGGTGTGCCAATGCCTCCCCTACTGCAGCTGAACCTCTTACATTTAACGTGGCTGCTTGCCATGGTAGAAAGCATGCTAACCATGCCATAGTAGAAAGCATACTAACCATGCGTTACTCAGGCGCTACTTACAGCATGTTAGCAAACATGCTCCTAAGATTCTCTAATAATGTTTCTAGAGAACTATCCTGAAAATTAAACTTTCATTTGTGTATGGGCTCTGGGGAAACATTTTAAGACATAAAACACATTTCCTCTAATAAGTCTGAAGATAATAAATTAAAAAATATAGATTCATGCATATTAAAAGTGAAAATGTGACAAAAATCAAAAATCACGACGCCTAATAAATATCCAGAAGTGAAGGTCTGATCAAATACAAGAGCTATTTCTCAAACAGTTCGACATTTCTTTGAGAAATAGCTCTTGTATTTGGTCAGACCTTCACTATTAGGTACCAAAACCGAAAAGTACATAAAAGAAAGATTTCTTTAAAGTCTGGGAGATAAGGCTCTAGAACACCCTCATTAGATTTGAAGCTACGCTAGTAAGATTATTGAGGATATTTGGTTTTATCCTGCACAGACCTATTCCAAAACACTATTTTAATACACATAATTTCATAGAACAGAGGCCTCTGTTCTGACAGAATCAGCAATACAATTACCAGTAGAAAAGCTCTGCAGAACAAAGGAAATCAATTTGAAATAGCTCACACTAGGAGTTTAAGTACTAAAGGTTTTCTCCCATTTTTAAACTAAAGCTTGGCATGTATCAAAAACTGTGGGATATGCACTGATACCATAACAGTCATGTTAAACTTGGGGTTAGAGGACATGATCAGGTATATACTAATTTTAATGTGCATCTACATGTAAATAAGGTAACACTATGCAACATTGCAACATAGGATTTAGCAGGCCTGCTAAAGCTTAAAAAGCTAACATCCATTCCAGCAGGGACTGTATTTTATGTTCGTGTGTACAGTGCTGCATATGTCTAGTAGTGCTAAAGAAATAAGTAGTAGTAGTAGCAAGAGTAGTAATCTCAAAGTCCTGTGCTAATTGGTACAGCGTGAAAGGAGAAATTTTACATACTTGATAATTATTTCCTGGAATCCTGCTGGACTAGTTCAGAGGAGTGGAATATGTTTGCTAGCCAGCAGATAGAGGCAGACTTCAGCAACTTTCAGTGTTGACATCACCTATATATATTCTGGTGTAGCACTGAGAGAAGTCAGAAAGACACTTCCCAACAGTAAGCAAGACTTAAAAATTCAGAAAAGCACTTTAAAAGTCATTATGCAAGAACCATAGACTGGAACACTTGACAAGAATATTTATTTGGCTCCCTTATCTTAACTGACTCTGCATTAAGGCACTGAACCTGATCATAACATTCAAATGGCAGCAGGACTCAAAATTACAGGAAAGTCTTCCAGGGCAGATCCTGGACTAGTCTAGCAGGAGTAGAAAAAGAGGTGACATGAGATGTAGTGGTCTAGCAGGATTCAAGGAAAGAAAATCATCAGGTATGTAAACTTTCTCTTTCCTTATCACCCTGCAAGACCAGTCCAGACAAGTGGGATGTACCCAAGAAATCAAGACCCAGGATGGGGAGGCGATGATACACTGAACAGAACTGCCCTGCCAAAGGCAACATCTGTCCCAGCTCCCACTTGCAACCTATCCTGCTCAGAGATGATCAGGTAGCTGCCTTACAGATGTCCTCTGGAAACACCAAGGCGGACTCCGTCCAGAGAAGACATGCCCTAGTAGAATGGACTGACACCCCACCAGCACACAGCGTTCAAACATAAGGTAGGTCGAACCAATAGCCTCCTTAATCCAACAGGCGACACAGGACTTGGCTGCTGTTTGACTTTTTCTCAGACTACTGAACGGGACAAAAGATGGCCTGATCATTAGAAGGGATTATTAACATCCAAATTTTTAACAAACACCCTCTTCACATCCACCAGAAGCAAGAGTAGGGATGGTTAGTTAAGATGAAAAAAAAAGAAGAGACATAACAGTTTGCAAGGAGATAGAAACTGGTAAGATGGCCAAGAAAGGTTCCCTGCAGGACAAGGTCTGCCACTCTGATACCCATCTGGCTAATGCAAAGCTACCAGAAAACCCCCCACCTTGAATGAGGCCTTATAAATTGGCTTAAAGGGAAGCTCTATCAGTACCTTGGCTTCTGGCTCATGCTTCCAGATCTGAACACATCACCTCCCTTCTAATTCACCACCACTGGCTTCATGTGAAATCCCACATCCAATACAAGCTGCTCACCTAGTTCACCGGGCACTATACTCTGGCTCCCCCTACTATCTCTCAGACTCCTTGCTTTTGTATTCCCCACATCATATCCTTCGGTCCATTCATGCTAATCGTTTACACCTCCACTCTGTTACTCAGGCTAGGTTAACATCTACACATTCCTCTTGCTTTTTATTTTATTGCACCTGCCTCCTGGAACTCCCTCTCTACCGCCCTCAGACTAGAGAAATCCTATTCAAAATTCAAGTCAGTACTGAAGACTCATTTGTTTAATGCTGCATTTGATCTATCAGTCCATGAATAACCTGCCTTTCCCTTATCCTTTGTTTTCTACCCCTCCCTCCTTTTTTGTCTGCTTTCCCCTCAGTATGTGCAATTCCCTTAAGCTGTCCTATTTTTAAATGGAGTTCTGCTCTACCTTTTAATTTCTAATTTAAGTTTTATTTGTGCAGCGCCCTGCTGCTTTTTGTGAAGGGCACAAGCAAATCTTAAACACACCTTCATCAATGAGAGGTTCCAATGAGGAATAACCTGGTGTATAGGCGGATGGATTTGATTTACTCCTCTGGGAAAACAGGAGATGTCAGGGTGCACTGCCAAGGACATGCCTTAAATACAACCCCATAGCATGCCAGGGTTGCAACCTGAACACCCCCCCCCCCCCAAGTCCAAACCAGACTGTAAAGAAGGACAATACAGCCACAATGTCTACCTTCTTGGTCTATAGAGCCTAAGAGGAACACCACCTCTAGAAAACTCTCCAAGCTCTTGCATAGGCTAAGTAAGTGAAAGTCCTCGAAGCCTTAAGCAGAGTGCCCACTACTGCTCCAGACTAGCCCTTCTTGAATAGCCTCTGCATTTCAAGAACCAGGCTGTAAGCAAGCAGTAATAGGAATCTTCCAAACCCAGGGGTCTCTGCTGCAGAAGTGAGGACTCCACTATACGCTTAGGAAATCCATATTCCATGGCCAGTCATGGAACCACTCGAATATCATCAAGCCCAGGTGGGACCAAATTCTACACAGCAGATGGTTCAGTAAGTGTCATGGGATGGGGAGGGACATACAGAAGTCCCTCTTGGGGCCACTAAGTATAGCATCCAAGCCCCTGCTCGCAGATCCTTCCCATGGCTGAAAAATTTCTCTTAGCATTCTTCTGAATGGCCATCATGTCGAACACTAAAAGGCCCTACCTCTGCACTATGAGGTCAAACGTGTGCAAGTTTAACTTCCAGTTTTCAGGACCCAAAGTTCAGACTCAAGAAGTTAGCCTGAACATTACTGGCGCCCACTATGCACCCAAAATTATAATTCTGCCACCTCGAGAGCCACTCCAGCACTGTGAGTCCTACCTTGCTCATTGACATAAGCCACAGTAGCGGCATTGTCCAAAAACACGTGAATAGCCTTGCCTTCCAAGAGAGACTGGAACTCAGATGCTTCAGGTAGATCCCCTGGTCTTGAACTAGCTGATTGGTCACAGCTACTGAAACAGCTCATAGGATGTTTTCAGTTTTTACTAGCTCTTTGGTAGCCCCCTCTGCAGAGTTCTGAAGCCCATGCTTCCACTATGCGGGACCTGGGACCCTCGCCTCAGTTGCTGATGGCAGGATCGAGAGCCCTCGCTTCACCTTTTCACCCGTTCATTCCTCCCACAGCCCAGCCTTATCTCCCATGGGGGTTGCTTGGAATGCAGTAGAGGAGGACTCCTTTTCTCCAGAAAGTGAGTCTGAAGAATATGGGTTCACCCTGATGAAGGGCAAAGAGCCTTCTGTGATCTGTCTCTTTCACAGGGAGAATCTTCCTATTTTCATCCAGCACACTACAGCAGCTTGGCTTATTGATGAGCCTGTTCCCATGCAGGTTTCACACCCCTTATTTGGAGGGTACCCAGTGTCTCTTTGCCTTCTTTCTCCTACCAGACCCTATGCAGCAGCTCATGATCTCTCAATAGGAGACCCTCAAGTTGAGGTCTTAAGGGCCTAAGATCCTCCCCTGTCTATGCTCCCTGCCCCATGGTGAGCTGGATCAGCTCTTCAGGCTTCCTTTGGTGGAAGGCTTAGTCACAGTACTGACAAAACACATGGTCATCCCAAAAGAAGGAAGCACTGTGTCAGGGACTCTCATGATAGGAAAGTTGAGGCCTGCTTTAAAAATGCTTTTACTGCTTCTGCCTTAGACTCCAAAGCAGTGTTATGTGCAGGCTTAGTGGACTAAGTCCATATAAGCTGGGTCCAGCAGATGCCAGACAACCTGGAGGATATGAGGTTAGTGTCTGGGGCTATATATGTGACTGATGCTCTCTATGACCCCTAAGAGCCCAAGGGGAACTGTTAACCAGGAATCTCCTCACCATGTTCTTCCTCTGCAGGGACCATGCAGTCATCCAAGATGGTGGCCTGTCCTGCAGACAGGAAACCCATGGAGGAACTGGAGGCAGCATTAAAAAAGGCATCCGCCCTCAAGCCCCCATGGGAGGGTGGGTCCCAAAATTATTGAAAATGAGGTGCCCAATGGGTCACTATCACACAAAGGGCAAAAAGAACCAGTCATGAGGCTGACCAGATGTGTACCACAAAAGGTACAGCACTGAGGCCCCGGAATGGCCACAAAGCTCCATGTGGCAAAAAGAAGAAGAAAAAAAAACCTGCAATGGCTGCAGCAAAAAAAGAACCCCAAAAAGGGAATCACAGCACCTGACAGGCCAGCTGGGGAAACCTGAGCAGGGTTATCCCACTCACCCCCAAAAGCTGAGAGGCCTAACTGCCAGAGAAAACACAAGGTCTTTTTTTTTAAAATTTGCACTAAATGAAAGGTTAGATATGATTGGAATATCAGAGACATGGTGGAAGGAGGACAACCAGTGGGACACTGTGATACCTGGGTACAAACTATATCGTAATGATAGAGCTGATCAAATTGGTGGAGGGGTTGCGCTCTATGTTAGAGAGGGCATTGACTCAGAAAGGATTAAAGTTTTGCAGGAAACAAAATCTGCTGTAGAATCTATATGGATTGAAATTCCATATAAAAGGGGGAAGGCGATGGCAGTGGGGGTGTACTATCGAGCACCTGGCCAGAATGACCAAATGGATGATGAAATGCTCAAAGAAATCAAGGAAGCTAACAAACGTTACAGCGCAGTAATAATAATGGGTGATTTCAATTACCCCGGTATCAACTGGGTCAGTGTCACGTCAGGACATGCTAGGGAGATGAAGTTCCTAGATGGAATAAATGACTGCTTCTTGGAGCAGCTGGTTCATGAACCGACCAGAGGGGAAGCCATATTAGACCTAGTCCTTAGTGGAATACCAGATCTAGTGCAAGAGATAAGGGTGTTCGGGCCACTTGGCAATAGTGATCATAGTATGATCGCCTTTGGAGGAGGGATATTAAGGAAATCCACAGTACTACCTTTTAACTTTCGAAAGGGAGACTATGATAAAATGAGGAAAACAGTTAAGAAAAAACTAAAAGGAGCAGTTGCGAAGGTTAAAGACGTACATCAAGCTTGGGTGGTGTTGAAAAATACTATCTTGGAAGCCCAGACCAGCTGTATTCCACGCTTTAAGAAAAGTGGAAGGAAGTCCAAAAAACTGCCAGCATGGTTTAAAGGTGAGGTTAGAGAGGCTGTTGTTGCCAAAAAAGCATCTTTCAGGAAATGGAAAAAAGAGCCAAACGACGAAACCTGGAAACAGCACAAGCATTGGCAAGTCAAATGCAAGGCATTGATAAGGCAGGCAAAGAGAGAATTTGAGAAGAAGCTTGCTGCGGAAGCAAAAACGCGAAATAAAGACCTTTTCAAGTACATTCGTAGCAAAAAACCTGTGAGAGAGTCAGTTGGTCCATTAGATGATAAAGGGGTTAAAGGAGCACTAAGAGGCGACAAGGCGATAGCGGAGAGACTGAATGAATTCTTTGCTTCGGTATTTACTGAGGAAGATGTAGGGATGTTATCCATGACTGAAGTGGTATTTAAAGGTGCAAAAGAATTGAAGGAAATATCGATACATCGGGAAGATGTCTTACAACTATTAGATAAACTGAAGAGTAGCAAATCACCTGGGCCGGATGGTATACATCCAAGGGTATTGAAAGAACTGAAATATGAGATTGCAGAACTGCTATCAGTAATCTGTGAACTATCATTAAAATCATCTCTAATACCTGAAGATTGGAGGATTGCCAATGTAACACCAATTTTTAAAAAGGGTTCCAGGGGTGATCCGGGAAACTACAGACCGGTGAGCCTGACGTCAGTACCGGGAAAAATGGTAGAAACCATCATAAAGAATAAAATTACTCAGCATGTAGATAGTCACAACCTAATGGGAGACAGCCAACATGGCTTTAGACAAGGAAGATCTTGTCTTACTAATCTGTTATGTTTTTTTGAAGGAGTGAATAAACAGGTGGACAAAGGTGAGTCGGTTGATATTGTGTATCTGGACTTTCAGAAAGCCTTTGACAAGGTCCCTCATCAGAGACTTTTGGCAAAACTAAAGAGTCATGGGATAGGAGGCAGTGTACTATTGTGGATCAGGAACTGATTAAAAGATAGAAAGCAGAGGGTAAGGCTAAATGGCCAATTTTCCCAATGGAGAAAGGTGAATAGTGGTGTACCCCAGGGATCTGTGCTGGGTCCGCTGTTTTTTGACATATTCATAAATGACCTGGAAAGTGGAATAACGAGTGAGGTTATCAAATTTGCAGATGACACAAAACTATTTAAAGTTGTTAAAACCCAAGACGATTGTGAAAAATTGCAAGAGGATCTTGATAAATTGGAAGACTGGGCATCAAAATGGCAGATGAAATTTAATGTGGACAAGTGCAAGGTTATGCACCTAGGGAAGAACAACCCAAACTATGGTTACACGATGCAAGGTTCCACATTAGGAACCACCACCCAGGAAAAAGATTTAGGCGTCATTGTGGATACCATGTTAAAACCCTCGGCCCAGTGTGCAGCGGCGGCCAAGAGAGCAAATAGAATGCTAGATATGATAAGGAAAGGAATGGAAAATAAAACAAAAGATATTATAATGCCTCTATATCGTTCCATGGTGAGACCGCACCTTTAATATTGTGTGCAATTCTGGTCGCCGTATCTTAAAAAGGATATAGCGATTTTAGAAAAGGTACAGAGAAGAGCCACCAAAATGGTAAAGGGGATGGAAGGATACTCCTATGAAGAAAGGCTAAAAAGGTTAGGGCTCTTTAACCTGGAAAAGAGACGGCTGAGGGGAGATATGATAGAAGTCTATAAATTAATGAACGGAGTAGAACGGGTAAACGTAGATCGATTGTTTACCTTATCAGAATATAGAAAGACTAGGGGACATGCAATGAAGCTACAGGGTAAACTATTTAAGACTAATAAAAGAAAACATTTTTTCACTCAACGTGTAATCAAACTCTGGAATTTGTTACCGGAGGATGTAGTAAAGGCTGTTAGTGTAGCTGGGTTTAAAAAAGGTTTGGACAAGTTCCTGAAGGAAAGGTCCATAAACCATTATTAAGAAGTGACCGAAGATATCAATGCTTGACCCAGTACAAGCATTGTGGAACTTGTGTCTCTTGGGGAAACTGCTAGGTACATATGACCTAGATTGGCCACTGTTGGAAACAGAATACTGGGCTTGATGGACCTTGGTCTGACCCAGTATGGCATATCTTATGTTCTTGCAAATGCTTTGAGCCAAATACAGCTCATTGACTTCAATGGGAATAAAGCACTTAGAAAGAAATTCAGATAAAAGAATCTCATAAAGCATGCAAGTAGATAAGAGGACAGAAAGAAGGAAAAGGAGGTATGTGCCCAACTTACCCCCCCTTAGGGCCCCTTCTGTCACTTTCTAGCCCACCAAGCATTAGAACTCATGGGTAGCAGCACTGGAACATAGCAAGCTGTGGGCTCAAGTGAAAAAGGGCATACCCACCCTGGGCCAGGGGAAACAAGCTTATCTGCGTTGCTGCACCAGTCCATACACCTTGTCACCTGCTGGAGGTAGACAAAACCAGCTTCTCTTAGCACGGCATCAGAAGATATACCAGTGATGTCATCACTGAAAGTTGCTCAAGTCTGCTTCCACCTGCTGGCTAGGGTGCATAATCCACTGGTCTGGACTGATCTAGCAAGAAAATGAAATTGAGATGATATCCACTATGTTAACCAATACCTCTCAATCAAGATTACCCTGACCAAGGTCCCAACACTCACGGTCAGGATCTCAACATCCCAATCCAAGCCCTGGCTCCCCCACCCAATACAATCTACCTTTTTAATGCTAGACCCTATTCAGAATGTATCCTTACCATCCTGAAGGTCCCAATCTTCACTGACAAAGAGGGGCATCACAGACTCCTGGATAGAACCACTGCATACTGCTGAAAGATGTCACCTTGTAACACTTTACCACTAACAATAACATACAGGGCTGGTCTAAGTGTATTTGATGGTCTTGGGGAACCTTCAACCATGCACTTCAATGCCATAGTCCAGCATCTCTCCCCTTCTATACCACCTTCCCCCACCATGTGTAGCATCTCCTCTCCTCTTGCTCCCCCCATGTGTCAAATCTCTCTCCTTCCCTTCCATCTTTACTACGTTCAGTATCACCACATCTTCCTGCTGCTGCCTCCTTATCTCCATCCTCCCGATGGGCCGAAGATTCTTCAAAAAATGAAACTCAGTGCCGCGGTAGGCCTTGTAGCGTCCATGCACGCTCTAGACTGGCTACCTCTCACCCTCCCTCACCTTGCCCAAGATCTGTTCTCCAGTGATCGCTTCCCTCCCCCCCCCCCACCCCTCGCCATCCATAAGCCATCCTGTCATCTTCACATTACTCCCAACAGTGTCAACACTGATCATCATCCAGGCTTCCTTCAATGTTATAATTGAGTCTCCCTATGCTTATTGAAGTTTGGGTTTAAGTAGGGCTTTTTTTGAGATGTCCACAGTGGCACCCATTTCACCATCTAAAATTGACTCATAGTCCTCATGTATTAATGAAAGAGCCCTGCATATGAGTACCATCACTTTTTTCCTAGGAAAAACGAAATGGGTTTAAGCAAGGAACCTCCAAGCAGATTCTCCAAATATTATGGAGGTCCAGCCCAACTACACTACTGCTTTTATAATTGTGAGCACCATTTGGTACAGACTGACCCAATGTCTTTTAGGAAGCTTAGTGCAATGACAATACTGTTTTGGGGTTGTAATTGTTGCTTCATCACAAGTCCATGTCTTATTGCAAGCACAATAATGCTGTGAGATGTACCTCTCTGTTGGCTGTCCATTGCTTCATTCCTATAGTCTTTCTACCAAATCATTTAAAAATGTTTTTTTTTGTTTTCAGCACTTTCCTAGGAAGGCATTCCAGGCATCTACAAGCCTGTCCGTGAAAAAAATAATTTCATGTTGTTCCCGAGTCTACTCCTTTGGAGCTTTATATTATGATACTTAGTGTGTGATATTGCTGAAGGACCGAATGGAAAAGTCTGTCTTTTTGCAGATGACATGAAAATTTGCAACAGAGTAGACTCCCCTGAGGGAGTGGATAACATGAGGAAAGAGCTACAAAAGCTGGAAGAATGGTATAATGTTTGGCAGTTAAAATTTAATGTGAAGAAGTTCGGCGTCATGCACTTGGGATGCAGAAATCCAAGGGAACTGTATGCAATAGGGGGTGAGAGGTTGATGTGCACATATCAGAAGGTTCTCCGAGTAATTGTTTCCAAGGATCTCAAGATGACGAAACAGTGTGACAAGACGGTGGCCAAAGCCAGAAGAATGCTGGGTTGCATACAGAGAAGAATTACCAGCAGAAAAGAGGGGGTACTAATGCCACTGTACAAGTCACTGGTGAGGCCTCACTTGGAATACTGTGTTCAGGAAGCTGTAAAACTAGAGGGCATAACATGAAGCTGCAAGGGGGTAAACTGAAAGGCAACGTCAGGAAATACTTTTTCACCGAAAGGGTGGTGGATGCTTGGAATGCCCTCCCGATGGGTGGGGGCAAATACAGTGACAGAACTCAAAATGGCATGGGACAGACACAGTGGATCCCTTTATAGCAATAGGACAAAATTAAAATAACCTTAACTGTCTCTGCTATCTCAACAAATAGGAGTAACCTGCACAGAGCGGTAGGTACACCACTAAACAAAGGCATGGGGAGGGAGGACCTGCACGGATCGGCAGGTGCACCTACTCTTGCCACCGTGCTGGGCAGACTAGATGGACCATGATGGTCTTTATCTGCTATCATATACTGTTACTAGAAGGGAGTGGCCTAATGGTTAGGGCAAGTTACCTCAGACCAGAGGGCCAGGGGTTTGAATCCCAAAAGAGGACAGCAACCTTGGGCCAGAAGGACTGGGGTTTCTAGTCCCACAGGTGCTCCTTATTGCCTTGGGCAAGCCACTTAACCCTCTGTTGCCTCAGGTACAAAAATACAGATTGTGAGCCCTTTGTGGACAAGGGAAAAATATATATACAGTACCTGAATGTACACCGCTTTGAGTGGTAGAAAAAAAAGCGGTATATAAGCCTAGTTAAATAAATAAATATTACTATGTTAGTTCTACAGCTTCTTTTCCATTGAAATAGGTTTGCTTTATGCACATTAATATCTTTCAGATACTTAAATATTTATGATATTTCACTTTTCTCTCCTTTGCTCTAAAGTATACATATTTAGGTCCTTCCGTTTCATTTCAAATGGCTTTTGGCATCAATCTCACATCATTTTTGTTACCTTTCTGTACTGCCTCTAGTCTATGCACATCTTTTCTGAGGTATGGCTTTCAGAATTAACATAGAATTCTATGTTAGTGTTTCCCAAGCCAGGCTTGGGGTACCTTTTGGTAAGACTGAATTTCAAGATATCCACAATTAACATTCATAAGAAATACTTGTGCAATGGAGGGCATTTCATGCAAATCTACATAATGCTTATTCACTGTGGCTAACCTGAATCCCAGACTGGTCGGGTGGTATTCAGCACTGACTTGAGAAATGCTGTTCTAGATGAGGCCTCACCGAGGACCTGTGTAAAAGCACCATCACCTCCTTTTTCTGCTGGCTACACCTCTTATGTGATTCACCCCAGCATCGCTGTAGTTCTGGCTAGTGCCTTATCACACAGATAACTGAAGTGGCTGAGCTGCTCAAGTTTTGGCGGAAGCGTTTGCCGCTTTGCTCAGCAGTAGTAGTCCAGAGTCCCACGGTGACTTACTTGCACTATCCACAGAGGTGCAGGGGAGATCAGCAATGCCCAAGGTACTCAGGGGGGAGCAGTGCTTGGTTAGCGACCACCCGTGGTGGGACAAACTCTGCATCTGGGAGCATTTGCACACAGTCGGGTAGGTATGCCTTTCTCCTTTCAGTTCAGCACTCAGTGCGAAGAGACTTCTCAATCGCACTGTACCTTCAGGAGAGGGGTTCATAAGAACAAAAGATATGCCATACTTGGTCAGACCAATAAATACAGAAAGTCCAGTATCCTGTTTCCAACAGTGGCCATTCCAGGTCTCAAGTACCTGTCAGGTTCCCAAAGGTATACACATTCCATGCTGCTTGTCCCAGGGATAAACAACGGAGTTCCCCAGTCCTTTATAATAATGGTTAAAAGACTTTTCCTCCAGGAATTCACCCAAACTGTTCTGAACCAAACTACACTAACAGCTTTTACTACATTCTCCGATAATGAATTTCAGAGTTTGATTACACACAGAGTGAAAAAATATTTTCTATGTTTAGGCTTAAATGTACCACTTGATAGCTTCATTGTGTGTCCCCTAGTCTTTCTACTTTTTGAAGGAGTAAAACAACCAATCTACCTTTACCCATTCCATTCCTTTCATTATTTTATAGATCTCTGTCATATCTCCCCTCAGCTGTCTCTTTTCCAAGAAGAGCCCTAACCTTTTAAGCCTTTCCTCATAGCTTTTTCTAATTCTGCTATATCCTTTTTGGATGAAAACATTTTTTTATTGGAACACAAGCATAAGAACAGAGAATACTATATCAGGTTAAAAAAGTGACAGTGCAATTGCATACAATACACAGAATTGCAAACATCATTTTCTCCTCCCCCCCCTTATGAAGATGTTATGTACAAACTGTTTTATTGTCCAAACAGAAACACCAGCAACATACATAACAGTAAGGAAAACAGCGAACCATCAACAGTGCAATGGGAAGCAGGGTAAATAGCCAGCATCACCAGTAATTTAAATTTCTCCCCTATCCCTATACCCCCCCCCTTCCTCCAACACCACACATAGGACCTTAAAAGCAGCTCTGGCAGAGTCTGGCACAACAGCGCATACCCTCTCCCGAACATTTGCCTCCCCCCTCTGCCAACCTCTCGCCTCACTCAAATCCAATCCACTGACCCATGGAGAGTACTGCTCACTCATTCACACTCCCACCCAACAATCATGTGCAATGGTTAAGCACCCAACTCTGAGCGCGAGGGATGAGAAATTGGAGGTGAGGACCCAAGCCACAAGGAAAGTGACCCATTGCTGAGTGTGACCACAAGCTCTCTGCCTTTCCAGCAGGAGTAACTCATGAAGCACGACTCACCATTGATAATAAGAAGGGACCCTTGGCAGCAACCAGGATTGCAGAATAATCTTCCAAGCCATCAATAATGCCAAATGCAATCAGAAACGAGCCACTGACCCAAAGATCTCCAAACTTTCCACCGACCAAAGGTCCAAAATAATCGTATCAGGTGCGAGCTGAAGTACCCCACCAATACAACTCTCCAAATAACACAAAGCTCTGCCCCAGTAATCCCCAAGTCTCCAACAGTGCCAGAACATGTGACCTAGGGTCATTGCAGCCTCCCCACAGCGAGGACACATCTGTGGATGCTAGACCTGCTCTCCATGCCTGCCTTAGAGCACAATACAAATGGCAAAGGAGCTTATAGTGCATGTCTTGAAGTTCAACCAAGACATTCAGCTCTGGGACATGGCTCATAGCCTCCATAATATCTTCCACCTGCACTGGTACGCCTAAGTCCTAAGCCCAAGCCAGACCCTCCTAAGTGGTCCACAACCCCACTGCAATGAGGGCCTTGTATAGATGAGTTATATGGATACGGCAATCCCCTCCAAGAAGGAGCTCCTTCAACTGAGAACCTAGCCAAGGACGCCTGGGGTAGACTATGAACATAGCTCCTGACCTGCAAATACAGAAAAATATCAAGGTTCCCTAACCTATACTGCTCCTGTAGAGATGTAAACAAAGGCTACCTGTTCCAAGTTGATAATCCTAGCTTGCTTACAATACAGAAAGCCTACGCCATCTAATCCTGGAAGAAAATCTCCATTGCCCCGTATGGGCAAAAATGGAGACTGGAGGCAGTCCAACCAAGGAGAGCACACAGGTGGAACCATGCACATCTAACCGGGAAAAATGGAACATCCCGACATATAGTCAGAACACCCAGGAGAATCCCTGCATGTAAAACATACCGTAAATGCAGTGGCGCCGCTGAAGTTCCTGACATGCCGCAACAGGCAGGCCATATTATACCGGCCCAGAACCGGGAAGCCCATCCCTTCCTGATCCCAAGGGCACTGAAAATCAGAGATCCATGCTCAGGGATGGCAGCCCTTCCAGAGGCATTAACCTGTTTCGCAAAGGGATGGACATTCCAGCATTCAATTGCAAAGGGCAGTGTCTGCAACATGTATAGCCATTTTGGAAAAAGGACCATCTTGAAGAGCGCAATCCTTCCTCCCAGTGGTAAGGGGAGATCGTGCCACTGCTGCACCCACCACTCTAAGTCATCCAAGAGACCAGAGACATTTACCCTATAAAGGTCAGAGGCAGACTAGGAGCCGGATCCCCCAGTATTTGAACTTCTCCACCGCCCACTTAAGTGGAAAGCTTCCTTTCCATTGACGGGAAATAACAGGATCTAAAGGGAGGGCCTTGGATTTATCCAGGTTCAGCTTCAGGCCCAACAGTCTACCACAGTCCTCTAAAAGACATAATAAAACCAGAAGCCCCTATGATAGGTCCTGTAGATGGACTAAAATGTCATTCGCAAAGCTGCTACACGGAACTCCTCTGCCCCCACCCAGACCCCCTGTAAACCAGGCGGAGAGCCAATACAGCACAAAAGGGGCTCCAAAGTCAAAATAAGCAGTAAAGGGGACAACCCTGCCTACTGCCCTGATGCAGGGGAAAGTCCAGCATCAAACTGCCATTAACCATGATCGCTCTCCTAGTGTCCAAATACAACAATCAAATTCCATCCACAAATAAACCCTCAAAGCCCATGACCGCAAGAACCTGGTACATAAAGCACCAACTGACCCAGTCGAATGCTTTCTCTCTGTTCCCCCAGGCTGACACACAGATACCAGAACCCGGCGCATACTACTCACTACACTAGTGTTAAAACTTTCATTGTGGGTTCAAAAAGGAGAAAAAGGGCCTCAGAATTAATGAGGTGTGGAGCACAGGCAAAAGACAACATCCATATTAGCCTTTGCTCATCCTCAGCACATCAACGGCCCTAAAAAAAAAAACTCCTCCTTTTACATTTTCTTTTTCAGTTTATCTTATGTGTTTTAATTTATTAATGATGATTCTCTTCCCCTAAACTCAACTCTAAGGCATGCACAAATTCTGCACCAGAAACATCCAAAGGTGCTCACCAAGCAAAACTTCACAAACTTTACTTGGCTTCATTTAGTCTCAAAATATCGCTGATTGTAATAAGAATGATAAAAGCTTCCCAGCCAATTCCCAAACCTATAAAGTCGATATCGGTTGAGCATGAAGCGACTTCTTAGCTCGTTGGTGAAAAAGCAAGCTCAACTCCATCTGAATCGTGGACACCCAGGACCTTGCCTCAGCACTGGGATGTGAAACAGACATCATGCTACACACAGTTCTTGTTCCAACTCTAATGCTCTCCGGATCAAACACTGACACTTATCCTGTATATAACCAAGGAGCTCACAATGCAGCACCGCTTTGCCCGCCTCCCAAAACAATGCTGGGTTGTGAGTATGTTGTGGGTTATATGACACAGTCCGCCCATTTAGCTCAAAGAAAGTGTAGTTACTCACCTGTAACAGGTGTTCTCCAGGGACAGAAGGAATCAGTCCTCACATATGGGTGATGTCGGCACCGACGGAGCCCTCATGGAAGTATCCGCCAAGCTTTCAAAGAAAGCCTTTGGGAGATGCCACCATGAATGCGTGGTCCCCTTCCCGACCAAGGGTGTCATCTTGATCAGTCAGATGACATAGCTAAAAGACGACAAAATTAAAGATGGTAAAAGAGCAACTCCAAGGGGAGGAGGGAGGGTTGTAAGGACTGATTCCTGCTGTCCCCGGAGAACACCTGTTACAGGTGAGTAACTACGCTTTTTCCGGGAACAAGCAGGAAGTCAGTCCTCCCAAGCTACAGGCTACCAAAGCCCATAGCAAAAATAGGGCTCCCTCATGGGGAGCCGCAAGAAGCAGCAAATTAGTACATGTACACAGACCACAGTAGGACCCCTGTGTCTTGATGAAAACAGCACTCCAGTAGCCTGAACACAGAAAGGTCGGAGGGTAGGAGTTGCCTAAACCCCGAAGAGGTTACAGAGCACAGCCTGGCCGAAGGCACTGTCCCGTAGGGACTCTCTTTCTAGGAAGTAATGGGCTGCGAAGGTATGGACTGAAGACAAGGTGGCGGCCCAGCAGATGTCCACCATTGGGACAAAGCGCAAGTTTGTCACTGAAGCCGCCATGGCCCTGACACAGTGCACCATGATGCAGCCTTCCAGTGGGAGCCTCGTCTGCTCATAAGCGAGAGCGATATAGTCTATCAACTATGTGGATAGCATACGCTTGGTCACCACCTCCTCCAGCCTACTGTGGTCGTAGGAGATGAAAGCTTCTCAACTTCTCAGTTTTGTGGTGGCCCTGAGTGTGTTGTATATAAAAGGACAAGACCCTCTTACAGTCCAAGGTATGAAGGACCGTCTCTGTCCTACTGGAGTGAGGTCTTGGAAAGAAGGTAGGGAACACCACTTCCTGGTTGAGATGGAAGGGTGACACTACCTTCGGCAGGAATCTGGGGTGCGTGCGAAGCACCACTCTGTTCTTGTAATACCTGGTATAAGGCGCCTCCGCCACAAGGGCCTGGAGCTCACTAACTGCGAGTGAAGGTGAGCACAACCAGGAAAGCCACCTTCCAAGAGAGGTAGCAGGTAGTCAGATGGTGGTGCACCGCCAGGGCACTAAGGTGTACTCAGATGGAGTTAGACTTGAGCCCGGACTGAGAGAGGTGTCAAAGTTACTGCAGCACCAGAGCCACTGGGCAGGAGAAAGGATCAACCCCTGTTCGGCGCACCAAACAGAGAACCTGCGCCATCTGAGGGTGTAAGCCTTCCTAGTGGAGACCTTGCGAGAGGCCAGCAGGATGTCCTACATCTCAGCTGGAAGGTTGAAAGGGGCCAGAGTCACCCTCTCAGGAGCCATGCTGTCATCCTCTCAGGGGCCCCCCTCCTGAGATAGGGAGTCCCGGGGTGGTCCCCAACAGGATGGGGGCCTCCACGATCAACCGTAGAAGAAGCAGGAACCACGACTGCCTGGGCCACCGAGGGGCTATCAGGATGAGTGAGGCCCTGTCGTGGAGGGTCCTGAAGAAGGTCTTGGAGATCAGTGGCATTGGAGGGAAGGCATACCTGAGGCCTTCTGACCATGAGACTAGGAACACATCTGCTGCCACCCTGGAGGGGTGGGCCTGCTGGGAGCAGAAGAGGGGGAACTAAAAGTTGTCCGGGCTGGCGAACAGGTCCATCACGGGTTCCACCCAGAGCTGGAAAAGCCAACTGGCCACTCTGGGGTCCAGCTGCCACTCGTGCAGCTGGAGAACCCTGCTGAGTCTGTCGATCAGCAGGTTGTCCTGACCTGGCAGGTACACTGCCAGTAGGAGCATACCCTGTTGGATTGCATATGAGCAGAGGAGCAGTGCCTCCTGACAAAGGGTACAAGACCCTGTGCCCCCCTGCATGTTCATGTAGAATATAGCCACCTGGTTGTCCGTCTGGACCAGCACCAGCTAGTGACGCAGGTGGTGACAGAAGACCCTCAGGGCTAGGTGTATGGCTCGGAGCTCCAGAAGGATGATCTGTTGAGGGCGTCCAAGGTGCGGGCCTCCCTGCTGGAGGGCACAGGGGAGTACGTCTTCTGGTTTTTCAACCAATGCATGGCCGACTCCATCACCATGGAGTTATGTGGCAGTTGTGATTTCTGGAAGCCTGGGCTCCGGAGGACCAGATACATTGAGTCGAGCCGTCTGCTCATCACCGGCACCCAACACCGGTGTCTCCCACATTCAGAGCATGAGCTGTTCCAGGATGGGAGGAATGGGCACCGTGGGCGATTCCCACGGAGGGGCCTCATAAGGAGGATCTCCAACTCATCCGCTCGAGGATCCTTCTCCAACTCGGTCGGGAATGCCAGGGCCTTAGACATGTCCTTGACAAAATCCAGAAAGCCCATGTCCTTGGGTTGGGACTACCGCCGAGGTTCCGAGATGAGAGAGTTGGAAGGGATGTCGCAGTGGCGACGAGTATTGGGGGGGAACTCCTCGACTTCCATCTTTCACTCAGAGTAGTCCATTGAGGACTCGGAGGGCTGCTCCGTGGGCCTCGCAGCCCTATGGCTGGCGCCTGGTAAACTTGCTGGGGATGTCTGCAGTCCTGTTGAGCGGGATTCAGAGCGGGACCTCGGCCGAGGATTGACTCGAGGATTGGTTCGGCTTCCGGGAACATCTTGGATGTCAAGAGCCCGGTGGTCAGGGTGGATGAACCGGTCATGCTGGACAACAGCGCCCGCTGCTGGTCCATGAAGGCAGACAAACTGTGCTCTAGGGCCACCATTCTGGACTCCAGACCAGAAGGTTCTGCAGCCTTTGGCGTGGGCACCGAGAGACTCGGGCCCGATGCTGGCTCCCTTGAAGGGGAATCCTCAATGGTGTCTGGGGACAGACGCGAGTCCATGGTCGGATCCTTCCAGGGGACCTTCGCAGGTTGCTCCTTTTCAGACGCCTCGGACGAGCGTCTTGGACTGCGGGACCAAGATCAGGGGAGCTCCCAGCCTGTTGGAACCATCCAAGGATGCCGCCTTTGAGGGTTTCTTCTTCTTCCTGGGTTCCCTCGAGGGAGGCCCCCCTTTCTGAGGACCCATGATGAGGCTTGGGTTTGAAGAGTTCCGCCCAAATGTTGGGGCCTCAGATGTGGCCTTCGGAAGCATCAGGGACTCAGGGAAAAACTTATCGTGCTGCTGTTGGTGGTTCTTGAGGGTCTTGCTGGATATCCTCTTGCAGAGACCACAGGTCGTTGGGTCATGGTCTGGCCCAAGGCAGCAAAGACAGCAATCATGTGTGTCGGTCAAAGACTTGATTTTAGAGCAACGATCACACTTCAAGCCACTGGTAGCTATGGAGGAAAAAAGTACCCCTGCGAGGTCGAAGATCCTCCGGGCTGCCAGTGGGAAAAAAAAGGTGCGAAGATGCCAGAAAAAGAAAATAACGAAAGACTACAAAAATTAAACGAAATCCAATGCTGAGGCACCGAGGTCAGTAGACGGGAAGAGTACTGGTGCAATACCGAAGGCGAGTGTAAAACCTGGAGAGAAATAATCATCTTTTTCCGGGGACAAGCCAGACAACATCTGAAGGGCTCTGTGGAAAAAAGGAGACTGAGCAAGATGGCACCCTTGGGAAGGAAGGGGACCATGCATGTGTGGTGACATTTCCCAAAGGCTTTCTTTGAAAGCTGGGAGGATGCTTCCTCAATGGCTCCATCGGTGTTGACATCACCCATATGTGAGGACTGACTTCCTGCTTTGTTCCTGGAGAAAGGGCGGAAATTGGACGTCCCCTACTACCTCCAGAGGAAAGCTCCAAGGTGAAGCCCCAGCTTGCACCCCCACCCCCCATCACAGCTCCAAAAGAACCATTGCATGATCTGAAACCATCGCTGGACCAATATCAGCATGAACTATCCGATTAAAAAGTTCCATCAAAATGAGCAAGTAGTCAATCTGGGACCACATGCCATGAGGACAGGATAGATGAGTATAATCCCACTCCCCTGGGTGCAAAACCTGTCAGATGTCTATAGGATCATAACAGTCACAAATCTTGTAACCGTTGGGCTTATAGTGCAGTAATAATAATGGGTGATTTCAAATACTCCGGTATCGACTGGGTCAGTGTCACGGCAGGACATGCTAGAGAGATAAAGTTCCTAGATGACATAAATGACTGCTTCTTGGAGCAGCTGGTTCATGAACAGACCAGAGGGGAAGCCATATTAGACCTAGTCCTTAGTGGAACACCAGATCTAGTGCAAGAGATAAGGGTGTTGGGGTCACTTGGCAATAGTGATCATAGCATGATCACCTTTGATTTAATTAGTGGAGGAGGGATAGTAAGGAAATCCACAGTACTACCTTTTAACTATCGAAAGGGAGACTATGATAAAATGAGGAAAATAGTTAAGAAAAAACTAAAAGGAGCAGTTGCAAAGGTTAAAGACTTACATCAAGCTTGGGTGTTGTTGAAAAATGCTATCTTGGAAGCCCAGACCAGCTGTATTCCACGCTTTAAGAAAAGTGGAAGGAAGTCCAAAAAACTGCCAGCATGGTTTAAAGGGGAGGTCAGAGAGACCGTTGTTGCCAAAAAAGCATCTTTCAGGAAATGGAAAAAAGAGCCAAACGACGAAACCTGGAAACAGCACAAGCACTGGCAAGTCAAATGTAAGGCACTGATAAAGCAGGCAAAGGGGGAATTTGAGAAGAAGCTTGCTGTGGAAGCAAAAACGCGAAATAAACATTTTTTCAAGTACATTCATAGCAGAAAACCTGTGAGAGAGTCAGTTGGTCCATTAGATGATAGAGGAGTTAAAGGGGCACTAAGAGGCGTTTTTGCTTCCGCAGCAAGCTTCTTCTCAAATTCTCTCTTTGCCTGCCTTATCAATGCCTTGCATTTGACTTGCCAGTGAGGCCTGTTGTAAGGATTGCTTGGGGTAGCGACTGTTGAAAGGGGGACCCCAGCAACAGATTTTGAGTGGACCTCCACCACTGGAGAGACCAGAAGAGGCGACTGAAGGTTGCTATTTTGTCTGACAGGCACCCTGATGCCTGGGTCCATTGGGTGGACAGAGTCCACTGAGCTGCCCTCATGTGAAGGCGAGCGTAAGGAACCACATGCACGGTGGATGCCATGTGGCCTAACAGTTGTAACATTTGTCAAGCAGTTAAATGGGATTTTAACTGAATTTGTGAGGCTAACTGCACCAAGCGTAGGCAACGGGCCTGGGGAAGATAGGCCCTTGCAGTTGTGGTATCCAGCAAGGCCCCTATGAACTCTAGTGACTGAGTAGGGGTGAGATGGGATTTTGGGATGTTTATTACAAGTCCCAGGTACTGAAGAACACGCCTTGTGCAGGCTAGGGAAGTCTGGGCCTCTGACTGGGACGGAGCTCGGATGAGCCAGTCGTCCAGATATGGGAATACAAATATTCCTAGAGTGCGTAGAAATGCAGCTACTACTGCCATGCATTTTGTGAACACTCTTGGAGCAGAGGCCAGACTGAAAGGAAGCACTCTGTATTGGCAGTGCTTTCCTTGGTAAAGGAACCGAAGGAACCTTCTGTGTGTTGGATGGATGAGGATATGGGTGTACGCATCCTTGAGATCTAGAGAACAAAGCCAATCCTGACTCTGAATGTATGGAAGGAGAGCACCGAGAGAAATCATCTTGAATTTTTCCTTGCATAGAAGCTTGTTCAATTCTCTGAGATCTAATATGGGTCTGTAGCCCCCTGTTTTCTTTGGGATAAGAAAATAGGGGGAGTAGAACCCTGAGCCCTGTTGAAGAAGGGGTACTTCTTCTATTGCCCTTTGGGCAAGAAGGGTAGCAATCTCCTGACCCAGAAGGTCGAGGAGAGATGTTGGAGAATTGAACTGTCTCACCATGGTGTGAGGAGGAAGGTTGAAGAAATGAAGCTTGTACCCCTCCCTTATGATGGAGAGGGTCCATTGCTCTGCTGTGACTTGTTCCCATCTGGGAGCAAAGTGGGCTAACCTTCCTGGAATGGTGAGAGGCTCTGGTTCTTCTAGAGCCAGAAAGGCTAAGTTTTCTAGATTTAAGTCAAAGGCCCTGAGGAGGCTGAGGCTGTTGGGCCGTAGCAGTCCTTGCAGCCTTAGGCTTGGCTTGTTTAGGTTGTTGCTGACGCTTTGCAGAAGATGCCTGCTTACCATAAACAGGATAATATTTCCCCTTTTTGGGAAAGAAAGCCTTTTTGAATAACCTTTTTCTAACAGGAGCAGAGGTAGACTTTGAAAGTCTATCTAAGGCAGAATTCTCAGCATCCATCTGAGTGGCCTTTGCTTGCCAATCCTTGCCAAAAAGGTTTTCACCTGTACCAGGACTCCAAATCAGAAGCTTGTAACCAAGCAACTCAGCGTGCACCTATGGCAATAGCCGAGGCTCTGCTGGCACACTCAAAAGAGTCAAAGGCTGCACGGTTGGAAAATTTGGAAACATCCTGGGCATGTTTAAGCCAGGTGAGAAACTCTTCCCTTTTATCTTCTGAGATAAAAGGAGATAAAGTTTGCAGATGATCTGTGACTTCCTTTAGAAACATCCCCATATAGAGACTATAGGAGTTGATTCTGGCAACAAGCATATTGGCCTGGAAAATTCTCCGGCCAAAAGCATCCAAGGTTCTGCATTCTCTTCCTGGAGGATTAGATGAGTGTCTTTTTGTACTCTTTATCTTCTTCATAGCAGACTCCACCACAATAGAGTGGTGAGGAAGTTGAGTCTTATGAAAGCCAGGACAAGGAGGAACACGGTACATGGTGTCCAACCTACGAGAATGAGGGGAGATAGTGAGAGGTGTCTCCCATATGCCCAACATGTGATCATAAAGGATCTCATGAATTGGTAAAGTAGCTGCCTCTTTAGGAGCCTTAGGATATTGTAAAATATCCAATTTCTTGGCTCTAGGCTCTGATTCAGGGGCCACTGAAATGGAGAGGCTCCTGGCCACTTCCCTAATGAAGTCTTGAAAAGACAAGTCCTCTGGAGGAGACATTCTTCTTTTTGGAGAAGAAGGCTCCTGAGGAAGGATTACCGATGCTTCGACAGAAGCCTCTGATTCATCAGAGTCTTCGGAGGAATCGAAGTATCGCCTGTCTGGATGCTCCTACAGAGCCCGATACGCGTACTGAGTGGTATCGACATCGGGAGTGATCGGTACCGATTCAGTACCGATGGGCATCACAGAACAGGGTACCGCTGCAGTCGACACCGAAGCGGATGTCGATAAAATCGGTACCGGCACCGGAACCGATATCGGTGCCGGTGCCGGAACCGGTACCGACAACGGAGTTTGTTGTGGTACCGGAGGCGTTGCAGCTTGTATGAATGCCGTAATGGCACGCTGCATGGTTAGAATATTCTGATCCATCGACGCAACCTATGTCTGGATGTCGGTACCAGTGGAAACCACCGGTA
Source organism: Ichthyophis bannanicus (assembly GCA_033557465.1). Lineage (NCBI taxonomy): Eukaryota > Metazoa > Chordata > Amphibia > Gymnophiona > Ichthyophiidae > Ichthyophis > Ichthyophis bannanicus. The sequence continues at coordinate 167,135,030 of CM066035.1, read as the reverse complement.
CCCCAGAACATGGCAACAGGTGATCGGTCGAGGCCGAGCCATCGATGTCAACCTGTAACCCCATAGATGAAGCTTTGGAAGCCGGAGCGGGATCCTCGAGAGCAAGCCCGGAGGCATCTCGATACTTAGAGGGAGATCTACCCTTCGAGGACCAGCTGGACATGTTTGGTTACCTGAGATCCATGGGAGGAAGAAGCAGCCCTGGAAGATGTCGATGCCACCGAAGCTGCATCAGAGGGAAACAGGGTACTGAGCTTGGCCGCTCGATTCTGTCGACCTCTTTTAGACATCATAGAACAGGACTCACAATCGGTGATGGAGTGGTCAGGACCCAAACATTTTAGACACCACTCATGGGTGTCAGTGATAGAAATATTACTGCTGCACTTCGTGCACTTTTTAAACCCGGAAGCGGGCTTTTCCATGAGGAAAATTTTTCTAGGCCTAAGGCCCAAAAGGAAAAAATGCACAAAGTGGGAAACGGTAGTGTTTTTTTTTTTTAAAAAGAAAGAAGAAAAGACCGGCGGTACCGGTCCGACGTCGAAGAAGGCAGACACGCGAACAAAGAAATAAAAGAAAATAAAGAACTTCTTCAGCGGTGACAGGAACACGACCTGCTGGCTCCGCGGAAAATAAGAACTGGAGAGAGGCAGTTGGGAAAGGCGGGAAGGCAGCGCGCAGGCGCTGTGGGATGCTCCCAAAAGCTTTCTTTCTGGACGCTGGGGAGCGTTCCCGCGCAGGCTCCGTCGGTACCGACGATACCCATATGTGAAGACTCATTCCTGCTTGTTCCTGGAGATACAGCGTCTACTTTAGCCCATCACATTACGTGACTCCCTGCTTTATCTTTAAGATATGGAGACCAGAATTGCACACAATATTCAAGATGCAGTCCCACCATTGGAGTAGATAACAAAGGCATTATAATATCCTTGGTTTTATTCTCTATTCCTTTCCTTATGATTCCTAGCATTCTATTTGCTTTCTTCGCTGCTGCTGCACACTGGGTAGAGAGTTTCAATGTACTATCCACAAAGACACTCAGATCCTTTTCCTGAGTGGCGATTCCTAATGTGGAACGTTGCATCGTGTAACTGTAGTTTGGGTTCTTCCCTAAAGGCATAACTTTGCAATTGTCCACATTAAATTTCATCTGCCATTTGGACGCCCAGTCTCCCAATTTTTCAATATCCTCTTGCATTTTAGCAATTTTGAATAATTTTGTGTCATCTGCAAATATGATCGATCATCTGCCTCATTATTCCTACTTCCAGGTCATCTATAAATATGTTAAAAAAGTAGTAGTTTCAATCCCTGGGGTACTCCACTATTCACCTTTCTCCATTGATAGAAAACAAAGAGTAGAGCTAAATGCACAATTTTATCTTTTTAACCAGTACCTAATCCACAGCAGTATACTGCCTCCTTCCCTTGACTTTTTAATTCTTGCAAGACTTTCATGAGGGAACTTGTCAAAAAGCTTTGGTGGTCATTCTGAGACAAGAATAGCAGGGATGGATGTCCCAACGGGATGTCCATACTTGCTATTTGTGCCGGCTCCTGCCCCTGTATAACTTCCCCGCCGGTTGTGCGGGGAAGTTATACGGGGACAGAGAGTGGGTGGGCAGGGGGTGGTCGCCGGCCCTGGACATAGCGGACCGATTCTAATGTCGGCCCTGTACGTCCAGGGCCAGCGAAATGGCCGGACATTTCAATTTTTGCTGCTCTGGGGGGGGGGGCGGAAGGGACTGGGGGAGCAGCGTTAATTCCCCCCAGCCCAACCCTGACCTTAGAAGGCCGAATCAGGGGTCAGGCTGTGGGGAATTAACATTTTGGGCAGGCGGCCGGCATTGCAGCTTTTAAATGGAGCCGCAGTGCCATAGCAATATGACACCATGGCACCGCAGCTCCATTTAAAAGTCCTGGCTGAGTTAGCTGGGCAGTACCTGTCCATGCAGGCTGGGACTGAATCGCAGTCCCGGCCTGCATGAACAGACTTGTTTATGATTCTGATCCCGTGGGGCTAGATGTGCCCCGCGGGATCAGAATCGCAATCTCCTTTGTACATCTGGGTCAGCCAGGACATACAAAGGAAAGTACGTCGGGATTGGAATCGGGCCCTTTCTGAAAATCCTATATCAACCAGCTCACATTTATCTACCTGTATATTTGCACCTTCAAAAAAATATAACAGATTAGTGAGACAAGACTTTCCTTGGCTAAATTTATTTTATTTATTTAGTATACATTTGTATACCGCTACTTCCAGCGATCAGCAGCGGTTTGATTACAGATTGGAAATTGTCAAATCATGACAGGAAATTTTTGGAGGTATAAACACATTGATTAGACAGGAAAGCACAGCACACAGAGAACTATTTTACAGGGAACATGGGCTATGGAGGGTTAAGTGGCTTGCCCAAGACCACAAGGAGCACCTGTGGGACAAGAAACCCCAGTCCTTCCGGCCCAAGGTTGCTGTCCTCTAGTGGGATTTGAACCCCCGACCTTCCGGCCCGAAGTACCTTGCCCCAACCACTAGGCCACTCCTCCACTCCTTCTGTCTTTCTGCCATTAAGCCATGGCCATCCTCAAAGCTCACCAGTCTGTAGTTTCCTGGATCACCCACTCTCCAATCCTCAGGTACTACAGATGATTTTAAGGATAGTTCACAGATTACTAAAGGTAGGTCTGCACGCTCATATTTCAGTTCTTTCAGCATCCTAGGATGTATGCCATCCAGTTCAGGTGATTTAATACATCTTGATTTATCGAGATTTGTTTCAATTCCTCTGATACATCACCTTTGAATATCATTTCTGGCATGGGTAAGTTCCTACACAATCTTCAGTAAAGACTAAAGGATAGAATTCAATCAGTCTCTCTGCTATGGCTTTGTCCTCCCTTAGTGCCCCTTTTATCCCTCTCTCATCTAATGGTCCAACTGGTTCCCTCACAGGTGTTTTGTTACGAATGTACTTGAAAAAGTTTTCTTATGCGCTTTTGCTTCCATGGCAAGCTTCTTTTCAAATTCTCTCTGCCTACCTTATCAGTGCCTTGCATTTTACTTGCCAGTACTTATGTTGTCTCCTGTTTTCATCATTTGGCTCTTTTTCCAGTTTTTGAAGGATTTTCTCTTGGCTATAACAGCCTCTTTGACCTCAGAGTCTGGATGTAACAGAAAAGTGTTTTGTAGTGATCTTTATTAGACAATCTGGGCCTAGACTGGCATGATGGGGCAATCTTACTTTGTGGGGAAGGGCCTAGCTTGGTAAAGTGGGATAATCTTAATTTTGAGGAAGGGTAGGAGACAGAGGAGATGGGGAATTTTGAGACAGTATGCACACACTACACCTTTGTGGTACTTGGAAAACTGTTTATTATGTGGGGCCTAAGTTACATAAATTGATTTGTAAATAAAGCGAGAGTAAACAGGCTAAATGAAATTAAACAGATCCTTTACTTCAATAAATTTAGGCACAGGCACAAAACATGGTTTCCTGACCACAGGCTAAGACAAACGTTTCTTCATTCAAAACAATCTAAATAAATATGATTTTTATGGGGGATTACAGTGGCAAAGCTGACCCAAATTGATGCATCTTGAACAAAAAATGCAACATACCTCACTGTTACAAAAAGTGACTTAAGTAGATTTGTCTATGTAATGATGATGAAAAAAACCTTCCCATATACTATAGTACTACCTTCACATATATATTACAGATAAGGGAGCTATCAGATAACCCGAACACTAACTAAAAACACTTTGCTATTAACATTTTTTAATTTGTGTGCTAACTTATTTAGTTAGCATACCCCCATCAAATAAGCAAGCTAGAGCATTCTGTCACCTAATAACTGCTTCTTCAAATGAGATATAATGGGCCTGTGGAATACTCAACAAGCTATAATATTGCCCAGACCTGAAAATAAAGTTTAATGGGAATGTATATAAATTTCTTTGAACAAACAGTTTGCTTTCAAAGCATCCTTTTCACGTATAATTTTTATTTTAATTTTAGTTTTTAGAAAACACCCTGTTTTGAATTTGTCAATTCAAAATAAATCGATCTTACATACACTAAATGTAACGCAAGCTAACAAGCGGGGATCCTTAATCTCATTCAATGCAAATTTATCTTTGATTTATGCAAATTAAAAAGATCTGATGTATGTTAAAATTAAAACCAATTTCTGAAAAATCCTGAAGCCCCCCCCAACAATATCAAGGAAACTAACCAAAAATTTAATATATGAGATATAGGGGGTTAGGGGATTTTGGGATTTGGCTCACACAATAACTATAAGTGAGCTGATTCAGGTACTGCAGGGTATTTCCCTCTCCCTCAATAGATCAAGGTAAGTTTATATCTAGGCAATGGAAGGTTAAATAACTTGCCCAATATCATAAGGAGTGTCAGTGTGATCTGAACCCTCGCTTCCCTGGCTCACTGCTCTAAATTTAAGCTACACACATACAGTACTTCAGAACTCTGGAATATCAGAAAAAGTTGAAGACGCTTATCGGGTATTTATTATCAGATGCTATCTGCAGTATAAAAACTGGTCACTATGTATCAAATACAAAGATACAATTTGTTTAATCTTTTTTTAATCACTTCATATAACAGTGAAAGCTGGACAGAAGATGTAAGGCAAGAAAAAGATTGATACCTTTGAAATATTGATGATGATGTTGGAGAAGATTATGGGGTATGTTTACTAATCGGCGGTAGCAGCTTCTGTGCGATATCGGAGCCGTGGCTCCATTGACTTCAATGGGGCCGTGGTTCCGATATCACACGGAAGCTGCTACCGCCGATTAGTAAACATACCCCTATGAGTATCAAGGGCTGTAAAAAATAAAAAGTTGATTTTGGATTACATACAACCAAAATAGTCCCTAGAGCAGTGGTTCTTAACCTTGTTGGAGGTACTGAACCCCACCAGTTTCATATGCACATTCACCGAACCCTTCTTTATTGAAAAATAAAATATGATTTTTTTTCAAATTCAAGACATAGGTATATGTTTTACTGGTTCACAAAATGAATCGTGCATTAACATCACTGTGTTCAAAGAACAAAACCAATACAATGCATGAACTCACAACAAATTACATACATAACTTTTCACAAAGACATGACCTTTTTTAATACTACCACACTGAAATGGTTTTAATTTTTAATCTTATGTATTCCAATAATGAACTTATTGTATTTATGCTATTTATTAATTTTAACATTTTAATACACACCCATCACCTAATTTCCATCAGGCTACACCGCTACAATAATAATGAATATTTACTGCAAATAAGTGTGACTTCTGCTGTTGCCTTTGAGAGACCAGTTCAGAAATGCATGGCTTCACCTTGGCAAATGCCACACTCATGTCATTTTCACAGCAAAGTCTGTTCCTTTTCTTTGTTTTTATGTCCAGCATCCTCGAAAAGGATTGCTCGCAAAGATATGTTGTAACAAATGGTATAAAAATTTCCAGGGCTTTCCTAGCAATAACAGGATACGTTACCATTTGTCGACACCAAAACGTTGAGAGCGTTGTTGTTCTGAAGAGTTGCTGTTGAACCTGGCTCTGCTGAATTTCAATGATTTCGTCGAGGTATTCATCATTGACATCTGCTGTCTCAACACCAAACGTGAACGGCTGTCTCACCCATGCTGGATATGACTCTCCTGTAGGGAAGTATCCGTCGAGAGACTTTGCAAGCTCATCTAAGTGCGTGGCAATTGCTTGCTTCAGTTCCATGGGTACAGAAATGTCTCCGATTCCAGACACATCTTCGATCTTACTTACACAGTCGTCCAGCAGGGGAAAGTTTGCGAAGTTATCGTTCTCTGTTCGTTGTTTCCATAATGGTAGCTTTTTTTGAAAAGCTTTCAGGTTTTCTTCCGCTTTGATGATGTTGACTCCACCACCCTGCATCTGCTGATTGAGATGATTGAGAGATGCGAATATATCAGCCATGTACGCTAAAATGAGAATGAACTTAGAATTTTTGAAGCAATCTGCATGACGATGTTTGTGCTCTTGCAAAAACAGGGCTAATTCCACACGCATGGCAAAACCACGATTCAGCACCTGTCCCCGGGATAACCACCGAACGTTAGAATGGTACAGAAGTACCTCGAATTCAGAGCCCATTTCTTTACACAGCTCACTGAAGATGCGGTGCCTCAGTGCACTATTTCGCACATAGTTCACACATTCCACTAAAATTTTTAATACTTCTGTCATTTCTGGAGGCAAGGTATTTGTTGCCAACGCATGCCTGTGCAGAATACAATGCGTAACAATGATGTGTGGTGCATCAGCTTTCACTAGTGCACCAAAACCAGACTTTCTTCCCAAAATGACTGGAGCTCCGTCCGTACAAACTGCAGAAACCATATCCCACGAAAGATTGTTGTCTCTGAAGAAGTCATCCACAAGTTTCTTCACATCGGCTGCCTTAGTTGTTGTTGTAAGAGGCTTACAAAATAAAAAATCTTCCTTTATCATGTCGTCTTTCACATAGCGCACAAATACAGCAAGCTGACTTAGATTAGAAATGTCTGTGGTCTCGTCGAGTTGGAGGCTGAATTTTGCCGGGCTTGAAATCAGATCAGCAACTACTTGAGCCAAGATGTCTTTGCTCATGTCCTCTATTCTGTCGCTGATGGTGTCATTTGAAAGAGGAATTTGGGATAATTTAACTTCGGCTGCTTTTCCCAGCATCAGATTCACCATCTTCAACACAGCTGGTTTTATGAGTGTTTCACCAATGGTGTGTGGTTTGCCCTGCTTTGTGATCAGGTAAGCAACTTCGTACGATGCTGTGAGGATCGGTTTGTTGATGGGTACAAAGCCGAGAGCAGGCAGAGTAGCCTTTTCATCGAATCTGGCTCTCTTCACCTTGAATTCAGCAAGCGTTGTGTTCTTGTATTCCCCATCTCCATGCAGGGTAAGGAAGTGTTTCCTTTAGTTTTTCCGGTACTAGACTAGAATTGCTTAACTTGGCATTGCAAATCATGCAGCTAGGACACTGACTCCCATCACGTTCTGTTATATATGCGAATCCATGTTGTACATATTCGTCCGACCACTTTCTTTTTTTGCTCGACATAGTTAGTATGGATTAAAATATTAAGAAAGAAATCACACGACATACCATCACGACAGTCACAAGTCGACTACTGAGAGCACCAAATTCCCTGCAGCACAGATTGGCCAAGCAATGTAGAGTGATCACCTGCAGCCAATGATGGCCAAGCGGGGCGTGTCATCACGAATCATATGAGTCAGGTGCGTGTCTTGTGTCTTGACCTCCGCCGAACCCCTGAGACTGACTCACCGAACCTCTAGGGTTCGATCAAACCCAGGTTAAGAACCACTGCCTAGAGGCTCAAATGACTAAACTTAACTTTCATATTTTGGTCATATTATGGGAAGAAAAGACTTGCTGGAGAAGGATATTATGCTGGGAAAGATTAAAGGAAAATGTAAGAGGACAACCAGCAGCCAGATGGATCGACACAACACTTATGACCACCACCTTTGTAACAATCAAGCCAATCACAGAAAACTGAATGTTCTATTGAAGAACTATCCAGAGAATCACTATGAGTCAGACTTGACTTGATTACAACTTCATCATTTTGCTCAAGTCCTCTGTGCTCAGCTTCTTTTGTTTCACCCAGGTTACCAGATTTTTGTCTTTTTCAATGCCATCACCCCAGGTATGAGATATTAAAAGATAGCCCATCAACAATCCCTTGCAATCAAAGGAGTTAAGTCTTCTTTGACTGTTTTATTGTGGATTCATAGATGGCCAATTTGGATCATCCAGGATAGACTGTCATTCACTGGGCAGTTGTTTCAAAAGGGCATGAGTTGCTCTAGGCTGCTGATTCAGTTCCATGGCATGCGGTTTTGCTAGTCTCACTTTTCCACATTCCATGGCTGTCTTCAGATATAGTAGAGATGTATCTAACAGTCCACCTGGAATAGTCCAGGGCAATCTCTTAGCTGGTGTTTCTGCTGCACTTTGCTGACATCAAGCACCTACGACATAACACCCCCCCCTTCCCATCCATTGTACATACTGAAGATGATACAAATTATAATTTGTAATATAATTATCATAAAAGTATATAGTCAACTGTTTAAATTTCACCCAATGTTTATTGTACATAGTTAATATGTTCTATGCAAACTAACTGATGTTTTACTGTTCCATGTAAACCACTTTGACCAGAGGAAAGGCAGTATATAAACCCTGCTAAATAAAATAAAATAAAATCAAGGATACCCATTTAAATGATATATTTGGGATGGGAGGAGGTGGTCTGAATTGGCAATACTGTAACAAGTCTGAAACTTGTGCCAATTGATTGCATTACTACTCAGATTTAAAATTTACGCTAATTCCAGCTTCTCGGTGCATTTGTTACCATGTGTTAAACACATGCATACACTATTTTCCTATATAAATGGCAGTATTTCCACTACACTAAAACATGGCATTAAATCAATCAAAAACACAAAGATAGCCTGTGTTACAGAAGCATTTGAATTTGGAAGACTTTTAAATACTGTACATGATCATAATTATTGCAGGAGGCTATGATTTTGTAAAACACTAATTTTAAAACATACAATTCCTCAAAGATGCATTTTTAATGTGATGGTATAATAGTGGAACTTAAACTGGACATTTGGAAATGCCAACATCATGAATCCATTATGTTTCAGAGTAATTCCCCAGTACACAAAAATATAAGCAATCCTGTCACAAAGAAAAATATTTTACTCATTATTCTGAGTTCCATATGTCTGTTACTGAAAACTTTATAAACACTCCTTTGAGCCTATTTCTCACCACCCATACCACCATTCAAAGATCCATTCAGCCATCATCTCACACCCTCTCCCTTTTTTAGCTGCTGCACTGCTCTCCTGAAACTTATCCTCTCCATGCCTGTTATTGTCCATTCACCATATCTCACTCCCTAAGATCACTGGGAGAGCTTACTCTACAGTTGCTTATAGGCACTTGGGTTTGCTACTTACTTTATATTTCTGCACCTCAAATTTCACTGTCTTGCACGCTGTTTCTGATGTTGAGCAGATGTTTTTTCCTCTTGTATCCAAAATTAAAATACAGTTTCTGTACTAACAGAAACACTATATAAACACATTCTTTTGAGGCTAAATGACTGTCACCCACCTTCCCCCATCAACCTTATCTTCTAAACAATGACACAGCATAAACCCAACAGTCATTCCTATAGCCTCTTCCTTTTATTGCCTGGTACCAAAGGTTTCAAGCACACAAATTCAAACAAGGAATGTATCACTATGCCAACATAAATTTTGCATTTTATAACCTCCCATTATTCCACATCCTCATTTTAGCCCCTTGGTCTCTTGTAATCTAAACACAAACTTAAATCTAAACACAAACTTAAAACTAAGATGCAGACAGTAGTCCAGCAGCGGGAAGGGGGCTTTCCAGTCTTTTGCATTGAGTGTCACATGTATGATTTTCTCCCAGTTGGTGAGAGGTCTTACGTGTGCACTAGGTGCAAGGAGCTCTTTGCTCTCAGGGAACGAGTCCGTTCTCTAGAGGCTAAAGTAGCAGACTTGGAAAGCATAAGACAGACAGAGAGGTACATAGACGAGACCTACAGGGATATAGTCCTGAAATCCCACCTCCACTCTGGCAGCATCCCTGTTGCCATGGAGGTCACGTGACAGGAGAGCATCACCCTGGTGTGGCAGGAAGTGATCCTGTAACTAGGACCTGTCCTCCAGGTGATGTAAAACCCTCTCGCACCGAGGAAGTTTCTCCAGGGCCATGTGCCCATGAAGGAAGGGTTAGGACAGCCGTTATAGTTGGTGATTCGATCATTAGGCATGTAGATAGCTGGGTGGCTGGTGGACGTGAGGATCGCCTGGTAACATGCCTGCCTGGTGCGAAGGTAGCGGACCTCACACGCCACCTAGATAAGGTCTTAGATAGTGCTGGGGAGGAGTCTGCTGTCTTGGTACATGTCGGTATCAATGACATAGGAAAATGTGGTAGGGAGGTTCTGGAGGCTAAATTTAGGCTTTTAGGTAGGAAGTTGAAATCCAGAACTTTCAGGGTAGCATTCTCTGAAATGCTTCCTGTTCCACGCGCAGGACCCAAAAGGCAGGCAGAGCTCCGGAGTCTCAATACGTGGATGAGACAATGGTGCAGAGATGAGGGTTTTGGATTTGTTAGGAACTGGGGAACATTCTGGGGAAAGGAGGGGCTCTTCCGAAGGGATGGGCTTCACCTTAACCGGGATGGAACCAGGCTGCTGGCATTAACCTTTAAAAAGGAGATAGAGCAGCTTTTAAACTAGATATTAGGGGAAAGCCGACAGTCGCCCAAGAGCGGATGGTTCGGAAGAATGTATCTTTGAAGGATACTACCAAAAGCAGAGAGGCTCCACGAAAGAGTAAAGTAGCCCAAATGCCCTCAAGTATGGAGCAGACAGAGCTTAAAGATCCTAAATTACCCATGTCTAACAATAGCCAAATTAATATGAATAAAATACATTCTCTAAAATGCTTGTATGCAAATGCTAGAAGTCTAAAAAATAAGATGGGAGAGTTAGAATATATAGCACTAAATGAAAGGTTAGATATGATTGGAATATCAGAGACATGGTGGAAGGAGGACAACCAGTGGGACACTGTGATACCTGGGTACAAACTATATCATAATGATAGAGCTGATCAAATTGGTGGAGGGGTTGCTCTCTATGTTAGAGAGGGCATTGAGTCAGAAAGGATTCAAGTTTTGCAGGAAACAAAATCAGCTGTAGAATCTATATGGATTGAAATTCCATGTAAAAGGGGGAAGGCAATGGCAGTGGGGGTGTACTATCGAGCGCCTGGCCAGAATGACCAAATGGATGATGAAATGCTCAAAGAAATCAAGGAAGCTAACAAAAGTTACAGCACAGTAATAATAATGGGTGATTTCAACTACCCCGGTATCAACTGGGTCAGTGTCACGGCAGGACATGCTAGGGAGATAAAGTTCCTAGATGAAATAAATGACTGCTTCTTGGAGCAGCTGGTTCATGAACCGACCAGAGGGGAAGCCATATTAGACCTAATCCTTAGTGGAACACCAGATCTAGTGCAAGAGATAAGGTTGTTGGGGCCACTTGGCAATAAGATCATAGCACGATCGCCTTTGATTTAATTAGTGGAGGAGGGATAGTAAGGAAATCCACAGTACTACCTTTTAACTTTCGAAAGGGAGACTATGATAAAATGAGGAAAACAGTTAAGAAAAAACTAAAAGGAGCAGTTGCGAAGGTTAAAGACGTACATCAGGCTTGGGTGTTGTTGAAAAATACTATCTTGGAAGCCCAGACCAGCTGTATTCCACGCTTTAAGAAAAGTGGAAGGAAGTCCAAAAAACTGACAGCATGGTTTAAAGGTGAGGTCAGAGAGGCTGTTGTTGCCAAAAAAGCATCTTTCAGGAAATGGAAAAAAGAGCCAAACGACGAAACCTGGAAACAGCACAAGCACTGGCAAGTCAAATGCAAGGCATTGATAAGGCAGGCAAAGGGAGAATTTGAGAAGAAGCTTGCTGCGGAAGCAAAAACGCGAAGTAAAGACCTTTTCAAGTACATTCGTAGCAAAAAACCTGTGAGAGAGTCAGTTGGTCCATTAGATGATAAAGGGGTTAAAGGAGCACTAAGAGGCGACAAGGCTATAGCGGAGAGACTGAATGAATTCTTTGCTTCAGTCTTTACTGAGGAAGATGTAGGGATGTTACCCATGACTGAAGTGGTATTTAAAGGTGCGGAAGAATTGAAGGAAATATCGATACATCGGGAAGATGTATTACAACTATTAGATAAACTGAAGAGTAGCAAATCACCTGGGCCAGATGGTATACATCCAAGGGTGTTGAAAGAACTGAAATACGAGATAGTAATCTGTGAACCATCATTAAAATCATCTCTAATACCTGAAGATTGGAGGATCGCCAATGTAACACCAATTTTTAAAAAAGGTTCCAGGGGTGATCCGGGAAACTACAGACCGGTGAGCCTGACATCAGTACCGGGAAAAATGGTAGAAACCATCATAAAGAATAAAATTACTCAGCATGTAGATAGTCATGACCTAATGGGAGACAGCCAACATGGCTTTAGACAAGGAAGATCTTGTCTTACTAATCTGTGATGTTTTTTTGAAGGAGTGAATAATCAGGTGGACAAAGGTGAGTCGGTTGATATTGTGTATCTGGACTTTCAGAAAGCCTTTGACAAGGTCCCTCATGAGAGACGTTTGGCAAAACTAAAGAGTCATGGGATAGGAGGCAGTGTACTATTGTGGATCAGGAACTGGTTAAAAGATAGAAAGCAGAGGGTAGGGCTAAATGGCCAATTTTCCCAATGGAGAAAGGTGAATAGTGGTGTACCCCAGGGATCTGTGCTGGGTCCGCTGCTTTTTGACATATTCATAAATGACCTGGAAAGTGGAATAACGAGTGAGGTTATCAAATTTGCAGATGAAACAAAACTATCTAAAGTTGTTAAAACCCAAGAGGATTGTGGAAAATTGCAAGAGGATCTTGATAAATTGGAAGACTGGGCATCAAAATGGCAGATGAAATTTAATGTGGACAAGTGCAAGGTTATGCACCTAGGGAAGAACAACCCAAACTATGGTTACACGATGCAAGGTTCCACATTAGGAACCACCACCCAGGAAAAAGATTTAAGCATCATTGTGGATACCATGTTAAAACCCTTGGCCCAGTGTGCAGCGGCGGCCAAGAGAGCAAATAGAATGCTAGGTTTGATAAGGAAAGGAATGGAAAATAAAACAAAAGATATTATAATGCCTCTATATCGTTCCATGGTGAGACCGCACCTTGAATATTGTGTGCAATTCTGGTCGCCGTATCTTAAAAAGGATATAGCGATTTTAGAAAAGGTTCAGAGAAGAGCCCCCAAAATGGTAAAGGGGGTGGAAGGATACTCCTATGAAGAAAGGCTAAAAAGGTTAGGGCTCTTTAACCTGGAAAAGAGACAGCTGAGGGGAGATATGATAGAAGTCTATAAATTAATGAACGGAGTGGAACGGGTAAACGTAGATCGATTGTTTACGTTATCAGAATATAGAAAGACTAGGGAACATGCAATGAAGCTACAGGGTAAACTATTTAAGACTAATAAAAGAAAATATTTTTTCACTCAACGTGTAATCAAACTCTGGAATTTGTTACCAGAGGATGTAGTAAAGGCTGTTAATGTAGCTGGGTTTAAAAAAGGTTTGGACAAGTTCCTGGAGGAAAGGTCCATAAACCATTATTAAGAAGGGACCCAGGATATCAATGCTTGACCCAATGCAAGCATTGTCGAACCTGTCTCTTTTGGGGAAACTGCTAGGTACGTATGACCTAGATTGGCCACTGTTGGAAACAGAATACTGGGCGTGATGGACCTTGGTCTGACCCAGTATGGCATATCTTATGTTCTTATGTTCCTGTGCAAGAGTCTACATTATGTTTGGAACATGGCTTCTAATGTTATCATAGGCATGAAACTGGTCTCCATAGAGTTGGTCTAAGAGAGTACACTACTGACTTTAGACGACAGAAGACCTATGCAAATCATATGGGGTCAATTTTCAGATGTTTATGGTTCTAAATTTGGAAGTTATGAATCTAAATATGCCCCTTTGAATATCTAGGGTTGAGTGTCCAAAACTGGGATACCTAGAAAGTGAATTCCTATAGAGGCTGAGTTAGGGCAGGGAAAACACATTTGGACACTTAGCATCGATTTGCAGCACTAGGTAATTAATGTATTCTAAATCAAGGCAAATGAGCTGTAGCTTAAATAGGTAGAGGGATGACACTATACTGAACGTTAAAGAGAACACTGAATCAAACAAGGTAACAGTACTGCAGGAAATAAAATGCCCTGTAGAATCTTTATGGATAGAAATTTGATGTGAGAAGGAAAAGAGAAGGCAGAGGAAGCGTACTACTGTCCGCCTGTCCAGGTGAGCAGACAAGGTGATGAAATGATAGCAGAAATTACAGAAGATAACAAAACTGGCAACAAAGTAATAATGGCTTATTTCAATTACCTTGGCATTGACTGGATAAATGTCACATCAGGACATGCTAGGGAGGTAAAGTTTCCAGATGAAAAAAAAAGATTGCTTCATGGAGCTGCTGGTTCAGGAACTGACACGATGGGAAGTTATTTTAAACTTGGTCGTAAGTGGGACACAGGATCTGGTGCGAGAGGTAATCATGTTAGAGCCACTTGGCAACAGCGATTATAACTGAAAAGTGATAAAACTGAAAGTGGACAAGGTCATGGGACCGGATGCGATACATCCCAGGTTACTGAAAGAGATCAGAGAGGTTCTTGCAGGGCCAGACTGGAGGAGGACTGATGTGGTACCTCTTCGCAAAAGTGGTAATAGGGAAGAAGTGACAAACTACAGGCCAGTAAGCCTTAAATCGGTGGCGGTAAAAGTCATGGAGGTGCTCCTGAAAAAGCAAATAGTGGACTTTCTCGAAACCAACAGGTTGCATGATCTGAGGCAACATGGTTTTACCAAAGGATGATCTTGCCAAACAAATGTGATTGAGTTCTTTGACTGGGTGACCAGAGAACTAGATAAAGGGCATGTGATGGATGTAATCTATCTAGATTTCAGCAAAGCCTTTGATACTGTCCCTATAGGAGGCTTATCAATAAACTCAACAGCTTGGGGATGGGTCCCAAAGTAGTGAACTGGATCAGAAACTGGTTGATGACAGAAGAGGATGATAAATGGAACTCACTTAGATGAAAGGAAGGTGATTAGCGGTGTGCCCCTGGGTCCGGTCCTGGGATTGGTACCGTTCAATATATTTGTGAGCGATATTGCTGAAGGACTGAATGGAAAAGTCTGTCTTTTTGCAGATGACACAAAACTCTGCACAGAGTGGACTCCCCTGAGGGAGTGGGTAACATAAGAAAAGATCCACAAAAGGTGGAAGAATGGTCTAATGCTTGGCAGTTAAGATTTAATATGAAGAAGTGCAGTGTCATGCACTTGGGAAGCAGAAATCCAAGGGAATTGTATGCGATAGGGGGCAAGAGGTTGGTGTGCATGGACCAGAAGGGCCTCGGAGTGATTGCTTCTGATGATCTCAAAGTGGCAAAACAGTGTGACAAGGTAGTGGCAAAAGCCAGAAGGATGCTGAGTTGCATACAAAGAGGAATTACCAGCAGAAAGGAAGAGGTAGTAATGCCACTGTACAAGTCGCTGGTGAGGCCTCACTTGGAATATTGTGTTCAATTTTGGAGACCATATCTCGCAAAGGATATAAAAAGACTGGAAACAGTTCAGAGGAAGGCAACCAAAAAGATTTGGAGCCTTGTCAGAAGAGTGATGAGAAGAGACTTGAAGATTTAAATAAGTACGCTCTGAAGGTGAGGAGGGACAGGTGAGATATGATTCAGACCCTTGAATTCTTAAGAGTATTAATGAACAAACAAACCTCTTCCAAAGACGGGTAAAGCTGTAAAACTAGAGGGCATAACATGAAGCTGCAAAGGGGTAAACTGAAAGGCAATATCAGGAAATACGTTTTCACTGAAAGGGTGGTGAATGCTTGGAATCTCCTCCCAATGGAAGTGGTGGGGGCAAATACAGTGACAGAATTCAAAATGGCATGGGTCTGACACAGTGGATCCCTTCATAGCAACAGGATAAAAATTAAAATAAAAATAACTCTCTCTTATATCTCAACAAATAGGGGTGACCTACACAGAGGTGGGTACACCCCTAAACAAAGGAATGAGGAGGGGTGACTTACAGAGAGCGGCAGGTGCACCTACTCTTGCCGTCTTGCTGGGCAGACTAGATGGACCATACTGGTCTTTATCTGCAGTCATATATTATGTTACTATATAATCTGATCGAATTAGATTTAATAAATGGAGGGAGAACAGCAAGGAAATCTACTGCACAAGCATTTAACTTTCAAAACAGAGACTATGATAAAATGAGGAAAATGGTTACAAAAAACTAAAAGGAGCAGCTGCAAGGGTTAAGAGTTTACATAAAGCCTGGGTATTGTTTAAAAATGCTCTCTAGCAAGCCCATGCTAGAAACAGTTCACACTTTAAGAAAGGTGGAAGGCCAATTGACTACCAGCATCTTTAAAAGGTGAGGTGCGAGAGGCTTTTATCACCAAAAGAACAACTTACAAAAAATGGGAGAAAGACCTGAATAAAGAAAACAGGAAACAACATAGGCACTGGAAAGACATGCAAAGAACTGAAAAAGCAGGTAAAGAGAATTTGAAAAGGTAGAATGCTATAGGCACAGTGGCATCGTTAGTGGCACCAGGTGGACAGCAAAGTAAAATGCCTCTTTGCAGAGTGTCTTTGCAGGGCTTGCCAGATACTTGATTTTCATTTTCTTGTTTTTGGTGGGGGGGGGGGGGGGGAGGGAGTGGTGGAATGTGTTTTAATGCCATTTGGCATTTATGACATCGTACTCCAGATTTTTATATTGGTTTTCTCGGAGGCAATTTCTCAAAAAAATTTTTATCATTAGATTTTTAACCACTACAACTTTTATAATGATGGAAATGAAATAAAAAGTAAGAAAATAAGGGGGGGAACATACATTCCATCACAAAATATCAATAAAACCCACTTCACGTGAACAGCAAGAAGTTCAAAAAAAGAAAAAAAGCACGAAGAGGGCAAAGGAAACCCATGCCCTACCTAGCCCGAACATTTTTATATAAAGTAATACTACACAGATTTAAGACGAAGAGATAGAAACAAAAATATCACTTCCTAGTTTGAAGAAATTTCTCAAGATGATCAGGCAAACTAAATACAAACTGTTAGAAATTTAAAAAGAAAGTGGTGTCCAGGGCCAACACCTGGGTCTTTAAGCCCAGGAATTCCTTCTTTCACACTTGAGTGACATGTGCCACATCAGGGAAGACTGAAATCCATTGGCCACAAAAATTCATCTTTATTTTCCAAAAAAGGATCTCAAAACAAGCAACTTATCGTTCTCTGAAGAAAAAAAAAACACAACCAAAAGGGTAGAATGTTAAGTCATAGTATGAGAGGAATCTTCAAAAAAATGCAGTAAGGTCAATTGCCTCTCCTCAGTCAGGAAATGGGACACCACCAATGGTGGTCCCAGGCTCCTGACTAGGGCAAGGCAAATAATGATATTTAGAACAAACAATATCAGAATTTGATAATTGAAGAATCTCTCTGATTTGGAGACAATAAATAAATCTCAGGAAAATTTAAGAACCTCAGATTATCGACACTTAGGGAGTTTTCCAACATTTCCAATTTATAATGAAGGCTGAGGCTATCCTTAATATGGGACACACCATCAGCTTGGAGGGTACTAAACTGAGGCTCAAAAGACGCAAACATGTCAACATCCTGAAATCTGTTGTCCACCTCTTTAAATGACCCAGCAACTTCTGTCATGAAATCACATAATTGTGAAACAGTACCATGCAATAACACCTCAGTTATAGATACCACACATCAAATATCTCTCTGCGATCTCCTGCTGCTGAGAATGAAGCTGTAACATAACTAAAGCATGTTTCGAGAAAATCACTGACTTAGGTATCGTTAAACATAATGCAGAAGAAACCTTTACCTTTGCAGAAGTGAGACTTGAAACTAAAGTCCCCGGTGGCTCCATAACTCCCTTGTGGGAATTCAAAGAAGGTGGAAGAGTAGACCTGCCATCAGAGCAAAGGGAACACCCTCAACTGAAGAGAAAGAGACCTATTCCAGGCTCGTACTCAGAGGAGGCTGCATGTCACATGTGTGACTATAGGCCCCTTACTAACAGGGGTAGAGGCTGCCAGTGTCTTCCCTTTTCCTTTCCTCTTCAAAACACCAAATTTCACGATCAGGAAAGAAAAAACAGTGTCACTCACCAAGGAGCAGTGTAGACTCCTCAGTTTCTCCAAAGGGGCACAAACCCTTTCAGGCATGTGTTCACGGCCACATAACACAGCACGATGCCCCTTCTACACAGGGGATGATGACAGCACCAATCAGCACTGTCCAGAGAGGCTCTACTTTCCTGAGCTGCTCACTGCTAATCTCCTGAATATTGCTGCAGTCAGATGCCCCTTTTACATAGGGGAGGATGACATCACTGCTCAGCACTAGCCAATGAGAGGACCTCCAATGCTGCGGGAATACTGCCTTCTGCTCTCTCGGGCTGCTCACTGTTGATTCCCTGAAAATGGATCAGTTTTGCGCATACCTTGACAGACAGGAACCTCACTCCTAAGCCAAATATGATGAGTATGATCTCTGTCTTTCAAATTTATTGCTAATGCTCTGCATAGTACTTGCATTGTGCCAAAGAGAGTCTACTTCTGGACTTCAAAAGATGTAACATATATAAACAATTTATCAAGGTGCACTTGGAAATTCCTCTTATCAAGCCTGTGGTACCCATCATGGAAAATCTCTACAATATCTTTCTGCCACATAAAACACCTGTAATGTTTTTAGAACTGTATACAATGATACCATCTTTCGCAAGTAATTCACAGCATGTGTTCCAGCAGAAATCCTTAGGTCCTTTTATGGGGCACTTTTTTCTTTGCCTGAACTGGGGAATATTTGCTTGGAATGCAATAAAGCGTAGTTACTCACCTATAACAGGTGTTTGCCAGGGACAGCAGGAATCAGTCTCACATATGGGTGACGTCAGCACTGATTGAGCCCACGTGGAGCATTTCCTCAGCTTTCAAAGAAAGCCTTTGGTAATGCTACCATATATGCGTGGTCCCCTTCCTGCCCAAGGGTGCCATCTTGCTCAGTCAGATGACATAGCTTAGGCAAAAGACAAAAAGGTAA
Source organism: Ichthyophis bannanicus (assembly GCA_033557465.1). NCBI lineage: Eukaryota > Metazoa > Chordata > Amphibia > Gymnophiona > Ichthyophiidae > Ichthyophis > Ichthyophis bannanicus. The sequence continues at coordinate 167,116,086 of CM066035.1, read as the reverse complement.
AGGAGGCAAGTCCAAGGGAAGGAGGGAGGGTTGTGAGTACTGATTTCTGCTGTCCCTGGAAAACACCTGTTACAGGTGAGTAACTACACTTTCTCCAGGAAGAAGCAGGAAGTCAGTCCTCACATATGGGATCCTAGCTCCAGGCTGCCGGGGCCCAAACCACAACAACAGCAGCGGCGACCCAAGGGAGGATGTAAGTTGCAGCAGGTGAGTCCCTACCAAGAGACTCCGCAGATCCCAGCGTCCAGCATCACCAGAACTCTGGTAGCCTGAATACTGAAGGGTTGGAGGGCAGGAGTTGCCTATGCACTGAGAATGCTTCTGATCACTGCCTGTCCAAAGGCACAGTCCCTGCAGGACTCACTCCCGAGGCAGTAGTGAGCTGCGAACACATGAACTGAAGACCATGTGGCGGGCGGCCTTAAAGATTTCTTGCACTGACACTGCACGTAGGTTGGCCACTGACGTGGCCATAGCCCTCACATGATGAGGAGTGATCCAGCACTCCATAGAGAGGCCAGCTCACTCATAAGAAAGGGCAATGCAGTCCGCCACCCAGGTGGACAGGGTTCGCTTGGTTACAGGTAGCCCAGTCTGCTGGGGTCATAGGAGATAAAAAGCTGAGGAGCTTTTTCATAGGCCATGGTCCTCTGTAGATAAAAGGACAGGGCCCTCTTTGCAGTCCAGGGTATGCAAAATGACCTCCTCCCTGCCGGCATGCAGCCGTGGGAACAAGGTGGGGAGAACTACCGCCTGATTGAGGTGAAAAGCGGACGCCATCTTTGGGAGGAATTTGGGGTACGTATGAAGCATCACCCTGTTTGTAGAGAACCTGGTATAGAGCGGGTCCGCCACCAGGGTCTGCAGCTCGCTTACTCTGCGAGTGGACGTCAATGCCACCAAGGTGGCCACCTTCCAGGAGAGGTGTCTCAGGTGGCAGGTGGCCAAAGGCTCAAAAGGCGACCTAGTGAGCTGGAAGAGCACCACATTGAGGTCCCATTCCGCTGTCGGAGGGCGGAGAGGGAGCTTGGATAGCAGGAGGTCCCTGAGGAATCTGGAGACCAGAGGCTGGCCTGAGAGGGGTTTCCCCTCTATAGGGTGATGGTTAGCCGCTATGGCGCTGAGATGCACCTTCACCGAGTTAGATTTCAAGCCCGAGTGAGAGGTGCAGCAAGTACTGCAGCACGAGCTTAACCTGACAGGAGAACGTGTTCTCATTCCTCTCTGCACACTAGACTGAGAACCTCCTCCACTTGAAGGCATAAGTCCTTCTGGTGAATGGCTTCCGGGAGGCCAGGAGGATCTCCTTGACCTCACTGGGGAGGTTTAAAGGGGTCAATGCTACCCTTTCAGCAGCCACACTGTCAGCGGTAGGGACCTCAGGTTGGGGTGTCGCAAGGGAGCCCCCCTCCTGGGAAGGAGGTCCGGGTCTCGGCCCAGTAGTACTGGGGTTGCCACCGATAGGGAGAGCAGCAGGGGAACCAAGGCTACCTGGGCCGCCTGGGCACAATCAAGCTTACTGAGGCGTGCTCGCTCTGGATCTTGAAAAGACACTTGGCTATCAGAGGCATCAGTGGGAATGCATAAAGCAGGCCCCGAGACCAGGAGATCAGGAAAGTGTCCGCCATCACCCTCCTGTGGTGTGGCTGACGGGAGTAGAATTTGGGCAGCTGTGAGTTGTCTGGGGAGGCGAACAGGTCCAGCCAGGGTCTTCCCTAGAGGTGGAAAAGCCTCCGGACCACCTTTGGGTCCAGACACCACTCGCGAGGCTGAAGGACCCTGCTGAGATTGTCCGCCAGGCAGTTGTCCTGACCCGGTAAGTACACCATCCTCAGAAGGATATGGTTGCACACTACAAAGGAGTGGAGGACCACTGCCTCCTGACAGAGAGAAAAGGAGCCCGTAATCTCCTGCTTGTTCACATAGAACATGACAACCTGATTGTCTGTCAATATGAGGATCGGAAGGTTGCTCAGGAGGTGGCGGAAGGCCTGAAGGGATTCCTCTGGGGACCAGGTGCCCTGGGTGCACTGGCCCTTGCAATGTGTGCACGAGCCCACAAGGGAGGCATCTTTCGTCAGGATTCTCTGAGGGGTCAGTGCCTGGAAGGGCATCTCTGCCCTGAGATGATGTAGGGATTGCTACCAGGTGAGGGAAGCCACCAGCTGGTGAGTGACCTTCACTCTGTCCCTCAGCCTGCCTGTTGCCTGCGTCCACTGGGAATGGAGACACCACTGGGCTGCCCACAATTGCAGGTGGGCCAGAGGCGTAACATGAACTGTCAAGGCCATGTGGCCCAACAGGGAGAGGAGTAGGTGAGCTGATACCAAACTGGTGTTCTGCACATCCCTTGCCAGCTGCATCAGGCGGTGGGCTCTCGCCACAGGGAGAAAGGCCCTGACCTTCAGAGTGTCCAGCTGGGCCCCTATGAATTCCAGGTCTTGGGCTGGGGAGAGGCTGGACTTGGGGTAGTTGACAATGAACCCCAAATGCTGCAGGATGTGGCATGCCTGGCCTTGAGAGGTGTGCTGCCTCTGATGAGCCAGTCATTCAGGTAAAGACGGACATGGGCCTTTGGAGGCACACATGGGTGACTACGACCACCAGGCATTTTGTAAAGACCCATGGAGAGGAGGAGAGGCCGAATGGCAGCACCCTGTACTGGTAGTGCTGCCCCCCCCCCCCACCATGAATCTCAGGTAATGGCTGTGGGAGGGGCAGATTAGGATGTGGGTGTAAGCATCCTTGAGATCCAAGGAGCAGAGCCAGTCTCCCTGGCGGAGGTAGGGCAGTAGTGTTCCAAGGGAGAGCATTTTGAACCTCTCCTGCACCAGGAACTTGTTCAAGTTGTGCAGGTCCAGGATGGGCTGGAGGCCCCCTGTTCTTTTTGGGACAAGGAAATACCTTGAGTAGAACCCCTTTCCCCAGAGGTGATGGGGTACAGGTTCCACTGCCCTGTCCCTGAGCAATCCTGTGAGTTCTGAGGTGAGCAAGACTTGGTGAAGGAGAGGCTGTGGTGGCTCTCCTAGAAAGACGTCTGGAGGGTTCTGCTGCAGATGGAGGAAGTACCCCTCCTGCACCACCTGCAGAACCCACTGTGGTGATGCTGACCTATCTGTGGACGAAAGAGGCCAGTCGACCCCCTGTGGGCTTAGGTAGGACTCCCAGGGGAGGGGAGACCCAATCCAGGGAGTCAAATGCTTCCCCCCCCAGTTGGGTGGGAGCTGGTGTCTGGGGCTTGGGAGCCTTGGGCTTCCTAGGCCTGTGTCCCTGGCCTTTTGGCTATGAGGCCTGGTGAGGGTGTCCCGAGTAAGGCTGGTAGTGGCCGGCCTGGGAGTAGGCTTTTTCCTTGAGGGTTTGTTCCTAGGGAGAGCAGAGGTCTTTTCAGACAGCCTCTGCCAGGTCACTACCTCTGCCTCAATCTCTGCAGCTTTATCAGACATCGGTTTCCCAAATAGGTTCTCACCATTGTGGGGGAAATCCAGCAGCTTTTCCTGTACCCACTGCTCTGATTCTGAGGTCTGTAGCCATGCCTGGTGCCGGGCGCCGATGCCCATGGCCATGGCCGCAGACTCGAACCCATCGTAGGTGGTCCAGGAGAGGAATTTGGAACAGTCCTGGACGCCTGCTGCTAGGGAATGGAACCTTTGCAGTGGTTCCCCGGCAAGGCCTGCCAAGAACCCAGAGTTCCTGTATCACGCACTTAAGGTACATTCCAATGTACAATTCGTATGTCTGTATTTGGCACACAAGCATAGCGCCCTGGTAGCACTTGCACCTCATGGTGTTGAGGGCCTGGGCTTCCCTGCCAGGAGGGAACTGAAGAAAAGGTCTTTTGACTCTTCAGTTTTTGCATGGAGGACTCAACTATCATCGAGTTGTGGGGGAGTTGTGGTCTATGAAACCCGGGGCCCTTCCGGATGCAAAAGATGGCGTCCAGGTGCCGACTGACCACCGGCACCGAGGCTGGGGGACTCCCACATCCAGAGGAGCAATCTCTCGAGGATGGGTGGAACAGGCACCGTGAGAGTCTCCTTGGGAGGGGACTCATATTGTAGGATCTCGAGCTCCTCGGTGCGCAGGTCCTCCTCAGACTTCATCTGGATCGAGAGCACCTGGACCATGTCATGAACAAAGTCATGAAAGACTCAAGAAAGCAACCAAATTATCTGTAAAATACTATAGAACAAAAGAACAGATACCCAGACTAGCAGAGTTTTCAGGTTTCAAAGAACCCTTTTCTTTATTTTCCCCTATGCGTTTCAGCCTTACGGCCTTCTTCAGGGGGGTATTATGAGGGTGCAAACATGTAAACCATACTGTGAATCTATATGCAACTTAAAAAGCATGACAACAGATGAGATGAGGACATAACTGGAGTATAAATGTAACTACCAATACCTTCTTTGTATAGGGTCTCTATTACATAAGGACCGTATGACACGTAATGCTCAGCATTATCTGCATGCGTGGTCCCCTTCCCACCCAAGGGTGACACCTCACTCAATCAGATGACATAGCTAAAGGACAGCAAAAATAAAAGACGGTAAAGAAGCAACTCCAAGGGGAGGAGGAAGGGCTGTGAGGACTGATTACTGTTGTCCCCGGAGAACTACGCTTTCTCCAGGAACAAGCAGGAAGTCAGTCCTCACATTTGGGACTCCCCAGCTACAGGCTACCGAAAGCCCATAGCAAAAATAGGGACTCCCTCATGCTGAGCCGCAAGCAGCAGCAAATGAGTCCGTCTCCACAGACCACAGAAGGACCCCTGTGTCCGATGAAACCAGCACTGAAGGGTCAAACACAGAAGGGTCAAAGGGTAGGAGTTGCCTAAACCCCGAAAAGGTTACAGAGCACAGCCTGGCTGAAGGCACTGTGCCATTGGGACTCTCTTTCCAGGCAGTAATGGGCTGCAAAGGTATGGACTGAAGACCAGGTGGCAGCCTGGCAGATGTCCACCATCGGGACAGAGCATAAGTTTGCCACAGAGGTCGCCATGGCCCTGACACGGTGTGCCGTGACGCAGGCTTCCAGCAGGAGCCCTGTCTGCTCATAAGCAAGGGCGACACAGTCCGCCACCTAGGTGGACAGTGTATGCTTGGTCACTGCGTCCCCCAGCCTACTGGGGTCATAGGAGATGAAAAGCTGAGCAGCTTTGCAGTGGTCCTGAGTGCGTTGAATATAGAAGGAGAAAGCCATCTTGAAGTCCAAGGTGTGAAGGACCGTCTCTGCCCGACTGGAGTGAGATCTTGGAAAGAAGGTAGGAAGCACCACTTCCTGGCTGAGATGAAAGGGCAATACTACCTTCAGCAGGAATGTGGGGTGCATGCAAAGCACCACTTTGTTCTTGTAGAACCTGGTATAAGGTGCCTCCACCACAAGGGCCGGAAGCTTGCTAACTCTGCGAGCAGAGGAGAGTGCAACCAGGAAAGCCACCTTCCAAGAGAGGTAGCGAAGGTGGCAGGTAGCCAGAGGCTCGAAGGGTGGGCAAGGAAAAGTCCCAACACTGCGATGAGGTCCCATTCGGTTGCCAGAGGGCGAACTGGGGGCTTTGATAAGAGCAGGACCTGAAGAAAACAGTTCAAAGGTTGGACAAAGAGGGGCTTACCATCCACTGGATCGTGGTGTGCTGTCAGAGCACTAAGGTGCACTCAGACAGAGTTAGACTTGAGCCCGGATTGAGAGAGGTGGAGAAGATACTTTAACACCAGTCCCATTAGGCAGGAGAACGGGTCAGCCCTGTGCTCGGCGCACCAAGCCAAAAACCTGCACCATTTGAGGGAATAAGCCTTCCTAGTGAAGGCCTTGCGAGAAGCCGGCAGAATCTCCTCCACCTCAACCAAAAGGCTGAAAGGGGCCAGAGTCACCCTCTCAGCAGCCACGCTGTCAGCGACAGGGACTCCAGGTTGGGGTGCAGAAGAGAATCCCCCTCCTGAGAAAGGAGTCCTGGAGCAGACCCCAAGGGGATGGGGTTCTCCACTGTCAACCGGAGGAGCAGCGAGAATCACGGTTGCCTGGTACACCGAAGGGCTATCAGGACGAGCGAGGCCCTGTCACGGAGGGTCCTGAACAAGGTCTTGGCGATCAGCGGCATGGGAGGGAAGGTGTACATGAGGCCTTACAACAATGAGACAAGGAACGCGTCCGCCGCCACCCTGGAGTGGTGGGCATGCCGGGAACAGAAGCGGGATAACTGGAAGTTGTCCGGGCTGGCGAACAGGTCCATCACAGGTTCCCCCCCACAGGTTCTCCCCCAGGTCCATCACAGGTTCCCCCCCCGACTAGCTACTCTGGGGGTCCAGCTGCCACTCGTGCAGCTGGAGGACCCTGTTCAGCCTGTCGCCAGTAGGTTGTCCTGGTCTGGTAGGTATACTACCTGTAGGACGATACCCAGTTGGACAGCGTATGAGCAGAGGACCACTGCCTCCTGACAAAGGGTATGAGACCCCATGCTCCCGTTTGTTCGCACAGAACATTGCCACCTGATTGTCTGTCTTGACCAGCACCGGCTGGTGATGCAGGTGGTGGCAGAAAAGTCACAGGGCTATGTATATGGCCCGCAGCTCCAGGAGATCGATCTACTGGGTGCAGTCGTCTGGTGACCAGTTTCCCTGGGTGCGGAGCTCCCCGTAGTGGGCTCCCCAGCCGAGCAGGCATCCGCGGTGAGGACCCTTGACAGGATCGTGGCCTGAAATGGCATGCCCGCCTCAAGATGCTGGAGAGATTGCCACTAGACTAGGGAGTCCACCAGTTGGCGGGTTACAGAGATTCTGTCTCAGAGGCGACCCATGGCCTGAGTCCATGGGTCCCAGAGACACCACTGCACTGCCCTCATGTGGAGGCAAGCGTCTGGGGTGATGTGGACCATGGAGGCCATGTGCCCAAGGAGGCATAGAAGAAGCCGAGCGGGCACCGAGGGACGGTACTGTATGTCCCGGGCCAAAGTCCTGAGATGGTCAGCCCGGTGCCTGGGCAAGAATGACTTTGACTGGAGAGTGTTGAGTTTTGCCCCAATGAACTCCAGACACTGTGTCGAGAGGAGGTGCAACACTTTGGGTAGTTTATGAGAAACCCTAAGTGTTGCAGGACCTGGATGGTGCATGTGGTGCCATGCTGCACCTCTGAGGCCATGCCTCCCTTTATGAGCCAGTCATCAAGGTAGGGAATGACGAAGAACCCCTGGAGACGAAGGAAGGCGCCCGCGACTGCCAGGCATTTTGTGAAAACGTTTGGGGCAGAGGCCAAGCAGAAAGGGAGCACCCTATATTGAAAATGCCTTCCCCCTACTATGAACCACAAGTACTGCCTTTGATTGGTGTGAATGAGCATGTGGGTATAAGCATTCTTGAGGTCTAAGGAGCATTGCCAGTCTCCCTACTGGAGGCATGGCAGCGATGTTCTCCCTCACCGTGAATATGTTGAGGCTGTGCAAGTCGAGAATGGGCCTTAGGCCCCCTGTTCTTTTTGGCACGAGGACGTACCTGGCATAGAAACACTTGCCCTTGAGGTGGGGGGGCACCGGTTCTACCGCTTTGTCCTCGAGAAGACCTGCCTACTCCTTCACAGTAGAAGGTCCTGGTGGAGGGGAGACCTGAGGGACTCTCCCAGGAAATAAGGGGGAGGTGTCTGAGTCAGGTGGAGGAAATAACACTCCCTGACCAGCCGAAGCACCCAGGAGTCAGTGGTGATGGTCAACCACCTCTGGGCATAGTGAGCCAGACATCCTCCTGTGGACTGCTGATCTCCTTGAGGTACATACGCTATGCTCAAGGAGTCTAAAACGTCCCCTGGCTGGGCCGGAGCCAGTGCTGGGGTTTTGGAGCCTTCTGCTTACGAGGGCCATGCCCATGTCCCTTGGCCTGCTGACCATGTTGAGGAGCTGGGGAGGCCTGAAAAGGTGGGTAGTTTCTGTAAGCAGCTCCCTTCCTTGGGTAGAAGGGCTTTTTACCTGAGCCCTTCTGTCGGGGAGGGGCAGTGATCTTTTTTGAGAGCCTGGTTCTCATCATGAACTCGGTCTCCAGTTTGGCAGCATTGTCGGTCATGGATTTGCCAAAGAGGTTCTCTCCTTGGAATGGGATATCGACCAATTTGTCCTGAACCCACTGCTCGAGGTCGGATGACTGTAGTCAAGCTTGGCGACGTGCACCAATGCCCTCCGCTGCTACTCGAGCCGCCAACTCGAACCAGTCATAGGCCACTCGAGACATAAATTTGGAGCACTCACCACGGACTTCGTTTCGCCAGGTTCTTGAACCGCTGCAAGGATTCCTCAGAGAGACAAGCTGAGAACCCAGCGAGTTCCTTTGCCAGGTCTCTCAGGTACATGCCCATGTACAACTGGTAGGCCTGGATGTGGCCAATGAGCATTGAGCCCTGGTAGCACTTTCTGCCGAGGGTATCCAGGGTGCAGGCCTCCCTATCGGAGGGCACCGAGGAGTATGTCTTCTGGCTTTTCAGCTGATGCATGGCTGACTCCACCACCATGGAGTTATGTGGCAGCTGTGATTTTTGGAAACCCCGGGCTCTGGCAGACTCGATACATCGAGTCGAGCAGCCTGCTCACCACTGGTACCGAAACCGGTGTCTCCCACATTCGAAGCATCAGCTGATCCGAGATGGGCACTGTGAGCAATTCCCACAGAGGAGCCTTGTACTAAAGGATCTCCATCTCATCCGCTCGAGGGTCCTCCTCCTACTCCATAGGGAACGTCAGGGCCTTTGACATATCCTTAACAAAGTCAAGGAAGCCCATATCCTCTGGCAGGGGCCGCCGTCGAGGCTCCGAGATGGGAGAATCGGATGGAACATCATGCTGGCGACGGGTATCGGGGGACTCCTTGTCCTCCATCTCCCAGTCGGAGTAGTACATCAAGGAGCAGCCCTCAGGGACTCCCGATGTTCTGTGACCAGTGCCCGGCATAGTTGCCAGGGATGACCACAGTCCCATCAAGCAGGACTCAGATCGCAACCTCGGCTGAGGATCGACTCAAGGCTAAAGGACCTTGAGGATTGGCTCGGCCTCGGGGACGTCTTGGACATCGAGGTCCCGGTGGTGGGGGTGGATGAACCGGTCATGCTGGACAACAGCGCCCACTGCTGGTCCATGAAGGCAGACAAACTGCGCTCCAGGGCCGCCATTCTGAACTCCAGACCAGAAGGCCCCGCAACCTTCACCACAGGCACTGAGGGGCTCGGGCCCGACGACGGCTCCCACGAAGGTGAATCCTCAACGAGGACGGTATCTGGAGACTGAGGCAGGCCGCAGTCAAATTCTTTCAGGGGACCTTTGCAGGCCGCTCCTTCCCCGAAACCTCAGACAAGCGTCTCGGACTGTGGGGACCGGACCCGGGGAGCAACCGGCCGATCAGAACCATCCGCCGCCTTTGAGGGTTTCTCACTCTTCCTGGGTCCCCTCGAGAGAGACCCCCTTTTCTGAGGACCCATAATGGGGCTTGGGTTTGGGAGGTTCCGCCCAAGGCGTCGGAGGAGCCAGGGACTCGGGGAAAAACATTGTGCTGCTGCTGGCGGCTCTTGAGGGCCTTACTGGACATCCTTTTGCAGAGACCGCAGGTTGCCGGTTCATGGTCTGGCCCAAGGCAGCAGAGAAAGCAGTCATGATTGTCTGTCAAAGACATAATTTTAGCACACCGATCACAGTTCTTGAAGCCACTGGTAGCCCTGGGGGAAAAAGTACCCCTGCGAGGTGGAAGACTCTCTGGGCTGCCAGTTGGAAAAAAGGCACACAGACGCGAGGAAAAGAAAGAATGAAAACTACAAAATCTGCCGTTGCGGAGGCGCGAGGAGAACAGCAATCTCGTCGGGGGTGAGAGCAGGAGCTCCCCCTTCCTCCCTAAGCCGCCAATCAGCAGCCATGAAGAACGGCACAAAATCTGCCGTTGCGGAGCCGTGAGGAGAACAGCAATCTCGTTGGGGGTGAGAGCAGGAGCTCCCCCTTCCTCCCTAAGCCGCCAATCAGCAGCCATGAAGAACGGCACAAAATCTGCCGTTGCAGAGGCACGCCCGCGCCTGAGGGCATCGCCAGAGGGCCCTTTGGCGTGGCCCTTAGGCGTTGGTCCGTGGCGTCTGTTGCTGGAAGTTACACTGATGGCTTCGGCTGGATTGTTCGTGCTTATTTATTATGGTAACTTGCTGTTCCGTGTATTTCTCCTTCTCTTACCTGTATGACTGTCTCTGTCCTTTATTCTGTCCTATCATATAAATGGCGTTCTTTTCCTATTTCCTTGAATGATATAGTATTGTAAACCGCTCTAATGCCTTTGGGCCTGAGCGGTATATCAAATCTGAATAAACAAACAAAAATAGACCGGAACTCAACGCCAAGGCAAAGAGGTCAGGCAGCAGGAAGAGTAGCGGTGCGATACCAGAGAGAAAGCATAGTTACTTACTTGTAACAGGTGATCTCCGGGAACAGCAGGAATTTAGTCTTCACATTTGGAATGTAGTCTTCACATATGGGTATCGTCGGTACCGACGGCGCCTGCGCGGGAACACTCCCCAGCGTCCAATAGGAAAGCTTCTGGGAGCATTCCACAGCGCCTCCGTGCTGCCTTCCCACCTTTCCCAACTGTCCCTCTCCAGTTGAGTTTATAGCTGAGACAAAAGAGAGAGGGAAAGAGAGATAGAGAGATACAACTCCTAGGGGAGGTGGGTGGGTTGTGATGACTAAATTCCTGCTGTTCCCGGAGATCACCTGTTACTGGTGAGTAACTATGCTATGCTATGCTATCCCTCACTTGGTTTGCAGCTTGTCGTGCTGTGAGGGCTTGTGTGCATCAGTGATGCTGACAGCTAAACTATCAGTAGTTTAACTACTGGCAGGGTCTCCCAAGATGGACAGGTCTCAGCTGAGGTGCCAGACCAAGATAAACCACCCATCTGGGCAGCAGCAGAATGGGATAGTGTTGACGGCGGAGGATCACATTTCTGTGACAACAGCAACACCACTAAACTTAAACTGCATGGAAGAAAGGCCCGGCAATTTACTTCTGTATCTTGCCATGAAAACCCAATGGATAGTTACAACAAAACAAATTGTGCTATAGTGCTGGAAGATGAGACCCCCAGGTCGGAAGGCACTCAACTAGCTACTGGGGAAGAACTGATGACTTTTCAGAGTAAAGCCAGCATTTATGATGTGGTTGGATCAAAGCCCTCGGGATGTCTGACTGCTGATGTAGCTGCGCATGAAATGAGAGTCAGAAGCTGTAAAGATGTCTTACGCATTGGAACATGGAACATACAAAGCATGAACCAAGGGAAGTTGGAGGTGGTCAAGAATGAAATGGAACATGTACAACTTGATCTGTTGGGTGTCAGCGAACTGAAATGGACTGGCATCGGGCACTTTGCATCAGATGATCACATGGTCTACTATGCTGGAAATGAAAGACAAAGAAGAAATGGTGTTGCATTTATAATAAAGAAGAAACTTGCAAGAACTGTAATGAAATACAATGCAGTCAGCGAACGCTGGATCTCTATTCATCTACGAGGAATGCCTATCAACACAACTATAATTCAAGTATATGCCCCAACAACAGCTGCAGAAGAGAATGAAATTGAAGAGTTCTATGAACAAGTACAAGCTGAAATTGACAGAACATGCAAACAGGATATCCTGATAGTCATGGGTGACTGGAACGCAAAAGTTGGCAACAAAGAAGCAGGCAAAGTAGTTGGAAAATATGGACTTGGCAACAGAAATGAAGCTGGAGAAAGACTGATAGAATTCTGCAAGACCAACGATCTATTCATCTCAAACACCTTCTTCCATCAACACAAGCGGTGACTGTACACATGGACTTCACCCAATGTATTGTATAAAAATCAAATTGACTACATTTGTGGAAGTCAACGATGGAAAAGTTCTATAACATCAACAAAGACAAAACCTGGAGCTGACTGTGGTACAGATCATCAACTACTAGTATGCAAACTCAAGCTAAAGTTGAAAAAGAGCAAACCACTCATGAATGCAGCAAAATATGACCTTGAGAATATACCACTGGAATTTAAGACTGCCTGCAAAATCGATTTGCTACTTTAGATACAAATGACAGAGCTCCAGAAGAGTTATGCAATAACATCAAGAAGGTTGTGTTGGAAGAAAGCGAGAAGTCTCTACAAAAGGTGAAAAAGCAAAAATGGCCAAAATGGATGACGGAAGAAACTCTGAAAATTGCCCAGAAACGCAGAGAAGCTAAAGCCAGAGGAGAAAGAAAGACAATCACAGAACTCAACAGAGATTTCCAACGTGCAGCAAGACAGGACAAGGAAAAGTACTACAACGACGCATGCAAGGAAATAGAAGCAGAAACTATTAGAGGAAGAACAAGATTGGCTTTCCTAAAGCTACGAGACTTAAAGAAAAAGTTCCAGCCTCGAATTAGATTACTACAAGATGCTCAAGGTTCTATGTTGAATGATGCTGAGATGATCAAGAAAAGGTGGAAGGAATATACAAAGTTTTTATATGATAAAGATCAAGTGGACCAACAGCCGTTTCAACCTGTACCTTATGATCGGGAACCATTGGTGATGAAAGAAGAAGTTGAAGCAGCATTGAAAGCCTTATCAAAGAACAAAGCACCAGGCATTGATAACATTCCCATAGAAGTATACAGCAATCTGATGCAGCTGTTACCGTACTTACAAGGCTCTGCCAAGAAATATGGAAGACAACATCATGGCCAACTGACTGGAAAAGATCTGTGTTTATACCAATACTAAAGAAAGGTGATCCAACTGACTGTGGAAATTATCGCACATGCGCTCTGATCCCACATGCCAGCAAGATTCTACTGAAGATTATTCAAAAGAGACTACAACCATACCTGGAACAAGAACTACCTGAAGTGCAAGCAGGGTTCAGGAAAGGGCGAGGAATGAGAGACATCACTGCGGATGTGAGATGGATCCTTGAAAAGACTAAAGAATACCAAAAGGATATCTATTTGTGCTTTATCGACTATAGCATGCGTATACCAGAACACCTGATCATATTCTTGCACAATCTGTACATTGATCAAGAAGCAACAGTTCAAACGGAACAAGGAGAAACAGAATGGTTTAAAATAAACAAAGGTGTAAGACAAGGCTGCATACTTTTCCCCTACCTGTTTAATTTATATGCAGAACAAATCATCAGAGAAGCAGGATTGTATGAAGCCAACAGAGGTGTGAAGATTGGTGGAAGACTCATCAACAACCTTCACTATGCTGATGATACCACATTACTGGCTGAAAGTGAAGATGATCTGAAACATTTGCTTCTCACAATCAAAGAACATAGTCTCAAAAAGGGCCTGCACCTTAATGTAAAGAAGACAAAGATCATCACAACTGGCATAATCAACAGGTTCATCGTTGAAGGAGAAGAAATTGAAATCGTGAACTTTAACCTACTTGGATCAACTATCAATAAAGAAGCAACAAGCAGTCAAGAAATCAGATGACGCATTGCTCTTGGCAGAATGGCTATGAAAGACCTAGATAAGATTCTCAGGAGCAGAGATGTCTCTCTCCATACAAAGATTCGACTTGTTCAAGCCATGGTATTTTCAATAACATCATATGGATGTGAAAGCTGGACAGTGAAAAAGATAGAAAGGAAGAGAAATGATGCCTTTGAATTATGGTGCTGGCGGCGAATACTGTGTATACCATGGACTGCCCGAAGAACAAACCAGTCGGTACTAGAGAAGATTAAACCTAAGCTTTCTTTAGAAGCTCAGATGACAAGACTTTGACTTTCATACTTTAGACACATCATGCGAAGAGAGAGATCATTAGAGAAAGACATCATGCTTGGCAAGATAGAAGGTCAACGCAAAAGAGGAAGGCCAGCAATGAGATGGATCGAGACAATAACAGCAGCTACGGGTACCAGTCTGTCAACAATGAGCCGCCTGACTCAAGACCGAACACAATTTAGGATAGCTATCCAGAGGGTCGCCATGAGTCGACTCCGACTCGACGGCACTTAACAACAACAACAACAACAACTATGCTATCTCCAGGAACAAGCAGGAATGTAGTCTTCACATAGGGGGACTCCCTAGCTGCAGATGCCAGGGAGATGGCCCCAGAAAGTTGTGTGCCCTTGTGAAAGGGCTCCACTTCCCCCCATGGATCTCTGTCATCCTACCAGGGATGGTGGGTAGGAGTTGATTAAGTCTTGAACAGGTGTTGAAGAACAGCCTGACCAAACAAGGCATCCCAGCAGGAGTCCTTGTCTAAGCAGTAATGGGCTGTGAAGGTATGTACTGAAGCCCAAGTAGCTGCTCGACAGATGTCGTCGATAGACACAGAGTGAAGGTGAGCCATTGAGGCTGCCATGGCTCTCATATTGTGAGCTGTGACATGGCCTTCAAGAGGAAGGTTCTTACTCTCATAGGCAAAATATATACACTGTGCAATCCAGTTGGACAGTGTCTTTTTGGAGACTGGAAGTCCCAAATGACTAGGATCAAAAGCAACAAAGAGTTGAGAGGATTTACTATGTTGCTGCGTCCTTTGCAAAAAAAGGCCAAAGCTCTTTTACAGTCCAAAGTATGAAGGTTCCTTTCTGCATATGAGGCGTGAGGCCTTGGAAAGAATACAGGAAGGTAAACCGCTTGGTTTAAATGAAAAGGCGAAACCACCTTTGGCATAAAGTGTGGATGAGTCCTAAGGACTACCTTATCATGGTGCAACCTTGTATAAGAAGGATCAGCCACCAACGCTTGCAATTCACTGATGCGTCGTGCTGATGTGATTGCAATGAGGAAAATAACCTTCCAGGAAAGGAATTTCAAAGAGGTCGTGGCTAACGGTTCAAAGGGCGGTTTCATGAGCTGCCCAAGTGGTGGCTTAATGGGAAGCTTTGTTAAAAGAAGGCCTCTCATAAATCTCGCTATGAGAGGATGAGAGGGAATAGGTTGCCCATTTAGAGGCTTGAAAGAAGCTGCAATAGCACTCAAATGGACTCTCACTGAATTGGTCTTAAGCCCTGCATTTGATAAATGAAGGAGATAATCCAGTAATGATTCCAGAGGCATCGCAAGAGGGTTAAGACCCTTCTGAGAGCACCATAAGGTAAACCTCTTCCACTTAAATGCATAAGAGCGTCTTGTGGAGGATTTCCTAGAAGCATGAAGGATATCCTTTACCTGCTGGGAAAGGTTAAGACCCTGAAGTTCTAGGCTTTCAGCAACCAGGCCCTGAGATGCAGAGACTGGGGATTGGGATGCCACAGCATCCCATCCTCTTGTGAGAGAAGATCTGGAGCAGATCCTAACTCCAGAGGTGGAGCTTGAGAGAGATGTAGGAGCAGAGGGTACCACGGTTGCCGTGGCCAACGTGGAGCTATGAGAATCATATGACCTCTGTCTCTCTGAAGCTTGAACAGGGTTTTGGAAATTAGGGGAATGGGTGGAAAGGCATACAGGAAGTCCTGACTCCAATGAAGGAGGAAAGCATCCCTGGCCTGACAACCTCAAGCTGGAATTCTGGAACAGAACCAGGGAAGTTTGGCATTCAGCGGACTTTCAAAGAGGTTTATGTGCGGGGTTCCCCAAATTTGAAAACCTTTGGCCACCTGGTCTGCATGGAGAGGCCATTTGTGTGGAAGCAGAACTCAACTGAGTTTGTCTGCCCAAGAGTTTTGAATGCCTGGAAGATACACCGCAAGGAGATGAATCTGATGCTCTCTGGCGAGGCCCCATAGTCGCAAAGCTTTGTTGCATAGCGACAGAGAGCCTGTTCCCCCCTGCTTGTTCACATAGAACATGGCTACCTGATTGTCCGTTTGAACTAGGACTGGCTTGTAGCTGAGCTGGGTGCGAAACACTCGAACAGCAAGGAAGATTGCTCTGAGCTCCAGGAGGTTGATATGAAGACAGGCCTCCTTTGGCATCCAGGTACCCTGGGTAGAGAGGTCGTGCAGTTGGGCTCCCCAACCCACCTGTGAAGCATCTGTTAGAGTGGCTTGGGGTGGGGGGTTGCTGGAAAGGAGACCCCACCAGAAGGTTTCTGGGTGACTGCCACCATTGGAGGGACAAAATAAGGCGATCTGAGTTTGCTATTCTGTCTGACGCCTGAGTCCACTGAGTGGATAAGGTCCACTGGGCTGCCCTCATATGGAGACGAGAATAAGGAACCACACGCACGGTGGATGCCAAGTGGCCTAGCAACTGTAACATTTCCCGAGCAGTGAGATGAGGTTTGAGCACTGCTTGGGAAGCTAACTGTACAATGCGAAGGCAGCAGGGCTGTGGAAGGCAGGCCCTTGTCTGTCTGGTATCCAGATGAGCTCCTATAAACTCTAGAGATTAAGTGGAAGCAAGGTTGGACTTTGGGAAGTTTACGACAAGTCCCAAATACTGAAGGATGTGCATTGTGCGAAACAGAGCAACACTGGCTTCTGGCCTTGAAGGGGCTCGAATGAGCCAGTCGTCTAAGTAAGGGAAGACAAATATTCACAGGGTGCGGAGAAATGCTGCTACCACAGCCATGCATTTTGTGAACACTCTTGGTGCAGAAGCCAGGCCAAAAGGAAGAACCCTGTATTGGTAGTGCTTTCCTTGAAACAGGAATCAAAGGAACTTCCTGTGAGTTGGATGGATGAGAACATGAGTTTACGCATCCTGGAGATCTAGAGAACAAAGCCAATCCCGACTCCGAAGGTATGGCAGCAGAGTTCCTAGAGAAATCATTTTGAACTTCTCTCTGAAAAGGAATTTGTTCAATTCTCTGAGGTCTAGAATGGGTCTGTGTCCTCCTGTTTATTTTTGGAATAAGGAAATAGGAGGAGTAGAACCCTGCACCCCATTGGGGAATGGGTACCTCTTCTATTGCTCCTTGAGCAAGCATTGTGACTTCTTGACCTAACCGGTCATTGAGAGAGGCCTGAGAATTGAACTGTCTTACTACTGTAGGAGGGGGCATGCTGAGGAAATGAAGCTTGTACCCCTCTCGTACAATGGACAGAGTCCAATTTTCTGCTGTTATCTGATACCATCTGGGGAAAAATGACATAACCTTCCTGGGATGGAGGAGGGTTCTGGGCCGTTCAGGGCCAGGAAGGCAAAGTTCTCTAGACAGGAGTCAAAGCCCCTGTGGAGGCTGAGTCTGCTGAGCCGGCTGAGGCTTAACTGCTTTTGGCTTCCTTTGTTGCCTAGGTTGTTGCTGCTGTCCCTTTTGGGCAGACTCACCTGAACGATGTCCGTGCTGGTTATAGGAGGGATAAAACAACAACTTCTTGCTGAAGAATGGTTTCTTAGAGGATCTTTTCCTCGCAGGATCAGCTGTAGATTTGGACAATCTATCCAAAGTGATATTGTCAGCATCTATCTCATTAGCTTTTGTTTTGTTCTTGTTCTTGGCAAAGTCCAAAGGCTTTTACTCTGTCCTCATTCTTCTTGATCTCTCTGCTGCCTTCGACACTGTTGACCATAACCTTCTTCTTATCACTCTATCCTCACTTGGGTCCAAAGACTCTGTACTATCTTGGTTCTCTTCCTAACTATCCCATCGCTCTTTCAGTGTGTGCTTCGATGGCTCCTCCTCCTCTTCAACCCCACTACCTGTAGGAGTTCCTCAGGGTTCCGTCTTAGGTCCACTCCTCTTCTCTCCCTATACCCAATCCCGTGGCACCCTTATCTCTTCCCATGGCTTTCACTATTATCTCTATGCCAACGACTCTCAAATCTATCTTTCTGCACTGTTATCTCTCCTGATATCAAGTCTAAGATCTCACTCTGCCTCTCTGACATTGCTGCCTGGATGTCCAACCGCCACTTAAAACTGAACATGGCCAAAACTGAGCTTCTTATCTTTCCCCCGAATGCTTCCCCTCCTCTTTCCCCTTTCTCTCTCTCTATTGATAACTCTGTACTCCTCCCTGTTTCTTCATCAAGTAACCTTGGTGTTATCTTCGATTCCTCTCTCTCTTTCTCTTCAGATATCCAGCTCATTGCTAAAACTTGTCGTTTCTTTCTATACAATATTTCCAAAATTTGCCCCTTCCTCTCTGTTGACACTACTAATTTGATTGTCCACTCCTTAATCACCTCCCGTCTTGATTATTGTAAAGTTCTCCTTGATGGCCTTCCTGCAAGCCACCTCTTTCCTCTTCAGTCAATTCAACACTCCGCTGCTCGACTCATTTTCTGCCAGTCTTGTTTTTCCCACATCACTCCTCTCCTCATGTCACTTCATTGGCTTCCCATCCATCTCCGTATCCAATTTAAACTTCTCCTCCTGACCTATAAATGTATTCACTCTTCTGCCCCCCAGTACCTTTCATCTTTCATCTCTCCTTACACCCCCTCTCGGTTGCTTCGCTCTTCTAACAGTCTTCGTTTATCTGTGCCCTTTACTCATACTGCCAATTCCAGACTTCGCTCCTTCCAACTGGCAGCACCCTTTGCTTGGAACAGTCTTCCTATCTCTGTGCGCCAGGCGTCCTCCCTGGCCATTTTCAAGTCCAGACTAAAATCCCACCTCTTCACTATTGCTTTCCATTCCTGTCTTACCCTATCTTGATCTCTCTATCAACATTTGCTTACTTTGTCCTGTAAATTTTTGTTATTTGTATTATGTAACTTATTTTGTTTTCTGTCTTATTAGATTGTGAGCTCTGATGAGCAGGGACTGTCTCTCTTCTATGTTTGCACAGCGCTTCATATGTTGCGGCGCTTTATAAGTCTTTAATAATAATAATAATAATAATAATAGCTTTTTCCTGCCAATTCTTGCCAAAGAGATTCTCTCCTGTGCAAGGTATATTCCCCAGTTTGTCCTGTACCCAGATTTCCAAGTCAGATGCCTGGAGCCAGGCAATTCTACATGGACCTATGGCAATAGCAGAGGTTCTGCTTATGCATTCAAAGCAGTCAAAGGCTGCACTATTCACAAACTTGGAAACATCCTGAGCATGTTTAACAAGAGCAAGATAATCTTGCCTTTTATCATCAGGAAGAAGAGGGCTCATAAGCTCTAAGTCTCCTGTGACTTCCTTAAGAAACATCCCCATATACAAGATATAGGAACTGATCCTAGCATAAAGTATGGAAGCCTGGAAGGATCGACGTCCAAAGGCGTCAAGAGTCCTACACTCACGTCCTGGAGGATTAGATGCATGCCTTTTTGCACTCTTCATCCATCTCATGGCTGATTCCACCACCATGGAATGATGTGGTAATTGAGTCTTTTGAAACCCAGGACAAGGAGGAACTCGATACATGGTGTTGAGTCTTCGAGAATGAGGAGATGTGGTTAGAGGTGTTTCCCACATCCTTAACATAAGATCATGCAAGATCTCATGAATAGGTAGGGTAGCTGCCTCCTTGGGAGCTTTAGGGTTCTGTAGGATTTCCAAATCCATTGCCCTAGGCTTTTTTCAGGAGCCACTGTGATGGAAAGAACTCGGGCCACATCTCAGATAAAATCCTGAAAGGACATATCCTCAGGCGGAGACATCCTACGCTGAGGAGAAGAGGAATCCTCGGGAAGAAGTACTCTGGTATTGGCAGAGTCCTCGGAGTCTTCAGATTCATCTGAGGATTTGAATTATCTCCGATCCGGGTGATCATGCAAGGCACGGTACCGGTACCGATCGAAGTCAGTATCGGAGTGGTCCGGTACCGACTTGTCGATGCTGGATAGAGAAACATGACTCGGTCCCGGTAGTTTACCTGCCGATGTCGATGCAGTCAGTGCCGGTACTGGTGTCGGTACCGGTTGAATTGTCTGAAGCAGTTTCAGGGGCATCGAGGCCGTGAGAAGAACCACCAGACTGCGTTCAATAGCCAGGCATCTCTGGTCTATCGACACTGCCGATGCTTGGGTACCGGTGCTGGTTAAAGCGTCCGGAACCCCAGAGCATGGCACCAGTAGTTCTGCCGAGGTTGAAGCCTCGAGAACGTCCTGGAGCCCCGTTAGTGTTTTGGAAGCCGAAACCTCCCGCCGGGGCAATTTTGCCAGTGAAAGTCCCTCAAGGGCAACACCAGAGGCATCTCGATGCTTAGAAGGAGATCTACCCCTGTGAGGACCGGTTAGATTTATGTTTAGTTACCTGAGATCCATGACAGGAAGATGAAGCCCTGGAGGACGTCGATGCCATGGACGCTGCATCGGAGGGAAAAAGGGTGCTAAGTTTAGCAGCCCAGTTTTGCCGGCCCCTTTTTGACATCATTCCACAGGCGAGGCACTCTGAAATAGATTGGTCAGGACCTAAATATTTGAGGCACCACTCTGGGTGTCGGTGACGGAGATGGTACCGCTACACTTGGAACACCTTTTAAAACCCGAAGCGGGTTTTTCCATGTTTAAGGAAAATATTGGGCCTAGTGCCCAAAATGGCGCATGGCACCACAGAAGTTACAGAAGAAAGACTCCAGAAACAAAGCTTTTTTTTTAGAAAAAAGAAAAGAACCACTGGCGGTACTGGTATAGCATCGAGGGAAGGCAGACGCGACCACAAAAAAGAAGTATAAGAAGGGAATTTTCTGCGGTGACAGGATGTGCGACCTGTCAGCTCCGCGGAAAATGAAAAACTGGAGAGGGACAGTTGGGAAAGGCAGGAAGGCAGTACGCAGGTGCTGTGGGATGCTCCCAAAAGCTTTCCTTTTGGACGCTGGGGAGCATTTCCGCGCAGGCTCCGTCGGTACCGACGATACCCATATGTGAAGACTACATTCCTGCTTGTTCCTGGAGATAAATTAACCTTTTCCAGCGACAAGTCAGACGAACACCTGAAGGGTTCTGCAGAAAAAAGGAGACTGAGCAAGATGGCACCCTTGGGCAGGAAGGGGACCACGCATGCATGGTGGTATCTCCCAAAGGCTTTCTTTGAAAACTGGGGGGCGCTTCCATGAGGGCTCTGTCATTGCCGACATCACCCATATGTGAGGACTAACTTCCTGCTTGTTCCCAGAGAATCTGCTATATTTGCAGAGCTTTTCAGGGATCTGGGTTCCTAACTCACTCCTGCAAGCTTTAAATGTGAGATTTTTTTAAGAATATGGCACTGCTGTATATGAATAGTGAGGATATTTGGGGATGTTCCATTTTAGGGTACCGTTAAACATATTGCAAAAAAAGAAATACTGAAGAAATATGGTTTCTTCTGTAGTTAAGACCTGGATTCTGTTTACAAAAAGGGAGAGCTTTGGCTTAGCATCTTTAGGGGATTTCAGGATATTAGAGAATTTTTTTGGTCTACCTATATGCAAACGAGTAAATAGAGGGACAACACAGCAAGGACTCTAGTAAAAGTTTTGTCCAGTGGTTTATGCATTATGTACTCACTATCACTGACAGAATTTAGGAAAGTATGTCCAACAATCAAATGAAATAGAGAAGTCAGAAGATTTATGCGAGTGGATGACTAGTATATAGATTTGGACCTGAAAATATTCTGTGATCTGTGAAGCCAACAGTTTACAGATATTTCAGTCTGTTTAATATTTAATTAGGAAATCCCCAAATTCTTTACACGGATACTGGTCGAGATGCAGGAACTCAGACTATACCTCTCACATTCACACTCCTAGTTGCATTTCAACTTAAGAGCGGTCCATCATGGAATACTGTTGCAGGGCGCCAGCATTATATGATATAGGATTGTACAAGTTTCCAATAACCATTTGTTGAAAGGTTAGGGAGATGTTTAAAAACAAAAAAACCTCACTAAAACCATTTCCTCCAATCATTAGATAACTGACCATGAACTAAAAAAAATACTTTATACATCATGCTGAATATACAGAAACTCTCATACTAATAATTCTTTTAATAGATGATTTGAAGGTTACCAATAACTACCAAAATGAGGCTCTATGTATGCATATTAGTAATATGGGTTTTTCTGCACGTTTCTCTGTATCCAGTGTGACATAGCAAGTCCTTCTGGCCTGGTAGAAATGCTTGAAAACCAGGTAGAAAGTGCAGGGCTGCAAGATAAACAAAGGCACATGGCTACCAGTTGTCAGGGAAACAAGGCACGAGAGAAGGAAACACGCCCCTGTTATCAGTTTAGCAAAGAGTCACGGGAAAGTCTGAACACCTGCTAGGGGGTGGAGCCAGGCCCTACCCAGGAAGGCTGTCTCATAAGGAGGCTCCAGCAGGCAGAGAGGGGGAGGAGAGAGAGGAAAGCAGACTTCCGGTCAGAAGTTGGAAGGAGTTTTCAGCTGAAGGGAGGTCAGAGGCTCCGGCGGGGAGCTATCGAAGGAGCAGACCAGACCAGACCAGCTGAAGCATACACGGGATTATAAGCAGCCAGGAAGGCATTTGGAAACTGCCTCACACAGGTTCAGCAGGGAACCAACCGGTATTTTTAAACCTCAGAGGAAGGCCTCCACAGCCAGGTCCCCAGGTAAGCCCAAGGGCTGGGATTACAGGAATCCATGTGAATTTAACAGCCTGGAAGGTTGGGGCTACGGTACTGGCTTTAGGCAATACTTAAACCCTGAATGTATTGAAAGGCCCAGGGTTGGAGAAAAGGGCGCGGCCCTAGAAAGAACTGGCCAAACTAATCCTAGCTCAGAGGTGGAACTTATGGACACAGAACCACCTTGTATGAATTATCCCACAGAAGAAATGGATTGCACGATTACTTTATCTGAACAGATAATATCTTTATGTTAGGAATTTATGGTGAAGAAAGTACAAGCTGGCTGTGAGGGAAACAGAGCTGTATGAAACCATGTGCTGAATTTCAACCTGCTGGAAAGAAAATGTTTATTTCACGCTGAAGGAAGCTATTCTTATGTTTGTCCTTTTTGCTGCCAGAGAGCAGATATTTTGTGTTACCTTTTTATCCTTGTGAAGTCCAACCCGGGAGGGGAAATAAATCCCTTTTTGCTTGCAAACATTCTGAGTCACACTACTCTTCATTTGAACTGGTGGTAAACTACATTTCCCTACGAGCACTGCTCCAGGAAGTAGCAGAACATTGGTTTAAAGAAGGAACTTAAACTCCTTAACCCCTACCTACGGGTACTGGAAAGGGGAGGGATCACACCAGTCAATACTGTGTGTTTACTCTCTTCTGTTGTAAGGCAGAGAAAGAACAAACATACACGGTTTTCTGGCATATATTCACTAATTCAATTCCATCTATATTTCTATCTGGGCTACCCCCTCACCAAAACTATGACAGGTAGAAGACGACACCCTAATGCACCTAATTCTATTTTTTACACTCTCCTTTGCACAGAATAAACCTCTGATAAATTTACTGTGGATAAAGAAATGGTACACAAGACCTTAAGAGACCAAATACAGATAGAACGAGATATCAGTAACTTTTATATTCCCTGCATCAGTCCAATGGATGACATTGGCAACAACGGAGCCAGCGCGAATTCACTCTGCAGCTTTCAAAGAAAGCCTTTGGGAGTTAGACAGCACATCCGCGCTCACCTTCCTGCCCAAGGGTACAATCTTACCTCAGTATGATGACATAGCTTAATCAAGCATAAAAAGAAAAAACTCCACGGGGAGGACGGAGGATTGCAAAGATTAATTCCTGTTTTCCCCGGAGCACACCTGTTACAGGTGAGCAACTACGCCTTCTCCAGGAACAAGCAGGAAGTCAGTACTCATATATGGGACTCCCAAGGTACAGGTTACCGAAAAAACCTGTAGGAGCCACAGGTGGCTCAAAAGGAGAACCGTGAAGGGCAGCAAGGAGCGCTGAATGGCTCGAAGTCCAGTGATGCAGCCCGAACACTGATTATGGGATCACCTCTCCAGTAGCCTAGACACAAAGGGCTGGAGAGAAGGAGTTGCACTATTCCCCACAGAGGTGACAAAGTACTGCCTGGAAGAAGGCGCTATCACACTATGAGCTCTCCTCCAAGAGTAGTGCGCTGTGAAGGTATGGACTGAAGACCAGGTGGTGGCCGGCAGATGTCCAGCAGAGGGATTGAGTGCAGGTGAGCCACCGAGGCCGCCATGGCACGTTCATTATGGGCAGTAACATGACACTGCAGGGAGAGTCCAGCCTTCTCACAGGTGAAAGAGATGTAGTCTGCCACCCAGATAGATAGGGTATACTTAGAGACCACAACCCCAAGCCTGATGCTGTCATAGGAGACAAACAGTTACAACGAGCAGCGATGAGGCTGTGTTCACTGAAGGTAGGAGGACAGCGCCCTCTCCTCAATCCAAGGTGTGTAACGAGGTCTCCACTCGAGATGTGTGAGGCCTGGGGAATAAAGTGGGAAGGACCACCTCCTGGTTCATGGGAAAGGCGGACACCCCCCAGGCAGAAATTTCAGGTGAGTCCAGAGAACAACCCTGTCTTTGTGGAACCTGCTGTAGGGGCACAGGCCACCAATGCCTGCAGCTCACTAACTCCTGGCTGAAGTGAGTGCTCCCAGGAACACTACTTTCCATGACAAGAATTTGAAATGGCACGTAGTCAGAGGCTCAAAAAGGGGGGGGAGGCATCAGCTTCCTGAGAACAACATTTAGGTCCCACGCCACCAGCGAAGGGGTTGCAAGAGGAGAAACCTCTTTATGAAGCAGCCCACAAGGGTGTGCTCAGAGATGGGCTGGCCATCGACAAGGTGGTGATGTGCCGCTAGGGTGCTGAGGTGTACTCTGATGGAGTTGGACATTAAGATTCGTCTGGGATAGGTTCAGAAAATATTACAGGATGCCCTGCACCAAGCAAGAGAAAAGGTTGAGATTCTTGTCTGTGCACCAGACAGAGAATCTAAACCATTTGAAGGCATATATGTATGCTGAGTCCTTATGTGATGCGTGGCAAAGTCAGCTATCCTGAGAGTGGGGGAGGTGAGAAGCATAATGAATTCACCCTAGTTAAGGGTCCCCTTCTAGGAGTGCAGGGAGAGAAAGCCACAGCCAGGTTTCAAAGACAGAAAAACCCCAGCTGGAACAAGTTTCACACAGTGACTGATAAAGTAAGAAAGAGGGATTGCAAGCACGAGGACCAAAGCCCTTACTTTAACAAGTGCACTGATTATTCTAATACCAGAAGGCAGGGGGATTACCAACACCTGGGAAAGAAAGAGGTGGGGTTAGAATCCTGGAGGTATAAGCCTGGGTTAGATTATGCAGAGAGAGGGAGACGAGAAGGAGAACAGCTGGGAGAGCAGCTAAGACAGGCTGAGAGAAGGAGCTGATTCTTGGAGAAGAGCTGAGCTACCCAGAGCTGAGAGAGCTGAATTCCCTGCAACAGGTTGGCAACAGAGGTGGGGGCCAGGAAGTGGACTCAGACCACCAGAGAGGTTGTCAGCTGAGCAGTCTGACCAGGTCGGTGAGTCAGAACCCATGCAGTTAGGAGAACCAGTGTCAGAGTTGGGGGGAAGAAGATTGCTTTATGGATTGCTCTCTATGCCAAGCTCTAGACAAGAGGTCTTGAGGAAAGCTAGCCCTGAAAGAAGTAATTCTCCTTGGAAATGAACCATATGGCACAAGCAGTGTGGAGGTAAATTCCTGTATGTTTTAAAAGGGAAATTTACTGCAACGTAAGCCTGATCAGGAAGCTCTGATTCATGCTTGTTTGTCACCTTCGTTTGAACTGTGCAACGGCAAGAAAAGCCAAGTTAGCTGCTATAAGAGTTTTTGCTTGCTCCTCTCCTATATGAAAAGCCTGCTAAGAGTTTTGATAACAGCTTGGAATGTTTGTTTTGTTCTAAGTTTGGTTTCACGTAGAAATGCAGCCTAGAGAGGGGTTTTGAGGCTGGCAGAAACCAAACTGCTGTAGAAGAATTAAGCTTGAATTTTTCTTTATGCTCTGTTTAACAAGGACTAAAAAGGAAAGTGGCAGCCTAGTTTCTAAAGGCAATACTTCTTCAAGTAAGAGGACTTTAAAAGCCATTTCTGATTTCTTTTGGTTTATTTGCCAGTATTTGCTGTACCTTAAGCAAATCCTACAATTATAATCCTGTAAATGATACCTTGAACCTGCTGTGTTTTGTGTTATGGAAATAAACTTTCTGTTACAAGCCTTACCCTCGGTTACCTCAACTACAAACCTTCTACTTAAAGCACCAACATATTTTAGCAGTACTACACTTCCCAGAAGCCAACACGAAGAAAAAGGCTGCTAAGAGCTGATAGAAGAAGGAATCCTCAACCACCACACCCCTCGACCACTAAAGGCAAGTGGCTTTGGGCGTTGTGCTTGTGATAGATGCCAATAGGATGTCCTCCACCCCCCGGGAGAGGTAGAGGTGCGCTATGGCTAGCCTTTCAGCATCCAGCCATCAGGGCATAGGACTGAAGATTGGAATGAAGAAGGGTCCAGTCCTCCTGCAAAAGCAAGTCTGGGGCCTGGCCTAGGGATATTGGAGCAACTCGGGACAGCTGCAAGAGCAGAGGCAACCACTGCTGCCGGGGTCACCAAGGGGCAATGAGAATTATGGAAGCCTGGTCTGACAACCTTGAGCAAAGTCTTGGGAACCAGAGGAGTAGGCAGGTATGCATAGAGCAAGCTCCCGGACCAAGACAGGAAAAAGACGTTTGCCGCCACCCATTCTGGGGCCAGCCTCAGGGAGCAGAAGCACAGCAACTGCGCATTCTCGAGACTAGTGAAGAGAGACAACGTTGGGGTCCTCAACATCAAAAGATGGAGTTGGCCATCACTGGGCTGAGGCTCCACTCATGCGACTGAAGGACTCTGCTGAGTCCATATGCAAGCAGATTGTCCTGGCCCAGCGGGTAGACCGCCCGGACGATCATGTCCTTCTCCAGAGCAAAGGTCCACAGGCAAACCACCTCCCAATAGAGGAGGTACGAGCCCATTCACCCTTGCTTGTTGATGTAAAACATTGCTACTTGGTTGTCCATATAAATGGGCACAACCTGGCCCCAGGTGGGTCTGGAACACCAGAAGGGCATTTGTCACAGCTCTGAGTTCCAGGAGGTTGATCTGGAGGGCACTTTCCTCCTGAGTCCCGGCACCCTGCAACTATAGACTGTCTTAGTGGGCTCCCCAGCCAAGCTTGGAGGCATCTGTGGTCAGAAAACAATGGGACAGTGGAAAGGTAGGCCGGCCATAAGATTCTGTCAGTTTCGCCACCAGACGAAAAAGGCCACCTGAGGCTGGGTGTTCCGGACTCAATCCTCCAATCGGCCCATGGCATGGCCTGCATCCACTGGGCTTGTCACATCCGGAGAAGGGCCTGCGGGGTTATGTGAACTGTCGAGGCCATGTCCCCGATGAGCGATCCTGTATTTCTCTTGCTAGGATTACCAGACGCTGTGCCCGGTCTAGAGGGAGGAAGGTGAAGTCCCAAAGGGCTCCTATGAACTCCAGGAGCTGGGTCAGGAGCAGATGCGACTTTGAGAAGTTGATGTTGCAGCACCCTTATTGTGCGGTGGGCTGCATGATGTAGCACCTCTGGGGAGCTGGCTTTCAGAAGCCAGCCATTCAGATAGGGGAAGGCGAAGACTCCCAGTAAATGGAGTTGAGCGGCGATTACCACCAGGCATTTGATGAACACCCTGGGGGCCGAGGAGAGGCCGAAGGAGAGCACCATGTACTGGTAGTGGCAGCCGCCGATGATGAAACGGAGGCACTGACCATGCCGGGGATGGATCAGAATGTGGGTATAGGCATTTTTGAGATCCAAGGAGCATAGTCAATCTCCCTGCAGGAGGTAGGGCAGAAATATTCCAAGGGATAACCATCTTGAACTTCTCCTTGACCAGAAAGTGGTTTAGGTTCCGCAGATCTAGGATGGGCCGAAAGTCGCCTGTCTTTTTTTTGGGATGAGGAAGCACCAGGAGAAAAACCCCACACCCCAGAGGGGATGAGGAACTGGCTCAATCGCCCGATCCTCAAGAAGGGGACGAGTTCCTTCTGCAAGAGCTCTCTGTGCAGGGAGGTCATGGGAAGAAAGGAGGTGGTGTCTGGTCAAAGTGCAGAAGGTAATCTTCCTGTACCACCTACAGCACCCAGGTGTCAGTGGTGATGCCCGGCCAGAAGTAAATGAAGTAGATCAGACATCCTCCCGTGTGCCTTAAGACCCTGGCCCTCTGGGGAAAGATGGGCTATGTCCAAGGAGTCAAAAGCACCCCCTCCGGGCTGTGGCTGGGGTGCTGTTTCGGGTTTTGGGGCTTTCTGCTTATGGGGACCGTGCCCTTGTCCTTGGCCTGCTGACCCTGATGGGGGAGCCTGATAGGGGGTATTTTCCATAAACCTTTTTTTACCTTCGGGCGAAAGGGCTTTTTCCCCAAAGCCTTCTGATGGGAAAGGTCAGCCGTTTTCTGAGACAGCCTAGTCCTGGCCATGAACCCTGACTTCAACTCAGCCGTTTTGTCGGTCATGGGTTTGCAGAAGAGGTTCTCCCTTGGCAGGGGACATCGGCCAGTTTCTCCTTCACCCACTGCTCCAAGTCCGAGTACTGTAGTCAAGACAGGTGGTGGGCACTGATGCCCACCGCAGCTACACGAGCCACTGACTCAAAGCCAAGGCCACTCGAGTCGAATTTGGAGCATTCCTTGACCCTGGAGATGAGGGTCCGAAAGTGCTCAATATTCAGTTGCCAGTCCAGCTGAGAACCCAGTGAGCTCCTTTGCTAGGTCCCTCAGGTACATGCCCATTTATAGCTGGTAAGCCTGGATGTGGGCCACAAGCTTCGAGCCCTCGTAGCATTTTCTGCCATATCTGTCCATGGCGCAGGCCTCCCTACCAGGGGGGCACTGAGGAGTGAGTCTTGACTTTTTATTCGACGCAAGATTGACTCCACCACCATGAAGTTGTGAAGCAGCTGTCTCTTCTGAAAGCCAGGGCTCTTGACAACTCGATACTGGGAATTGAGTCACTGGCTCACGAATGGCACTGTCACCGGGGTCTCCTACATCCTCAACAGAAATTGCTCCAGGATGGGAGGAATCAGCACCGTCAGTGTCACCTTTGGAGCAGCCTCATACTGGAGGATCTCAAAGTCCTCGACCCAAGGCTTGTCCTCCGGTTACGCCATGAAACGCTGAGGAGCATTCAAGACAGTGAGAAGTACATTGATGAGATGCTTCTTGAAAAGCGTAGTTACTCACTTATAACAGGTGATCTCCGTGAACAGCAGGAATAAGTCTTCACATATGGGTACCGTCGACACCAATGGAGCCTGTGTGGGAATGCTCCCCAGCGTCCAAAAGGAAAGCTTTTGGGAGCATCCCACCACGCATGCGTGCTGCCTTCCCGCCCAACTACCTCTCTCACTTCAGTTGAGTTGAAAGCTGAGACCAAAGGAGAGAAGTAGAAGAAAAATAGAAAGAGAGAGAAAGACAACTTCTAGGGGAGGTGGGTGGGTTATGAAGACTTATTCCTGCTGTTCCCGGAGATCACCTGTTACAGGTGAGTAACTATGCTATCTCCAGGTACAAGCAGGAATGTAGTCTTCACATATGGGGACTCCCCAGCTAAAAACGCCTAGGGATGACCCCAGCATGTTGCGGATCTAAGTAAGATGGACCATGATTCCTCCCAGGGACCTCAGGCATCCAAGAGTGGATGGTGGGAAGGAGTTGATCTAGGAATGGAAGAGATGCTGTAGAACAGCCTGACCGAACAAGGCATCCCGACGGGAGTCCTTGTCTAAACAATAATGGGCAGTGAAAGTATGTACAGAAGCCCAAGTTGCTGCTTTGCAGATCTCATCAATAGCAACTGAACGAAGATTAGGTGTTGAGGCTGCCATGGCTCTAACATTATGAGCCGTGACATGGCCTTCAAGAGGGATTCCTTTACTCTGATAGGTAAAGGAAAAACAGTCTGCAATCCACTTAGAGAGAGTTCTCTTAGTGACTGGAAGTCCTAAATGACTAGAGTCAAAAGCCAGAAAAAGCTGAGAAAACTTTCTAAATGGCTGAGTTCTGTGAAGATAAAAAGCCAGGGCTCATTTACAATCTAAGGTATGAAGATTTCTTTCCGCGCTGGAGGCATGAGGCCTAGGAAAGAAGACTGGGAGATAAACCGATTGCTTTAAATGAAAAGGTGATATCACCTTTGGCATAAAATGAGGATGAGTCCTCAAGACTACTTTGTCATGATGAAACCTCGTATAAGGCGGGTCAGCCACTAAAGCTTGCAGTTCACTAATGCGTCTTGCAGAAGTGATAGCAATTAGGAAAATGACTTTCCATGAAAGAAACTTTAGCTCCAAAGTAGCTAAAGGTTCAAAGGGTGGCTTCATGAGTTGACCCAGAACAAGATTAAGATCCCATGCCACCGGAGGAGGTTTGATGGGAGGTTTTGTTAAAAGGAGACCCCTCATAAATCTTGAAACAAGAGGATGAGAGGAAATTGGTTGTCCATCGAAGGGTTTATGAGATGCAGCAATAACACTAAGAAGGACTCTAACAGAATTGGTCTTGAGACCAGAAGCTGATAAATGAAGGAGATAGTCCAGAAGGGACTCTACTGGTACCAAGAGGGGATTAAGTCCCCTCTGGGAACACCAGACTGAGAACCTCTTCCATTTAAAAGCGTAAGAACGCCTTGTGGAAGGTTTTATGGAAGCTAGAAGAATATCCTTCACTTGTTGTGAAAGGTCTAGATCTTGAAATTCTATGCCTTGAGCAGCCAGGCCTTGAGATGAAGGGACTGGGGATTGGGGTGCAGTAGGGATCCGTTGTTCTGGGACAGAAGATTCGGAGCACTCCCCAACTCCAGAGGAGTGGCTTGAGAGAGACCTAAGAGAAGAGGATACCATGTTTGCATTGGCCAACAGGGAGCTATGAGTATCATGCGACCTCTGTCTCTCTGGAGTTTGAATAAGGTTTTGGGAATTAGGGGAATTGGTGGGAAGGTATAGAGAAAATCCTGGCCCCAATGGAGCAGGAATGCATCCCTCGCCTGACAATTTTGAGCTGGAAGTCTGAAACAGTACCAGGGAAGTTTGGCATTCTGTGGACTTGCAAAGAGGTCTATGTCTGGTGTTCCCCAGACTTGAAATACTCGAGCACAGTGATATGAGTGGAGAGACCACTCATGTGGCAACATGGCTCGGCTGAGCCTGTCCGCCCAAACGTTTTGAATGCCTGGAAGGTATACTGCCAATAAATGAATGTGATGCTCTCTGGCAAAGGCCCACAGTTGCAAAGCTTCATTGCATAATTGCAGAGAGCCTGTTCCACCTTGTTTGTTTTGGTAAAACATAGCTACTTGATTGTCGGTTTGCACCAGAAATGTTTTGTTTACAAGATGGAAGCAAAAGACTCAAATAGCATTGGAAATGGCCCTTAGTTCTAGGAGGTTTATTTGAAGAGAAGCCTCCTGTGGGTCCAGAGACCTGGGTAGACAGATCGCCCAAGTGGGCTCCCCAACCCAACTTGGATGCATCCGTCGTCAGGACAGCCTGAGGTAGGGGTTGCTGAAAAGGAGAGCCTACTGTAAGGTTTTCCAGAGATTGCCACCAATGCAGAGAAGCAATCAGGCGTGTGGTAATGCTGACCTTGTCCGACAGGCATCCTGAGGCCTGGGACCATTGGGAAGCTAAGATCCACTGGGCCGTTCACATGTGAAGGTGTGCATAAGGAATCACATGGACTGTAGATGCCATGTGTCCTAGAAGTCGAAGCATCTGTCGGGCAGTGAGGAAGGTTTGTAGCACTGCTTGAGATGCTAGTTCGATGATGCGCAGACAGCGAGGCTGAGGCAGGAAAGCCTTTGACTGCTGTGTGTCCAAGCGAGCCCCTATAAACTCGAGGGATTGAGATGGGGTGAGCTGGGACTTTGGAAGGTTTATGATCCATCCCAAGTACTGCAGTATGTGCATTGCTCGGGAAAGAGCATGACTTGACTCTAGAGCTGAGGTGCTCGAATGAGCCAATCGTCTAAGTAAGGGAAGACAAAAATTCCTAGAGTCCTCATAAATGCTGCTACTACTGCCATGCATTTTGTGAAGACCCCTGCAGCAGAGGCCAGTCCGAAAGGAAGGAACCTGTATTGAAAATGTCTTCCCTTGATGGGAAATCAAAGGAATTTTCTGTGATCTGCATGAATAAGGATATGCATGTAAGCATCCCTTAAATCTAGAGAACATAGCCAATCTTGCTTGTGAAGGTATGGAAGAAGTGTGCCGAGGGAGATCTTGAACCTTTCTCGGACTAAATATTTGTTCAGTTCTCTGAGGTCCAGGATTGGTCTTAGTCCCTCTGACTTCTTTGGAATGAGAAAATAGGGGGAATAGAATCCTGTGCCCTGCTGGGACACTGGAAATTCTTCTATAGCCCCTTGAGCCAGAAGAGTGGTGACCTCTTGCCACAACAGGTCTGAGACCGGTGGTTGAAATCTGAACTGTTTTATTAGCGTGGATGGGGGCAAGCTGAGAAAATGAAGCTTGTATCCCAGACTCACGATAGATAGAGTCCAGTCTTCTGATGTGATTTGTTGCCATCTTTTGGCAAAATGGCAGATATGGCCTGGAATATTTAAAGGTTCTGGGCTTAGAATAGGAAGAATGGCTAAGTTCTCTAGACAACAGTCAAAGACCCTGAGGAGGCTGGGTCTGCTGCACTGTTCCCTCTAAGCTGTGCGCCGAGAGAGCACACATACTTTACAACAGAGCGCACAAAAATTATGGCTCTGATTCTGATAGAAAACACAGACGTCTGAAAATTTAAAAGTTATGATTGTAATTACTAGAAATTTCCCACTTCATTTAGTAATCATCTATTTTCATTTAATTTGATTAAAATTAATGTGGTGTACATACTGTATTCTGACCTGTAGTCAAATTTTAAAGTATATAACTCTGAGTGTCATTATGTAGCGCACAAAAATGTAACCTTCCTTCAAAGCTGCACAAAGCTCATATTTTATACGCACACAGCCTACAGAACATTAGAGGGAACATTGGTTTGCTGAGCCTTCTGAGCTTGTGTCTTTCTGTCTAGTTTGTTGTTGCCCCTTCTGGGGAAAGCACAGTTACTTACCTGTAACAGGTGATCTCTGGGAACAGCAGGAATAAGTCTTCACATATGGGTACGTCGGTACCGACGGAGCCTGCGCAGGAACGCTCCCCAGCGTCAAAAAAGAAAGCTTTTGGGAGCATCCCACGCACATGCGCGCTGCCTTCCCGCCCATTTACTTCCCTCTCATCAGTTGGGTTTGTAGCTGAGACCGAAGGAGGGAAGTAGACAATTAGAGAGAAAAAGAGAGAGAGAGAGAGAGAGAACTCCTCCTAGGGGAGGTGGGTGGGTTGTGAAGACTTATTCCTGCTGTTCCCAGAGATCACCTGTTACAGGTAACTGTGCTATCTCCAGGAACAAGCAGGAATGAGTCTTCACATATGGGGACTCCCAAGCTAAGATGCCTGGAGGAGGCCCCAGCATGTTGCAAATCTAAAGATGGGCCATGCTTAGTCCTCAAAAACCTCAGGCATCCAAGGGATTGAGGGTAGGAGTTGAACTAGAAAAGAATAAAAGAGGTGCTGTGGAACAGCTTGACTAAACAAGGTATTCAGAAGGGAGTCCTTGTGTAAATCATAAATATTAGAAAAATACTGAATTGCAATTTTCTAATGTGGATGTCACTCAAAAATATTGCAAAAATACTTGAGGGTAATATGGATCTGTGGTTGAGAGCCAGCACATTATCCTCAAAGAAATTCCCTCAATGTGAAGTAGAGGGAAAAAAATATATTTTTGCAATACAGGAAGAGATAAGCCCTCATGGCCAGAACTAACCCCAGAAGAAGTACTGGGGGAGTTCAATGAGGTTGGACTTTTGAGAAATAGCTAAAGCTTCTGTAAGATCCAAAAATTGAACTTCTTGTCCTTGGAGCAGAATAAGGTCCTAGGAAAGAGTGGAGATAATCTGACTGGTTTGGATGAAAAGGCAGAAATACCCTTTGTAGAAAAAAGGGGATAGGTCTTTAAAACCCCCTTTATTCCAATTAAAGACAAAAACATTGTACTAGGCGCTGAGGCCCCAACTTCTTGAAGATCTTTCAAAGTCAGATGTTGTATAGAGATTGACGCAATAACAAGAAGGATTAAGATCTACTTGAGAATATTGATGGAGAATCTCTGCCTGGTTAAACATGGAAGAACTATAGAGGAGGTTTCGTGGAAAACTGATATTATGTTCTTCACTTATAGGGATAGGACTAGACTTCTTGAAAAGATCTAGCCTCTGAAATAACCAGGTGTCGAGATGAACGTGAATGAGTGCAGTGGAGATCCTTAGTCTTAAGACAGCAAGTCTGGATCCTTCTAAAATTTCAAATAGAGAAAAAGACGCAATATAAGGGGATACCATGTTTGCCTCTTTATGAAGGCAATATGAGTATCATGCGTTTTCTTGTTCAACATAAGCTACAATGAAGTATAGGAATCAGAAGGAAAGTAGTGAATAAGGACCAACTGCAGTGAAAAAAATGCATCCCTGATGTGGAAGTTCCAGTGAGATGTGGTACAAACCAGGGAATTGTGCAATTTTTACGCTTTCACGTGGTCTAAACCCTGGTTCCCTTTTCTTAAAAGGAAATTTTAAGGAATATGGTAAGAGTAGGAAAAAACCAGTCATGTAGGAGCATGACTGGCAGGGTCTACCAGCTGAAACCCTTGTTAACTATCTGGTCGCTACCTATTAGGAGTAGCTCTGAGGCTCTCTGGCAAAGGCCCACAGTTGCAGAGCTTTGTTGTAGAATTGCAGAGAGCATGTTGTAGGTTGCTTAGATCTGACTGCTGAATTGCCAGTGTGCAACCTAACCTATTCTGTTGAAGCCAAAGAAATTTGAAGGTGGCTAAGAATAGTAGACAGGCCTGAAGCCTGCAACAATAAATAGTCCAAATGAGTTCTGGACCTCTTTTGAAATTCTGTTATTAAGGCAGCATAAAAGGTTAGGTCCTATGGATTGGAGAGGACCGAGAGACAATTTGGAGTAGTGATACCCAAGTTCTGTCCGCCTTAAAAAAATATCTGAGAAGATGATGAACTGCCAAGGGGGAGAAAACTCTGTATGGAAACTACTTCCTGGAGTAGGTATTGAAGAAAACCCTATGGCTTAGGGAATAAGCCCTCCAGTTGAGTAGTAGAACTCTTAGAGACTGAATGTCTGGGCTAAGAGGGATAGAAGTAATACAGAGTTGAGAAGACTTACAACTTGGTAAGTCTTTGAAGAGATAGGGTCCCCTTGCAGTTAAAAGTATGAGATATACTCGTACAGTAAACTGACAAGGTGAAGGGTATAGCTCACCCTGTTGTGAGTTGTTAAGCCTCCTTTTGTTTAAAAGGAGGAACCTGTTATCTCTGGGGTATGACAGTCCTTAATAGCTCTTAGAGCTAGAAGAATAGATTTCTCTTCTAGCAAGAGATTCATGCCCAGAGTCGAGGATTAAGTCAATGTATGACTGATATCTCAGCATGGATGAGATGAATTTTAGATGCTTCTGTTGAAAAGAAGTAGACTCAAAAGTTTTAAACCTCACACAGAAAAAATGAATAAAATATCAGAAACCCTGCGATTGCTGGGTTTTCTGAGCCTGTTGAGGTTTTGATTTTCTTAGCCTGGTGTGATGTTGCCCATCTTTGGAAACATCTGTAGAATGGGTAGAAGATGGATAAAACTTTTTTCTCCTGGGGGAATAAAGGTTTTTAGGAGATTTTTATTAGCTGGGATAGAGGAAAGTTTTGACAATCCTCTGAAAGTAACAATATCAGTGCTCAACTGATTAGCTGGAAATAAAGCCTCCTTGTTGAAGAGATTTTCACCAGTACAAGGAGTATTTCCCAGCTTTTCCCGAACCCATCTGTCCAAGCCTGAAGCTTGGAGCCAGGCTATGCGTCGTGCTCCTATGGCTATAGCAGAAGTTCTGCTAATAGTCTCAAAACAGTCCAGGGAAGCACGATTAAGGAACCTAGATATATTTTGAGCATGATTGACTAATAAGGAATAGTCTGCTCTTTTATGCTCTGGAAGAAAAAGGTTCAAAAACTTTAAGTTCTTTGTGACCTCTTCCAGAGATAATCCCATATAGAAAATATATGAGATAATTCTTGCTGAAAGCATGGATGCCTGGAAGCATCGACGTCCAAAGGCATCTAAAGTCCTAGACTCACGACCTGGCGGATAAGAAGAGTGCTTCTTTGCACTCTTAATATGCCTCATTGCTGATTCTACAACAATAGAATGATGAGGAAGTTGAGTCTTTTGAAAACCTGGAGAAGGTGGCACCTTGTACATAGTGTCAAGTGTCTTAGAATGTGGGGATACCGTTAAAGGAGTTTCCCACATTCTTAATAGTAGATCTTGTAAGATCTGAGGCAAAGGAAGCATGGTCACCTCCTTTGGAATCCAGGGGAATTGCAGTGTCTCTGAATTCCCCGGTAGGGATTCTTTACCAGGTATAGAAATGGCAAGTAACTTTGCCATATCAAGCAGAAAAGCTTGAAAAGAAATCTCCCCCGAGGAGGACCCTCTAAAATGAGGGGTAAAGGCTAGATTTGTAGAAAAATCAGCTTTGGTACCGATGGATTCATCCCAGTCATCGGGATCAGAAGACTTAAAAGGATGAAGCATCAGATTTTCTTTAAAGCGATGTCTTCGGTACCGCCCGAGGTCGGTACCGAGACGAGTCGGTACCAATCCTCCATGCTAGAGATCGATTCCAGGCTTGGCATCGAGGAAAGTGATTCTGTCGAAGCAAGCATGGACGGTACCGACACCGATGCGGATGTCGATACCGGTACCGGTACCGAAGCCGATACTGATACTCGAGGAACAGTCTGCAGCAACTCTAGCGGTACCGAAGTAGCCGAGAGTGCTAGACTACGTTCATCGGTGAGGAGCGTTTCATCCATCACCATAGCCAATGCCGGTGTGTCGGTACTGCTCGAAGCAGTCAGAACCACCGAGCATGGCCCAGGTATGTTCATCGAGGTAAGAACCCCGGGAACAACCTGGAGCCCCGTTAATGCTTTGGAGCCCGAAGACTCCCGCAGGGGCTTTATTGTCAAGATGTCCTCGAGGGCAAGGCTGCTGAAGCCATCTCGATGCTGAGAAGGAGATATACCACTCGAGGACTGGCTAGTCTTTACAGACTTTTGTTTGGTTACCTGATCCTATGAAGAAGAAAATATTCTAGCTGGTGACATCGAGAGCAATGTGAAGCGGGTATCAAGTTGTGCTCGATTCTGAAGACTTCTTCTGTTTGAGCTCCAGCAGGAGAGACACTCCAGAGGGCAATGGTCAGGACCTAAACATTTTAGATACCAAGTATGAGTGTCTGAAAAAATATCTGTACCGCCACACTTTGAGCATTTCTTAAGGATAGTGGCTGGCTTTTCCATAATGGAAGGGTAAAGGCCTAGTGGCCTAGAAACCGTCAGGCACTAAATAGGAAAAAATTTCTAAGAAAAGAAGAAATTCTTCAGGAAAAAGAAAGAAAAGCACCCGGCGGTACCAGTGGCGTCGAGGGAAGGCAGACGCGACCACAAAAAACTAAGAATAAAAAGAAGAATTTTCTGCGGTGACAGGAATACGTCCTGCCGGCTCCACGGAAAACAGAAAACTGATGAGAGGGAAGTAAATGGGTGGGAAGGCAGCGTGTGGGATGCTCCTAAAAGCTTTCTTTTTGGATGCTGGGGAGCATTCCCGCGCGGGCTCTCCGTCGGTACCGACGTACCCATATGTGAAGACTCATACCTGCTTGTTCCTGGAGATCATGTGTTTGCTGGGTGGAAGATGGATAGAATTTTTTCTTTTTAGAGAAAAAGTTTTTTTGAAAACCTTTTTCTTGGCTGGGTTAGCTGTAGATTTTGACAATCTGTCTAAAGTTGTATTATCAGTGTCAATTTCATTAGCTTTGAGCTGCCAATCCTTGCCAAAGAGATTTTCTCCTGTGCAAGGAATATTTCCCAGCTTATCTTGCACCCATTCCTCCAAGTCTGAAAGCTTGGAGCCAGGCAATACGACGTGCTCCTATGGATATAGCAAACGTTCTGCTAATACATTCAAAATAGTCAAAGGTAGCACGATTCATAAAGTTAGAGACATTTTGAGCATGTTTGACCAAAGTCAAATGATCTGTCCGTTTATCCTCTTGAAGAAAAGGGTTCAAAAGTTCCAAGTCTTTTGTAACCTGTTCAAGAAACATTACCATGTATAATATATAGGAACTGATTCTTGCTGATAGCATGGAGGACTGAAAGCATCGACAACCAAAGGCATCCAGTGTTCTAGACTCACGACCTGGTGGATTGGAAGAGTGTCTTTTAGCACTCTTAATCCGCCTCATGGTGGACTCTACCACCATAGAATGATGTGATAACTGAGTCTTCTGAAACCCTGGACAAGGTGGTACTCGATACATAGTGTCAAGACGTCTAGAATGTGGAGATACTGTTAAAGGAGCTTCCCACATTCTTAACATTAGATCATGTAAGATCTGGTGTATAGGAAGCATAGTTGCCTCCTTTGGAGCCAAAGGATATTGAAGAATTCTCAATTCTTCTGCCCTAGGCTCCTTTTCTGGTACTACTGTAATGGCAAGACCCTTTGCCATATCACATACAAAATCATGAAAAGACATATCCTCAGGAGGGGACATTTTGCGTTGAGGAGAAGGAGTTGAATCTTGTAAAAGTTCAGCTCTGGTACTGGTGGAATCATCCGAGTCATTGGAATCGGAAGACTCAAAAGGAGGAAGCACCGGGTTCTCCCGAAGCAGATGGCGTCAGTACCGCTCGATGTCGGTACTGAAACGAGTCAGTACCTGATCTCCCATGCTGGAGAGAGATTCCAAACTCGGCATCGGGGGAAGCATGCCTTTTGAAACAGGTACTGAGGGCAATGGCACCGGTACCGGCATTGATACCGGTGCCTGCGGAACCACCTGCCGCAACTTTAGCGGTACCAAAGTAGCTAAAAGAGTCACTAGACAGAGTTCAAAGCGAGGAGTCTTTTGTCCACTGCCGATGCCAGGGTGTTGGTACCGGTGGAAGCAGCCACAACCCCCGAGCATGGCACCAGTAGTTCCAATGAGGTCGAGGCCTCGGGAACATCCTGGAGCCCCAATAAAGCTTTGGAGCCCGAAGACTTCTGCAGGGGCTGTTTACTGGTGAAATGTCCGAGGGCACCGCCAGTGGCATCTCGATGTTTAGAGGGAGATCTACCCTTCGATGACCGGCTAGTCTTAGAAGACTTGTGTTTAGTTACCTGAGATCCCTGGGAAGAAGTAGAAGCCCTGGAAGACATCGATGCTACAGACATCGTGTCTGAAGCAAAAAGGGCAACGAGTTGATTTGCTCCATTCTGAAGACTTCTTATTGTCAAATTCCTGCAGGAGGGACACTCCGCAGGGCAATGGTCAGGACCTAAACATTTAAGACACCAGTCATGGATGTCGGTAATAGAAATTGTACCGCCACATTTTGAACATTTTTTAAAACCAGTGGCTGGTTTTTCCATGGTAAGGGAAAAGAGGGCCTAATGCCCAAAATGGCGCCAAGCACCAGAGCAGGGAGAAACTCCTGAAAAAAGCACTAAAATTGAAATATTTTTAGAAGAAAAGAAAGAAAATCACCGGTGGTACCGGAAGGCAGACGCAACCACAAAAAATATAAAAATAAGAGAAGATTATCTGCGGTGACAGGGGTCACGTCCTGTCGGCTCCGTGGAAAACGAAGAACTGAAGTGAGAGAGGCAGTTGGGCGGGAAGGCAGCACGCATGCGTGGTGGGATGCTTCCAAAAGCTTTCCTTTTGGATGCTGGGGAGCGTTCCCACACAGGCTCCGTTGGTGTCGACGGTACCCATATGTGAAGACTACATTACATAGAAACATAGAAACATGATGACAGAAAAAGACCACATGGCCTATCTAGTCTGTCCTTCCATAACAACAACTACAACAGTCCACTTTTAACCTTTAGAGATCCTCTATGTTGGTCCCATGATTTTTTTAATTCAGTTACTGTCCTCATCGCTACCACCTCCACTGGGAGACTATTCCATGGATCCACTACTCTTTCTGTAAAGAAATATTTCCGCATATCACTCCTGAATCTATCTCCCTTCACCCTCATCCCATGTCCCCTCATAGCAGAACTTGCTTTCAATTGAAAGAGGCTCTCTCCCTGAACATTTATGCCAGGTATTTAAACATCTCAATCATATTACCTCTATCCCGCCTTTCCTCTAAGGTGTACATATTAAGATCCTTAAGTCTGTCCTCATATGCTTTATAATGAAGCCCATTAATCATTTTAGTAGCAACCCTCTGCACCGACTCCATCCTGTTCACATCCTTTTGAAGGTGCGGTCTCCAGAATTGCACACCATACTCCAAATGAGGTCGCACCAAAGACTTATACAGAGGCATTATTCACCTCCTTTTTTCTGCTAGCCATTCCTCTCCGTATGCACCCAAGCATCCTTCTAGCTTTTGCCGTCGCCTTTTCTACCTGTTTAGCTACTTTAAGATCATCAGACACAACCACGCCTAGGTCCCGCTCTTCAGTAGTGGACAAAAGTACTTCACCTCCTATACTGTATTGCTCCCTTGGATTGCTGCAGCCCAAATGCATGACCTTACATTTTTTAACATTAAATCCCAGCTGCCAAATTCTAGACCATTCTTCAAGCTTAGCTAGATCCCTCCTCATGTTATCTACACCTTCCTGGGTGTCCACTCTATTGCAGATTTTGGTATCATCCGCAAAGAGGCAAACCTTACCCGACAGCCCTTCCGCTATATCACTAACAAAGATGTTAAAAAGAATCGGACCAAGGACAGATCCCTGGGGCACACCACTGGCAACATCCCTCTCCTCAGAGTGAGCTCCATTCACGCGTACTCCTTGTCGCCTCCCACCCAACCAACTTCCAACCCAAGCAGCAACCCTAGGGTCCATCCCTAGGGTGCTCAGTTTGTTCACAAGTCGCCTGTGAGGAACAGTGTCAAAGGCTTTACTGAAATCTAAATACACCACATCTAGAGCTCTCCCTCGGTCCCAACTCCCTGGTCACCCAGTCAAAGAAATCAATCAGATTTGTCTGACAAGACCTGCCTCTGGTGAATCCATGCTGCCTCGGATCCTGTAATCCGCTGGACTCCAGAAACCTCACCATTTTCTCTTTCAGCAGCACTTCCAACAATCCACTCACCACCGAAGTTAAACTAACCGGCCTGTAGTTTTCAACCACATCCTTACTTCCGCTTTTGTGTAAAGGCACCACATGAGCCTCTCTCCAGTCCTTTGGCACCACTCCCGACTCCAACGAGGCATTGAAAAGGTCAGTCAGTGGAGTTGCTAGAACGTCCCCAAGTTCCCTCAGTATTCTTGGGTGTATCCCATAGGGTCCCATCGCTTTGTCTACTTTAAGTTGAGCTAGTTTCTCACGAACACAGTCTTCTGAAAATTGTTCATGATGTCCCTCGCTTCTGTTCTTAATTGTGGGTGTTTTCTGAGGTCCTGCTCCTGGTTCTTCATCTGTGAACACAGAACAAAAATATTTGTTAAGCAATTCCGCTTTATCCTTATCAGCTTCTACATATTCCCCCCCTGCACCCTTGAGTCTGACAATACCACTTTTGCCCTTCCTCTTCTCACTAATATATCTGAAAAATGTCTTATCCCCCCATTTTATTGCATTGGCTATTTCCTCCTCCTTTTGAATCTTTGCCTTCTTGACTACTTTGCTAGCTTCTCTAAGTTTTTCCAAATACAGATGCCTGTTTTCCTCTCTCTGTGATCTCTTGTATTTCATGAAGGCCTCCCTCTTTTTCTTCACTTTTTCAGCTACTTCCTTCGAAATCCATAGCGGTCTCCTGTTCCTTTTGCCTTTATTTACCATTTTAACAAAAAGGTTTGTTGCCCTTTAAATTACCCCTTTCAGTTTTGGCCACTGTTTTTTCTACATCCCCCAGCTGTTCCCATCCCACTAACGACTCCCTGAGGTATTGGCCCATCTTCGCAAAGTTAGTCTTCCTAAAGTCTAAGAACCTCACCTTGGAATGGATTCTAACAGCCCTAGTCCTAATACTGAACCACACCATCTGGTGATCACTGGATGCAAAATGATCTCCCACTACAACATCAGAAACACTTTCACCATTGGTAAGTACCAAGTCCAGTATGGCCCCTTCACGTGTGGGGTCTGTTACCAATTGCCTGAATAGTTCTCCCTGTAGAGAATCCAGGATCTCCTTACTTCTAGATGATACTGCAGCAGGAATGTGCCAATCAACATCTGGCACATTCCTGCTTGTTCCTGGAGATCATCCAAACTCTCTAGCAGAGGAGAAGATGGGTGCCAACAGAATGACGAAGGTTGGACACAAGTCACCAGGGCCTGCAGAATCACCCGTCCAACATCTCCAGCCCTTGAATTGGAGAACCATTATGCAGCCCTGGAAGGGGAGGAGGTGAAAGTATCCCTGGAAAGGGAAGAACCAGAGCT
Organism: Ichthyophis bannanicus; assembly: GCA_033557465.1. Classification (NCBI taxonomy): domain Eukaryota; kingdom Metazoa; phylum Chordata; class Amphibia; order Gymnophiona; family Ichthyophiidae; genus Ichthyophis; species Ichthyophis bannanicus. Next base: position 167,073,696 of record CM066035.1, on the reverse strand, counting down.
CAAGTACCCCCAAAGTTGCAGAATCAGTGACCACAAGGAAGCAAAGGGTAGTGGTGGTTGGTGACTCTCTTCTGAGGGGTACTGAGGTGTCCATCTGCTGACCAGACTTGATGTCCAGAGAGGTATGCTGTCTGCCTGGTGCCAAAATCCAAGATGTTACGGAGAGTTTGCTGAGACTCATCAAGCCCACTGACTATTAACCAATGTTGCTATTCCATGTCGGAACAAATGATACTGCCAGGTATTCCTCTGAGCATATCAAAAGTGACTTCATGGCTCTGGGATAGAGGGTGAAGCAGTTAGGTGCACAGGTGGTGTTCTCCTCAATCCTCCCTGTTGAGGGTAAAGGCCAAGGCAGAGAGGCTCGCATCCTGGAGATGAATGCATGGCTGTGTGGATGGTGTCATCGAGAGCTTTTTGGTTTCCTAGACCATGGGATGCTGTTCCAAGGGTTGCAGAGCAGAGATGGCGTCCATCTGTCCAAGAAAGGTCAATGCGTCTTCAGTAGTAGACTGGCTAATCTACTGAAGAGGGCTTAAAACTAGATTTGTTGGGGATGGGTGAAAAAAGCCCACAGGTAAGTGATGCATTAAATACCTTTATGGAAGTGGGTAACAGGGGTAACATATGGAAAGCAGTGTGTATAAATGCCCATAGCATGGGGAATGAGATCCCTGATGTTGAAGTTTCGGTGGGAGTGGCCGACTTGGATTTAGTGGTAGTTACAGAAACATGGTTCACAGAAAACCATGACTGGGATGTAACTATACCTGGCTATACTTTATTCAGAAAGGACAGGGTAGGAAGAAGGGGAGGAGGAGTGGCACTATATGAAAAAATACTATTAAAGCTTTGGAATTACAGTGCGTAAAAGGGAGATAGGAGGCATTGTGGTTAAACTAGAAAGAGGGAAAGAGAAATCTATTTCAATTAGCGTGATATACAGACCTCCCTCACAAGAGGAAGAGGTGGACAGAGTTAATTGAAGACATATGCAGCACTGCTAGGAAAGGGGAAGTGCTACTGATAGGGGATTTCAATATGCCAGATGTTGATTGGCACATTCCTGTTGTAGTATCATCTAGAAGTAAAGAGATCCTGGATTCTCTACAGGGAGAACTATTCAAGCAATTGGTAACAGACCCCACACGTGAAGGGGCCATACTGGACTTGGTGCTTACCAATGGTGAAAGTGTTTCTGATGTTATAGTAGGAGATCATTTTGCATCCAGTGATCACCAGATGGTGTGGTTCAGTATTAGGACTAGGGCTGTTAGAATCCATTCAAAGATAAGCGTCTTAGACTTTACGAAGACTAACTTTGCCAAGATGGGCCAATACCTCAGGGAGTCGTTAGCAGGATGGGAACAGCTGGGGGATGTAGAAATACAGTGGGCAAAACTGAAAGGAGATATTTTAAGGGCAACCAACCTTTTTGTTAAAATGGTAAATAAAGGTAAAAGGAAAAGGAGACTGCTATGGCTTTTGAAAGAGGTAGCTGAAAAAGTGAAGAAAAAGAGTGAGGCCTTCATGAAATACAAGAGATCACAGAGAGGGGAAGACATGCATCTATATTTGTAAAAACTTAGAGAAGCTAGCAAAGTAGTCAGGAAAGCAAAGATTCAAAAAAAGAAGGAAATAGCCAATGCAATAAAATGGGGGGATAAGACATTTTTCAGATATGTTAGTGAGAAAAGGAAGGGCAAAAGTGGTATTATCAGACTCAAGGATGAAGGGGAGGCATATGTAGAAGCTCATGAGGATAAAGAGGAATTGCTTAATAAATATTTCTGTTCTGTGTTCACAGATGAAGAACCAGGAGCAGGACCTCAGAAAACAGCTACAAACTGGAACAGAAGCGAGGGACATCTTGAACAATTTTCAGAAGACTGTGTTCGTGAGAAACTAGCTCAACTTAAAGTAGACAAAGCAATGGGACCGGATGGAACATAACATAAGAACATAAGAACATAAGATATGCCATACTGGGTCAGACCAAGGTCCATCAAGCCCAGTATTCTGTTTCCAACAGTGGCCAATCTAGGTCATATGTACCTAGCAGTTTCCCAAGGGACACAGGTTCCACAATGCTTGTATTGGTTCAAGCATTGATATCCTGGGTCCCTTCTTAATAATGGTTTATGGACCTTTCCTCCAGGAACTTGTCCAAACCTTTTTTAAACCCAGCTACACTAACAGCCTTCACTACATCCTCCGGTAACAAATTCCAGAGTTTGATTACATGTTGAGTGAAAAAATATTTTCTTTTATTAGTCTTAAATAGTTTACCCTGTCCCAGATATTGCAGTATGCGTCTGGTGTGGTCCAGGGAAGTCTGAGCCTCAGACTGAGATGGAGCTCGGATGAGCCAGTCGTCCAGGTATGGGAAAACAAAAATTCCCAGGGTGTGTAGAAATGCAGCCACTATTGACATGCATTTGGTGAACACTCTTGGAGCAGAGGCTAGACCGAAGGGGAGTACTCTGTACTGGAAATGTTTTCCTTGGAACAGAAACCGTAGGAATTTTCTGTGGGATGGATGGATGAGTATATGCGTGTACGCATCCTTTAGATCTAGAGAACAAAGCCAATCCTGACTCTGCAGGTATGGAAGGAGAGTACCTAGAGAGAGCATCTTGAATTTCTCCTTGCATAGAAATTTGTTCAATTCTCTCAGATCCAGAATGGGTCTGTATCCCCCTGTTTTCTTGGGAATGAGAAAATAAGGGGAGTAAAATCCTGACCCCTGTTGAAGAAGAGGAACCTCTTCTATTGCCCTTTGGGCAAGAAGGGTGGTTACCTCCTGACCCAACAGGTGCAGGAGAGATGGGGGAGAATTGAAATGTCTCACCATGGTATGGGGAGGAAGGCTGGAGAAATGTAGTTTGTAGCCCTCTCTGATGATAGAGAGGGTCCACTGTTCTGATGTGATTTGCTCCCATCTGGGAGCAAAATGAATTAACCTTCCTGGAATGGTGAGAGGCTCTGGCTGTTGTAGAGCCAGAAAAGTTAAGTTCTCTAGAAGTAAGTCAAAAACCCTGAGGAGGTTGAGACTGCTGAACTGTAGCAGTCCCTGCAGGTTTTGCCCTGGCCTGTTTAGATTGCTGACGCTTAGGAGCAAAGCAAACTTGGGAAGATTGTTGGCCAGTATTTGTGGAAAATCTGGTCTTTTTGTAGAAAGGCTTCTTAAAAGATTTTTTTCTTGGCAGGGGTAGAGGTAGACTTAGAAAGTCTATCTAAAGCAGCATTCTCTGCATCCATTTGAGTGGCTTTGATTTGCCACTCCTTGCCAAACAGATTTTCATCTGTATAGGGCAGATTGCCCAACCCATCTTGGACCCAGGGTTCTAGGTCAGAGGCCTGGAACCAAGCAATTCTGCGAGCAGCTATGGCAATGCCCGAGGCTCTGCTAGCACCCTCAAAAGAGTCAAAGGCAGCTCTGTTGGAGAACTTTGAAACATCTTGGGTATGCTTTAACCAAAAGAAGGAATTCCTCCTTCCTATCCTCTGGGATAAAGGGGAGGAAATGGCGTACCTTCAGTGCAATCTCCTTCAGAAACATGCCCATATAGAGGCTGTATGAATTGATTCTGGCAATAAGCATACTGGCTTGGAAGATTTTCCTACCAAAAGCATCCAAAGTCCTACATTCTCTTCCTGGGGGAGTGGAAGAGTGTCTTTTGGTACTCTTTATCCTTTTCATAGCTGACTGTACCACAATAGAGTGGTGAGGAAGCTGAGTTTTTTGAAAACCAGGAGAAGGAGGGACACGATACATGGTGTCCAAACGACAAGAATGTGGAGATAAGGTGAGAGGAGTCTCCCATAAGTCCATCATGTGTTCTTGAAGAATTTCATGGATGGGCAAGGTGACTGCCTCTTTGGGAACCTTAGAGTATCCCAAAATATCTAATTTTTTTGCTCTAGGTTCTTTTTCAGAGGTTACTGAAACTGAGAGCCCCTTGGCTAGTTCAAGAATGAAGTCTTGAAAGGACAAATCCTCTGGAGGAGACATTCTCCTCTTTGGAGAAGAGGGCTCCTCAGGAAGAGTAAGAGATACTTCAGCAGAGTCTTCTGAGGTATCGGAATCATCAGAAGACTCTAAGTATCGTCTATTAGCTTCCAAAGATCGATACGCGTATCGACCGGTATCCACATTGGGCGTACCCGGAACCGGATCGGTATCGGGATAAACCCCAGAACCGGGAACCGGAACCGGTATCCTGGTGGAAGTGGATGCTCTGGGTACCGGTATCGGTTGTGGTACCGGAACCGCTTGGTGCGGTACCGAGGGCGTTGCAGCTTTAATAAAAGCCATTATGGCCTGCTGCATAGATTGAACGGTATTATCCATAGACGCCACGACTGCCTGGATGTCGGTACCGGTATGGGCCGGTACCCCAGAGCAGTCTAACAGGTGATCGGTCGAGGCCGTGCCATCGATGTCAACCTGTAACCCCATAGGAGCAGCTTTGGAAGCTGGAGCTTCCCGCCGGGGTTGTTTGGCAGGGGCAGGGTCCTCAGGGTCAAGCCCAAGGGCCTCTCGATGCTTAGAGGGAGATTTGCCCTTTGAGGACCTGCCGGAAGAATGTTTGGTTACCTGAGATCCATCAGGAGAGGAAGACCTGGAGGATGCTGATGCTGGAGTATCTGTAGAAAACAGCATATGAAACTTGGCTGCTCGGTTCTGTAAGCCACGCTTGGACATCAGAGAGCAGGATGGACAATCCGGAATAGAGTGGTCAGGCCCCAAACATTTAAGACACCATTCATGGGTGTCTGACTGATATAGTACCGCTACACTTGGTGCATTTTTTAAAACCAGAGGCTTGTTTCTCCATGAGGGAGAATTCTGTGAAGGCCTAGAGGCCTCACAGAACAAACACACCAAGTGGGGAAAAATAAGATATGTTTTTTTTTTTTTTTAAAGAAATAAAGAAAAAAGACCGGCGGTACCGGTCCGGAATCGGGGAAGGCAGACACGCGGCCAAAGAAACAAATTAAAATAACAACTTCTTCAGCGGTGACAGGAACACGACCTGCTGGCTCCGCGGAAAAAGAAGAACTGAGGAGAGTTGGTCAGGAAGGCGGGAAGGCAGCGCGCATGCGCTGTGGGAGGCCCCAAAAGCTTTCCTTTCTGGGAAGCTGGGGAGCTTTCCCGCGCAGGCTCAGTCGGTTCCGACGTACCCATATGTGAGGACTCATTCCTGCTTGTTCCTGGAGATAAGATGGTACTGATCAAAAAGGGTTTGTACCAGGAAAGTCCGTCTGACAGAGGCAATAGCTACCAGAAACCCTGTTTTACTGTAAGAATTAGATTTTTGATAAAAGCCTTGAAAGGGGGCCCTTTCAATGCCTAACATCAATAAGAGGTGCCACTAGGGGACTACTGGCTGCATGGGAGGACAAATCTGCTTAATCTCCCCCTAAAGAAGTGAGAAACAAGGGTGCACTGCCAAGGACATCCCTTGAATACATCCTTGGTCGCTACCTAAATCTGAAGGGAGTTCAGGGTCAACCCCTGGACCAAGCCCGCCTGCAGGAAGAACAGCACCTATATCCACTTTTCCAGCAGACAGGGCCTGAGAAGATCAGCACCTCTCAAAACACCTTCAAGCCCTCATATAGGCTAAGGAGGTTCAGGTCCTCCGGGCCCTGGGCAAGTATCCACTATCACTCTTGAGTAACCTCTCGAAGAGCTTATGCCACTCAAAGGACAAGCCATAAGCGAGAAGGGAGTGGGGATATTCCATTATTAGGGAACCTTGATGAAGAAAGTCCTTCCCTGCAGGAGCTGGAGCAGGGAGCACACTAACAGCCCCCATGAGATCTGTGTACCATCTTCCACGTGGTCAGTCTAGGGTTATCAGGATCACCAAACTTATGTGAGATTGACTCCTACACAGGAGGCGGCTCACCAAAGGTCATGGAGGAAAGACAGAGAATCCCCTTCTGGAGCCACTTCTGTAGCAGGGCATCTGAGCCCAGTGCTTGCAGGTCTCTCTGGTGACTGAAGAGGTTGCTTACCTTGGCAATGGCCCACATGGTCATCAGATTGAATACTGGGAAGTCCCACCTTTGCAACAAGACTGAATGCATGGGGTTTCAATTTCCATTCCCCAGGGCCTTCTGTGTTCTGACTCGGAAGTCAGCCTTGAATGTCATCAACACCCACTACATGGGCTGTTAACAGAGCCATTAGGTGCTCCTTCACCCAGATGCACAGTGTAACCGACTCGCGTGCCATCCCAGTGCTTCAAGTCCCTACTTGTTTGACATTTTTTACACTATGGCATTGTCTGAGAACACACGGCCCATTCTGCCAGCTAGTAAGGTTTGAAACATCTCCAGTACCAGACAGATTGCTCTGGTCTCCAGCCAACTGATTGGCTAGGATGCCTCCTGAAGGTACCAACCCCCTGCATCAACTGGCCTAGACTGTCAATCCCACAGCCTTTAAGGCTGGAATCTGTGATGAGAACTACCCAATCTGGGGCTTCTAGCTGCATACCAACTATGGGATGGTTGGATTGAAGCCACCATGCTAACTGTTCCCTGAGCTCCTAAGGGAGAAGTAGGGTCTGGTCAAAATGTTGAAAGCACAGAGACCAGAAGGACAACAGGTGTCTCTTAAGTGGGCACATATGTGCCCAGGCCCATGGGACCAGCTCCAGAGTTGATGCCATGGACCCCAGGAGCTGAAGATAGTCCCAGGCCTTTGGGGGGAGGGGGGCACCAGACTGCAGGCACAACTCCAAGAGTTGTTTCTGCATTTTCAGAATCATCTGTCATGAGGAAAACTTGACCCTGAAGAGTGTTGAAACATGACCCCAAATACTCCAACTCCTATGAGGGATTGAGGCTGCTCTTGTGGTAATTTCCATCCACTAAAATCACGAGAGCAGTGCCCTCTCAATTTCTACAAGGAGTCTGACCAAATCAGCCAATCATTTAGATTTAGGTTAACCCAAATCCTCTGCTTGTGCAGGAATGCTTCCACTATCACCACCACTTTCAGAAAGTGTGGGGGGCTGTAGCTAAGCTAAAAAGCAGAGCTCAGAACTGGAAAGGATGACTCATAATACAAAAGCATAGGAACTGATGATGCTGTTTCCTGAGGGGAAGTAAGCCTTGGCTAGAATTAGGGAGGTCAGGAACTCTCCTGGCCAACAGATGCATTGACTGACTGGATTGTCTCCAAGCAAAAATGGAGAAAGCGACACTGACCACTTTCAGATCCAGGATGGACTAAAATGAACTGTCCTTTTTGAGCACCACATAGTAAGTGGAATATTAGCCCTGCTTCTGCCCTGTGCAAGGCATGGGGAAAAGAGTCTGCGACTGCAGTAGACACTGTAAAGGTTTCCATTATTGCCACTTGCTTGAGCATGGAGTCATAGAGAGGTTGAATAAAAGGCATCTCTTAGAGGCTTTGCAAATTCCATTACATACCCCGCATTGGTCTGATTTGGTCTGGGTCCATTCCAAGAGGAACTGCCAAAGCTGCCCTCCTATCAGCTGTATCTCAGAAGAGACCTGCTGGATTTCATCGTGAGGGGCTTTTCGGCTCTGATAGTGCCCACAAAGGAATCTCAAGACTGCTGTGGACTCTGAAAAGGTTGGCCCTTCTTGGGCCTGGAACCATAAAAGGAATAGCCCGAACTCAAGCTTTTGCATGCCCTTGAACATTCCAAGCTCTGTGAGAAGTTCTTAAAGAGAACAAGCAAACGCCTTTAGGTGAGTCTTCTGGCAGCCTTTGATGACAGGACTTACCCATGTCTTTCATCAACTTTTCAAGCTTCCCTCCAAGATCTTGTCCCTAAAAGGGAGTTTGCCGAGACAAGTTGGAGGCAGCATGTACTGCCCAGTTGCAAAGCCAGAGCCACCACCTACCCATGACAACTGCCACCATTGACTTAGAGAAAACTATTTAGGTCATATCGAACTTCAGCCACAAACGTGGCTCTAGACTCCGGTCTACCAGCCTTAAACTATGGCTACCAAGACGATTCTGTGAATGCATTCTTTAGGAGAATCTCCTTAAGCACAGCACTTTCTTCCACATGGGTAGTTGTGCACTTAGTGAATGCTGTGACAAGGGCATCCACTTGCTTTGAGACAGGATACAGCTGCACAATTATAAATTAAGCACTTCATTTGACATTGAAACTCCAAGCAGTTTGTTTTCTGGCTGGCAAATGAAACAATTAATTGTTATGGAGGGAATTGTATAATGCTTGCATGGTATTTAAATATCTAAATGGCACAATGTGTATTTCCTATTTAGCAAAGGAAATATACTGTATGTCTACTTCATAAAAAACTGTAAGTTGTTATTAACATCTGTTCTGTGGCATGCGAGTCAACCAAATGGGTAGAAATCAAAATGACCACTTACTCGGTTAAAGCTTCATGTGATGCCACTCTATTTTTGGCTATGTTTTTATACAATGGCCATTACACTGGACATGCTGCAAGATACATGTGTTTTTCATGGGGCCTTAGAAGAATTTTAAAAAGGTTCTGTGTTAACCAAGATTTTTTTTTTTGGGGGGGGGGGGGGGGGGGGGTTTGCATAATACTATGCAAATTGTGAACATCCAGACTTAGATGTCCCTTTTACTACCTAGATGATCTATGCAAAATTGGGGTTATATATCCTCCACAATTATATTAATATCTAAAATATATCATGAATTAAGAGGAAAGAATGCAGAAAATCACAAATTAGAACAATGCAATGAAACTGCAAGTTATTCAAGGATTCTGTTGCTATACTCGTAGCACTAAATTTAAATTTTGCCCCTATTTTTTTGGTTACTCTTGCTTCCTCATACAGACTCTAAAATAAATATGCCAGAAGGTGACTGAATGCATTATTGTCTTATTATAATAGTGGTAAGTTTATTAAACAAAATATTAATGCATCCTTGCACCTTTCCATACTTCCCATCACCATGTTACAGAATGCAACCACGGACTCAAGATAGTGTGTGCTGCTGGTCAGAAGTTGTGAAGAGCTAAAAATATTCTGAAAAGGTCTCATAATACACCTGCATCAAAAGCAGGCTGATCACACTGTCAAGACAATTCTTTTCATAATTTCAAAACCTTATTTGATCTTAATTTACCGCATGTTTAACTGAGACTTTGCATACATGTTCAGAACCGTTAATCAGTTCACTGCCATGTATAGCCTAAAATCTAAGTAGTTAATGTAATCCACCAAAATAGTTTCTTAGATTAGCAGAATATAAATAACTTTGTGAATAAAAAAAATGACAGAAGTGACAATCACTGGCCAGGAACCATGCCCAAAAGCTCCTTATAGAGCCCAGTAATAATGGAACAACCAAAGGAGGGCAACCAAGTACCAGCAGCATAATACTAGGAACCAAAGGAGCTGGTACACAGACTGGCGGATTTCAGGTTTTTATTAAGCCCCAATGTGTTTCAGCCGGTAAGGCCTTCTTCAAGGGGAAATAAGGATAACAAACCTCAAAAAAGTACAATAAAAACAATGAAAATACATAATCATAATATAAATACAATATAAAAACATATTATTAAAACAAACAAAACTATAAAAGATAATGATACAAAATAACGTAAAAACATCGTACTAAAATATAAAACCAAAATTATTAAAAAAGGGGACCAATAAAACAAATAAAACTGCATAGTGAGCTATATCAGAAAAGCTATCAATAGTAGGTCACCAATGGTGCCAATAAAGTAATGACTGCCCCCAAGGGAGGGAAAAAGATGAGGACCACGAAATATATGTTTAAAAACATTCCTGAGAGGTTCCAAGTACCTTTCAAAATCCTGCCACTGTATAAAAACAATTAACACTGAAGAACAGAAGTGTAAACCCGATCATGTCGGAACTATATCCAATCTTATTAAGAATGGTAGTGAAATTATAAAGGAACCTACCAAACAAATGCGCCAAATTGATTTCTCAAGTCAAATGACCAGAAAGAGATTGCCAGCCAGCTGAGATGGCTTTTAAAACACTTTTCCTGCCGCCAAAGGTCAAAGATTAAAAACAGGCCACCGTCTTAAAAACAAAACAAAAATAAGATAAAAAGGGGGTAAAACATAATATGATAAGGAGTTATAAACAAAGGAGTAAAATGGAGTGAAAGGTTAAAATTATGATCTACCAATAAATATAAATATGCTAATGAAGAAGTATCGATGTGACAGCCACTGTCAACTATGAAAAAACTGTCTACAAGGGAAGGAGTGATCACGGAAAGTCCCATAATGAAATCTCAGCCAGAAAATAATGACAGATCCTATGTAAAACTATTTTACTATTTTTGTATAGATGGTCTTGGAAACAGAATACTGGGCTTGATGGACCTTGGTCTGACCCAGTATGGCATATCTTATGTTCTTATGTTCTTAGGGACTAACCGGGTCGAGATAGAAGGCAACAAATGAGATAAATTGCAAAAGAGAAATAATGTAAATGATATAAGGAAGGTATAAAAAAGGGGGGGTTTGAAAGTGGTAACCAATTATCAGAAGGACCGTTCTACTAAATCAAATGACAGAAGGCAACGCTAATAAAAAAGACATCAGAAAATGGACCTAAATGCGAGCAAAGGTGTCCCATAAAGCCAAATCGTAAAGGGCAATTATCTGCTCTTATTTGAAGATGCTGCTGTTACATTTTCCATAGAAAAGGACATTAAAAAAATAATAAATACAATTAAAGGTAGGATCATGGTAGGAGAGCCGTGATCCCAGAGAAAAGCACAAATGAAACCACTAGTGCAAGTGTATTGAAAAGTGTCCTTAAAGGATAAAACCAGTAAACCAAAAATTAAAACACCAAACAGTAAATATAAAGATTGAGCTGTGATTATACACAGGGCTGCCATTCTGGACTCCAGACCAGAAGTCTCTGCAGCCTTCGGTGCAGGCACCGGGGGACTCAGGCCCGACACCGGCTCCCCTGAAGGGGAATCCTCGATGAAGATAGTTTCAGGGGACTGAGGTCGGTCCGCGGTTGGAACCTTCCAGGGGAACTTCGCAGGCTGCTCCTTCTCAGAGGCCTTGGACCAACGTCTCAGACTGCGGGACCAGGCAGCACCCGGCTGATCGGAACTGTCCAAGGTCGCCGTCTTCAACGGTTTCTTCTTCTTCCTGGGTTCCCTCAAGAGAAATAACCTTTCTGAGGAACCACGAGGATGCTTGGGTTCGGAAGGTTCCGCCGAGACATCAGGGCCTCAGACGAAGCCCTGGCCTTCAGAGGCACCGGGAACTCGGGAAAAACTTAAAGTGCTGCTGCTGGCAGCTCTTGAGGGCCTTACTGGACATTCTCTTTCAGAGACCACAGGCTGCCAAAATGTGGTCTGTCCCAAGGCAGTGGAGACAGCAGTCATGTGTGTCAGTCAAAGACATAATTTTAGAGCACCGATCACACTTCTTAAAGCCACTGGTAGCCATGGGGGGAAAAAAGTAACCCTGCGAGGTCGAAGACTCTCTGGGCTGCCAGTTGGAGAAAAAAGGCGCGAAGTCGCCAGGAAAAGAACAAAAAAAATAGAAAAATAGACAGAGCTCGACGCTGAGGCAATGAGACTGGTAGGCGGGAAGAGTACCAGTGCAATACCGGAGGCGAGTGTGAAACTCGGAAAGAAACATCAACTTTTTCCAGGGATAAGTCAGACAAACGTCTGAAGGGCTCTGCGGAAAAAAGGAAACTCAGCAAGATGGCACCCTTGGGCAGGAAGGGGACCACGCATGCGTGGTGGCATCTCCCAAGGGCTTTCTTTGAAAGCTGGGGGGAATGCTTCCACGAGGGCTCCATCGGTGCCGACGTCACCCATATGTGAAGACTGACTACCTGCTTGTTCCCGGAGAAAGGGTGGTGTATCAAGTTTTAATAAAACAAACAATTTGATCTTGTCCGTATCAAAACACAAATGGGTTCATGTGATCTATGCATAGACTCCAATAGAAACAGAGACATGGTGGAAGGAGGACAATCAGTGGGACACTGTGATACCTGGGTACAAACTATATCATAATGATAGAGCTGATCAAATTGGTGGAGGGGTAGCGCTCTATGTTAGAGAGGGCATTGAGTCAGAAAGGATTAAAGTTTTGCAGGAAACAAAATTTGCTGTAGAATCTCTATGGATTGAAATTCCATGTAAAAAGGGGAAGGCGATGGCAGTGGGGGTATACTATCGACCGCCTGGCCAGAATGAACAAATGGATGATGAAATGCTCAAAGAAATCAAAGAAGCTAACAAAAGTTACAGCACAGTAATAATAATGGGTGATTTCAATTACCCGGTATCGACTGGGTCAGTGTCATGGCAGGATATGCGAGGGAGATAAAGTTCCTAGATGAAATAAATGACGGCTTCTTGGAGCAGCTGGTTCATGAACTGACCAGAGGGGAAGCCATATTGGATCTAGTCCTTAGTGGAACACCAGATCTGGTGCAAGAGATAAGGGTGTTGGGGCCACTTGGCAATAGTGATCATAGCATGATTGCGTTTAATTTAATTAGAGGAGAAGGGATGGTAAGGGGATCCACAGTCCTACCTTTCAACTTTCGAAAGGGAGACTATGATAAAATGAGGAAAATAGTTAAGAAAAAACTAAACGGAGCAGTTGCAAGGGTTAAAGACTTACATCAAGCTTGGGTGTTGTTCAAAAATACTATCTTGGAAGCCCAGACCAGCTGTATTCCACACTTTAAGAAAAGTGGAAGGAAGCCCAAAAAACTGCCAGCATGGTTTAAAGGTGAGGTCAGAGAGGCTGTTGCCAAAAAAGCATCTTTCAGGAAATGGAAAAAAGAGCCAAACGACGAAAACTGGAAACAGCACAAGCACTGGCAAGTTAAATGCAAGGCATTGATAAGGCAGGCAAAGAGAGAATTTGAGAAGAAGCTTGCTGTGGAAGCAAAAACGCATAATAAAGACTTTTTCAAGTACAATCGTAGCAAAAAACCTTAGAGCACGCCAGTTGCATCATTAGATGATAGAGGGGTAAAAGGGGCACTAAGAGGGGACAAGGCCATAGAGGAGACACTCAACGAATTTTTTGCTTTGGTCTTTACTGAGGAAAATTTAGGGATGTTACCCATGACTGAAGTGGTATTTAAAGGTGATACTGCAAAAGAAATGAAAAATATCAATACACCGGGAAGATGTATTAAAACTATCTGATAAACTGAAGAGTAGCAAATCATCTGGACAGGATGGTATACATCCAAGAGTGTTGAAAGAACTGAAATATGATATTGCAGACTTTCTATTAGTAATCTGTGAACTATCATTAATTTCATCTGTAATACCTGAAGATTAGAGGATGGCCAATGTAAAGCCAATTTTTAAAAAGGGCTCCAGGGGTGATCCGGAAAACTACAGACCTGTGAGCCTGACATCAATACCGGGAAAAATGGTAGAAACCATCATAAAGAACAAAATTGCTGAACATGTAGATAGTCATGGCTTAATGGGAGACAGCCAACATGGCTTTAGACAAGGAAGATCTTGTCTTACTAATCTGTTATGTTTTTTGAAGGTGTGAACAAACAGGTAGACAAAGGTGAGTCGGTTGATATGATGTATTTGGACTTTCAGAGACTTTTGGCAAAACTAAAGAGTCATGGGATAGGAGGCAGTGTACTATTGTGGATCAGGAACTGGTTAAAAAATGGAAAGCAGAGGGTAGGGCTAAATGGCCAATTTTCCCAATGGAGAAAGGTGAATAGTGGTGTACCCCAGGGATCTGTGCTGGGACCGCTGCTTTTTGACATATTCATAAATGACCTGGAAAAGGGAATAACGAGTGGAGTTATCAAATTTGCAGATGACACAAAACTATTTAAAGTTGTTAAAACCCATGAGGATTGTGGAAAATTGCAAGAGGATCTTGATAAATTGGAAGACCGGGCATCAAAATGGCAGATGAAATTTAATGTGGACAAGTGCAAAGTTATGCACCTAGGGAAGAACAACCCAAACTATGGTTACACGATGCAAGGTTCCACATTAGGAACCACCACCCAGGAAAAAGATTTAGTCGTCATTGTGGATAACATGGTAAAACCCTCTGTCCAGTGTGCAGCGGCGGCCAGGAGAGCAAATAGAATGCTAGGTTTCATAAGGAAAGGAATGGAAAATAAAACAAAGGATATTATAATGCCTCTATATCATTCCATGGTGAGACTGCACCTTGAATATTGTGTGCAATTCTGGTCGCTGTATCTTAAAAAGGATATAGCATTATTAGAAAAGGTTCAGAAAAGAGCCACTAAAATGGTAAAGGGGATGGAAAGATACCCCTATGAAGAAAAGCTAAAAAGGTTAGGGCTCTTTAACCTGGAAAAGAGACGGCTGAGGGGAGATATGATAGAAGTCTATAAATTAATGAATGGAGTGGAATGGGTAAACGTAGTTCGCTTGTTCACGATATCAGAATATAGAAAGACTAGGGGACATTTATTTATTTATTTTATTTAGAGTCTCTTCTATACCGCGCTATTCAACATTAGTGTGGTTCACATAGAACATAAAACTTACACATTTCATTGGCTGATCTGTGTTTACAAGGAACAGGTACTAGAACTTGGATAACCTGGGGAAACTATTTACATCTAGGTGACGTGACAAGTCGTATCTCGCTAGCCGTAGTCATGGGTGTCTTGTATGGTAAGGTTCAATTGTACTGCAAGGGCTAGATAGTGGAAGGGGCTACTGTAGCACTGTCAACTGGGTAGTACATGAGGAAGAAGTGGTGTTTCAATGCCTTCCTAAACTGGGCTAGGTCAGGGACTGCCCGGATGCTGGGTGGGAGGGTGTTCCAGCATCTAGGCGCAGAGAATTTGATAGCCCTGTTTGCTGTTGTCTGGGTGCATTGGGTTATTGCTTTCGGGACTATCAGTGTGTTGACCACTACCAATCTTCTGGACCTGTTGGGGGGAGTGGCTTGGATAAGCTCTGCTAGTGGTGTGGAGGAGAGCCCATTGATGGCTTTGAAAGTCAGCAGTAAGGTTTTGAATGCGAATCGGCCATGTATAGGGGAGCCAGTGGAGATGTTTCAGGATGGCCGTCATGTGTCTTTCCTGGATGCTCCATGTAGAACTTTCGCTGCGGCGTTCATCGCGAGCTGTAGCGGGTTCAGGGTGGATTGAGGGAGTCCCTGCAGGATTGAATTTGCATAATCAAAGTGTGGTATGATCAACGCTTGATAAATTGTCCGGAAGTCATCTGGTTCCAACAGGAAGCGTAGGTGCCTGAGAGTTCTGATCTTATGGTATACCGCTCTCGCTATGTTGCTTATGTGCACCTTCATGTCCAGGCGCTGGTGTAAAGTGACTCCGAGGTACCGGATCGTGGGTTTGGTCTGTAGTTCTGCTTCCTTGACCTTTAAATAGGGCAGTGTGGTGAAGTTTTGATTCCTCGTGATGAAAAGGACCTCTATTTTCTTATGCTGAATTCGGAGGTTTTTGGTTTGGAGCCAGTTGGATACTGCATTAAAGCAGTCAGTGGGGAGAGGTCTGGGTTCTCTGTCGAGAATGGCATGTAAAGCAGTACATGATCTGCATATATCAAGCAGTTAACATTGAAAGACTGGATGAGGTTACAGATGGGCTGCATGTATATGTTGAACATCAGGGCGCAGAGGGAGGATCCTTGTGGGACGCCTTGCTTCTGGTGGAATGGTTCCAATGTTGAAGCCCCTGATCGTACGTGCTGCCATCTGTCCGAGAGGTATGACTTGCACCAATCTAGCGCTGTATCACAGATCCCCTTCTCCTTGAGACACTCCAGAAGAAGCTCGTGGCTTACTGAGTCAAATGCAGCTGCTATGTCCATGAAAATGAGGACAAACCCTTGACGGATGTTATCAATTCCAGTAATTATGTTACTGAGGAGTGTGGTGAGGAGCGTTTCAACACCATGAGATACTCTCAAACTGTGTTGGCAGGGGTCCAGTGGTGCGGAGGCTTCAATGTGTTATTGAATTTGTCTTTGGACTTCTTTTTCAATTATTTTGGCCAGTAGTGGTATGCTTGATATCGGTCTGTACGAGTCTACCTTCTGGGAGTCGAGCTTGCTGTTTTTTTAGCAGCGGTCTGATAGACGTATGTTTGAGGGATTGGGGGAATGCGCCTATTGCGAAGGATCGGTCCATGAACCTGGCTATAAAAGGGCTAAAGTTGGACGTAGCTCTTTTATCCAGAAGGCAGAGCAGGGGTCAGTTTGTGCAGTGGTAGTGTAGATCGCAGCAATAGTGTCCTCGATGTGCTTCTTGGGTGGCGTGGAGAAGATGGTCAGGGGTGTTAGATAGCTTGGCATAGCTTTGATTGCAGGTACTCCGCAAATTCTTGGGGGTGGATCTCGCTTGGTTGTTCGGGGTCTGGTTCCTTTGTTAGGTTCTTGACGAGAACAAACAAGTCGTGCGGTTTGTTCAGTGATCGTTTTAGGGTGTCTGTGTGGAATCGTCTCATATTCTCTGTTACTGCTTCACGGTGCATTACCAGGTGAAGGTTATATACCCTTTGGTTGTCTGCGGAGTGCGATCGACGCCAGCGTCTTTCCAGCTTCCTTAGGAGGGTGAGTGAGGATCTCAGCTCAGTGGAGTACCAGGCTGCGGTGGCTCGTTTCCTTGGAGGCTTGTTAGATGGTGTACGTAGAGCAATAGTACTGAGGCTTTTATTCCAGTCGGAAACCAGATCCTCAGGATTGTGTGCTGTGGAGGTGAGGAGTGGGCAGGTTTTACTTAGAATCCTGTCCTTGTTGAAGGCCTGGAACCTTTGTGGTGGTGCCTTGGCGGTGCTGCTCGGCCTTCTGGCTTCCTTCTGGCTGTTGCTGGGCAGGGGTATTTGGAATAAAATCAGCTTGTGGTCGGACCAGGGGACGTTGGTTGAATTGAAAGTTGTCTGTGGAGCGAAAATCAGGTCCAATACGCCTCCTTTCGTGTGTGTGGGTTCCTTGACCAGTTGCCTATATCCTAATTCATTGAGAGCTTCGAGGAAGGCTGATGCCTGGGCATCTTGCAAGGAAGGTAGGTTGAAGTCTCCTAGAACTCAGCTTGGTATGCATGGGCTCTGGGTATTGGAGGCAAGGTCTATTATTGTTGAGAGGACATCCGGGTCCGTAGATGGGGCCTTGTATAGGAGGTTGATAGAGCAGTGTTTGTTGGTTATAGTGATTGTGTCGAGGTGTGTTGTGCTGGTTGCGTTGCTCAGGTGGAAATGGAGGTCTGTCTTGGTGATGGCGAGTACGCCTCGTCCTCCTCTGTCATTTCTATGGCATGTGTGTATTGAGAAATTGGTAGGTAAGAGTTGGTTAAGGAGGACATTATCATCACTGGAAAGCCATGTCTCTGTGATCAACAGTATGTCAAGGTCATGGAGTGATATCATGTCGGAGATAACTGGCCATTTCTTGCGTATTGAGCGGGTGTTTATGAGAGCGCATCTTAGATTTTGGGGGTGGGAGTTTTCTTCTTGCTTTGCTTTCTTATTGTGTTGTAGTGCGATGTGTAATAGGTGGGGGTGGAGCGTGCGGGAAGCTTCCTCTGATTTGTGGTAGGGAGCACTTGACCATCTCCTCCTATGGTTCTGAAGGATTGCTATGTGATTTTGGTTAGGAGATAAGGCTGTAACACTACTTAGCCATACGGAGAGGAGATAGAGAGCAGCTATGGCAATGCTTGAAGGGGTCATTCTAGGTATCTACCCTGTTGTGTGTGGTCAGGGCCCATCCTGGGTTGGATGGCGAATGGGTGGAAGGTTGGGCTATGCAATGAAGCTACAGGGTAAACTATTTAAGACTAATAAGAGAAAATATTTTTTCACTCAACGTATAATCAAACTCTGGAATTTGTTACCGGAGGATGTAGTAAAGGCTGTTAGTGTAGCTGGGTTTAAAAAAGGTTTGGACAAGTTCCTGGAGGAAAGGTCCATAAACCATTATTAAAAAGGGACCCAGGATATCAATGCTTGACCCAATGCAAGCATTGTGGAACCTGTGTCTTTTGGGGAAACTGCTAGGTACGTATGACCTAGATTGGCCACTGTTGGAAACAGGATACTGGGCTTGATGGACCTTGGTCTGACCCAGTATGGCATATCTTATGTTCTTATGTTCTAATCATTCACCTAATCCACATAAGAAAAAAACAGCAGTCTGAAAGTTATACATGGCCAATTCTCACTCTCTCCAGCTGAAGCCATTATCATCCACAAAAGCCAGGATGGACCACAAAGTCACAGTACAATTAACAGAATGACAACAGCCTTCTACATTGCTTTCTATAAGAACATAAGATATGCCATACTGGGTCAGACCAAGGTCCATCAAAGCCCAGTATCCTGTTTCAACAGTCACCAATCCAAATCTCTAGTACCTGTCAGGTTCCCACAAAGGTACACAGATTCCACATTGCTTATCCTGGGGAAGGTAGTGGATTTCCCCAGTCCTCTTTAATGTTTTATGGACCTTTCTTCCAGGAACTTGTCCAAACCCTTTTTTAAACCCAGCTACATTAACAGCTTTTACTGCATGCACTGGTAACAAATTCTAGAGTTTTATTATGTCTTGAATGAAAAAATATTTTCTCCTATTAGTCTTAAATGGGCTATATCATAGCTTCATTCTATGTCCCCTAGTCTGTCAACCTTTTGAAGGAGCAAAACAACTGATTTATGTTTACCCATTCCACGCCATTCATTATTTTATAGACCTCTATCATATCTCCTCTCGGCCATCTTTTTTTCCAAGTTGAAGAGCCCTAACCTTTTAAAGCCTTTCCTCATAAGGGTATCCTTCTATCCCCTTTACCATTTTGGTGGCTTGCTCTCAAGCTACAAGTTCATCAGAACTCTTCTTGCTTGGTGAATTTAACCTACATCTACAGATGCCACAGCTAAAGAAATCCAATCAAAAACCACACTATCTACCTCAAATAATTCCCTCCAAAAATTAAAATAGTAGATCCTAAAGCACTTAACAGCTAACATTTCTCTTTTAATGTTGGAATATTTGTCATGAGAAATACTACCTCTAGCAACAAATTTTCCTGTTCACTCATTTATGGTTTACCCAAAAACCAGTGAACCTTTCCTATTAATGTGTACTCACACAACCATGTGCGACACACCTCACTACTAAACCTATCGTCTTAAACCTAAAATGCTTTGACAAAAGATTTAAAGCACAAATAAATGTGGTAGAAAAGGAACCTATTGCCGACGTGACAATTTATAATTTCATGGATAACTTTTAATGTTCAGTTGGTTCGTAGTTCCAAAAAACTCCCAATAAATCATCAGTAGATTTTTAAACGTCTATTTGAATTGCCTACAACGGCTCATCCTATTAGCAACGCTATTAGTTGTAGATTCTTATCCACTTCCACGGGCACAACCCGCTATTACTGTAGTTGCAGATTCTTCTCCACTTCCGCGGACACAGCACTGCGTTTAGGGCTGACAAGCATTTATGCCCTGTATCAACGCTCCAATAGGCAGAACATAAATCCGCATCTGTCAAAGACGACCATTACAATCCAAAATTTCAAAACAGAATGGTTCCATCTTGAACTAGCTGGCATAACGCAAGTCTAAGCTACTTATGCCGAAGTTTGAACACCTCCACCTCACATTTAAACAATAGACAAACACCACACAATATTCAATATCTATCAAAATACTACCCAGCTATCAGCAGGGATGCTTGTTATGCAGCCTCACATATCTTGCTCTTTGCTGAAACCTCAACACTGCATGATGATCTTGTAACTATCCCAACTTTTCAATATACACTATACACACAGAATCAACTGTTCACTGCAAAGGAAATCACATTGAGTGATTGTCTTTATTAAACATGTATGATGATAGATATTTGTGCACAACATCAACACTGTGCTAATATATCCGCCTACATTGAAGGCACATGCAGAGGCTATCCAATTTGATTAAAATTTCTATATTATACAAATGCCACCAAAGCAAAACTATGCCACTTTTCAATTTGCTGACACAAATTCTCACAAAAGATATAAAACACTAGCTAGAGATTTCAATATAGACCTTAACAGCAGCAGTAGCAGCCTAAAAACACTTTTTCTTCAAGATGAGGTACGCATAACATATGTTCTCCTACCACCATCACCATTTACAGAAGCACTCAGCTTGATGCCATTTTAACCAATTTCACAGACACTGGCAGAGTTTATGATCAATGCATGAGATGCAAAAATTAAGCCGACCAGATATATTCTAAGAGTCATACTTATACAAATGAAATAAAAAATTACATTTATAACATTTACCATACTACTGCCACACAAAAGGACAATATTTCTAGCACACAAATGATATATATATATATATTCTCAAACTCGCAAGCAGCACATGAACATATCTACACACACATACTCCCATACCCAAAAGGCCACAGGCAACAGACATACAAGCACATACATATACAGAGGGGTTGGAAAGAATTATATAACACTGCTCCACATGCTTTCTTCACTTGTTAAATAATTCTTTCATTGGAAGAGGCATACCTAATTTGAGAGTGAGCATGCAGAATATTATAATTTCAAGTTAAACTATAATAAAGGCAGGCCTTTCACAAAAGGCTCCATTATGTTTTCTAAGAGTTGTACAGGATCTGAATAATACTCTGACTATTCCAACAGTTGGTCCTCTGTTTTTAAGGCCGATGGGTGATGAGCAATCTTATGTAATGAGGATTGCAGTATAAAATGAATGTCAAAGAACATATCAGCTGGAAGAGCTGTACCATGAAAAATAATAGTTAAAGCAATCTGTGCCACAATTTATAAAAGGAACTTCCTTATGGATTAATATTCTTGTATGCGCTGGACCAAAAGTCAGATCTGTGCAACTGAAGCACTACCTGCAAGTGAAAGCAGCCACACAGACATCACAGCTATCTGTGCAGGAAGGGGTTTCATTGTGGGTAAGGCGAAGGGGAAAGTGAAAATGGATTTAGCTCACGCTTTTCTCAGTTCAATCTGTGTTACATTTAAGAACAGTAGGTATTTTTCATAGCCTGACAAGGCTTAGTGTCTAAATTTGTACCTGTGGCAATGGAGGATTAAGTGACTTCCCTGGTTCTCAGCCCACTGCTTTAACTATTAGGCTACTCTTCTGCTGACTGCACAGGAACTACCTAGGATGGAGCAACATTCATGTCCTGTGATGGCAAGGACTTAAGCTGAACATTAACACAGTGAGAAAGTTGCTGCACTACAGCAGAATTTATTCTTTGATGTGTAGTAGTAGTAGAAGTTTGCCTAATATGCGGTACCTTATCCTCAGGCTCGTCCTAATATCATGAAGGTGAAAACCTTTCAGGCCTGGGAACTTTCTAGAAGCTAGACCAGTGTGGAGCTGGTTGTAAACTTTGTTCCTGTATGTCTGGACCTTGTGAGGCACTGCATGTTCCTGTATGTCTGGACGTTCCAGGAAGAGAGAAATCAGCCAAAGAACAGAGCAAGTCAATCTCTGTACAGACTCTCTCTTCTATTGTGCTCATTAGGAAGGAAGTTTGAACTTGTCTCTATATTTTCACAGTTGAAAGCGATGGACCCTATGAAAATTAAGAGAGACAGCAGTGCAGAAGACAGAATATACCCAAACAAACATTGAAGGCAGACTTGATGAGTGTGTGTGCTGGAAGGATCTGAAGACAGGAATGATGAACCAAGGAACATGACAAGTTTCTGACTTTTTTAAATAAAAGAAATGATGAAAAACAATGTCATAAGAAAGATAATGTAATATATATAGCACACGTGTATGATTTATCAACAATTATTCAAGAGAGCTTTGTTTTGTGTCCATTCGGCAGAGTGTAAAACAAACTGAGGAGGTTGCTGCATGTGGGAAGGGTTGCGTATGCTCAGAACTTCACACTAACAGGCCGATGCAGAAAAGCTTAGTGCAGCATTTTTCTGGTGCTTTTCCAGCGCTAGGCTTGCTCTCCAATGCAGAAAGCAAGCTAGCACCGGAAAAAAGTAAAAAAAAAAAAAAAAAAAAAAACAACCTCGCTAAATTGCAATGCACTTGACATGCAAATAGCTGCATAATTGCACCCAATGTAAAACAAAATGCGCTGAAAGCACAGTTTTTTATACTGTTTTTTAACATTGGATCTTTATGCCAGCTTCAGGAAAGTGTACAGATCCAGCTGGGAGCAAATATATCATCTGAAGTGAAGTTTGACACTTCATCTCAGATGATCCAGGCTTCGGGGCACCAGTGTCCCTCCCTGGACACCAAGCTCCCCCTCCCCCCGACAGAAACAAAATCCCTGGTGGCCCAGTGGCACCTGAACTCTTCACCTACCCAAAACAAAACAAAAAAAAATCCTTTGTGGCTCAGCGGCCCCAGCCATCCCAACAAAAAAAAAAACCCTGGTGGCTCAGTGGCTCCAGAATCCTTCCAACCCCCTCCCAGTACTTTAATTATAGGGTGGGAGCATCACCCACACGCTCCCGCCCCTGCAGCGCCATCATGAAAAATAGTAGCACCTGGCACAGTGCAGTGCATCCCCGCTCGTGCGTCCTAGGATGCAATACAGGGGAGGGGGGTTTACACTGCCATATAAGGCATTTTTTTGCCTTATATGGCAGTCTGACCTCACTTGGTGCATCCCAGGATGCACAGCGTGGGGCCAGGCACCACCATTTTTCCAGATGGTGATGCAAAGGTGGGAGCATGTGGGCAATGCTCACATCCCATAATTAAAAGGTGTTAGGAGGGAAGTGGAGGAGGGGATCTAGAACCACTAAGTCACCAGGTATTTATTTGTTTGGGTTGGTGGGGGGTTCAGGGGCCAATAAGAATTTTTTTTTTTCTGTGGGTGGTGGTGAGGGTTTAGGGAAACCGTGGATTTTGTTTGTCGGGGGCGGGGGGCTTTCCCTGATGTCTAGGTCATCTGAGGTGTGTATCAAACTTTATTTCAGATGGCCCCGTTTCTCCGAGACAGCATGCCAAGCTTGCTCTCCCAGTTTAGCACTAACATTTTGTGCACTGGGTAATTTGCATATTGCATACCAGAGCAAAGTCAATGTTAAACGCATACTATGCAACCCTGCACTAGGGATTTAAGTACTGGGCTCTAGCACAGGTTTTTGCATCAGCCTGTAAGTTCTGAGCTCTGGGAGAGCTGTTCCTGGCAACGTGTAATGTTATGTGCTTATTTAGTAGTGTCATTCCCCATCTGTGCAGCTCTCTACAAAATCTGCAATAGAACCAACCCCTATGAAAAATAAATCCCTCCAGTTCAGCTAAAGTGAACATATTTAGGTTCATGAAATATCTTGGAAAACACCTAATTATATAAAAAGGACATTTTTCGATATAGATCAGATTTTTCCATTGAAGTAAAACCTATTCCTACTGCACAGACTGATGCAGTCTTACAATGGTCAGAGGCTGCAGAAGCCCCAAGTTCCTTCTGATGCTAGCAGATTTTTTTTTTTTTTTTAATATTTATAGATTTACAAATATTTCGAAGCATGAACACTTGCAAAAGAAAAAGGCAGGGCATAGAAAAAGAACAAATCCAAATAAATAAAGCAAAAAAGAAGAAAAATAGATTTAAGTGCCCTTATCCTACTAGCCCAACAACTATGGGGACCCAAGAAAGGCAAATACAATGATATACGAAGTGTGACAAAAAAGAAACGAGACTGTTCCATAAATGTTTTATTACAAAATCTACAGAGAAATTACGCATTGTCCCCTTCAAAAGTAATCCCCCACCCAGAGTTAATGCTCTTCTGCATTCGCTTCTGCCACATACGGAAATACTCAGTAAAGTCCTCCTCCTTGAGGTCCCTCAGCTCCCTCGTCACAGTGGCCTTGATCTCTTCTACAGAGGCAAAATGAGTTCTTTTGAGTACAGTCTTCAACCTGGGGAAGAGTCAGAAGTCGCACGGTGCGAGATCTGGGGAATAAGGAGGGTGGTCGAGAGCTGTGATCTGTTTGTTGGCCAAGAACTGCCTCACATTGAGCGCGGTGTATGCGGGCGTGTTGTGATGGAACAGCCACAACTTGTCTCTCCACAGAGCCCGCCTGCAGCGCCGAACCCGGTCATGGAGGCGATTGAGGACCTGCTGGTAGAAGTGCTGGTTGACTTTCTGACCCTCAGGCACAAACTCATGATGGACCACTCCCTTCTGATCGAAGAATGCGATCAGCATATCCTTGATTTGGACATGCGCGCTTTCTTGGGTCTGGGTGAGTCGAGTCTTCCACTGCAGGCTCTGTCTCTTGCTTTCAGGGTCATACTGGAAGACCCGAGTCTTGTCGCCTGTGATGACTTGGCCAATGAACTCTGGATCTTCTCCGATCTTCTCTAGCAAGTCTCAACAAACATTGACCCAGTGCTCCTTCTGGTTGTCCGATAAAAGCTTAGGCACCATCTTGGCGCACACCTTCCGCATCCCCAGCTCCTGCACCAAGATGGTCCACATTGACTCCCTGGTTCAGGCTGAGCTCCTCAGTTATCATCCGCACCATCAATCTGCGATCACTCCGCAACAGCTGGTTCACTCTGTCAATGTTCTCAGCCGTCTTTGTCGTGGAAGGCCATCCTGACTTGGGGTCATTCTCCACCTCCTCGCGGCCAGTCTTGAAGCATTTGTGCCACTCGAAGACTAAGGCCTTGACATTGCATCTTCTCTATAAGTCTTTTGGAGAAGTTGGAGACACTCAGTTGGGCCCTTCTCCAACTTAACTAGAAATTTCAAGTTGATTCTTTGCTCCATATTTCTACCACCTCCAGTTGTGTGACAAAGCGATGGAGCAGTGTGCTACAAAAAAACCTGAAAAAGAAAAAGGAGTGAGAGAGATGAAAAATATTATAGCGGAATAGTAGCGAGATGTTGCACAACACAGTGACATAAGCGGTTAGCCAACTGGCATTGAGTCATGGGCGTGGCTGCCACAGTCATTTCTTTTTTGTCACACCTCGTATATCAAATACGAAAAGCACACATAATAAAGGCAGCTTAATCTACAGACCTCATTCACAACTGCTGCAGTTCAAGTCTTTACTCAACTATTCCCTGGGGAATAGTGGTAAGGCGCAGTGGTAGGATTAAAAACCTTCTAAGATCCGGTTTGCCAGTGGTGGGAATTGGCCAGGACAAACTGGTTCCAAGCATTTCCCATGTTTGCAGAACTGGGCCATATAGGTCATGTCAATGCCACATCTTCACTGGTGGGATTCAAAACACCCAAGGGGGCTTTTTCCAAGGCCGCGATCCTCCCGATGCCATCAAAAATACTGTTGAGTGTTTTGAATCCCGCGCCAGTGTAGATGCGGCAGTGACACAGCCTGTTGGGACCAGTTTGACGAACACGGGAAATACTAGGAGCTGGTCCACATAAACCAGTGTAAACCGGCTGAATCCCACCACTGGTAAGACAGGAACTTACAAAGACAACCAGTTGGGAGGGATCGAAAAAAATAAAATCTGACTTCCGGTTTGGCAATGAGTGGGGTCGGATGCAGCTGACTTGGCTCTGGGGCTTTGATCCCCCTCCCGAAAGAGACCGTGGAAAAAAATGGTAATCACTCCTTAGCAAAACTATAATCTTTTGAAGCCTACCAGAGATCCTAAGGCTCAAAATTTTCAGCCGTGGATCAGGCAGATGGAAGCAAAAGCACCTTGGAGGGAGAAGCTGCGGGGACCAGACAGCAAGATGGTGGACCAGGCAGTATCAGAAGGCCCAGATGCTGCAACCATAGCGTTGATGCGAGACTTGAATGATTTCAGGGCCTAACCACTAAACTGGACCTGCTGGCAGCATCAGTGGCAGACTTTACAGGTTGGGTACACCATTTGAAGCAAAGAGTGCCCGGTCTGGAGGATGGTGGGGTAGCCTCGGAACAGCGTCTTAAGGCTCTGGAGGACCTAGTGTGTAAACAGGAACAAAAGACTGATGACTTGGAAAATCGTGGTAGGAAGAAAAATCTTTGTCTAATTGGAATACCAGAGAGAAGGAGAATTGCGAGAAAATTCTTAGAAACATGGCTGCCCCTGGGCCTCCACCTCCCTGCACTAACCGGAAAAGTACAGATAGAGCGAGCGTGCCAGATTGGGATTCAGAGGGTAGGTGAAGCCAGACCCAGGCTGGTGATGGTGCAGTTTTTGAGTTTCCAGCAAAAAGAAACTGTGCTTAGAGCAGCAGGTAACCAGCATAATGTTGAGCATGAAGGCCATAAAATATTAATTTTCCAAGACTTCTCTTCGGCAGTGGCCCTCAAGAGGAAATCCTTTGCAGACATATGTAGTACACCTGCAGGTAAGGGCATACAATTCTCCCTGGTATATCCAATGAAACAGAGTGAGTATTCAGGGACAGCAACGGACTTTCACTTCACCTTAAGCAACTAAGGTCTTTTGAGCAGAGATCACAAAGGAGAATACAGCTGTGGACTCTTGACCAGAGTATTGGAATTTGGACACTGTGACCTCCAGGACAGCAAACCACACTAGGGGCTTGCAATGTCAAGCTCCTGGTGTTGGTACCAGCCAGCAAGTAAAGACTTTGAAGTAATTGGTCAATCAGTGTTTCAAACGGTAACTTATGGTGGACTGCAGCTAATATATGTGATAATGTGTAATCGGCTCGGGGGGCCACTGGAGTGATCTAAAACTCAGCGAGTAACATAGTGCACGAGGGAGATTCCAACAATAGCCCAGACAGGCTTTGGCCAGAGTACACCTTGCTGTGAGTTTGTGACTGTGTATAGAACCCGATGCTTGATCTTTCCTTAGAGCTCGCCTGTCAGAGGTGGGATCCAGGTTTGCAAAGCCTCAATCTTCTGGAATGACTGTTTATTTGCAATTGAAGTCTGCAATTTCTTCTACTAATGTTGGGATGTAGTATAAGATTGGTTCATTGATTGGTTACACTAGGGTGGGGAAGGAGTACTGGTGCACTGGACTGTTTAGGCTACGGGGGGGGGGGGGAGCTTAGAAAGGAGCTGATTAGGGTGTGGGGGAGGAGTAGTGGGCTAGTAGGAGGGTTTGGAATGAAAGAGTGAGGGTGAAGTAAAGTGGGATGGATTAAGACTCAAGTTTCTAGGTTTAGAGGCAGTGAAGAAGGGAGTAATCTCTTTGATGGAGTGGATATGCATTGACTTATTTAGTGAAGGGATGGGGGATGGGCCCTGCATGTCATATGCCGGAAGGCCAGAGGTGAGACGGGCAGATTTGGGAAGACAGAGAGAAGGGAAGGGTTGGCCGAGAAGGAGGGGTAAGGTTCAAAGGACAAGGGAACAGATAGCGGGCTCTAGGGTACAAGGTGGGGAGGGGGAAGGGGAAGGGGGGGAGATAGTCAGGCTACATTGGTATCTCGCTTAACAAAGCCTCATAAGAACATAAGATATGCCATACTGGGTCAGACCAAGGTCCATCAAGCCCAGTATCCTGTTTCCAACAGTGGCCAATCTAGGTCATAAGTACCTAGCAGTCTCCCCAAAAGACACAGGTTCCACAATGCTTGTATTGGGTCAAGCAGTGATATCCTGGGTCCCTTTTAATAATGCTTTATGGACCTTTCCTCCAGGAACTTGCCCAAACCTTTTTTAAACCCAGCTACACTAACAGCATTTACTAAATCCTCTGGTAACAAATTCCAGAGTTTGATTACATGTTGAGTGAAAAAATATTTTCTCTTATTAGTCTTAAATAGGTTACCCTGTAGCTTCATTGCATGTCCCCTAGTCTTTCTATATACTGATGATGTAAACAATCGATCTACATTTACCCGTTCCACTCCATTCATTAATTTATAGACCTCTATCATATCTCCCCTCAACCGTCTCTTTTCCAGGTTGAAGAGCCCTAACCTTTTCAGCCTCTCTTCATAGGTGTATCCTTCCATCCCCTTTAACATTTTGGTGGCTCTTCTCTGTACCTTTTCTAATAACGCTATATCCTTTTTAAAATACGGTGACTAGAATTGCACACAATATTCAAGGTGCGGTCGCACCATGGAATGATACAGAGGCATTATAATATCCTTTGTTTTATTTTCCATTCCTTTCCTTATAATACCGAGCATTTTATTTGCTCTCTTGGCTACAGCTGCACACTGGGTGGTGTGGTGACGAAACTGCTCCAGAGCCCATGGAAATAGAGAAAACACAAACATTTACCTCCAAGCAGAAGGGAAGTACAGGGAGCCGTGACTTTAAAACTTCAGCTAAAGAGAAAAAAAACATACCCAAAGCTGCTGTCTTCAGGCCACGCCCAAGCTCCATAGCAACTAGGGGAGGTAACGAGAGACAGCTGGGGGAGGAGTGGAAAGTTGTAGGGCAGCCCCACTCATTTAAGCCCCAGAGAACAGGAAGTAGGAAGACCAGCAGGGAAACAGAAGCCGAGGAGATCTCGAGAGATACAGAAAGAAGGGATTCTTTCAGAGAGACCGGGAGAGAGAGGTGCTCCAGAGACAGCCTAAGGAAGGATTCCCCTCATAGCCAGCACCACAGTCCTGAACAAAGCCAGTGCTGTAGAGAGACTACAGCTGGCTCTGGAAACAGGAGGTTTTATTCTAAGGAGGCTGCTACCTATAAGCCAGGTACGGGGATAGTCCAGCAAGAGCCATGGCGAAGAGCTTTGTCTCAGGGAAGGCCGGTAAGAAGAATTGTTAATAGAAGGGAGGTGAACCCTTTAGAAGCTTTAAACAGTCTACTGCAAGATAAGGATCTCCAAAGCCCTGCTAACACCCCTGAGTCAAGAGGGAGGTCTCGCTGGGAAAGGGTTTTTAAGCTATTGGAAGAAGTCAAGCCCACGCTATCCCAAGCTGTTGCCAGTCGGGAGACTGCAGAGCCTGACTCTGAAAGCATGCAAGTAGATAATTATGATACTGAAAATGATTCCATAGAATGTGAAATGGATTGTTCTCTCTCTATGAAGGTAGAATGAAAAGCTATAGATTTTAAGCCTGAAGAAAACCCAGAAGTTAATATATTTGAATGTCTGCAGTTAAGAAGGCTAAGAATGTTTGAAAATGAAGTTGCTGCTGTTTTTAAAAGCACATGAAACATTCAAAGGCTTGATTTGAATGTGTCTGGAGCAACTATCTGAAACATATAATAACCAAAGTAAAAAGGAAGCTTTAATGTGCATGTTGTGCAGTTAAAAAGCTGCTGTTTATACCTAAAGTCAGCAAGGGACTGTTAAGTGACATTTTTGTCTGCTGAAGAAAGAAATTGCATTGCTGAAGGAAGCAAGTGTAACTAGTGACACTGTAAAAGTTTTTGTATAGAAGTGATTTTCTTTTGAGGGGAGAAGTATCCCAGTTTATGCGTTGTGCTGAGCTTCTACGGAGGTTCCTTTGAGCAAAGGAAGAAAATAAATTCCGGTGTTGCCTTCAAAAAACCCTCGGCTCAATCATTCATTTGTTCACAACTACAACTCATTGGTCATCAACTACAACTCTCAGAAGCCCCGGCTCTGGGAACCCATATAAAGGGACATTATAAGGCATACCCCCACCTATAGGCAACCGCCTAGGCTGCTGGGAGCTATACCACAGTGGAGGATTTTAACATGTTATCCACGATGACGCCTAAATCGTTTTCCTGGGGGGTGGTGGTTCCTAATGTGGAACCTTGCATCGTGTAAAGCACAGTTACTTACCTGTAACAGGTGATCTCTGGGAACAGCAGGAATAAGTCTTCACATATGGGTATCGTCGGTACCAACGGAGCCTGCGCGGGAACGCTCCCCAGTGTCCAAAAGGAAAGCTTTTGGGAGCATCCCACAGCGCCTGCGCGCTGCCTTCCTGCCTTTCCTAACCGCCTCTCTCCAGTTCGAGTTTTAAAGCTGAGACAAAGAGAGAGAGAGGAAAGCAAAGATAGATAGAGAGATACAACTCCTAGGGGAGGTGGGTGGGTTGTGAAGACTTATTCCTGCTGTTCCCAGAGATCACCTGTTACAGGTAAGTTACTGTACTATCTCCAGGAACAAGCAGGAATGAGTCTTCACATATAGGGACTCGCCAGCTAGAGATGCCTGGGAGATCACCCAGGTTGTGAGTCCCTGGGAAGGGCTCTACCTCCACCTATGAATCTCAGGCATCCAGTCAGGGATGGAGGGTAGGAGTTGATTAGGTATGGAACAGGTGTTGAGACAGCCTGACCAAACAAGGCATCCCGGCGGAAGTCCTTGTCCAAGCAGTAATGGGCTGTAAAGGTATGAACCGAGTCCCAGGTGGCCGCTCGACAGATTTGGTCGATGGACACAGAGTTTAGATGAGCCATAGAGGCTGCCATGGCTCTCACATTGTGAGCTGTGATATGGCCCTCCAGAGAAAGGTTCTTACTCTGGTAGGCGAAAGAAATACACTGAGCAATCCAATTGGACAGAGTTCTCTTAGAGACTGGAAGTCCTAAATGAGAGGGATCAAAAGCAACAAAAAGTTGAGAGGACTTTCTATGTTGCTGTGTCCTTTGTAAGTAGAAAGCAAGTGCTCTTTTACAATCCAGGGTATGAAGATTCCTCTCTGCACTTGATGCGTGAGGTCCTGGAAAAAAGACAAGTAAATACACCTCCTGGTTCAGATGAAAAGGTGAGACCACTTTATGCATAAAGTGTGGATTAGTTCTGAGGACTACCTTGTCATGATGGAACCTTGTATAAGGAGGATTAGCCACTAAGGCTTGCAACTCACTGATACGGTGAGCTGAGGTGACTGCAATTAGAAAAATAACCTTCCAGGAAAGGAATTTCAAGGAGGTAGTGGCTAAGGGTTCAAAGGGTGGCTTCATAAGCTGGCCAAGAACCAGATTCAAGTCCCATGCCACTGGAGGTGGTCTAATGGGAGGTTTAGTCAAAAGAAGGCATCTCATGAATCTTGCTATAAGAGGATGAGAGGAAATAGGTTGTCCATTGAGGGGTTTAAGGGATGCTGCAATAGCACTCAAATGGACTCTAACTGAATTTGTCTTAAGGCCTGCATTGGATAAATGCAGCAAATACTCCAGTAAAGAATTCAGAGGTATTACAAGAGGATTAAGACCCTTCTCTGCACACCAAATGGTAAACCTCTTCCATTTAAAAGCATAGGAACGTCTGGTGGAAGGCTTTCTGGAAGCATGAAGAATATCCTTCACCTGCTGAGAAAGAGGTAAATCTTGAAGGTCTAGGCCTTCAGCAACCAGGCCCTGAGATGAAGGAACTGGGGATTTGGGTGCCACAACGTTCCTTCTTCCTGGGAGAGGAGATCTGGAGCAGACCCCAAGTCCAGGGAGGAAGCTTGAGAGAGATGCAGAAGTAGAGGGTACCACACTTGGCGTGGCCAATGTGGTGCTATGAGGATCATAGACTCCTTGTCTCTCTGAAGCTTGAACAGAGTCTTGGGAATGAGGGGAATAGGAGGAAAGGCATCCCTGGCCTGAACTCCCTGACACAGAATCCTGGAACAGAACCGGGGAAGTTTGGCATTCCACGGACTTGCAAACAGGTCTATGTCTGGGGTTCCCCAAATTCGAAAGATCCTGGCTATGTGGTCCCCATGGAGGGACCATTCGTGTGGAAGCAGAACTCGACTGAGTCTGTCTGCCCAAGAGTTTTGAACTCCTGGAAGATACACTGCCATGAGATGGATTTGATGCTCTCTGGTGAAGGCCCACAATCTCAGAGCTTCGTTGCAAAGCGACAGAGAGCCAGTTCCCCCTGCTTGTTGACATAGAACATGGCTACTTGGTTGTCCGTGTGGATGAGGACGGTCTTGTAGCTGAGCAGGGTGTGGAAGACTCTGAGAGCCAGAAAGATTGCTCTGAGCTCTAAGAGGTTGATATGTAGTGATGTCTCCTGTGGAGACCAGATGCCTTGGGTGGAGAGATCTTGTAGATGAGCTCCCCAACCCTTTGGAGAGACATCTGTGGTAAGGGTTGCTTGGGGTAACACCTGTTGAAAGGGGGACCCCAACAACAGATTTTGAGTGGACTTCCACCAATGGAGAGAGCAAGAGAGGCGACTGAAGGTTGCTATCTTGTCTGACAGGCACCCTGATGCCTGGGTCCATTGGGTGGACAAAGTCCATTGAGCTGCTCTCATGTGAAGGCGAGCATAAGGAACCACATGCACGATGGATGCCATGTGGCCTAACAGTTGTAACATCTCTCGAGCAGTTAAATGGGATTTTAACTGAATCTGTGAGGCTAACTGCACCAAGCGTAGGCAACGGGCCTGGGAAAGATGGGCCCTTGCAGTTGTGGTATCCAGTAAGGCCCCTATGAATTCTAGAGACTGAGTAGGCGTGAGATGGAATTTTGGAATGTTTATAACAAGTCCCAGATACTGAAGAACCCGCCTTGTGCAGGCCAGGGAAGTCTGGGCCTCTGACTGGGATGGAGCTCGAATGAGCCAGTAGTCCAGATATGGGAATACGAATATCCCTAGAGTGCGTAGAAATGCAGTTACTACTGCCATGCATTTTGTGAACACTCTTGGTGCAGAGGCCAGACCGAAAGGAAGCACTTTGTATTGGTAGTGCTTTCCTTGGTAAAGGAACCGAAGGAACCTTCTGTGTGTTGGATGGATGAGGACATGGGTGTACGCATCCTTGAGATCTAGAGAACAAAGCCAGTCCTGACTCTGGAGGTATAGAAGGAGAGTTCCAAAAGAAGTCATCTTGAATTTCTCCTTGCATAGAAACTTGTTCAATTCTCTGTGTAGGGATTATATGGATATGTTCCTGGTTCATAATCACTCAATGGCCTTTATTCTGTTCTGCTCTAATAAAAATATGTCAACCAAACTACTATACAGTGGGCAAGGAGAAGCAGGCCAGCATAAAATCATATAAATCTTTGCACTGCATATTACTGAGCTGGAAGGCCCAGAAATAGTCATGCAAGCACATACACAGGAAACCATGCAAAGAGCATAAGCTGAGCCGTTAGCCCTGAAGACAGTAGACGGTTGACAGTTGGTGAGTATAACCAAGACAGAGGCCTGAGGAATGTTGAAACAGGAACAGAGGGGACAGAAAGGTCAAAGACAGGAAACAGAAGGAGAGAGGAGAGGGGGCCTCACAGAGGGATGAATGTGGAGACTATGCATATACGGAAGTAATACACGGAAGCAAAAAACGTATATAAGTAATATGATTATTATACTCAGGGGGAGGAGGGATTCTGATGTCTGATGACTGACAGAAATTCTCCTCTCCTGCCTGTATTGTTCCATCAGTTTTCTAACAAACAGAGATTCTGATTGCACCTGTACTGACTTTTGGATCTGGACTGTACAGGAAATTAGTGATAATTAGTAATCGGTCTCTTGTGAGTAACAGGGCCTCACAATTGTGCCGAAACCCGGGATTGGGGTACGGGTGGGTCTTATGACCAAGATACAAATTTAAAGATGTGGATTCCCCTCAAGAAAAAAGAGGGAGGTACGTAAAGATTTGGATTCCCCTCAAGAAAGAAGAGGGAGGTACGTTCCCGGTGCGTAGTAGAGACCGGAGGAGAAGAAGTGAGTGACGGATTCCCTAGGATGACGGCGGCTGTGATGACGGCGTCGTGAGTATAAGTATTTTTAACCAAGCTTGGTAAGTGTTGTTTAATTTTTGTTTTTGTTATATGAATTTTTGTTTTTGTTATATGAATAAAGTGTAAGAATCCTTAAATAAAAGGTTGCATGTAGGAATCATGTCTCTGTTTAGGAGAAAGAAAGATGGCAAACAGGACATAATGGTAAATCAAGTTTCCCCAGTGACTCCGGTCGAACGGATGATGAGAGATAATCCCTTATTAGGAAAGGAAATAGAGAAAGTTTTGTCTATTTTTACCCCCACACAGTGAAAACACCAGGTTTACTGATTATAGGCTGAGGGACAGTGAAGGAGAATAAAAGATTTTTCTAAAAGAGAACAATGGAAGAAATCTCCTTATCTGGGATGCTCACAGACCAGAGAGGGTGACAATTAGATCAATTGAAAAGAACTAGTCTAGTTACATAACAGTGTACACATCAATTGTAATTATGGAGTTCTGAACTTTGAGGTTTGTTCTTTGAACATTGCCGATCACCTGGCCAGTGCCTAGCTGTGTTTAATGAATAATTGCTCCTATATGTCACCTGATGAAAGATAGCTAATTGTCTGCAGCAGGATAAGATGGTTGCCTGTTTCAGCTAGAGAGAGGGAGAGGGACTGCTAAGGGATTTTCTTCTGGGAATGGACGCATTACCTAGAGGAAACTCTCGATTGAGCAGTCTTTCTTGTTTGTTTAAATAAAGGATTTATTCAGTCGAAACAGGAGATGAAGTTCAGAACTCTTTTGGTGAAGTATTTTTTCCTCTGTAATTAGCTTGCTAGCTTTCTAGGTACGGAAATGACGCTGAGAGAAAGAAAAAAACTGTTTAGAAAACTTAGGGACCTGATTTCCATTCTATGTGTGATATATTTTAGTTATAAATTGTTATGAATGAATGAATGAATGGGAAGATCTTCCATGCTTTGATATATGATTATTGTTTTGTGGTAATATATATTCTGGAAACAAAATTGCTAATAGAGGAACAATAACAGCTATGATAACTGCAGAGTGTGATTCAAAAGTTATTTTGCTTTTGAAGCAGAATTACCAGTGCAGCCGTGTCCCATCTGGAGGTGCCTGTTTTAATTCTGTATAACACTCATGCAATCAATGCTTTCTTAATTCGATTTTATGATCTCTGAAATTGAACTGCTTAGAATTCTTTGCTACTGATACAACAAAGGAAAACTGTTTCCGTTTTTCCTTTGACCTTCAAAGTAGAGGTTAAGAGCCCTGCAGATAATGTGGTATTCTGGGCCAGTGGTTGCCAGATTGCAACTTGAGAATGGTTTATATCCTGAGTGAATAAGAAGTTAATCATGTTTGGATTTTGTTCTGATTGTTATGCTATTCAGCAAAATTAAAAGTTAAACAGGGATTTTATATCAGTTTTAAATGTCTGCTTCCCCGAACTGTAAGATTCAAGGTAAATTACTGTGTGTGTTGTTAAGCTCTGCACTGATGACTGATGAACAGGCCAGTGCCACCATGGGCGTTCACTCATCTTCCCAGTTTTTATTTGCTACGATATTGGATTTTAGGATAAATTCACCTGTTTTTAAAGTTATGTGTTAGTGTCCAGAGCAAAAGTGTACTTTTTTTTTGGAAGTCTTTTAAATTTCAGTTCCAGGAGTTCTGTCTTTAGTTGCTGTTTAGAATGAGCACATATGTCCATTCAAAACTACACCAATTAAGTTAGTTGGACTGGGACACTGTTTAAGAATCTAAATTTATATTTTCCTTCTGCCTCCCATTTGTTTGACTTTTAACAATTGTTTTAGAAGCAGGATTAGCTGTTGTGTGTGAGCAGCAATCCCAGAATGCAATCCAAGAAGAAGAAGGGGGAGGGAAATAGCATTCTTTTGTTTGTGCTTGTAGATTTCAGGCTACTGAATTGGTGGAGCGAGTGAAAGACATTCTGATAAGAAGTTATTTCAGATCTGATGCAGCACACCTGTGGACAACAGTGACCCCGACTGCAACTACATAATGCTGACTTTTGTGTGACCTTTTGAACTGGTTCAAGCTTGTTTGCAATTTATATAGAATGGTATAATGGTATAAACAGTATTGTGTGTTCTCTCCTTCTGCTCTCTCTGGAGAGTGGCAAGTGTCTGCTGCATTATGTTTTAAATGCTATCATGTATCCAGGAATATATGCCTGGAAGCTAGTGTATCAGGCTGTATTTCTGCTCTTTTTCGAAGCCATGCTTTAGGCTTACCTCTTTAAAGCTACTTTTGAATAAGTGATTCCCACATTGTCTATTTGATTTGGCTAATTACATTAGGGAGGTTCGACCAGAACCTTGGCTTCGGATCGCGTTTCAAGAAATTGTTGATCGGGTGGCTCTACTTCCTTCCTGCTGCTAAACCTGCTCCTCGGGACACCATCTGTTTCCTTCATCCTGATGGACAATTAGTTTTACTTCTGCGTGTTCACAATTCAACCCACATCTCCAAAGAAGTTCTCACTTCAACCCCCTGCCTTGAACTGAAATCGGGACAGTCTGCTGATCTTTTTGTTACCCTTGTGTTCTCCATTGCTATTAAACGTAGGTTAGCTGCTGAACTTCCTTGGTACCTTTCCAGACCCCTGCCATAACTGCTGAACTGGTATGGCTATACGCCGTCTGCAATGCTTACTGTATGTTCAAATGAAAGCTGTTATTGATTCTATTAGTAAGTTGTCAGAGTCCCTAGAACAAAATACACAAATGACTCTACAAAATAGACAGGCACTAGATTTGCTCCTTGCATCTGAAGGAGGCCTTTTGCTCTTTTATTAATGCCACTATTTGTTGTATAGTCATAGCGAATCATTCAGTGTTTGTGCTTAATGCTATGGATAAAATACGCCACCTGTCAGATTTACATATTGATGACTTTAAGGGAGGACTGAATGTAGGTAATTGGTTAACATGCCATACACATGTGAATGCTTCCTATGCCACGGTCTCCACTTCTGAATTCTCTGACTTGGTCTTATCTCCTCCACAATAAAAAAAAAAATGGAAGAATTGTAGGTATTATAAGGATATGTTCCTGGTTCATAATCACTCAATGGCCTTTATTCTGTTCTGCTCTAATAAAAATATGTCAACCAAACTACTTTACAGTGGGCAAGGAGAAGCAGGCCAGCATAAAATCATATAAATCTTTGCACTGCATATTACTGAGCTGGAAGGCCCAGAAATAGTCATGCAAGCACATACACAGGAAACCATGCAAGAGCATAAGCTGAGCCGTTAGCCCTGAAGACAGTAGAACGGTTGACAGTTGGTGTGTATAACCAAGACAGAGGCCTGAGGAATGTTGAAACAGGAACAGAGGAGACAGAAAGGTCAAAGACAGGAAACAGAAGGAGAGAGGAGAGGGGCCTCATAGAGGGATGAATGTGGAAACTATGCATATACGGAAGTAATACATGGAAGCAAAAAATGTATATAAGTAATATGATTATTATACTCAGGGGGAGGAGGGATTCTGATGTCTGATGACTGACAGAAATTCTCCTCTCCTGCCTGTATTGTTTCATCTGTTATCTAATAAACAGAGATTCTGATTGCACCTGTACTGACTTTTGGATCTGGACTATACAGGAAATTAGTGATAATTAGTAATCGGTCTCTTGTGAGTAAACAGGGCCTCACATCTGAGATCTAGGATGGGTCTGTAACCCCCTGTTTTCTTTGGGATGAGAAAATAGGGGGAGTAGAACCCTGAGCCCTGTTGAAGAAGGGGTACTTCTTCTATTGCCCCTTGGGCAAGAAGGGTAGCAATCTCCTGACCCAGAAGGTCAAGGAGAGATGTTGGAGAATTGAACTGTTTCACCATGGTGTGAGGGGGAAGGTTTAAGAAATGAAGCTTGTACCCATCTCTTATGATGGAGGGTCCATTGCTCTGCTGTGATTTGTTCCCATCCGGGAGCAAAATAAGCTAACCTTCCTGGAATGGTGAGAGGCTCTAGAGTTTCTAGAGCCAGAAAGGCTAAGTTCTCTAGGTGTAAGTCAAAGGCCCTGAGGAGGCTGAGGCTGTTGGGCCGTAGCAGTCCTGGCAGCCTTAGGCTTGGCCTGTTTTGGTTGTTGCTGTCTCTTTGTAGCAAAACGACCTGCAGAAGAGGCCTGACCATAAGCAGAAGAATATTTCCCTTTTTTGGGGAAAAAATCCTTTTGAACAACCTCTTTCTAAAAGGAGCAGAAGTATACTTGGAAAGTCTATCTAAAGCAGAGTTTTCAGCATCCATCTGGTTGGCCTTTGCTTGCCAATCTTTGCCAAAAAGGTTTTCACCTGTACAAGGAAGGTTACCTAGTCCATCCTGAACCCAGGACTCCAAATCATAAGCTTGTAACCAAGCAACTCTGCGTGCACCTATAGCGATAGCCGAGGCTCTGCTGGCACCTTCAAAAGAGTCAAAGGCTGCACGGTTGGAAAACTTAGAAATATCCTGGGCATGTTTAAGCCAGGTGAGAAACTCTTCCCTTTTATCTTCTGAAATAAAAGGAGATAAGGTTTGCAGATGATCTGTAACTTCCTTTAGAAACATCCCCATATAGAGGCTATAGGAGTTGATTCTGGCCACAAGCATACTGGCCTGGAAGATTCTCCTGCCAAAGGCATCTAAGGTTCTGCATTCTCTTCCTGGTGGAGTAGAAGAGTGCCTTTTTGCACTCTTGATCTTTTTCATAGCAGACTCCACAACAATAGAGTGATGAGGAAGCTGAGTCTTATGAAAACCAGGACAAGGAGGAACACGATACATGGTGTCCAACCTACGAGAATGAGGGGAGGTGGTAAGAGGAGTCTCCCATATGCCCAACATGTGATCATATAGAATCTCATGAATTGGTAAAGTGGCTGCCTCTTTAGGAGCCTTAGGATATTGTAAAATATTTAATTTTTTGGCTCTAGGCTCAGTCTCAGAGGCCACTGAGATGGAAAGGCCCCTGCCACCTCCCTGATGAAGTCTTGAAAGGACAAGTCTTCTGGAGGAGACATGCTCCTTTTTGGAGAAGAGGGTTCCTGAGGAAGGATCCACGATGCTTCAATAGAGGCCTCTGATTCATCAGAGTCTTCAGAGGAATCGAAGTATCGTCTGTCTGGATGCTGTTGCAGAGCCTGATATGCGTACCGGGGGGTATCGACATAGGGGGTAATCGGTACCGATTCGGTACCGAAGGGCATCACAGCACAGTGTACCGCTGCCGTCGACGTGGATGTCGATGCAATCGGTACCGGCACCGGAACCGATATCGGGTCCGGTACCGGAATCGGTACCGACAACGAAGCTTGTTGTGGTACCGAAGGCGTCACAGCTTGAATGAATGCCGTGATGGCACGCTGCATGGTCAGAATATTCTGATCCATCGACGCCACCAATGTCTTGATGTCGGTACTGGTGTGAACCGCCGGTACCCCAGAACATTGTAACAGGTGATTGGTCAAGGCCGAGCCATCGATGTCAACCTGTGACCCCATAGATAAAGCTTTGGAAGCCGGAGCCTCCCGCCGGGGTAATTTTGCCGGTGTGGATTCCTCGAGAGCAAGCCCGGGGGCATCTCGATACTTGGAAGGAGATGTACTCTTCGAGGACCGGCCAGATTTAAGTTTGGTTACCTGAGATCCATGGAGGAAGAAGCAGCCCTGGAAGACGTCGATGCCACAGAAGCTGCATCAGAGGGAAACAGGGTACTGAGCTTGGCTGCTCGATTCTGTAAACCTCTTTTAGACATCATGGAACAGGACTCACAGTCCGTGATGGAATGGTCAGGACCTAAACATTTAAGACACCAGTCGTGGGTGTCGGTGACAGAAATAGTGCTACTGCACTTCGTGCACTTTTTGAACCCGGAGGCGGGCTTTTCCATGAGGAAAAATTTTCTGTAGGCCTAAGGCCACAGAAAGAAAAAAGAAATGCACTGAAGTAGAAGAGAGTAGGTTTTTTGTTTTGTTTTTTTTAAGAAAGAAAGAAAAAACCGGCGGTACCGGTTTGGAGTCGAGAAGGCAGACACGCGACTAAAGAAATAAAAGAAAAAATAAGAAATTCTTCAGCGGTGACAGGAAACATGACCTGCTGGCTCCGCGGAAAAAGAAGAACTGGAGAGAGGCGGTTAGGAAAGGCGGGAAGGCAGCGCGCAGGCGCTGTAGGATGCTCCCAAAAGCTTTCCTTTTGGACGCTGGGGGGCGTTCCCGCGCAGGCTCCGTCGGTACCAACGATACCCATATGTGAAGACTCATTCCTGCTTGTTCCTGGAGATCTATAGTTTGGGTTGTATTTTCCTAGGTGCATAACTTTGCACTTCTCCACATTAAAATTCATCTGCCATTTGGATGCCCAGTCTTCCAATATATCAAGATCCTCTTGCAATTTTCCACAATCCTCATGGGTTTTAACAACTTTAAATAGTTTTGTGTCATCTTCAAATTTGATAACCTCACTCGTTATTCCCTTTTCCAGGTCATTTATGAATATGTAAAAAAGCAGCGGACCCAGCACAGATCCCTGGGGTACACCACTATTCACCTTTCTCCATTGGGAAAATTGGCCATTTAGCCCTACCCTCTGCTTTCTACCTTTTAACCAGTTTCTGATCCACAATAGTACACTGCCTCCTATCCCATGACTTTTTAGTTTTGCCAAATGTCTTTGATGAGGGACCTTGTCAAAGGCTTTTTGAAAGTCCAGATACACTATATCAACCGACTCACCTTTGTCTACCTGTTTATTCACACCTTCAAAAAACCATAACAGATTAGTAAGACAAGATCTTCCTTGACTAAAGCCATGTTGACTGTCTCCCATTAAGTTATGACTATCTACATGTTCAGTAATTTTGTTCTTTATGATGGTTTCTACCATTTTTTCCCTGTACTGACGTCAGGCTCACAGGTCTATAGTTTCCCGGATCACCCCTGGAACCCTTCTTAAAAATTGGCATTATATTGGCCATCCTCCAATCTTCAGGTATTACAGATGATCTTAATGATAGTTCACAGATTACTAATAGCAGGTCTGGAATCTCATATTTCAGTTCTTTCAACACCCTTGGATGTATACCATCCAGTCCAGGTGATTTTGCTACTCTTCAGTTTATCAAATACTTTTAATACATCTTCCCAGTGTATTGATATTTCTCTCAATTCTTTCACAGTATCACCTTTAAATACCACTTCAGTCATGGGTAACATCCCTACATCTTCCTTAGTAAAGACCGAAGCAAAGAATTCATTCAGTGTCTCCACTATGGCCTTGTCCCCTCTTAGTGCCCCTTTTACCCCTCTATCATCTAATGATCCAACTGGCGCTCTGTTGGGTTTTTTGCTACGAATGTACTTGAAAAGGTCTTTATTATGCGTTTTTGCTTCCAGAGCAAGCTTCTTCTCAAATTCTCTCGTTGCCTGCCTTATCGATGCCTTGTATTTAACTTGCAGGTGGCTTGGGCTGTTTCCAGTTTTTGTCATTTGGCTCTTTTTTCCATTTCCTGGAAGATGCTTTTTTGGCAACAGCAGCCTCTCTGACCTCACCTTTAAACCATGTTGGTAATTTTTTGGACTTCCTTCCACTTTTCTTAAGGCGTGGAATACAGTTGTTCTGGTCTTCCAAGACAGTATTTTTAAACACCCCCCAAGCTTGATGCCTTTAAACTTTGCAAACTGCTCCTTTTAGTTTTTCTTAACTATTTTCCCTCCTCATTTTATCATAGTCTCCATTTTGAAAGTTAAAAGGTAGTACTGTGGATTTCCTTACCATCCCTCCTCCATTAATTAAAGTAAATGCAATCATGCTATGATTATTGCCAAGTGGCCCCAATATCCTTACCTCTTGCACCAGATCTGGTGTTTCATTAAGGGCTAGGTCCAAAATGGCTTCCCCTTCTGTTCAGTTCATGAACTAACTGCTCCAAGAAGCAGTCATTTATTTCATCTAGAAACTTTATCTCCCTAGCATGTCCTGTCATGACACTGACCCAGTCGATACTAGGGTAACTGAAATCACCCATTATTATTACTGTTCTGTAACATTTGTTATCTTCCCTGATTTCTTTGAGCATTTCATCATTCATTTGTTCATTCTGACCAGGCGTCGATAGTACACACCCACTGCCATCACCTTCCCCTTTTTTACATGGAATTTCAATCCATAGAGCTTCTACAGCAAATGTTTCCTGCAAAACTTTATCCTTTGTGACTCAATGCCCTCTCTAACATAGAGCACAAACCCTCCACCAATTTGATCTGCTCTATCATTACGATATAGTTTGAACCCAGGTATCACAGTGTCCCACTGGGGTCCTCCTTCCACCATGTCTCATATATCAATCATATCTAATCTCTCATTTAGTGCAATATATTCTAAACTCTCCCATCTTATTTTTTGGACTTCTAGCATTTGCATACAAGCATTTTAGAGACTGCATTTTATTCATATTCCTTCCTGCTTGTTCACATAGAACATGGCTACTTGATTGTCCATGTGAATGAGGACTGTCTTGTAGCTGAGCAGAGTGTGGAACACTCGAAGAGCAAGGAAGATTGCTCCGAGCTTCAGAAGATTGATGTGTAGATGAGTCTCCTGTGGAGTCCAGGTGCCCTGGGTGGAGAGGTTTTGTAGATGAGCTCCCCAACCCACTGGTGAAGCATCTGTTGTGAGAGTTGCTTGGGGTGAAGGTTGTTGAAAAGGGGACCCCAGCAACAGGTGTTGAGTGGACTGCCACCATTGGAGAGACAAAATAAGGCAATTTGTGTCTGCTATTTTGTCTGACAGGCATCCTGATGCCTGGGTCCACTGAGTGGATAAGGTCCACTGGGCTGCTCTCATATGGAGGCGAGCATAAGGGACCACATGTACGGTAGAAGCCATGTGGCCTAGCAGTTGTAACATTTCTCGAGCAGTGAGATGAGGCTTCAGCACTGCTTGAGAGACTAACTGCACCATGCGAAGGCAACGGGCCTGGAAGAGATAGGCCCTTGCTTTTCTGGTATCCAGGAAAGCTCCTATGAACTCTAGAGACCGAGTGAGAGTTAGACTGGATTTTGGGATGTTTATGACCAGACCCAAATACTGAAGGATACCATTGTGCAAGATAGAGAAGTCCTGGCCTCTGACTCTGATGGGGCTTGAATGAGCCAGTCGTCTAAGTAGGGGAAGACGAATATTCCTAGAGTGCGAAGAAATGCTGTTACCACAGCCATGCATTGCGT
Source organism: Ichthyophis bannanicus (assembly GCA_033557465.1). Classification (NCBI taxonomy): domain Eukaryota; kingdom Metazoa; phylum Chordata; class Amphibia; order Gymnophiona; family Ichthyophiidae; genus Ichthyophis; species Ichthyophis bannanicus. Next base: position 167,030,902 of record CM066035.1, on the reverse strand, counting down.
GAACACCCTTGGTGCTGAGGCCAGGCCAAAAGGAAGCACCCTGTATTGGTAGTGCTTTCCTTGAAAAAGGAACAGAAGGAATTTTCTGTGAGTTGGATGGATGAGAACATGAGTGTACGCATCCTTGAGATCTAGAGAACAAAGCCAATCCTGACTCTGAAGGTATGGCAGCAGGGTTACCAGAGAAATCATTTTGAATTTCTCTTTGAACAGGAATTTGTTCAATTCTCTGAGATCCAAAATGGGTCTGTGTCCTCCTGTTTTTCTTTGGGATACGGAAATAGGGGGAGTAAAACCCTGTACCCTGCTGAAGAATGGGTACCTCTTCTATTGCCCCTTGGGCAAGAAGCATGGTGACCTCTTGATCTAACAGGTTGATGAGAGAGGTCTGAGAATTGAACTGTCTTACCACTATAGGAGGGGGCAAGCGGAGGAAGTGAAGCTTGTACCCCTCTGTTATAATGGAAAGAGTCCAATGTTCTGCTGTAATTTGCCCCCATCTGGGGGCAAAGTGGCACAACCTCCCTGGAATGGTGGAAGGTTCTGGTCCACTGAGGGCCAGGAAGTCTAAGTTCTCTAGATGGAAGTCAAAGGCCTTGAGGAGGCTGAGACTGCTGAGACAGTTGAGGCTTAGCAGTCTTTGGCTTTCCTTTGTTTAGGTGGTTGCTGACTCTTCCGGACAGGCTGACCTGCAGAACGTCCCTGCTGATAAGAGGGATAAAACCTCTTTTTTTTGGAAAAGAATGGTTTTTTGAAAAATTTCTTTCTTGCAGGATCAGCTGTGGCTTTGGATAACCTATCCAAAGTGAAGTTATCAGCATCCAACTCATTGGCCTTTTCATGGCAATCTTTGCCGAATAGATTCTCACCTGTACAAGGAATATTGCCCAGTTTATCCTGCACCCAGAGCTCCAAATCGGATGCCTGGAGCCAGGCAATTCTATGTGCACCTATGGCAATGGCAGAGGTTCTGCTTATGCACTCAAAACAGTCAAAAGCTGCACGATTGACAAATTTAGGAACATCCTGGGCATGTTTAACCAGTGTGAGAAAATCCTGCCTCTTATTTTCAGGAAGAAGAGGGCTCAAGACTTCTAAATCCCCTGTGACTTCCTTAAGGAACATTCCCATATATAAAATATAGGAACTGATCCTGGCAGAAAGCATGGAAGTCTGAAAGGTATGACGTTCAAAGGCATCCAAAGTTCTACACTCACGTCCTGGAGGATTAGAGGCATGCCTCTTCGCACTTCTGATCCTTCTCATAGCTGACTCCACTACAATACAGTGGTGAGGCAGCTGAGTCTTCTGGAAACCAGGATAGGGAGGAACCCGATACATGGTATCCAGACGATGGGAGTGAGGTGAGGTGGTCAGGGGGGTTTCCCCCACATTCTTAATATGAGATCATGTAAGATCTCATGGATAGGCAAGGTAGCTGCCTCTTTAGGAGCTTTGGGATACTGCAGAATCTCCAACTCCTTTGCCCTGGGCTCTGTTTCAGGAGCCACAGTAATGGACAGACCTCGAGCCACCTCCCTGATAAAATCCTGAAAGGAGATATCTTCTGCAGCAGACATCCTCCGTTTGGGAGAGGAAGGCTCCTCAGGGAGAAGCATTCCAGTACCAACAGAACTGTCAGAATCCTCAGAGTCCTCCAAGGATTCAAAGAACCTTCTGTCTGGATGCTATTGTAGAGCACGATACCCGTATCGACCGAAGTCGGTACCAGGGGGAATCGTTACCAGTGTATCAGTACCGGAGGGCATGGCTTGACTGGGTGCCGGCAATGCGGACACCGAAGTTGATGCCGATGCTATCGGTACCAGTAACCGATGCCGGAGCCGGAGCCGGAGCCGGTACCGGCGAATGGTCTGACGCGGTTCCGAGGGTGTCGATGTCGCAAGGAGAGCCACCAGACTGCATTCAATAGCCAGAAACCTCTGGTCTATCGACGCTGCCGATGCCTGGGTATCGGTACCGGAGAAGACAGCCGGTACCCCAGAGCATGGCACCATAGTTCTGCCGAGGTTGAGGCCTCGAGAATGTCCTGGAGCCCCGATAATGCTTTGGAAGCCGAAGCCCCCCACCGGGGCAATTTTGCCGGTGCAGAATCCTCAAGGGCAACGCCAGAGGCATCTCGATGCTTAGAAGGAGATATACCCTTTAAGGACCGGCGGGCCTTATGTTTAGTTACCCGAGATCCATGGGAGGAAGACGAAGCCCTGGAAGACAACGATGCCACCGAGGCTGCATCTGAGGAAAGAGGGTGCTAAGCTTAGCAGCCCGGTTTTGTCGACCCCTCTTGGACATCATGGCACAAGCCATACACTCCGAGATGGAGTGGTCAGGACCTAAACATTTAAAGACACCACTCATTGGTGTCGGTGACGTATATGGTACCGCCACACTTGGTGCACTTCTTAAAACCCGAAGCAGGTTTTTCCATAATGGAGGAAATTTTGGGCTTAAGGCCCAAAATGGCGCGAGCACCTGAGGAGAAAAAATTTGGAAAAAAAGAACTAAATATATATATTTTTTTTCTAAAAGAAAGAAAGAATCACCGGCAGTACCGGTGTAGCGTCGAGGAAGGCAGACGCGACCACAAAAAAATAAAAGAAGGAGAAAAAAATTTCTGCGGTGACAGGAACAACGACCTGCTGGCTCCGCGGAAAACGAAGAACTGGAGAGAGGCAGTTGGGAAAGGTGGGAAGGCAGCATGCAGGCGCTGTGGGATACTCCCAAAAGCTTTCTAATTGGATGCTGGGGTGCGTTCCCACGCAGGCTCCGTCGGTACCGACGATACCCCATATGTGAATTCTACATTCCTTCTTGTTCCTGGAGATTGCTTTTCACTCCTATTCTTTTTTGTTTTCTCTTCCCTTTTAGCTCTTTTTTCTTATTTACGTTTGTGGTTTGTTATAAGAGGAATACGAAAGGGGGTGGGTGGGAGGTAGTGCTTGTTACTCAGTTTGGGTTTTCTTATTACATTTGGTGTGGATAATGGATTGTGAAGGTAGGATTGATGAGGGGAGGGGGATGGGCATGTGAATCTGCCGGAGTATGGGGATGGCTGTGGAGGTTGCAGTGGTTGTGGGATGGAGAGGGGATAGTAGGAGGCCTGGAGAGAGGGGGCAGGGCAGATGGGTGGATCAGGGAAGAAACAGTGAGGGGGTAGTGAATGTGTTGTGTGAGAGTGGGGGGGGGGTCCCTGTCATATCTTTAAGTGACCATGCATATGGGGGGAGACGGGGTTAGTTGAAGTAATGGGTGAAGGGGGGAGCTAATGGGGTGTGGAGTACATGCCAACTGTGTGGGATTCTTGATGATGCAGTGCATGTTGGGTATGACTGCAAGATTGTGGGGGGGGAACTATGCTGGGGGAGAACTATGCTTGGGGAGGGGTGAGGGTTTTCCAACATGTTAGAGTTGGTTATGTTTGCTTGGAAGACTCTGCTTGGGATGTGGGCTGAGGATTATATTGTGAAATGTAGTGGGCTGGGATCGCCGATTAAGCACTACAAGATTCTCTAAGCACTGGCACGCCAGCAATGTGAAGTGGCCTTTCTACAGGAGACCAAACAAGATGTATTAGGAACATTCTAAACTGAAGAGGGATTGGGTGGGACAGGTATTTGGTATGCCATCAGAGGGTAAAAAAGGTGAGGTTGCTTCTTTGTTCATTAAGGTTTATTCTGAGTGTACAAAGGAGCTTTACAATAGCGGTGGGCGTTATTCTCAGTGGGAATCTCAAGTGGCTTCCGATAATGCTTTGTAATTTCTACAGCCCTAATATATCTGATCCACAGTTTTTTGCAAGAGTAGCATCAGAACTGCAGCAACTGGCTGATTGTCGGAGGGCACCTGAATGGTGTGTTGGACCTATTGGTAGACACATCAACATGGTGGGTTGGGGGAAGAGGGCAGGGGTTACTCACATCTTGCAGAGACTACAGAGCTGGCTCGACCTGGTTGATGCTTGGCGTTTGCTACGCCCAATGGAATGGGATTATAACCATCTATCCAAGACACATGAGACGAGTTCATGGACTATCTGCTTCTATCTATGCCCCTTTTTGATTTGGTGGAGGATGCTGCTATTGGTCCTAGTGAAATCTCAGACCATGCAATGGTGTGGATTGATCTCTCATGTAGAATATGAGACAGAGATGTGCGCATTTGGAATTTCCCTTTAGAATTGTATCGTGATGGGCAGTTTGCTCCACACCTGTGGGAGAGATGGAGAAACTAGTGTCATAATGCTCAACATGCAGATAAGTTTTAATTGTTTTGGGAGAATGCAAAAGTTGCTTTGCGACGAGACATCCTATGCAGTGCAGCGACAGAAAGTTTTAAATGCTCAGGTAAATTGGTTGGAACAGCAGGTGGTGGTGAACAGGAAATGCTGTGCGTGATTTCATACAGAGGGGAATTGTACTTGCCTCTTAGGGATGCAAGCGGCTCTGAATAAGTCTTACATCAGAGGGTGATTAAATTTTTAATGTTCTACAAATTCCAGTTGTTTCAATATGGGGACAAAAATGGCAAATTGCTGACCCACTGTTTAAAAGGTTCTCAAAGATCCTGTTTTGTGATGGCTTTATGGGATGGGTGGGAAGCTCTCCATAACAATATCAAGGAGATGGGGGATTTTTTGTGAGTTTTTTTCAGAACCTATATACAGGGGAATCTGCATCCCCTTCTCTGATATCTGTCTATCTTCAGGGCGTGGTCTAACGCCGGATTACTGAGCAGAAAGTGAGCCTGTTGTGGGCCCAGATCTCTGCAGAGATGGTGCAGAAGGGAAAAAAAGGGGCACAGTGCTGTAAGACCCCAGGGATCTGCTGAGTTCAGTTCAGAGTTCTATAAGTTGCTGGAGGGCCAGCTGGTGCCTCCTATAGTAGCAATGTTTCAGCAACATATCGATAAAGGGGAATTTGCCTATCATGTTAATTGGGCTTATATTACACTTATCCCAAAACCAGAGAAAGATCTGCTGAAGGCAGTCATAGTGTCCTATATCTTTTTATTTTTTCAATTTTATCTTTATTAAATTTCATAATATATAATCAAGGCATAATCTTGTACAGAAAAAAGAAACTCATGAAAAGTTTACAATAAAGAAATCAATTACAACAAGAAATCAGAGAGAATTCCCTACAAGTCCACATATATGGGGGGAAGGGGGAAGGGTGGGTAAGGAAAAGAAACAAGGAGGGAAGTATACAACCCCATAAATCAGGAAAACGAAGCAGACAGACAGGGCGTGCTGGCCTGGGCATTATCCATTTATAACATTAAGTCACCTCTACAAGAGGAGCAACCCCAGATGGCATGGGTATCCTTGCATTAATGAGAGCAGCTGAGCCGACCAGTTGAAAAAAGATGTAACACACTGACATATAAGATTAAACATTTACAAGGAAACTCAGTAGAAAAAAGTACCTAATTGCAATATGTCCTACTTCAGCAAAAGAAATTGCTTACACTGTTTCAGGGTCTCTTTCGCTAAGTCAGGAAAAATAGAGATGGAAAGCCAACAAAGTTCCTGATCTGGAAGCCCTAATTGTGGAAATGGACTTGCACACATTGTGCCCATTACAGAAACATGGTTTAACGAGTCGCATGAATGGAATATAGCCATAGCTGGCTATAATCTATTTAGAAGAGATAGAGAAGGTAGGAAAGGAAGAGGAGTAGCCCTGTATGTCAAAAGCAATATTAAAGCTGCTGAAATGCAGGGGATGTGGGAAAAGAAGCAGCGCTCTGGATTGTGTTGGAAAGAGGAGATGGCGCTGTTATCCATACTGGTGCAGTCTACAGGCCTCCAACTCAAAACAAAGAAATGGATAGCGACTTGACTGTTGATATTACAAAGATAGCCATGAAGGAGGAAGTGATCATATTGGGTGGCTTTAATCTACCCAATGTGGACTGGAGTGTTCCTTCTGCAAATCTGGAAAGCAGTAAAAAAAAATTGTGGATGCCTTTCAAGATGCGTTACTTAAACAAATGGTGATGGAACCAACCAGGGAGAGCTCCGTGCTGGATTTAGTGCTCACCAATGGAGATAGCATGTCGAACATCCATGTGGGTGCCCATATGAGCAGCAGTGATCATCACACAGTATAGTTTGAGATAAAAGCCAAGGTGGAATCCAATCACAGCAAACTCAAGTCTTAGACTTCAAAAATGCTGACTTCAGTAAAATGGCCAAGTACCTGAAGGAGGAGTTGGTAGGGTGAGAGGGGTTAAGGGAAGTGGAATTGCAATGGGCTAAACTATAGAAAGCAAAAAAATGTGCAATAGATACATACGTAAGGAAAGTAAATAGAAACAAGAGCAAAATGAAACCTATTTGGTTCTCCAAAGAAGTGGCTGGGCAAATAAAGGCAAAAAACACAGCTTTCACAAAATTCAGAAGCTTGCAAACAGAGGAAAACAGAAAAGAATACAAGATCAAACTAAGAGAGACAAAAAGAAAAATAAGGATAGCAAAATCTAAGGCAGAAGAAAAGATGGCTAAAGATGTGAAGTGTGGCGACAAGACTTTTCTCAGGTATATTTGGGAGAGGAGGAAAATCAGAGGTGGAATTGCAGGACTCAAAGGTGCTGGGAACGGATTCATGGAAAGTGACATAGAAAAAGTGACAATGCTAAACAAATACTTCTGCTCTGTTTTCAACAGAGAAAATCCTGGAGAAGGACCACCTGTGATTACACAAAAGTTACAGGACCCACCTGTGATTACACAAAAGTTACAGCGCAGTAATAATAATGGGTGATTTCAATTACCCCGGTATCGACTGGGTCAGTGTCATGGCAGGACATGCTAGAGAGATAAAGTTCCTAGATGAAATAAATGACTGCTTCTTGGAGCAGCTGGTTCATGAACCGACCAGAGGGGAAGCCATATTAGACCTAGTCCTTAGCGGAACACCAGATCTAGTGCAAGAGATAAGGGTGTTGGGGCCACTTGGCAATAGTGATCATAGCATGATCGCCTTTGATGTAATTAGTGGAAGAGGGATAGAGTAAGGTAATCCACAGTACTACCTTTTAACTTTTGAAAGGGAGACTATGATAAAATGAGGAAAAGAGTTAAGAAAAAATTAAAAGGAGCAGTTGCAAAGGTTAAAGACTTACATCAAGCTTGGGTGTTGAAAAATACTATCTTGGAAGCCCAGACCAGCTGTATTCCACGCTTTAAGAAAAGTGGAAGGAAGTCCAAAAAACTGCCAGCATGGTTTAAAGGTGAGGTCAGAAAGGCTGTTGCCAAAAAAGCATCTTTCAGGAAATGGAAAAAAGAGACAAACGACGAAACCTGGAAACAGCAAAAGCACTGGCAAGTCAAATGCAAGGCATTGATAAGGCAGGCAAAGGGAGAATTTGAGAAGAAGCTTGCTGCCGAAGCAAAAGAGCGAAATACAGACTTTTTCAAGTACATTCACAGCAAAAAACCTGTGAGAGTGTCAGCTGGTCCATTAGATGATAGAGGGGTTAAAGGGGCAGTAAGAGGCGACAAGGCTATAGCAGAGAGACTGAATGAATTCTTTGCTTCGGTCTTTACTGAGGAAGATGTAGGGATGTTACCCACGACTGAAGTGGTATTTAAAGGTGTGGAAGAACTGAAGGAAATATCGAAACACCGGGAAGATGTATTACAACTATTAGATAAACTGAAGAGTAGCAAATCACCTGGGCCGGATGGTATACATCCAAGAGTGTAGAAAGAACTGAAATATGAGATTGCAGACCTGCTATTAGTAATCTGTGAACTATCATTAAAATCATCTCTAATACTTGAAGATTGGAGGATTGCCAACCTAACACCAATTTTTAAAAAGGGTTCCAGGGGTGATCCAGGAAACTATAGACCAGTGAGCCTGACGTCAGTACCGGGAAAAATGGTAGAAACCATCATAATGAATAAAATTACTCACCATGTAGATAGTCATGGCTTAATGGGAGACAGCCAACATGGCTTTAGACAAGGAAGATCTTGTCTTACTAATCTGTTATGTTTTTTTGAAGGTGTGAATAAACAGGTGGACAAAGGTGAATTGGTTGATATAGTGTATCTAGACTTTCAGAAAGCCTTTGACAAGGTCCCTCATCAGAGACTTTTAGCAAAACTAAAAAGTCATGGGATAGGAGGCAGTGTACTATTGCGGATCAGGAACTGGTTAAAAGATAGAAAGCATAGGGTAGGGCTAAATGGCCAATTTTCCCAATGGAGAAAGGTGAATAGTGGTGTACACTGGATCTGTGCTGGGTCCGCTGCTTTTTGACATATTCATAAATGACCTGGAAAGTGGAATAACGAGTGAGGTTATCATATTTGCAGATGACACAAAACTATTAAAAGTTGTTAAAACCCAAGAGGAGTGTGGAAAATTGCAAGAGGATCTTGATAAATTGGAAGACTGGAATCAAAATGGCAGATGAAATTTAATGTGGACAAGTGCAAAGTTATGCACCTAGGGAACAACCACCCAAACTATGGTTCCACGATGCAAGGTTCCACATTAGGAACCACCACGCAGGAAAAAGATTTAGGCATCATTGTGGATAACATGTTAAAACCCAGTGTGCAGCGGCAGCCAAGAGAGTAAATAGAATGCTAGATATCATAAGGAAAGGAATGGAAAATAAAACAAATGATAGATTGGTGGAAGACTGATCAACAACCTTCGCTATGCTGATGATACCACATTACTGGCTGAAAGTGAAGACGATCTGAAACATTTGCTTCTCACATTCAAAGAACATAGTCTCAAAATGGGCCTGCACCTTAATGTAAAGAAGATAAAGATCATGACAACTGGCATTATCAACAGGTTCATCATTGAAGGAGAAGAAATTGAAATCGTGAACAACTTTAACCTACTTGGATCAACTATCAATAAAGAAGCAACAAGCAGTCAAGAAATCAGACGACGCATTGCTCTTGGCAGTATGGCTATGAAAGACCTAGATAAGATTCTCAAGAGCAGAGATGTCTCTCTCCATACAAAGATTCAACTTGTTCAAGCCATGGTATTTTCAATAACATCATATGGATGTGAAAGCTGGACAGTGAAAAAGATAGAAAGGAAGAAATTTGATGCCTTTGAATTATGGTGCTGGCGGCGAATACTGTGTATACCATGGACTGTCCGAAGAACAAACCAGTCGGTTTTAGAGGAGATCAAACCTAAGCTTTCTTTGGAAGCTCAGATGACAAGACTTCGACTTTCATACTTTGGACACATCATGCGAAGAGAGAGGTCATTAGAGAAAGACATCATGCTTGGCAAGATAGAAGGTCAACGCAAAAGAGGAAGGCCAGCAATGAGATGGATCGAGACAATAACAGCACCTACGGGTACCAGTCTGTCAACAATGAGCCGCCTGACTCAAGACCGAACACAATTTAGGATAGCTATCCAGAGGGTTGCCATGAGTCAACTCCGACTCGACGGCACTTAATAACAACATATCATTCCATGGTGAGACCGCACCTTGAATATTGTGTGCAATTCTGCTCGCCGTATCTTAAAAAGGATATAAAGTTATTAGAAAAGGTTCAGAGAAGAGCCGCCAAAATGGTAAAGGGGATGGAAGGATACTCCTATGAAGAAAGGCTAAAAAGGTTAGGGCTCTTTAACCTGGAAAAGAGACGGCTGAGGGGAGATATGATAGAAGTCTATAAATTAATGAACGGAGTGGAACGGGTAAACATAGATCGATTGTTTATGTTATCAGAATATAGAAAGACTAGGGGACATGCAATGAAGCAACAGGGTAAACTATTTAAGACTAATAAAAGAAAATATTTTTTCACTCAATGTGTACTCAAACTCTGGAATTTGTTACCGGAGATGTAGTAAAGGCTGTAAGTGTAGCTGGGTTTAAAAAAGGTTTGGACAATTTCTTGGAGGAAAGGTCCATAAACCATTATTAAGATGGGATCCTGGATATCAATGCTTGACCCAGTACAAGCATTGTGGAACCTGTGTCTTTTGGGGAAACTGCTAGGTATATATGACCTAGATTGGCCACTGTTGGAAACAGGATACTGGGCTTGATGGACCTTGGTCTGACTCAGTATGGCATATCTTAAGTTCTTATGATTGACAAATATACAAATGGGAATGGAGTAAATATCACACCATTCACAAAAGATGATGTGTTAGAACAGTTTGCAAAACTGAAAGTGGACAAGTCTATGGGACCAGATGGGATACGCCCCAGGATACTGAAAGAGCTCAGAGGTTCTTGCAGGGCCTTAAAAGATGTTTTTAACAGATCCTTGGAGACAGGAGAAGTTCCACAGGACTCGAGAACGGCTGATGTGGTACCTCTCCACAAAAGTGGTAATAGGGAAGAAGTGACAAACTACAGGCCAATAAGTCTTACCACGGTGGTGGGAAAAGTAACGGAGGTGCTCCTGAAAGAGCGAATAGTGGACTTCCTCAAAACCAACAGGTTGCATGTTCTGAGGCAACATGGTTTTACCAAAGGATGATCTTGCCAAACAGATCTGATCTAGTTCTTTGACTGGGTGACCAGAGAACTAGATCAAGGGCATGCGATGGATGTTATCTACCTAGATTTCAGCAAAGCCTTTGATACTGTTCCTCATAGGAGGCTTATCAATAAACTGAAACAAACCCTGGGGCACACCGCTAATCACCTTCCTTTCATCCGAGTGAGCTCTGATTACCGTCACCTTCTGTTGTCTGTCAGTCAACCAATTTCTGATCCAGTTCACCATCTTGGGACCCATCCCCAAGCTGTTGCGTTTATTGATAAGCCTCCTATGAGAAACAGTATCAAAGGCTTTGCTGAAATCTAGGTAGATAACATCCATCGCATGCCCTTGATCTAGTTCTCTGGTCACTTATGATTGCTGAAAGGCTGAATGGAAAAGTCTGTCTTTTTGCAGATGACACCAAAATGTGCAACAGAGTGGACTCCCCTTAGGGAGTGGGGAACATGAGGAAAGATCTACAAAAGCTGGAACAATGGTCTAATGCTTGACAGTTAAGAGTTAATGTGAAGAAGTGCAGTGTCATGCATTTGGGAAGCAGAAATCCAAGGGAATTGTATGCGATAGGGGGCGAGAGATTGGTGTGCACGGACCAGGAGAAGCACCTCGGTGTGATTGTTTCTGACAATCTCAAAGTGGCGAAACTGTGTGACAAGGCAGTGGCAAAAGCCAGAAGGATGCTGGACTGCATACAGAGAGGAATTACCTGCAGAAAAGAAGAAGTAGTAATGCCACTGTACAAGTCGCTGGTGAGGTCTCACTTGGAATATTGTGTTCAGTTTTGGAGACCGTATCTCGCAAAGGATATAAAAGGCTGGAAACGGTTCAGAGGAAGGCGACCAAAATGATTTGGAGCCTGCGTCAGAAGACTTATGAGAAGAGACTTGAAGATCTAAATATGTACACTCTGGAGGAGAGGCGGGACAGGGGAGATATGATTCAGACCTTTAAATACTTAAAGAGTATTAATGGGCATACAAACTTCTTCCAAAGAGGGGGAAGCTGTAAAACTAGAGGTATAACATGAAGCTGAAAGGCAATGTCAGGAAATACTTTTTCACTGAAAGGGTGGTGGATGCTTGGAATGCCCTCCCGATGGAAGTGGTGGGGGCAAACGGTGACAGAATTCAAAATGGCATGGGACAGACACAGTGAATCCCTTTATAGCAACAGGATAAAATCAAAATAAGCATAACCATCTCTTATATCTGAACAAATAGGGGCAACCTACACAGAGCGGTGGGTATACCCATAAACAAAGGCATGGGGAGGGGTGACCTGCAGGGAGCGGCAAGTGCACCTACTCTTGCCACCTTAATGGACCATACTGGTCTTTATCTGCCGTTATATACTATGTTACTATGAAAATCCAAAGAAAGACAGTCCTTTTTTTGAAATATAATTTTAGGATCCAATCCTGATCTGCTACCAAGCAACAGGAAACTAGAAATATTACTGGAACGTAAGTCTCAGTAACAGATGAATCCAAAAATTTTCTAACGTTCCTTTCCTTCTATCCTTCTAGACCAGTCTATATGAGTAGTTATTGCTCTCTAATCAACAGGTAGATGTAGATTAGAACAGCTTTCAGGGATGCGTCACTAGCATATTTCTGGTGCAGCAATGAAAGAAGCAAATATGACACTTCCAAGCAGAAGCAAGATTGAAAAACTCAAACTTAGAAAAGTTTTAAGCAGCACAACTTTGTATCAACACTTTATGGTTTTCTTAAGAACATAAGATATGCCATACTGGGTCAGACCAAGATCCATCAAGCCCAGTATCCTGTTTCCAACATAGGTCACAAGTACCTAGCAGTTTCCCCAAAAGACACAGGTTCTACAATGCTTGTATTGGGGCAAGCAGTGGATATTCTGGGTCCACTTTAATAATGGTTTATGAACCTTTCCTCAAGAAACTTGTCCAAACCTCTTTTAAACCCGGCTACACTAACAACTTTTACTATATCCTCCGGTAGCAAATTCCAGAGTTTGATTACACGTTGAGTGAAAAAATATTTTCTCCTTTTAGTCTTAAATAGGTTACTGTGTAGCTTCATTGATGTCCCCTAGTCTTTCTATAGTCTAATGATGTAAACAATCGGTCTACGTTTACCCGTTCCACTCCATTCAATAATTTATAGACCTCTATTATAACTCCCCTCAGCCGTCTCTTTTTCAGGTTCAAGAGCCCTAACCTTTTTAGCCTCTCTTCACAGGGGTATCCTTCCATCCCTTTTACCATTTTGATGGCTCTTCTCTGTAGCTTTTCTAATAACTCTATATTCTTTTTAAGATATGGTGACCAGAACTGCACACAATATTCAAGGTGCGGTCGCACCATGGAACGGTACAAAGGCATTATAATGTCCTTTGTTTTATTCTCCATTCCTTTCTTTATGATACCTAGCATTCTATTTGCTCTCTTGGTCGCTGCTGCACATTGGGGGGAGGGTTTTAACATTTCATCCACAATGACACCTAAATCTTTTTCCTGGGTGGTGATTCCTAATGTGGAACCTTGCATCGTGTAACCAGAGTTTGGCTTTTTCTTTCCTAGGTGCATAACTGTGCACTTGTCCACATTAAATTTCATATGCCATTTGGATGCCCAGTCTTCCAATTTATCAAGATCCTCTTATGACACTTTACTCTAAAACAGGCACTGAAACTGACAATACAGTTAAAAGGCAGCAGGGATACCAAACCTGTAGAAATAGTCTTCCCAAGGAAGAGGATTCAAGGAAAAGAAATTAGCAGGCATGTAAAATTTCTCCTTTCTTATAGAAACATGATGGCAGATAAAGACCATATGGCCTATCTGGTCTGCCCTTCCATACCAACTACTATAGTCCCTTCCCCCTACCCCTTTAGAGGTCTTCTTGTTTGTCCCATAAAGATGAGTGGGATGTAAGCCAGCATTCAGGACTCAGGGTGGGAGGAAAACTATGCTGTGGACACCACTGTGCAAAAAGGCGCAATCCACTCCAGCTCCCACATGCAACCTGTAGTACTTTGCAGAGGTACTTAGGGATGACTAGGTCACCTTATAGATATTTTCCAGATACACCAAGGCAGATTCAGCTCATGAGCAGGCTTTTGGTCTAGTGGAGTGAGCTCTCACTCCCTCCAACGTGTGTTTTCCCACACAGGTGGTAGGCTGAACCAACAGGCTTCTTAAGACAGCGGACAATCACGGACTCAGCAGCCACCTGCCCTTTTCTTGGACTGCTGAAGATGACAATGGGAATTAGTAGTCTCCAGATACTTCACCAATGCTCTCCTCATATCTAAGAAATGCAAAGATCCTCCTCCAAGAAGGGCAAGATAACAGATTAAGATGTAAGGGATATAGAACTTTGGGGAGAAAAGACAAGAACATAAGAAATGCCATACTGGGTCAGACCAAGGTCCATCAAGCCCAGTATTCTGTTTCCAACAGTGGCCAATCTAGGTCATACGTACCTAGCAGTTTCCCCAAGGGACACAGGTTCCACAATGCTTGTATTGGTTCAAGCATTGATATCCTGGGTCCCTTCTTAATAATGGCTTATGGACCTTTCCTCCAGGAACTTGTCCAAACCTTTTTTAAACCCAGCTACACTAACAGCCTTTACTACATCCTCCGGTAACAAATTCCAGAGTTTGATTACACGTTGAGTGAAAAAATATTTTCTTTTATTAGTCTTAAATAGTTTACCCTGTTGCTTCATTGCATGTCCCCTAGTCTTTCTATATTCTGATAAGGTAAACAATCGATCTACGTTTACCCGTTCCACTCCGCTCATTAATTTATAGACTTCTATCATATCTCCCCTCAGCCGTCTCTTTTCCAGGTTAAAGAGCCCTAACCTTTTTAGTCTTTCTTCATAGGAGTATACTTCCATCCCCTTTACCATTTTGGTGGCTCTTCTCTGAACCTTTTCTAATAACTCTATATCCTTTTTAAGATACGGCGACCAGAATTGCACACAATATTCAAGGTGCGGTCTCACCATGGAACGATATAGAGGCATTATAATATCCTTTGTTTTATTTTCCATTCCTTTCCTTATCATACCTAGCATTCTACTTGCTCTCCTGGCCGCCGCTGCACACTGGGCCGAGGGTTTTAACATGGTATCCACAATGACGCCTAAATCTTTTTCCTGGGTGGTGGTTCCTAATGTGGAACCTTGCATCGTGTAACCATAGTTTGGGTTGTTCTTCCCTAGGTGCATAACCTTGCACTTGTCCACATTAAATTTCATCTGCCATTTTGATGCCCAGTCTTCCAATTTATCAAGATCCTCTTGCAATTTTCCACAATCCTCTTGGGTTTTAACAACTTTAAATAGTTTTGTGTCATCTGCAAATTTGATAACCTCACTCGTTATTCCACTTTCCAGGTCATTTATGAATATGTCAAAAAGCAGTGGACCTAGCACAGATCCCTGGGGTACACCACTATTCACCTTTCTCCATTGGGAAAATTGGCCATTTAGCCCTACCCTCTGCTTTCTATCTTTTAACCAGTTCCTGATCCACAATAGTACACTGCCTCCTATCCCATGACTCTTTAGTTTTGCCAAAAGTCTCTCATGAGGGACCTTGTCAAAGGCTTTCTGAAAGTCCAGATACACAATATCAACCGACTCACCTTTGTCCACCTGATTATTCACTCCTTCAAAAAAACATAACAGATTAGTAAGACAAGATCTTCCTTGTCTAAAGCCATGTTGGCTGTCTCTCATTAGTTCATGACTATCTACATGCTGAGTAATTTTATTCTTTATGATGGTTTCTATCATTTTTCCCGGTATTGACGTCAGGCTCACCGGTCTGTAGTTTCCCGGATCACCCCTGGAACCCTTTTTAAAAATTGGTGTTACATTGGCGATCCTCCAATCTTCAGGTATTAGAGATGATTTTAATGATAGTTCACAGATTACTAATAGCAGGTCTGCAATCTCATATTTCAGTTCTTTCAATACCCTGGATGTATACCATCCGGCCCAGGTGATTTGCTACTCTTCAGCTCATTTATCTTATTAGCGGGACTGATCCCCTTAGTCTCCTGTTCACCTGCTATGTGCTTCCTTATCATTCCCCTAGATAAATACTTGTCCCCATTTGCTGTGTTGTCTGTCTTGATTAGACTGTAAGGTCTTAAGAGCAGAGACTGTCTCTTACATCTCTGTACAGCACTGCATATACCATGTACCACTACACAAATAAGTAGTAGTAGATAAGTAGTGCTGGGATCCACAAACAGACTGACCCCTTCTTGGGTTTGTAGCCGTTTTATTCAAGCAGCACAAAAGAGCCCATCAAATTTATAGGACCACATTAAAAATACTAGCTAAAATTAGAAAGAGAAGAAGAACATGCAGATATAGGGCAAGAGGACCTGGGCCCAGAAATACCAACCCCCTCTCAGGGGCTACCCAGTTTTCTCTCTGGCCAACCAGTGCTAGAAATGTGGGTAACAGCACTGGACACAGGGCAACTGTTGGCTTGAGCAGAAAATGGGTATACCCAAACACTGAGAAAATGTTGAGCCAAAGATCTCAATCATATTTCCCACAAGACCATGTTCTAAGCCAGGCCTATCTATACTGCTGCACAATACACACACCTTGCTACCTGCTGAAGGCAGACAATACTGGTCTCTCTCAGTGCTGCACAGAGTATATGCTAGCGATGACATCACTGAAAGCTATCTGAACTTAATCTGCCTCTCTATCTGCTGGCTGGGGAACATAACCCACTCGACTGAACTGGTCTAGCAGGATGATAAAGAATTTTCAAAATCTTAGAAACCCAAGATCATGAAAGGTGGTGTTAACACACAAAAATGTATGCAATACCCTTTTAGAACAATAATAGTTTTAGACATATCAGTAAAACATCGCTTTATACTATAAGTCTAAATAGCAGCATTATAAACCTATGTATGAATTTCTACATAGCTAAATTGTATGTGGAAAATTTTCTTTATTAACTTCAAGAAAAGTTTCTACAAGCATTAAATTGCTTTTATCAGATCACAATAACCCATATACACAGTGTCTCGCAGTTGGTCCCATATTTAGAAAAGTAGGCTTACAATATTTTATTCAAAAGGTATATCATTTGTATTTGGTTACATGGGGTCTGAAACCTCTACAAAAATGGCGAAATTTGTTCTTACTTGCTAATTTCCTTTTGTCCTACTAGACCAATCCAGACAAGTGGGTTATGCTCCCCAACCAACTTACAGAGGCAGGGAACACTGAATTTCAGTGATATCAACAGTATAAGGGTTGATGCAACCCGGAATTTGCCAATATACTATTACTAACGCAGATCTGTTAAACAACTCGAATGGGACTGTAAACAACCTCTCTGTGGAAAAATACCACACAACCTCCACAAGCTTGGGAATACATTTACTGTAACTTTACCCAGTTAATACTGAGTGGCCCACTCAACTCTATGATTGGCAGAGGAATCTGAAGAGCCTTAGTGTTTCTGGGCAGTTCCTGAACTGACATAGGACTCAAAGGAAAGGAAATTAGCAGGTAAAAGCAAATTTCACCTTCCTTATCATCCTACAAGACCAGTCCAGATGAGTGGGCTTTAAGGTCCTGGAAAGGAGGAAGATGAGGCACCCAGAATGCTTTCCGAAAGTTCCATACTACTTCACCTTGAGCCTCCAACCTGACTCGCTCAAGCAGGAGAACCACAATGGTCAAAACAGCATCCTGCATTGAGATCCATGCTCCATTGCCCTGGACGTCACTTGGGGCAACATTTGCTGTCTCCCAGAAAGGGGCTTCCTGTCATTTCTGTATCTCACCTAGAGAAACACTGACCAAAGCTTCTCTTAGTCACCAGGACAATGCAAAATGCAATGCAATGTGTGCCTTCGAGTCAGTCCTGACTCCTGGCGACCCAGAAGCTCCTGGGTTTTCTTGGCAGTGTCACCGGAAGTAGATTGCCAGGCCTTTCTTCCAAGGCAATGGAGGGTTAAGTGACTTGTCCAAGGCCACAAGGAGTGCTAGTGGGAATCAAACCCTGGTTGCTTGATTACCACCAGGACAATATGGACCTGATATTCAGCTACTTTTGTGCAGACTCCCGGTAGTGGGTACTGCAATCTGGAGCAGCCATGAAAGAACAGACACCATAGATATCAACAAAAATATGATGGGCCCTAAGAGGAGAACTCAATTGAGAAGATGATCATCTACGGCCAATGTTTGCTGGGAAAAGCAGTGAACAGAACTTGTCTTTTTGGTCAAACAATTAACTGCAGAAGCCAAGACCAAGAAACTTTCAATTCAAATCCTCTTGTCCAAGGTTTGAGGGGTGGGGAACAAAAGGGAGGCAGACTGAACCCCCAACCACAGACCCACTTACCCCCAACATTATGGATCCCTCAAACCCACTGCCAGAGATCACAACCCTAGGCCGGAGATCTCTTCAGGACCTCCTTCTGCTGCTCAGCCAGGGGAAGGCCATACATTCCTCTGAGAGCTCACCATAGGCCTATGAAACTCTCAACTTTGCGGACTCAGTCGGCAAACTGTACCCCAGGGAACCTGGCTTGCTTGAAGAAAATTACTGCTGCACCAATCCAAACTGCAACCGTCTGCTGGAGGCAGAGAATACTGGGGAAATTCCAGGACTGCACCAACTCTTATACTGGCGATGACATCACTGAAATTCAGTGTTCTCTGCCTCCGGCAGATAATTGGGAAGCATAGTTAGTTTGCTTGGACTGGTCTAGCAGGATAAGGAAAGTACTTATGAGGTCAGCTTTCCAAAAACTGCAGATCATAAAAACAAATATAAACAGATGACCTCTCTATAGAGGCCCAAAAGGAATGATAAAACTTGCATGTTACCTCAGGTCACAATGAAAATTTCGTATTCAGGTATCATGAACTGGGCATATTCTGATGCTGTACTAATATGGTGAGGTTGCTTATCCATAATAGATTTTCTCTGAAGACACTTCATCAATGATTTGAATGGGTCAAATGGCAAAGCCTGGCAGCAGAAAGATATTTTCAAAGCTTTCTGAAAAAACCCTAGAAGGGATGGAGTTGAGTTCTACCTTCAAACAGGTCATGAAGAGGAGACAGAGTCCACATCTACTATGCTGGGAGGCTGCACCCAGAGAGTAATGGGTTTAGATATGTAGACTAAACTCCTTGTCACAGAACTGTAGATCTTCTTGATGGAGGAAGACTTTAGGTGGGTTATGCACACCACCTAGCCCTAACATTATACTTGATTTGCATGTCAAAAGTCAGATCTGCATGAGCACAACATTAAATAATGCAATCTCCTATCAATTTTGAAATGGTGAGTTGTGCCATTGTTTTCACACCACCATAAGCATGCAGAGAACCATCTTATGATGATAAACTGTAGTATGAAATAGATAAGTCACAGGGCTTGGAGCTCACTGAATCTGCATGCTGACATGATCGCCACTAAAAATACAAACATGATCTACATGAGTGAAGATGTTTTATGTCAAGTTGGTAAGAACTATAACTCACAGCAGAAGGAAACCTACCGAAAGGCGATAAGAATGGACATCAATGGAGTTTCCTCTTACATGCTGGAGATCACAAACTGCATTGAAGTGGATTCTAATAGAGTTTTATACCAGATTCTTGAAAACTGAAGGTGATACTCAGCTTTGACACAACTCAAAATAAAAGATCTAGGATCTGGCCCTCATACTTTATGGAAAAACCCCTAAAAACACCTTATGGATTCTTCCTAGGATGCAAAAAAATTGTAGACATTTTCTGAAAAACAGAGAAGAGAGCATGGCTGTTGAGATGGAGTACAATTTCTCATTTTTATCATTAGTTTCTGGCTTCCTCAGGGATAAATTTCAAAAAAGTAGAACATATTTGTCTGCTAAAAAAGAGCTACATACATAAGAATCCCAATATCCCAGTTCTTTGCTCCCTTCTGAGGTTTTTATTTTGGACTTCACAAACTGAAAACAGGGTCAGGATCTGGTGCGTGAGCATTCAGACATAACTATCAGGGATTTTACCCCTTTTTTATGTCCCTTCTCAACTTATGATCACCAAAAAAACAATCACCACAGTGTCAGTCCATGGTCTATGGCCATGCACCAAAACTTCTTTATACTGGACTAACATAATGCACTTCTTGACTAGCTATTGAGGTCCCATAAAGGGACTACTACTGCTGGAAAACAATTTGCACTTTTGTCTTAAATAGCTATTAAAGCCAAGTGACAAATCAAATGGGCAACTTGAAAGGCTCCCTCTATCAAACCAAGGGGTCTGTGAATCACCCAGGAAATTGTTAAGAGATTACTATAGAAGCACAGGTCAGGGCACAGTGTAGCAAGTCAGATTTAGTAAGAGCCCAATTCAGATGTGGCGTGCAGCCCCGCAAGCTGTCCTGCCCCTATTCTCCCTTGGGCCTTCCCCTGCACGGCTAGAGCAGCAGTATTGGGAGAGCCGGCAGGGGGTGGGAGGGGGCAGAGTCTGGGCAGAGCAGGGGCGGGCCAAGGTGGCAGGACATACAGGTCCGATTCCAGTCACGGACCTGTATGACCAGGGGGAACATGCAGCTTATTCCACTTTGAAGGTGGAATAAGCAACACAACCCCAGGAAAGGGTGTAGGTAGGTCCCCGCCGCCAGATCCAGGCTCTGGCTGCCCAGCCGTGGGTCGTATGGTGGGGAAGAAAAGGGTCAGTGCCACGGGAGCAGGGGAGCCTGCAGGAACGGAGGGTGGAGTGGCCTAGTGGTTGGGGCAAGTTACCTCAGGCCAGAAGGTCAGGGGGTTCAAATCCCACTAGCGGACAGCAACCTTGGGCCGGAAGGACTGGGGTTTCTAGTCCCACAGGTGCTCCTTGTGGTCTTGGGTAAGCCACTTAACCCTCCATTGCCCATGTTCCCTGTAAAATAGTTATCTCCAAGTTATAATGCCCTGTTCAATGTAATTTCAGTTTGTTCAATGTAAACATAAGAACATAAGATATGCCATACTGGGTGAGACCAAGGTCCATCAAGCCCAGTATCCTGTTTCCAACAGTGGCCGATCTAGGTCATACGTACCTAGCAGTTTCCCCAAAAGACACAGGTTCTGCAATGCTTGTACTGGGTCAAGCATTGATATCCTGGGTCCCTTCTTAATAATGGTTTATGGACCTTTCCTCCAGGAACTTGTCCAAACCTTTTTTAAACCCAGCTACACTAACAGCCTTTACTACATCCTCCGGTAACAAATTCCAGAGTTTGATTACACGCTGAGTGAAAAAATATTTTCTTTTATTAGTCTTAAATAGTTTACCCTGTTGCTTCATTGCATGTCCCCTAGTCTTTCTATATTCTGATAACGTAAACAATCGATCTACGTTTACCCGTTCCACTCCGTTCATTAATTTATAGACTTCTATCATATCTCCCCTCAGCCGTCTCTTTTCCAGGTTAAAGAGCCCTATCCTTTTTAGCCTTTCTTCATAGGAGTATCCTTCCATCCCCTTTACCATTTTGGTAGCTCTTCTCTGAACATTTTCTAATAACTCTATATCCTTTTTAAGATATGGCGACCAGAATTGCACACAATATTCAAGGTGCGGTCTCACCATGGAACGATATAGAGGCATTATAATATCTTTTGTTTATTTTCCATTCCTTTCCTTATGATACCTAGCATTCTATTTGCTCTCTTGGCTGCCGCTGCACACTGGGCTGAGGGTTTTAACATGTTATCCACAATGACGCCTAAATCTTTTCCTGGGTGGTGGTTCCTAATGAGGAACCTTGCATCGTGTAACCATAGTTTGGGTTGTTCTTCCCTAGATGCATATCTTTGCACTTGTACACATTAAATTTCATCTGCCATTTTGATGCCCAGTCTTCTAATTTATCAAGATCCTCTTGCAATTTTCTACAATCCTCTTGGGTTTTAACAACTTTAGTTTTGTCTCATCTGCAAATTTGATAACCTCACTCGTAAATATTCCACTTTCCAGGTCATTTATGAATATGTCAAAAAGCAGTGGACCCAGCACAGATCCCTGGGGTACACCACTATTCACCTTTCTCCATTGGGAAAATTGGCCATTTAGCCCAACCCTCTGCTTTCTATCTTTTAACCAGTTCTTGATCCACAGTAGTACACTGCTTCCTATCCCATGACTCTTTAGTTTTGCCAAAAGTCTCTGATAAGGGACCTTGTCAAAGGCTTTCTGAAAGTCCAGATACACTATATCAACCGACTCACCTTTGTCCACCTGTTTATTCACACTTTCAAAACAACATAACAGATTAGTAAGACAAGATCTTCCTTGTCTAAAGCCATGTTGGCTGTCTCCCATGAGGCCATGACTATCTACATGCTGAGTAATTTATTCTTTATGATGGTTTCTACCATTTTTCCCGGTACTGATGTGAGGCTCACCGGTCTGTAGTTTCCCGGATCACCCCTGGAACCCTTTTTAAAAATTGGTGTTACACTGGCGATCCTCCAATTTTCAGGTATTAGAGATATCATGAAAGGCAATATATAAGAAATGTTAAATAAATAAAATAAATAAATAAATACGTCCCTGCAGGCATGCAGGAGCACGCCAGGCCGTCCTCTGGCCTGATTCTGTATCCTGCAGGAAACATTTTGCTCCCACGGTATACAATAGGGTCCCGTCCTTCTCAGAGTTGTCCAGACAGCCCGGATGTGCCCCTCTCTCAATTGGGCTCTAAGTGTTCTTTCCCTCCCGCCGACCCCGACTACTATTCACCCCAGCCATAATCTTAGCTTTACAGGCTCTTAAACCTATTATTAAATGGAAAAGGTAGTCAAATTCACTTTCAGGTTCAGCAGGTTATACTCATCAGAAATAGATTAATGAAGGCCCTGAAATGAATTAATCTTGAGGTAAACAAAGTCCCTTAAACTTATTAGGTATAGTTGTATTAGTACAAGTGTCCCCAATAACCTTAAGTACACAAAGCCTAAATAGCTAAACAAAACCTTAAAACTAAGATGCAGACAGCAGTCCAGCAGCAAGATGGGGGCTATCCACTCTTTTGCATAGAGTGTAACATGTACGATTTTCTCCCATTTGGCAAGGAGTCTTATGTATGTACTAGGTGTAAGGAGCTCTTTGCTCTCAGGGAACGAGTCCAATCACTGAGGGCTCGAGTAGCAGACTTGGAGGACCTAAGGAAGACAAAGGTATACAGATGAGACAAACAGGGATGTAGTACTGAATTCCCACCTCCAGTCAGGCAGCCTTTCTGTTGCCATGGAGCAGAGAGGTCACGTGAAAAGAGAGCATCACCCTGGTGTGGCAGGAAGTGATCCTCCAGCTAGGCCTGTCCTGCACAGTTATCATAGCAGTGACTGACAGACTGCAGAGAGAAGCAGGGAGATCTGTAATCAGTGGGAGCAATGCTTGATGGGTGATCACTAAGGGGAGAAAACTTTGCAGTTGAAGAGTTAATTCCCAATGCAGTGGTTGGCTAGGTGCTACACCTTTTGCCCAGTTAAGGGGTTAAGTACAGAGCTGAAGGATTCCAAATTACCCCTGCCAACTGACAGCCAGATTAATATGAATAAAATACAACCTCTAAAATGCCTGTATGCAAATGCTAGAAGTCTAAAAAATAAGATGGGAGAATTAGACTATATAGTATTAAATGAAAAGTTAGATATGATTGGTGTCTCAGAGAACTGGTGGAAGGACAACCAATGAGACATTGTGATAACTAGGTACAAACTATGTCGCAATGATTACGTAGAGTGAGTGCGCTCTATGTTACATAGGGCAGAAGTGGGCAATTTGGTCCTGGAGTGCTGCAGACCAGTCAGGTTTTCATAATGTCCCTAATGAATATTCATGAGATCTATTTGCATCCACTGACTTCCATTGTATGGAAATAGGTCCATGAATATTCATTAGGGACATCATGAAAACCTGACTGGTCTGCGGCCCTCCAGGACCGGAATTGCCCACCCCTGACATAGGGCATTCAGTCACAGGATTAAAGTTTCGCAGGAAACAAATTACACTGTAGAATCTCTATGGACAGAAATTCAATGTAAAAAAGGGGAAGGCAATGGCAGTGGGGGTGTACTACCAACTGCCTGGCCAGAATGAACAGATGGATGATGAAATGCTAAAAGAAATCAGGGAAGCTAACAAAGTTACAACATAGTAATAAAAATGGGTGATTTCAATTATCCTGGTATCGGCTGGGTCAGTGTCATGGCAGGACATGCTAGGGAGATAAAGTTTCTGGATTAAATAAATGACGGCTTCTTGGAGAAGCTGGTTCATGAACCAATAAGAGGATAAACGATTTTGGACCCAGTCCTTAGTAGAACAAGGATCTGGTGCAAGAGATAAGGATGTTGGGGCCACTTGGCAATAGTGATCATAGCATTATCACATTTGATTTAATAAATGGAGGAAGGACAGCAAGTTAATACACAGTACTACTTTTTAACTTTAAAAAGGGAGACTAAGAAAATATGAGGAAAATAGTTAAAAAAAAATAAAAGGAGCAGCTGCAAAGGTTAAAGATTTGCATCAAGCATGAGCGTTGTTTAAAAATACTATCTTGGAGGCTCAGACCAGATGTATTCCACGCTTTAAGAAAAGTAGAAGGAAGGCCAAAAAACTGGCAGCATGGTTTAAAGATGAGGTCAGAGAGACTGCTGTAGCCAAAACAGCATCTTTCAGGAAATGGACAAAGGAGCCAAATGACAAAATCAGGAAACACAAGCACTGGCAAGTTAGATGCAAGGCATTGAAAAGGCAGGTAAAGAGAATTTGAAAAAAAGCTCGCCATGGAAGCAAAAAATGCATAATAAAAACTTTTTCATGTACATTCATAGCAAAAAACCTGTGAGAGAGTCAGTTGGACCATAAGATGACAGAGTGGTTTAAAAGGGGCACTAAGGGAGGACAAGGCCATAGCAGAAAGACCAAATGAATTCTGCACTTTGGTCCTTACTGAAGATGATGTAGGAAGTTGCACATTCCGCAGGAAACTAAAAACTCATCTCTTCCTAGAATATTTCTCCCTCCCACCCTAACTCCTAAATTTCATGATCCACCTTCCACCAAACTTGTCCACAATTCTTTACAAAATTAACTGTAAATATATCTTCTTAAGTATAAAATCATCCATTGTTCTCAATCCCCGATCATGGTAGTTAGTTCTACCGTCACAGTTGTACATATTATCTGTATCATAGTTAATTGTTACTTGTTATCTAGTTATACTACCTTTTGTTTCCTTGTTCCTTGTAAACAGTTGTAATACACTGTACTATATTGTTTCATGTAAACCGTCTTGACTTGTAGAAAGACGGTATAT
The DNA here is from genome assembly GCA_033557465.1 of Ichthyophis bannanicus. Taxonomy (NCBI): domain Eukaryota; kingdom Metazoa; phylum Chordata; class Amphibia; order Gymnophiona; family Ichthyophiidae; genus Ichthyophis; species Ichthyophis bannanicus. The sequence goes on along the minus strand of CM066035.1, from coordinate 167,006,014 downwards.
AAAAACTGTTAAATAAATAAATAAATGCCTAGAATGGTATTTAAAAGATTACTGTATCAAAAGAGTTGAAAGAAATATCAGTAAACTGGAAAGATGTATTACAACTATTTGATAAACTGAAGAGAAGCAGAACACCTGGACCGGATGGTATATATCAGAGTGTGTTGAAAGAAATGAAATATCAGACTGTAGACTTACTATTAGTAATCTGTGAACTATCATTAAAATCATCTCTAATACCTGAACATTGGAGAATAGCCGATGTCACGCCAATTTTTAAAAAGGGTTCCAAGGATGATCTGGGAAAATACAGATCAGTGAGCCTGATGTCAGTACAGGGCAAAATGGAGAAACCCTTTATAAAGAATATAATTACTGAACATGTAGATAGTCATGGTTTAATGGGAGAAAGCAAACATGGGTTTAGCCAAGGAAAGTCTTGTCTTACGAATCTGATATATTTTTTTGAAGGTGTGAACAAACAGGTAGACAAAGGTGAGCCGGCTGATGATATGATCTCGATTTTCAGAAAGCCTTTGATAATGTCCTTCAGGAGAGACTCTTGGCAAAATTAAAAAGTCATTGGGATAGGAGGGAGTGTACTAATGTGGATCAGGAACTGGTCAAAAGATAGAAAGCAGAGAGTAGGGCTGAATGGCCAATTTTCTCAATGGCGCAAAGTGCACAGTGGAGTACCACAGGGATCTGTGCTGGGCCTGCTTCTTTTTAACATATTTGTAAACGACCTGTAAATGGGAATAACGAGTGAAGTGATCAAAATTTGAGATGAGAGAATTATTTAAAGTTATTAAAACACAAGTTATTAAAACCCAAGTATGTACAACACCCAACAATATCCGTTCTCATTTCATCTGCATATGTAAATAGTTTACCCTGTTCAATTCATCTGCATATGTATATAGTTTACCCTGTTCCCCAAGTTACATTTCCTGTTCAATGTAATGACCTGACATATGTTTATTGTCAGATTTTGTTGTTCTATGTAAACCGCGCTGATCGCAAAAAGTGCGGTATATAAGAAATGTAAATAAATAAAATAAATAAATAAAATAAGAGGATTGTGAAAAATTGCAAGAGGATCTTGATAAATTGGATGACTGGGCATACAAATGGCAGATGAAATTCAATGTGGACAAGTGCAAAATTATGAACTTAGGGAAAGAACAACCCAAACTACAGATACACAATGTAAGGTTTCCCTTTAGGAACCACCACCCAGGAAAAGGATTTAGGCGTCATCATGGACAATACATTGAAACCCTCCACCCAGTGTGTAGTGGCAGCCAAGAAAGCAAATAGAATGCTAGGAATCATATGGAAAGGAATGGAGAATAAAACCAAGGATATTATAATGCCTCTGCATCATTCCATGGTACAACCACACCTTGAATATTGTGCGCAATTCTGGTCGCCATATCTTAAAATAGATATAACGGAATTAGAAAAGAAGAAACAGAAAAGAGCCACCAAACTGGTAAAGGGGATGGAAGGATACCTCTATGAGGAGATGCTTAAAGGTTTAGGGCTTTTCAACTTGGAAAAGAGACGGCTGAGGGGAGATATGATAGAGATCTATAAATTAAAGAATGGAGTGGAACGGGTAAACGTAGATCGGTTGTTTATGCTATTAAAAAGTAGAAAGACTAGGGGACATGCAAAAAAGCTACAATATAACCCATTTAAAATTAATAAGAGAAAATATTTTTTACTCAATGCATAATCAAACGCTGGAATTCGTTGCAGATGCAATGTGTGCCTTCGAGTCAACTCTGACTCCTGGTGATCCAGCAGTTTCTGGATTTTCTTGCAGTGTGACCGGAAGTAGATTGTCAGGCCTTTCTTCTGAGGCAATACAGGGTTAAGTGACTAGCCCAAGGACACAAGGAGTACTAGTGGTAATCTGAATTCATTACTGGAGCATAAAAGCGGTTAGAGTAGCTAGTTCTAAAAAATGTTTTGGAGAAGTTCCTGGAGGAAAGGTACATTAACCATTATTAGAGAAAACTGGGAAATCCACTGCTTGTCCCAGGACAAACATTGTGGAACCTGTGTACCTTTTTGGGAACCTGCCCGGTACATGTGATCTGGATTGGCCACTTTTGTTAAAAGGATACTGGGCTTGCTGGACCTTGGTTTGAACCAGTATGGCATTTCTTATGTTCTTACTGTTGTGGTCAAGATTATTGGCACCTTTGCAGTTCAATCCCTTAATGTCCAATATCTCTTAAAAAAAAAGGTGGTCAATGAAATGTCTTTGAACTATATATGCACACATATTTGACACACAAAAGAATCAAATAAAACAAGACCAATTAAAAAAGAAAATAGTAGTTAATAGTATAAAAACTGGGACATTGCCAGAACATGATTACTGGCACCCTTATAAACAATTCAAATCATATTGAACAGAAGAACCACATTCTCACTGCAGTAAAATTAGACACATCTATGATCGTCAATATTCACATGACATGAATGAATGATGGCTCTAGCGTTCAAAATGGCCACATTTCACTCCCTGTTCTATTTTCACAGAAAACACCGGCGGTACCGGTGGCGTCGGGGAAGACAGCCGCGACCACAAGAAAACTAAAGAAATAAAACAAGAATTTTCTGCGGTGACAGGACGACGTCCTGCCGGCTCCGCGGAAAACGAAAAACTGAGGAGAGGCAGTTGGGAAAGGCGGGAAGGCAGCACGCAGACGTGGTGGGATGCTTCCAAAAGCTCTTTGATTGGACGCTGGGAAGCGTTCCCGCGCAGACTCCGTCGTTACCGATGTACCCATATGTGAAGACTCATTCCTGCTTGTTCCTGGAGATTGGAGGGTTCCGAGGAAGGAGTGGATGCACTGGAAATTAAAATCGATAGGGCACATTGTACGCAAGGCCCAAGAAGAGGGGAAGCCACATGGGATATAATTATATGCCTCCAGGACTTCAAAATTAAGAAAAAATAATTAACAAGGTGAGAAAAGCAGGACAACTTGAATGGAGGGGACACAAAGTGGCAATATATGCGGATCTAGCCATGGTCACATTACAATGAAGGAGAGAATGGCGAGGATTTACAATGAGACTCCGGGAGGAGAACATTAAATATAAATGGTTATATCCGGCAGGCAACACATTTACCAGCAATGGAATTACAAGAAGAGTGACCACAGTGAAGCAGTTAGTAGCAGCAATGACAGAAGCAGGAATAACATGCATACTGGAGACGGTAGAACTGAAGAAATCAGGAATTGGGAAAAAAAAGCGGTTGGCAAGAAGTGGAGAGTAAAGAGAGAAAAGCAAACAAGTAATGCAAAAAAAATGATATGGGACAATTGTAAATAACTAGAGATATAATGTCAGGTAACGGAAAGAGGATACATGGACTCCGGTGCTAAGTTGGGAAGGAAGCGTAACCTGAAAATTAAAAAGAAATGAAGGCAACAACAAAGTATAAAAAAAGAAGCTGCATGGAAAGACTGAGTGGACAATATGAATGAGAGGCAAGAGGTAGATTAAAGATAGTATGGAGGAGGGGGGCGTTTAAGATACGAGAGTCAATGATTAGTAACACGGGTAATGAGTGGGAGGAGGGAAGAGGATGTCACCAAGGAAGGGAAAGCTACTAACTGGTAGCGTGAAGGTGGGGAGGATGGAAAGGGAGGTCGGGGGGGGGGGGGTTGGGGCTGAGAGGAAGGGGAAAGGGGGGGAAGGGGGGGAACTGGATCCTGTAGATGAAAAAAAGAGAAGGTACGGATATTTGGAATTATAGTGGACAAGCAAAAGAAACCTGAAGAATGTACTATAGTAACCATTAATACTAAAGGCCTCAATTCATGGCATAAAAGACAAGAGCTGTTAAAAGAGGGTAATAGACTATGAGCTGATACACTGCTAAAACAGGAAACTCATTTAAAAAGCACAAAGGAAAAATGGTTGGTTAGTAAAGGCTATGATAAAGTGTACCTGGGTCCATAATCGAGAGTCTCCCAAAAAGGTGTGGGGGGGGGTTGGAATTCTTTTTTCAAAACGAATGGTCCTATGTTTATGTTTATTTATTTGATATACCACCCTACTTTAACAATCAGAGCGGTTCACAATTTAGAAGAACAGGTAGTGAGACACGGGGGTGGGGGGGTCCAATTCATATTGTGGCAGGGTAAAATAGCTGGAATGCCCAAAACTGTAGGTAGTGTATATACGCCTGAAACTGTAGGTAGTGTATATGCGCATGAAATGAGAGTCAGAAGCTGTAAAGATGTCTTACACATTGGAACATGGAACATACAAAGCATGAACCAAGGGAAGTTGGAGGTGGTGAAGAATGAAATGGAACATGTACAACTTGATCTGTTGGGTGTCAGTGAACTGAAATGAACTGGCATCGGGCACTTTGCATCAGATGATCACATGGTCTACTATGCTGGAAATGAAAGACAAAGAAGAAATGGTGTTGCATTTATAGTAAAGAAGAAACTTGCAAGAACTGTAATGAAATACAATGCAGTCAGCGAACGCTTAATCTCTATTAGTCTACGAGGAATGGCTATCAACACAACTATAATTCAAGTATATGCCCCAACAACAGCTGAAGAAGAGAATGAAATTGAAGAGTTCTATGAACAAGTACAAGCTGAAATTGACAGAACATGCAAACAGGATATCCTGATAGTCATGGGTGACTGGAACGCAAAAGTTGGCAACAAAGAAGACGGCAAAGTAGTTGGAAAATATGGACTTGGCAACAGAAATGAAGCTGGAGAAAGACTGATAGAATTCTGCAAGACCAACAATCTATTCATCTCAAACACCTTCTTCCATCAACACAAGCGGCGACTGTACACATGGACGTCACACCCAATGGATTGTATAAAAATCAAATTGACTACATCTGTGGAAGTCAACGATGGAAAAGTTCTGTAACATCAATAAAGACAAAACCTGGAGCTGACTGTGGTACAGATCATCAACTACTAGTATGCAAACTCAAGCTAAAGTTGAAAAAGAGCAAAATACTCATGAATGACCAACCCCTTACAGCTTGCAATGAATTCTGCTGCAAGAATCCTTCATGGAGCCTCCAGAAGATCCCACATCACTCCGATACTAAAACAGTTGCATTGGCTGCCCATACAAGCCAGGATCTCTTTCAAGATTCTAACTATGACCCATAAAGCCATCAAGAAATACCCGGCTACTGCCATCACTGACCTAGTATCAATCACACCTCCTAACCGGCTAAGAAGATTGAATGCTGCAAACACCCTCATTCTACCTAAGGCAAGCACCAAGTGTTCCCAAGCTACCAGAGCTAGAGCCTTTGCCTTCTTTGCACCATCTTGCTGGAACGCTCTACCGGCGACTATCAGAGCCATCAGTGATCTATCCCAATTCAAGAAGGCACTGAAGCATCACCTTTTTCTCCTTCACTATGATGTCTCAGTCTCCCCCTCACACCCACCTTCTTTCACACCTCATGGCAGCTTCTCAAGCCCATGCATCTTACACCCTTAGTCTGAATACTCGCAACCACACGTTATTCTCCTCCCACCTTGAGAAGCTTGTGCTATTCATATAACCATTTATATAGTTACATTAAGTGGCCTGTATATATTTATCATGTTCTCCCTGTTAAGAAACTTGTTTAATTGTATACCCAAGTTATTATGCCTGTTTATTGTAAGCACAAATCTCTAAACTGAGATGTGTAGTTTTAACGTTCATTGTAAACCGCACTGATCTCAGCGCGGTATAAAAGAAACTAATAAATTAAATAAATAAATAAATAAATGCAGCAAAATATGACCTTGAGAATATACCACTGGAATTTAAAGACTGCCTGCAAAATCGATTTGCTGCTTTAGATACAAATCACAGAGCTCCAGAAGAGTTATGGAGTGACATCAAGAAGGTTGTGTTGGAAGAAAGCGAGAAGTCTCTACAAAAGGTGAAAAAGCAAAAACGGCCAAAATGGATGACGTAAGAAACTCTGAAAATTGCCCAGAAACGCAGAGAAGCTAAAGCCAGAGGAGAAAGAAAGACAATAACAGAACTCAACAAAGATTTCCAACGTGCAACAAGACAGGACAAGGAAAAGTACTACGACGACACATGCAAGGAAATAGAAGCAGAAACTATTATAGGAAGAACAAGATCGGCTTTCCTAACGCTACGAGAGTTAAAGAAAAAGTTCCAGCCTCGAATTGGAATGTTACAAGATGCTCAAGGTTCTATGTTGAATGATGCTGAAAAGGTGGAAGGAATATACAGAGTTTTTATATGATAAAGATCAAGTGAACCAACAGCCGTTTCAACCTGTACCTTATAACCGGGAACCATTGGTGATGAAAGAAGAAGTTGAAGCAGCATTGAAAGCCTTATCAAAGAACAAAGCACCAGGCATTGATAGCATTCCCATAGAGGTATTACAGCAATCTGATGCAGCTGTTACCGTACTTACAAGGCTCTGCCAAGAAATATGGAAGACAACATCATGGCCAACTGACTGGAAAAGATCTGTGTTTATACCAATACTAAAGAAAGGTGATCCAACTGACTGTGGAAATTATCGTACAATCGCTCTGATCCCACATGCCAGCAAGATTCTACTGAAGATTATTCAAAAGAGACTACAACCATACCTGGAACAAGAACTACCTGACGTGCAAGCAGGGTTCAGGAAAAGGGCGAGGAACGAGAGACATCACTGCGGATGTGAGATGGATCCTTGAAAAGACTAAAGAATACCAAAAGGATATCTATTTGTGCTTTATCGACTATAGCAAGGCTTTTGACTGTGTAAACCATGAGAAATTCTGGGCCACATTAAGAAGCATGGGTATACCAGAACACCTTATCGTACTCTTGCACAATCTGTACACTGATCAAGAAGCAACAGTTTGAACGGAACAAGAAGAAACAGAATGGTTTAAAATAAGCAAAAGTGTAAGACAAGGCTGCATACTTTCCCCCTACCTGTTTAATTTATATGCAGAACAAATCATCAGAGAAGCAGGATTGTATGAAGACAACAGAGGTGTGAAGATTGGTGGAAGACTCATCAACAACCTTCGCTATGCTGATGATACCACATTACTGGCTGAAAGTGAAGATGATCTGAAACATTTGCTTCTCACAATCAAAGAACATAGTCTCAAAATGGGCCTGCACCTTAATGTAAAGAAGACAAAGATCATGACAACTGGCATAATCAACAGGTTCATCGTTGAAGGTGAAGAAATTGAAATCGTGAACAACTTTAACCTACTTGGATCAACTATCAATAAAGAAGCAGCAAGCAGTCAAGAAATCAGACGACGCATTGCTCTTGGCAGAATGGCTATGAAAGACCTAGATAAGATTTTCAAGAGCAGAGATGTCTCTCTCCATACAAAGATTCGACTTGTTAAAGCCATGGTATTTTCAATAACATCATATGGATGTGAAAGCTGGACAGTGAAAAAGATAGACAGGAAGAAAATTGATGCCTTTGAATTATGGTGCTGGCAGCGAATACTGTGTATACCATGGACTGCCCGAAGAACAAACCAGTCAGTAGTAGAGGAGATCAAACCTAAGCTTTCTTTAGAAGCTCAGATGACAAGACTTCGACTTTCATACTTTGGACACATCATGGAAGGGAGAGATCATTAGAGAAAGACATCATGCTTGGCAAGATAGAAGGTCAACGCAAAAGAGGAAGGCCAGCAATGAGATGGATTGATACAACAGCAGCAGCTACGGGTACCAGTCTGTCAACAATGAGCCGCCTGACTCAAGACCGAACACAATTTAGGATAGCTATCCAGAGGGTTGCCATGAGTCGACTCCGACTCGACGGCACTTAACAACAACATACAAGGGGTGTTTTATGGGGAGTTATATGAAGTAGTAGAAGCGCATATACAAAACCTATTGATATTAGGGGGAGACTTTAAGGCTACCTTAAACCCCAGAATAGATACCACGGGGCAATAATAAAAGCAGCAAGGGAGTAAGCAAGAAGTTAGGGAAATTAATACATAAACTATGCACTGTAGATGTTTGGAGATGATCTCTCCATGGCAACAAGCGAGAATATACACACTATTCATATCCACACAAAACCTACAGTAGACTGGATATGGTAGGGGTAGATGGAAGGCTAGTAGAGCATGTAAAGCAAGTAGATAATGGACCCATAAGCTGGACAGACCACACACCTGTGGAGGTTACATTGAATATTCAAATAAAGGGGGAGGCTTGCATTTCTGGAGGCTAAATTAATCCCTCTCAGAAGAAGGGCTTCGCCATATTAAAAAAAGTATAAAGGAGTACATACAGCATAACAACGATGAAGAGGTGAGGTCAGCAATGTTATGGGATGGACTGAAAGCGGTGGTGAGGGGGCACTGTATAGCTATGACAGTTAGACGGAAGAGTCAAAAAGAACAAAAGGAATGACAGCTAATATCCCAGTTGAGGCAAGAAGAGAAAAATCAAACAGAAAGGCGGGAAAAGGAGGCTGCAGCACATTAGATGCATATGAGAAGAAATAAGTAGATTAAATAATGAGGAAGAGGCATTTAGGCTAAACCAGATTAGGCATGAATTTTTTGTACAGGGAAATAAGCCAGGTAGATACCTAGTGCGAAAACTTAGAGAAAGAAGAATACAACAGCAGATCCTTTGAATAAAGGATGAGAAGGGTAGATGGGCTATTACTAATGAACAAATACAACAAGTATTTTGAAAATATTATCAGCTCTATAGCTCGGATCAACAGGGAGAGGCAGTAGATATAGAGCAGTACATGGAAGAGATTAAAGTAAAGCAACTAGATATAGAGAAACAGCAGTGGATAAATAAAGAGATTGAAGGAAGAGAAGTAGTATAGGCTATTAAGGGCTTGAAAGAAGGAAAGGCTCCAGGTTTGGAATTACTTTATGGCTAGATTTTATAAAAGATTAAGTGAAGAAGTAAGCCCAATTCTAAGAGATGTCTTTAATGAAGTATTAAAAGGAGAGAAGCTACCAAGCTCCATGGAGGTAGCAGGTATTATAGTAATACCCAAACCAGGGAAAGATAATGGGATGTGCGAGTCATATAGGCCCATATCTCTCATTAATTTAGATGCAAAGATATTGGCCAAAATACTTGCGACCCGGTTGCAGAGATTTATTCCACATTTGATACAAGAGGATCAAGCAGGATTTATCCCGGGTAGACAGGCTAGTGATAATGTACGTAAGCTGTTAAATTTAATATGGCAAGTACGTAAAGAATGGACATAATCTATGATGGCTGTTGATGCCAAAAAAACTTTTGACAGAGTAGAATGGAAGTTTATGTTTGCAGTTATGCAGAAAATGGGGCTGGGGGCAACTTCCAGAAATGGATAAAAGCTCTATATAGAGAACCTAAAGCGCGTTTAAGAGTAAATGGGGTCTATTTGGAATTATATACATTGGGAAGGGGCACAAGGCAAGGTTGCCCAATCTCCCCATTGCTGTTTGCATTAGTGATAGAACCACTAGCCGAAAGTGTTAGACAGAAGGAAATTCATGGGATAAAGATAGGAAAAGAGGAATTACAAAATTCCATTATTTGCAGATGATGTTATGTATAAGTTGGAGCATCCTTTAGAGTCTATACCTGCTTTATTACGAGAAATTCAGAAATATAGTAATGTATCTGGATATAAAATGAACATGGGGAAAACAGAAGTTTTAAATATCCAATTAGATCCGCAGGAAGAAGCTAGGGTGTGAGACACTTTCCCGTTTAAGTGGGCTAATAAAAGCATGAACTATCTGGGGATAGAGATTAGTGAAGAGGGATCAGACTTGTATAAGATGAATCATGAACCAATAATAAAAAAGGTACTAACTGATTTAGTACGGTGGGATAAACCTATTTTTTCTTGGATAGGCAGAATAGATATAGTGAAGATGAATATACTACCTAGACTGTTGTTTCTATTCCTGACCTTACCCATAGAAATTCCCAGTGCAATATTAACTCTTGTGCAGAGAAGAATCTTCTCCTTTATTTGGAGACACAGACCTCCAAGGGTACAAAGGAAGATAATATATATAGAGAAAGGGAAAGGAGTCCTGGCAGTCCCTGATTTGGCAAGGTATTATGAAGCGGCGCAGTTAAGAGCACTAATGGGATGGAGGCTGGAGGAAAACAGACCCCAATGGAGTAAATTAAAACAGGAGGCAGTAAGACCAACTGCCTCACTGATTTAATGTGGCACGGAAGGAGTGTTAGAGGAAGGGGCTAGGATAGATATCCATACATAGCATGTGCACTTCGAATATGGGATAGGAAACATAAGGTATTGACAACTAGGAGGCAATATAAGAGCATAGCGGATTATACAGTGTGAGGGTTTCAAGATAGGAAGAGCTTCTGAGATATTCCAAAAATGGTATGAGAAGCGGTTACAATATATTGGACAAGTATTAACAGCTGCTGGACAATTACGATCCTTTGTGGAGCTTCAGTAAGAATTTCAAATAGAAGCAAGTGATTGGTATGGCTATTTTCAGATAGCACACTTCTGGGGGGGGGGGGGGGGGACAAATAAAGGCTAGCCTAGGCAATGCAATGCAATGTGTGCCTTTGAGTCAGTGCGACACAATTTGAGAAGATGTATAGTGACCCTAGATGCTGGAAGGGGTGTGGGGAGAGAGGGGAATATATGCATATGTGGTGGACGTGTCCGGTTCTACAGAGTACATGGCAATGGCTGAAAGATATGGCCCGAGATATGGTGGGCTGGGTAGGCCCTATTACAACTGCAGGAGTGTTACTGAATGAACGGGGAAGAAATATGAATAATGATTTGGTGTATTTGTTGAAGATGTTAGCGATTGGTGTACGGATGGAAATTGCTAAGGGGTGATCAGTGAGGGGGCCAGCCCCCAATAGAATATTACACAGACTCACATACATTTATAGAATGAGTGAAATTATGCATATAAAACACACAGTATAGAGGTCTGTCAAAGAAGATGGAAAGGGTATAGGGAATGGTTGCAGAAAGAGGAAGGTGAATTAATGGGATGTGCCTAATGAAGAAGGACTAGGGACTGAGATAGAATACAAGGCTATATATATTACAGGATCCAGTAGAAGGGTGGGGAAGAGGGGATAAGTATAAGTAGAAATGTATAAGTACTCGTAATGGGAATAAATAATGTCATGTATGAAGACAAATAGTAATTAGAGTAAAAGTTTGAGTATATGAATTAGGAGACAGTATTGATATAATTGTGTATGTCAATAATATATATGTTAGATATTGTGATTGTTACTATCATTAAGGTGTATGGTATATTACTTATTGTGAATGATGTGGAAAAATCTCTGTCAAAAAGCTGTAAAGTACCAAATAAAAATTTAAATTAACGTCAAACTTCAAAGGGGTACAAGGTAATCTCCAAAGACCTTGGGATTCCTGTGTCTACAGTTCGCAATAAGTCCTGATCTCAATACAATCAAAGAACCTTTGGAAAGAGCTGAAATCTGCCATTGGCAAGAGAAATCCTGGAAACATTCATGAGCTGGAACAAATTACAGTTGAAGAGTGGGAGAAACTACCAGCAGACAGATGTATGAAACTTATAGATAGCTACCCGAAACGTTTGGAGGCTGTCATCACTGCCCAGAGTTAATGCAACCAAATATTAGTGAAGGGTTCCAGTAATCCTGTCCAGGTCATATTTTGTTGTATACCTTTTAACATACGTACTATTAAAATATTATAATAACATACAGTTCTAATATTTCCAATTATTTCTCAAGATATTAAACACAACAAACCTAAAATGCAAGGGTGCCAATAATGTTGACCAGAACTGTACATTCTTATTTAGGGACTATAACTTCCTTCCTCAGATCAAAACAAAATTGGCCATCTTGAAAAGGAGGTGTAGAGAGTCTTGCTCAATGCTCAAAAGCAGCCTCGAGTTGCTTGATGCAAGAACCTCAACATATCTGGCAAGAGAAGCAAAATACATCCCCTGAAGAGTGCTGATAAGAGACTTTGCTTCATAAGGTAGTGGACACCCTCCACCGTTTTCCAGAGGCCAGTGAAGAATTTCCTGTACTAGGGCAGCAGAGCAATTGGCACTACTTTGTAGGGTGTGGAGCCATGTGATGAAAGTAGTCGTCAAGACCTCTTAACTCTGGCCTTGGATTTGTCCTCTGACCAAGCTGTTAAGAATACTGAGAGACTCGTATGCATCATGATCAACAGTTTGTGCAGTTTTGTGGTTCATGCACAAAGCCTTTGATGTCAGCTTCGATTAACAGGACATTTGTTCATTAATAAGTAAAGCAAAAACCAATTCTTTTGGGCCCAAACTATTGTAGTGATATCCTCCAAGAGATACCACAGTGAGTTATCATAGCATCACCCCAGACATTTATAATAAATCTTGCAATATTAGTACACTTGGGGCAGAACCTGAAATCACTGGTGGCTTCTCTAACAGGTTGAGAAAAATAAAAAGAAGAAATTTTCCTCCGAAAGTAGACTATCAAAAAACCCCCACAAACTATTTGACAAGGCAGTCTAATGTCAACACTTGTATCAAAAAAAAAGTGCATCTCAACTCAATGGGGGACATCAAAAAACAAATACAGCACAGAAGTGGCGAAAAGCTACTGAGAAAAAACTATGGATTATTTTATTGCCTAAAGAAAAAGAAAACATTTTCTTTAGCAGATATGCTCTAGTGAAGACATGTTCAACAATTCCAGCAGACAAAAAGGAAGTAACAGAACTGCAGGGCTGCACAGGAGTGGTAAAAAGCTTCTATGTCTCCCCAGAAAGCTCTGGAAAAATCTATCCATTTGGTGCATTCTTGTAACCTATTTATGTACTAATTTGAACTGTCTTCAGGGAAAATGTTAATTCAGAAAAAATAGATTCCAGTAACAATCACAAATGTTAAAATTTATATAGAGAGCAAGCTATGGTGACATTTTACTTACCAGATAATGTTGTTTCCTTGTGTCCTGCTAGACTAGTCCAGACCAGTGGGTTGCATTCCCCTACCAGCAGATTGATGGAGACAAAGAACCAATGAAATGCCCAGGTTTCAATGACATCACTCGATGCCTCTATCCGCCTCAGCCACCAGAGGTCTCTTCAGTATCTGACCCCAAAGAATATGGGAGAACATGGCAAGCCTCACACAACCTCTACATAGACAATAATGAGTAATAAAACAGTAGAAAACTATGTACAGGAAAGCCTAAACAGAAGGCTGTCAGTAGAAGATGGACCTGCAGAGCCAAGAATATAAATCATAGTAGACCCCAGGGTACCGCCACAGAAGAACAGAGCCAACATTTCCAAGGGTGGGCCCTGGCCTGGTCTATCAGGATTCAAGGAAAATACATTATCCGGTAAGTAATATGTCACCTTCCATTCCGTCCTGCTAAACCAGTCCAGACAAGCGGGGTGTACCAAAGCTATGCCTTCAATGGGCGGGAAGTAGACACAGCAGCTCGCAAAAACTTAAGAGTCAAAGGTCGTGTCGCTCAAATGTGAACATCTAAACAGTAATGCTTGACAAAAGTGGAAAGTGATGCCCATGTTGCTGCCTGACAAATGTCTGCAAGGGTTACCAAGCTCTGCTCCACTCACGAGGATGCTTGCGCTTGGGTGGAATGGGCATGCAAACCCTCTGGAACCAGACAGTTATGGTTTAGATACTTGATATACCGCCTCAAAGGACACACCAAGGCAATAGCCTCCTTAATCCAGTGCCCCAAAATAGACTTAGCCGCCGCGTCACCCTTACGTGGACCAGTAAACAGCACAAGAGTATGGTCTTACTTAAAGAAATTCGTAACCTCCAAGTACCTGAGAAGCACCCTCTGAGCATCCACAATGCGAAGATCCTTATCCTTCCCATGACACTGCTCCTTAGAGGAGGAGGTCAGGCAGACTACTTGCTTCACATGAAAAGGAGAAAACACCTTAGGCAAGAAGGAAGGCACAAGCCAAATGGAAATGGTCTCCTTTGAAAAAGACAGAAAAGGATCTTGGCAAGACAGAGCCTGCAGCTCAGAAATATTCCTTGCAGAACAAATCATGACCAAAAAAACAGTTGGAGGCAAGCGAAGAGGTGGTGCTTGCAGGAACCGCAACCGCATCAGATTTCAGTCACACTCTCCTCAATCAGGCGCCACCAGAACAATCCTTCCTGGGTGTGCTCTGTACGCCAAATCACATGCCCCCACCAGGGGCCATGGAGGAAACACATACAACAGGTGTCGCCAAGGCTGAACCAGGATGTCGACACCCTCGGACTCTATCTCCATGCAACGACTGAAGAATGGGCCCACTTTGGCATTGAAGTGGATCACCAACAGATCCCATCTTGAAGCGACCCCATTGGTGCAGAATCAGTAGAAATGCCTCCTGACAACTCCCACTCTCCTGGATCCAGAGAGTGCCTACTAAGAAAGTCTATTTCCACACTGTTCACCCCGGCAATGTGCTGAGCTGACAAGGCTAAGAGGTGGTTCTCCACCCAGGCAAACAGACATCGCTGGGGACAGCCCAGCACTCCCAGTGCCACATTGATGATTGACATAAGCAACCGCCATGGTACTATCAGACAACAGTTGAACCACCCAGCCCTCGAACAGGGGCCAGAAACGCATTAGAGCCAAACTGATGGCTCTTGCCTCTAAGTGACTGATAGACCGCATCGCCTACCTGTGATTCTAACAGCCCTGGACCACTGGGTCTTGGCAATGGCTCCTCAGCCTGAGAGACTGGCATCAGTCATCAGAAGGAGTCATGAGTAATTGTCCAGCAGCATACCCTTCCTCAAATGAACCAAGCTGCTGCCACCACCGCAGGCTGGCCATCACCATCACTGGGAGAAGCCTAACTCCTGAGAACTCAGGGACCAGAGAGCCAGCAGGGACCATTGAAGCAGCCACATATGAGCATGCGCCCACAGCACCATCTCGATGGTCGCTGCCATCAATCAGAGGAGCTGACAATATTACCAAACTCTGGGAGCCTATTGTGAAATGAACAGCGTCAGGAAAATGCAACCACCTTGTGATGTTTTCCTCTGGTAGGAAGACTCTGTTCACTCGAGTATCCAAACGTGTTCTAAGGAACTTCAAGGACTGGGAAGGCATCAACTGGCTCTTTCCTCGATTGATCACCCAGCCGAGGCCTTCCAAAAGGACACCATCCAGGCGCTACTTGAGATGCCTCTAAAAGAGAACAGGCTCAGATGAGCCAGTCATCCAGATATGGGTGAATACAAATCCCTTAGCACCGCAGCACCATGGCTACCACCACCATGAGCTAGGAGAATGTCCTTGGGGCAGTGGAGAGGCCAAATGAGAGGGCGGTGAACTGAAAGTGAGAGCCAAGCATGGCAAAATGCAGATACATTTGCTGATCCTCCCAGATCGGGATATGAAAATACACTTCTGCGGGATGCCAGGAACTCCCCTCGGCACCCACCTGAATCACGGATCACAAAATTTCCATTCGAAAGTGCAGGACACACAAGTGTTTGACAGCCTCGAGGTCCAGAATGGGCTGGATCAATCAGTCTTTCTTCGGCACCACAAAATATACGGAATACTTGCCCTTGCCTGGCCGTCCGGAGGAATGGACACCAAGGTCTGCAAGAGTAGCAACTTGTCCGATATGATCCGCACAGAGGCCTTTTGTTCACAAACCCACAAAGGAATATAACTAAGATATCCAGGATCGGCTCTATGCATTCCATGACATTTATTTATTTTAGCAGTACTGAATGGTATCTAGCACCCAGCAATCCTTGGTAACCCGGGCCCATTCTGGAAATATAAGGTAAAGCTCACCTCTAACTGGAGATTCCAGGGAATGGGCCCCCAAACCTCCATCATGCAATTCGGGAGGAACCCCCTTTGGGAGGGGAACAAATCCCTGGGTCCACAAGCTCCTCAAAAGGACTGAAAATGAGTCCGACATCCGGGAGCAGAGGGCTTTCCAGGCTGGTAGTGACAGGAGTCCCGAGACCACTGGGGATCAGACCAGCATGCCTGCGAGGCACAGGCAGAGACTGACAGAAAGGGGCTCCTGTCCCCTTCATAGGCTCCCTGGACCTGTCCTCCAGAAGGTGGTAAGATTTCATCTTGCCCAGAACATTCACAGCTGCTTCAAAGCGGGCCCCAACAGAAGCTTCCCTTTAAAAGCCTGTTAGGGAAACCAGGCTTTGGAAGAAGTGTCTACTGCCCAATGTCGGAGCCAAATCAGACGCTGAATCACAGTCAACAGGACACTGTCCCTGGGCTCTAGATGAAAGAGGTCATACATGGCATCAAAAAGGAAGGCTATAAACTCCTAAAGAGCAATCCTGAGCAATCAAAGCTGCCAGTTCCTCCTTCCAGAACAGGTGGATAACACAGGCCTCTTCACAATCTTCCAAAGGCGAGAATGCTTCTCTGTCCACATCACAGCCCAGAATCGAGCCATCGGAATCTAAGCCATAGTACAAAACACGTACGGATTCCAAGTGATCCCCATCTCCATTGGGGTGCCCTTTGCCGGGGTGGTGCTTGCAGGAGCCACATCAGATCTCTGAGCCACGCTCTCTTCAGTCAGTCAATCAAGTGCCACCAGAACTATCCTGCTCGGGTGGCGCAATCGCAATCGAACAAGGCTTCCACTCTCAGCCTGCCCCTCACGAGACTGCTTGAGATGAACCCAGAAGCCACAGGGTCTGAACTTCCAAGCCAAAATGACCAGGCCTGGTGCATAAAGGAAAAATAATTCATGAGGAAGACAATCCGGACTCCGGAAGCACTGCTTGCAGAAATGAATCCCAAACACCAGGGAACATAGGTGTCGCTGAGTCCCTGTAGGACAGAGGGGTGGCCCACAGCACAGTTGCTGGAAACTCCGACCGGCTGGACATTCTTACCCACAGTGCCAACTGCATCCATTGGTGGGAAAGGTGGAGCAAGGCCTCCAGGGATGATGAAGAAGCTGCCATGCAAGAAGAGCAGAGTCCAGAAGCCAGAGATGAAGTGCCTCGCTTGCCACAAGCCAAACAATGCTACCTGGAAGAAAATAGAGTTAAGGCAAGTATCACAACACCATGCGCTAAGGCCAGGGTGGCCTGAAAGGTGCACGTTAGCAGCGCTTACACAGCAATGCGCCTTACGGGTGGAATCGGGAGCCCCCAACAAATACAATGATGAAGTCAAGGCCTAGGTACTCACCCCCCTAAGAGCCTCAGGTAGAGGATCCGTGCCGAGCTCAGCTCTACTCCCTGAAACTATTTCTCTGCTTTGCAGACACTGAGTCTAAGATGGCTGGTAGGCAGATTCCTCTGAGAGCCCTCTGTAATCTTCAGGAGAGAGGTGGGGGGAAGGGGCATTGAAGATTGAGGTTGTGTGAGGCTTCTGAACTCTATCTGATCCTTCCAATCTTCTGGCTGCCAAACAGGTCCTTAACAGGATAAGAGCATGAAGCTAAACAAATTTTCCCTCCTCCTATGGCTATCAAAAAGACAATAGTCTAGTGGAGCCTCCCACATTGCACTCAAGTGAGTGTGTCACCCTCAAGCTGGTCATTCAAGAGCGTTTAATCAATCTTTCCCTCTTAGTCAGTAAGATTTTCTTCAGAGTGTAGAAAATCCATCCACCATCTGCTGGAGACAAAGAAATACTGAACAGATCTCTAGTAGCTGAGGTGGATAGACATGAGAGTGACGTCATTGAAACCTGGGTATTTCATTGGTTCTTTATCTCCACGAATCTGCTGGTATGAGAACACAACCCACTTTGTCTGGACATGTCTATCAGGATGATATGGAACACATGTTTAGATATAGAAAAATGTGGAGTGTTTTAAATATTGGTAAAGAAAGAGATTATTATTAGAAGATGACCACTACTTAACATTAGGTTTAGATCTAAGTATAACTAAACAACTGGAGGAAAAAAAGCAGGGCAGCAGAGCTTTTTCCAATCATGTTTAAATGACAGATTTACAGTGTGTGTGATTACAGCACAGGTGATGTCATATTACAACACTGTAGTACCCTGACAATATATTGTGTTGCTACTTGCATTCTTTATAGACCATTCCTATTTCCAAGGCATATAGATTCTTGCCAGCATGCACAGTAAAATAAAGCTCCAACACTTTAAAAAAAACCACTCAGAAACCAAACATAAATAAATATATATATAAAAATACACACACACACACACATACACACACACACATACACTCCCCCCTTATCAGGAAACAGAGATATTGATTAAAAACAACGGGGTGGTGTAAACTCCGCCCAAGCAGGGGAATCCAAACAGGAAGTGGGTCCACACAGTGTCTTGTAAGACAAAGCATCAACTTACTTTAACGTTTGCCATGCTGCCTCAACTCTTACATTTTTAGCAGTCCCTTCCAGCTGTTATCTCCCAGGCCAAGGTTTCACAACAATTGTATCATGCAACTTTGGTCCTGGAGGTAACAGCTGGAAACATAAGAGCAGAGGCAGCATGGCAAATATGTTAAAGTAAGTTTGCCATGGCCGCAACAACGGAGGGGCCCTTCATTGGAACTTACACCACTGCAAACAACCCTTCCTATTAATTGAAATGGGGACCAACAGAACAAATGAACTAAACCAAACAGTATAATTTAAGCTTTATTTGGTGCTCACTGTATTAGTCTCATTTTTTTTAAAGCATATAAGGCCACACAGTTTGCATACTTCATAAAACCAGTATACCGGTTTTTATTAAAGAGCCTTGGCAATGTTTCCCCCCCATCCCAAAGAGTCACAACAGTCACACCTGTCCTAATGCAGATTGATTGAAATTATGGTGCCAAGTCAATCACAGTGAACAGTGCACTAATGTAAAATATGGCAGGGAGAAACAGTGGTTATCACAAGTATTGAGGTGAGAAGAGCAGTGGTCATTGTATGCATTATAGCAGAATACTGAAATTTTTTTATAGGCAAGTGAAAAACAACTTTTGTTGTGCTGTGATCAAGTATTCGCTATGCTGCAAGTGAAAGAAAAGGAGGGCTGTATTGATTAATTTTGTTTAGAAGCCACCAAAATCTTAGGAGACAGTGATTGACACTCCCTTGCACCTCCTCCCCCCATTGCCTCCATTCTTCCCTGGTATGCCTCCATTTGCAAACCCCTTCATATATGACGAGGGTAGAAGAGTTAGAAGAGATATGATAAAGTGTATCTTTTTATGGTAGCAAAGGCTAAATGAGGCATCTTTAAACAGAAGTATATAGATAGTGAGTGTTTATGTGTGTAGTGCAACAGTGATTTGCCTGTCTGTGCAAGTGATGTTGTGGTGTGCGCATGTGCGTGTGTGCATGTGCGTGTTTGTAGTACAAAGGTGGAGTGTCTGTATGTGCCTGTGTAGGTGGTATGCTTGCATGCGTTTTTGGAGGAGGGGAATACACCACTTGGCATATATAATTGTACTTTTCTCCCTCATGTATTCATCCCTTTAACCTCCAAGCCCTGAACTTTACCCTCTCCCCTTCAACCCCTCCCCACTTTTCCCCTTTCCCCCTCCTCTCTAGCATGCCCATCCCTTGCCCTCTATTCCCCCCATTCTCCTTCCATTTTTTGTTTTTTAAATGCTATTGTCCCTTTACATTGTTAATGCCTCACTCCCCCCCCCTTCTATTTATTTCTTCCAGGGCATCTATTGGGCTGTCCTATATCTCCAAGCTATGACTGCTGCCTTCCCCTCCTGTTCTGCCCATGGGGATCTGACCTCCCACAGGCAGACAGTGTGATTTTGCAGTGACTGCAGCTTACTTCTTCTGTCCGCAGGGAATGGGATCCCCGTGGGCAGCCTAATCTTTCCAAGTTGCGATCACAGGCCTTTCACTCATGTTCTGTCCATGGGGGATCAGATCTCCTGCGGGCAGACAAAGGGATTTTGCAATGATAGCGGCTTACTTCTCATCTCCTCTTCTGCCCACAAGGAGATTCCCGCAGGCAGCCTTCTCCCTTTGGGACTGCGATTGGAGCTGCCTCTTCTGCCCACAGGCAGCCAAATATCGCATGGGAGGAGGTATGGCAAGAAAATCCCAGGTGCAAATTTCTGGTCACCATAGCAAACTGGCGCCTGGGATTTGTCAAGCTTTGATTATATATGTGAACTTCTTTATGTGATTGATAAATAAATAAATAAATCTATTTATTTATTTGAGAAAAGAAAAAAAAAAGGACATTATGGGAAAGTGACAACTGATACAATGAGCACCAAATCAAGCTTAAATTATATTCTTTGGTTTAGTTCATTTGTTCTGATGATCTTCCATTTCAATTAATAGGAAGAACTGTTTGTAATCAATAGTAAAATAAAGCAGTAAATATACTGCTACAATGCAATCCAGTTACTTTTTTCCTAAGCACATGCAAGTTAACCTTTATATGAGATACTGAGATTTACTTACCTGATGTTGGATTCATAATATTTGGCTGCACTGCGGGACTGGTAGGGGCTGTAACAGTCATCTGGGAAAGCATGGCCTTCCTGGGGTCCTGCCACGTTGTGGTTTGATCAATGTGACTACCAGATAAAAACAGAACAGTGACTTAAGACCATACCACCAGTTTACCAAAGGAATGTTTCCACAACAAACAAAGACATAATTACATTCA
The DNA here is from genome assembly GCA_033557465.1 of Ichthyophis bannanicus. Taxonomy (NCBI): domain Eukaryota; kingdom Metazoa; phylum Chordata; class Amphibia; order Gymnophiona; family Ichthyophiidae; genus Ichthyophis; species Ichthyophis bannanicus. The sequence goes on along the minus strand of CM066035.1, from coordinate 166,985,323 downwards.
ATAATAGCTAAGAAAAAAAAGGCAGCACATATAGGGATCATAGTCAGTCAAATTTACTGTGCACTTCCTGTGTAATTAAATTTAATTCCACTCATTTATAGTCTGCATTGAAACTGCTACTGCAATATCAAAGTGGATTACAAGGTGTGATCAAAAAGTATCGAGTCTTGTTGTGTAGCTATATAACACTTTGCACCACGATGCTATTAAGCATGCAGTGACCTAGTTATGTGCTCTGCAAGTGCAGAATGTAGCATGGCTGCAGCACTTCTGTACTTCTTTTAATCACGTGATGTTTGGTATTGTGTAAAAGCAGTTCATCAGACGATGAGTGAAAAAAATTGAACAGCAAATTTGCATTAAATTCTGTCAGAATCTTGGAGATTTGTGCAGAGAGACTTATAAGTTGTTAGAGAAAGCGTATGGTCATGAATGCATGAGTCATACTCGAGTTTATGAGAACTACAAACGTTTCTAACAGGGCCGCGAAAGTGTTGACGGTGACGAGCATTCTGGAAAGCCATCCACGAGCAGGAATGAAGATAAAGTTGAAGCAGTGCATACTGTAATACACTCAAATCGTCGATTGACTATCAGGGAGCTTGCTGAGGGCATGGATATCAGTTTCAGGTCGGTACAGTCCATTCTTACTGTCGATATGGGGATGAGACACATGTCTGCAAAATTTGTGCCAAAACTCCTGTTCCCTGACCAAAAAGAAGATAAACTGTCTGCAACCAAGGAGTTGTTGGAATGTGTTGAAAATGACTCAGATTTCATCAAAAAGATTATTTATGGTGATGAATCATGGATTTATGGTTATTACCAGGAACTAAGGCTCAATCCTCACAATGGAAGACTCCAAACTCTCCTGGACCCAAGAAAGCCCATCAGGTGAGGAGCAATGTCAAGGTCATGCTCACAGTTTACTTTGATTACCAGGCTATTGTTCATCATGAGTATGCTCCAAAAGGCCAAACCATCAATAAGGAGTACTACATCCAAGTTCTGATTAATTTGAGAGATGCAGTTCATCCTAAGAGGCCAGAGTTGCACAGAATTGGCGAATGGTTGCTTCATCACAATAACACTGACTCAGTTCACATCTTGTCCAGCAGTTCTTGGCCAAACACCAAATCGAGCAAGTCCGTCAGCCTCCGTACTCACCTGACCTTGTAGCCTGTGACTTTTTCTCATTTCCAAAACTGAAATTACCACTGAAAGGAAGGAGATTCAATGACTTGGAGACCATTAAGCAAAATTCGACACAGTTTCAGAGCATAATGAAAGAGGTGTTTCAAAACTGTTTCCAGCAGTGGCAGGAACACTGGAGGAAAAGCTTAGTTACTCACCTGTAACAGGTGTTCTCCAGGGACAACAGGAATCAGTCCTCACATATGGGCGACGTTGGCGCCAACAGAGCCCTCGTGCGGAGCAAATCCCCAGCTTTCTAAGAAAGCCTTTGGGAACTGCATCGCGTATGCGTGGTCCCCTTCCCACCCAAGGGTGCCATCTTGCTCAGTCAAATGACATAGCTAAAAAGACGGCAAAAAGAACAAAATATAATAATAATAACAGGACTGCAACTCTAAGGGGAGGAGGGAGGGTCATGAGGACTGATTCCTGCTGTCCCTGGAGAACACCTGTTACAGGTGAGTAACTATGCTTTCTCCAGGAACAAGCAGGAAGTCAGTCCTCACATATGGGACTCCCAAGCTATAGGCTACCGAGAACCCACAGATGAAAAATAGGCTCCCTCTATGACAGCAGCAAGCAGCCACAATAGGAATCTAACTGAGAGAGTAGCACTCTGGTAGCCTGACACAGAAGGGTCGGAGGGCAGGCGTTGCCTAGACCTCGAAATGTTTACGGAGTACAGCCTGGCCGAAAGCACTGTCCCGTTGGGACTACCTATCCAGGCAGTATTCGGTTGTGAAAATCTGATCCGAAGACCAGGTGGCGGCCAGGCAGATGTCTGCCAGCGGAACAGAGCAGAAGTGAGCCACTGATGCCGCCACAGCCCTGACCCAGTGGGCCGTAATGCGACCCTGCAATGGAGGATTAGCCAGCCTGTATTCCCAGGCAATACAGTCTGCTACCCAGGTGGATAGCGTACGCTTGGAGACGGCCATTCCCAGCTTACTGGAGTCATAGGAAACAAAGCTGAGAAGCCCTTCTATGGCCTTGCGTACACTGAATGTAGAAGGCCAACGCCCTCTTACAGTCCAGGGTATGCAGAACTGTCTCTGCCCGACTGGCATGCGACCTGGGAAAGAAGGTAGGTAGTACTACCTCCTGGTTGAGGTGGAACGAAGAGACCACTTTCGGAAGGAACTTGGGGTGTGTGTGGAGCACCACCCGGTTCCTATAAAACCTTGTATAAGGCCTGTTGGACACCAGGGCCTGAAGCTCACTCACTTGTCGAGCCGAAATGAGTGCCACCAAGAAAACTACCTTCCAAGAGAGGTAGCGTAGATGGCAGGTTGCCATCGGCTCAAATGGCGGACAAGTAAGCTGCCCTAAGACCACATTCAAATCCCACTCGGTTGCCAGAGGGCGAACCGGGGACTTCAGCAAAAGTAGGCCTCTTAGGAACCTGGACACCAAAGGATGTGCAGAAAGAGGCTTTCCCTCTACTGGAAAGTGACGTGCAGCCAAAGCACTTAAGGCCCAAATCCAAAAGGTGGAGAAGATACTGTAGTACTCAAAGCAACCTGACAGGAGAAAGGATTCACTTTCTGCCTTTCACACCACACCCCAAACCTACGCCACTTAAAGGCATAGGTCTGTCTAGTTGACTGCTTCCTTGAGGCCAGCAAAACATCTTCCACATTTTTCGGAAAGAGGAGTGGTGCGAGAACTACCCTTTCAGCAGCCATACAATGAGGGAGCTGAGATTGGGGTGCAGGAGAGTGCCCCCCCTATTGAGACAGGAGGTTCGGAGAGGACCCCAGGGAGATTGGGGCCTCCACCACTAGTTGAAGCAGAAGCGGAAACCAGGGCTGTCTCGGCCATCTTGGGGCTACCAGGATGACCGAGGCTTTGTCTTGGAGAATCTTGAACAGAGTTTTGGCCACCAGAGGCGTCGGAGGTAACGCATACAGGAGGCCCACAGACCATGAGATGAGAAAGGCATCAGCAGCCACCCTGTTTGGATGTGGCTGCCTGGAGCAAAACTGGGACAACTGGTGATTGTGAGGGCTCGCAAACAAATCCAGTGTCGGCTGTCCCCAGGTCTGATAAAGACATTGGGCCATACTCTTGTCTAGCTGCCACTCATGGGGCTGCAGAATCCTGCTTAGCCTGTCGGCTAAGTAATTTTCCTGGTTGGCAGGTAAACTGCTCTCAGATGCATGCCAAGCCGTATTGCAAAGGAGCACAGGTGCAGGGTTCCCTGACACAGCAAGGCGGGACCCCGTGCCTCCGTGCTTGTTCACATAGAATATGTTTATGTTTATTCAGGTATTTGATATACTGCTCCCCATTACATCGGGGCGGTTTACAATATAACAAAGCAAAACTTGGAAAAGGAAAAGAGAAGGAACTACAATATGCGTAAAGAAAAAGAGGGGGAAAAGATAAAGTCGGGGAACCATAGGATTAGAAAATCATGGGGGGGAGGTTAAAGGATAAGGAAAAGAGGTGGGTTTTCAGACGAGAGTGGAACTTGGGGTAGGATTCTTCTAGGCAAAGAGCAGGGGGAAGAGAATTCCACAGGGAAAGACCAAGGTAAAAGAAGGCTGATTGCCGGGTTGATTGGAGGGGCGCTTGTACTGGGGAAGGGAGGTGTAGGCGGTTGACATGAATTGAGCGGAGACTACGGGAAGGTGAGTGGAATACTAGAAGATCAGCCAGGTACTGAGGTTTGTGAGTGCATATAGCTTGGTGCACCAGTGTGAGAACCTTGAATTTTATGGCTACTTGGTTGTCTGTTTGTATCAAGACAGGCTGATGAGCCAAAGTTTGACAGAAGGCTCATAGAGGTGAATGGCACGAAGTTCCAAGAAATTGATTTGTTGTGTGCTCTCATTTGGAGACCACACACCCTGAGTGCAAAGCCCCTGGCGATGGGCTCCCCAGCCCAGCAAGTATGCATCTGTAGTCAGGATCCTTGTGTGTCGAGGAGCCTGGAAGGTCACTCCCCACCTCCAATTGTAACGGTTGAAGCCACCATTCCAAGGACTGTACCAGTCTTCTGGACACTTTGACTCTGTCTCAGAGTCCACCTGTGGCTTGAGTCCACTGGGCCCTGAGGCACCACTGAGCTGTTCGCATGTGGAGGCAGGCATCCGGTGTCACATGGACTGTGGAGGCCATGTGCCCGAGGAGGTGCAGGAAGTGTCTTGCTGATATTTGGGACCTGCGACTCACTTGACATGCCTGGGCCAGGAGTCTCTGTGCCCTGTCTACTGTCAGATAAGCCCTTGCCTGAAGGTATCTAGTCTGGCCCCAATGAACTCTAGTTGTTGAGTGGGCACTGGGGTAGACTTGGGGTAATTGATTACAAACCCTAGATGCTGAAGCACCTGAATGGTGCAAGATGTGGCCTGTTGGACCTCCAAGGCTGACGTAGCTCTCATGAGCCAGTCATCTAGGTAGGGGAAGACAAAAACTCCTTGGAATCTGAAGAAGGTGGCCACCACCGCCAGGCATTTTGTGAATACCCTGGGGGCAGAGGCCAGGCCAAAGGAAAGTACCCTCTACTGATAGTGGCTTCCTCCCACCACAAATTGTAGATATTGCCTGTGGTCTTGATGAATTAGGATATGTGTATACGCATCCTTTAGGTCTAAGGAGCATAGTCAGTCTCCCTGGCCGAGGTAAGGCAGCAATATTCCAAGGGAAAGCATCTTGAACTTCTCCCTCACCAGGAATTTGTTTAAGTTGCGGAGGTCGAGGATGGGTTTGAGGCTTCCTGTCCTTTTTGGTACCAGAAAGTACCTGGAATAGAAGCCCTTGCCCTGTAGGTGGTTGGGCACCGGTTCTACCGCCTGATTCTCGAGAATACCTGCTAACTCCTTCAGAAGGTGGTCCCGGTGAAGAGGAGACCCAAGAGGCTCTCCTGGAAAGTAAGGAGGAGGCACCTGGGTCAAATGGAGTAGATAGTCTTGATGGACTATCTGTAAGACCCAGGTGTTTGTGGTGATGGCTGGCCACCTGTGGCCATACAGGGCAAGCCTGCCTCCTGTGCATTGCCTGTCTCCTGTGGTGAGAGGGGCTATGCCTTGCGAGTCAAAAGCCACTCCCAGGCTGAGCCAGAGCCAGTGCCTGGGGTTTGGGAGCTTTCTGCTACAAGGGGCCATGCCCCTGTCCCTTGGCCTGCTGCCCCTGTTGGGGAGCCAGGGAGGCCTGAAAATGGGGGTAGCTTTGGTAAGCAGCACCCTTCCTCGGGAAAAAGGGCTTCTTACCCGAGCCTTTCTTCTTAGAAGGGGCAGAGGTATTCTTTGAGAGCCGTGACCTGGTCATGGACTCTGTCTCGAGCTCAGCAGCCTTTTCAGTCATGTGTTTGCTGAAGAGGTTCTCTCCCCGGCATGGGACATTGACCACCTTGTCCTGAACCCACTGCTCGAGGTTGATGCCTGTAGCCATGCCTGGTGGCGTGCACTGATGCCCGCCACAGCTACTCGGGCCGCCGACTTGAACCTGTCATAGGCAGCTCGAGTCATGAACTTCGAGCACTCACGGACTCCAGTGGACAGGCTCTTGAAGCACTGCAAAGGTCCCTCGGAGAGACCAGCTGAGAACCCGGCGATTTCCTTCGCCAGATCTCGCAGGTACATGCCCATGTACAGCTGGTATGCCTGGATCCGACATGTCAGCATAGAACCCTGGTAGCACTTCCTGCCGAGGGTGTCCAAGTTGTGGGCCTCCCTGCCAGGAGGCACCGATGAGTGCGTCTTCTGGCTCTTGAGCCGGCGCATGGCCGATTCGACAACCATGGAGTTGTGCGACAGTTGTGCTTTTTGGAATCCAGGACTCTTGCGAACCCGATACATCGAGTCAATCCGCCTGCTGAGCACCAGTGCCGATGCCGGCATCACCCACATGCGGAGCATCAGAAATTCCAGGATTGGAGGCACTGGTACAGTAAGGGCCTCCCGAGGGGGAGAGTCATACTGGAGGATCTCGAGATCTTCAGCTTGAGGATCCTCCTCGGACTCCACAGGGAATGCCAAAGCCTTTGACATGTCCCTTACGAAGTCCAAGAACCTAGTGTCCTCCGGGTGGACCTTCTCCGAGGCTTGGACACCGGGGAATCGGACGGGACATCCCTGTACCGACAGGTGTCTGGGGACTCTTCTTCCTCAGTCTCCCAGCCTGATGCCTCCGAAGGCTGTCACAACACCAGTGGAACCAGCGGCAACGACCTCGGTCCCAAACGGGAGGTCGAGGGAGACCTTGGCCGAGGACTGACTCAAGTACACATGGCCTCGAGGATCGGTTCGGCCTCCGGGGTTGACTTGGAAGTCAGTGGCCTGGTGGTCGGGGTGGAAGGACCAGTGAGACCAGCTATCAGTGCCCGCTGCTGCTCCATGAAGGCAAACATGCTGTGCTCCTGGGCCACTATTCTGAGACCGAGCTCAGAAGGATACACAGCCACCGGGTCGGGTCCTGACGCCATTGGCCCGACACCGGTTCTCCCGGAGGAGAGTCCTCAACGAGGAAGTTGTTTCCTACCTTGGCTGCTCCGTATCCCGTCGAGGAAGCTTCGCTGGATGCTCCATCTCCAAGTATCCGGGCCGGCGCTCGGGGCTCCGCGACTGGTCCCAGGAGGAACCAAGCCATTCAGAGCCATCCAACGATGACACCTTCGAGGATTTTTTTCTTCCTTCGATGCTCCCGTGAGGGGGACCCCCTCTCCGAGGAACCTCAAGAGTGTTCTCGAGACGTAGAGGCCTCCGACGAGGTTCGGGCCCGCAAAGGTACGGACTCAGCAAAAATCCTATCATGCTGCTGCTGGCGGCTTTTCAGGGCTTTCGAGGACATTTTCCTACATGGGCCACAGACCTTCGGGTCGTGGTCAGGCCCAAGGCACCAGACACAGCACTCATGTGTATCGGTGAGGGACATTAATTTTGTACACTGATCACATTTCTTAAACCTGCTGGCAACTATCGGGGGAAAAAGGGCCCCTGCGAGGTTGAAGACCCGGGCTGCCAGTGAAAAAGAAAAAGAGTGCGAACGCTAGTCACGAAGGACAAAAAACGAAAAATCAAACCGGACTTGATACCGGTGTACCGAACCAAAGGCGGGAAGAGGAACAGGTGTCGAACCGGAGGAAAAGAAGAAACATTTAAGTATTTTAACCACTTTTTTCATGGTGACTATTGGATTACGTCCGAAGGGCTCGCGGAAAAAAGGAGACTGAGCAGGATGGCACCCTTGGGCGGGAAGGGGACTGAGCATGCGCGATGCAATTCCCAAAGGCTTTCTTAGAAAGCTGGGGATTTGCTTTGCACGAGGGCTCTGTCGGCGCCGATGTCACCCATATGTGAGGACTGACTTCCTGCTTGTTCCTGGAGAAAGCGTTTTATCGTAAGGGGACTACTTTGAAGGAGATAGAGTGCAATCACTGTCAGTGTTATACTTCTTGTGTTATTGTACAAGTTTCAATACTTTTTGATCACACCTTGTGCAATACTTTACATCCAAGTACATACAAATAGAATACAAATATATAAATTAATTATAACAAACTTTAGGTGGAGTTATATGGCTCTTGAAAAATACATGTTTTCAGTCCTTTCCTCAAGTCTAAATCAGGTTTCCGTCTTAAATGTTCTGACAGCAAATTCAAGACAACAGCCATTTTAAAAGATCTATTCATAACAGACTTCAAGGAGTCATTTTTAAAAGAAGGATTCTCTAACAATGTGTGCAAAGACAGATGAGGGCAGTAAATGGATACTAAGAAGAGTACATAATTGAATATGGAGGCACTGTAGATTAGTTAAAGGCATAATTCTTATCTCTTATTTTGCATCTAAAAACCAATCTAGCTGCCGATTTTGCAAAAACTGAATTCCTGAACACAATTTTACAGATAACCCTAACACTATTACAATAGCCAATCTGATGTAAATATGAAAAGAATGAACTGGCAATCTTGACCTCAATTGTCTTAGCTTTCTCATAACTAAATTGTTTACTTTAGATTCATACCTAATATTTGAACCTAACATGATTCCCAATATTTTAAGTTCTGAAGATAATACAATTTCATTACCTAACAATTTTGATTTCTGTAGCAGAGAGGACAGAGCTGGTTAACCAATCCAAAGTATTTTCGTTTTATTAATATTTATCAAATAATTCCTGGCCATCCATTTCTTAATCCGAGGAAAAAAAGTCATCCAAATGCTGAAATGTTTGATCTCACATATTACTAAAAAGAAATCGCCAATACCAAATCATAAGCAGAGAAATAAAAAGGCAAATTTCCACTTCTTTAACAAAACACTCAAATATATTAAATAAAATTGAGAAGAGGAGAGAACCCTAAACAATTCCATATTCTAGTTGAGGATATGAGGTACTATTATTAAATCTAACTCTCCAAAATGTATTCTCCAAAAACCCCTAAACTAATTCCAAACATTTTCCATAATATCCAGCTCACTTAAGTAAAATAGTAGTAGTAAGTCGTACCTACTGAATCAAAAGCTATTGAAATACCTAATTGCATTAAAATGCATTAATGTCCTTTGTTAATCATATTACAGAGATCCTGAGCTAACTTGATTAACATTTCAGTGCTATAAGATCTATGAAAATCAAACTGTTAATCATGCAATAAAGCAAACCTATGCAGAAACTGTGCAAGCTGAGAGGCCACTATTGCATCCTGCATTTTCGCTATTAAAGTTGACTATTGGTCTATAACAAGTGATTAAATCTAAAGTTCAAATTTCTTTTTCCTTTGGGAATAGATGTTAAGGTAACATTCCCACTATTACCAACCTACTCGTTTAGATGGTGATCAAAAAATAAGAGTTCAATGGACTAGCGATGTACATAACAGTCACTCAAGAGTTGACACTATCTATTCCCCAGCCCCCTCCCCTCACCATAATACAAGATGACAACCATTGGATAGAATAGTCTGCAGCTTTATGGAAACTCTCACCCAGGCCAATACAATGTACTCAACTGTTCGTAGGTCTTTCCCTCCTCTCTCTTCACCATTTTCTGGTTCCTCCCACTATGGAATGAAAGGTCAAGCCAGTCACCAACCCAATGTGGCTAACTCTCAACCATCTAGCTGCCTTCAACCTCTCTCCAAACTCCTCCACCATCCCAGAGCAGTCCAAGGGGATGAAACACCCATCACTCCGACTCCTATCAACCAAGACTGCACCAACCACCCCACATTCACCAGAATTTCCTCTCATTGACCCAGATTTTTGGTCACTACTGTAACTAATAACAATTTTAGGCAACTCACAACATAACGAAACGATCAATGTTCAACCGTGAAAATACCTGGCGATGAGTGGATGAACATGCTGGACAGATGACAACGGAATGTGCATGAGGCTTCCCTCTGCTGCCTTCTTATTTGCTACAGTTGCCTGCACATCATGCTCCTCCCCCACCCAATCGTTGAACACGAGGATTTAAAATGGTTCCCATGCTTACCACTATTTACTTGCTCTTTGCCCTCTCCACCCTAGCCTGCCTTCCACCAGCCCTTCCCAAGTCCTCTTCAGGTAAGAGAAAGAGGGGGAGTTCCCTCAACCATGTTAATTCCAGCTGGATGGACTGAGCACCAACCTCCTTTCTATTCTCTACAAAAGGAAAGATTCACTGAAGAGGAAAATCTGAATCATATTCCATGGGAACATTTTTCATTTTCTTCATCAATCCCATCATTTCTTACAAGATCTCCCTTGCTAAAGCATAATATCCCTACGTACGCCAAAATCAAGCCACTTAAATTTTAAATTGCACTGTCTTAAAATTCTAAAGGCCTCGTGACCCCAAAATAAGGACACTTTGTAGCTCCAAATTTCATCTTTACAATAGTTGATTTCTCACAGATAGGTCTTTTGTGTTTGATGTTTCCATCTATATGCAGAAAAGCACCAACAAATGCTTAAAATAATAAAAATGAATGGAATGCAACTAATTCTGGTACTCGAAGGGCACCTACTTTTAAACAAAATAAATGTGCCTTTATCCAGCACAACTTGAGTGGATGAATATTAGATTATATCACAAAGACAATAATTGTCTGAAAAGTAGAAAAATTGTGTTGAAAGAGAGTGTCAATTTACCTGATCTTCAGTCTGCATTTAGGAGCATGTTGACTAAAGGTTGGTATGCGTTAGCAAATATTAACACGTGCTAAATGCCACCCTGCCCATTTATTTCTAGTGGCACTTAGCGCATGCTAATGTTCAACACACATTAACCTTTTGTAAATATGCCTCTTAGTATCATTTGTATTATGTTGAAGGTGGTTTCAACTATAAATAAACTGGTTGACCTCTTTTTTTAATTCTCTTTCCACCCAATACTCCCAAAGATATTTTGAAGGTATATCCATACTCAAAGAAGCAATAATAGTTTGCCATTACCATGGTTCCCAGAATCTTCCCTAAATGATCCAGCGGGCAATGTTTTAGATAAAACTGCATTTCACTGCTTAGATCAGTCCCATGAGAACTGGTAAGAGTAGTTACTCACCTGTAACAGGTGTTCTCCAGGAGCAGCAGGAATCAGTCCTCACATATGGGTGACTTCAGCGCGGAGCATTTCCCCAGCTTTCAAGGAAAGCCTTTGGGAATGCAGCGCGCATGCGCGGTCCCCTTCCCGCCCAAGGGTGCCATCTTGCTCAGTCTGATGACATAGCTAAAAGACAGCAAAAAAATCAAAATGAATGATATGACTGCAACTCCAGGGGAGGAGGGAGGGTCGTGAGGACCGATTCCTGCTGCTCCTGGAGAACACCTGTTACAGGTGAGTAACTACTCTTTCTCCAGGACCAAGCAGGAAGTCAATCCTCACATATGGGACTCCCCAGCTCTTGGCCACCGGGAACCCTAAGCTGAAAAAAATGGCTCCCTCTCAAGAGCCTCAGCATTCGTGATAAGAATATCCTCTGAGAACGCCCCTGTACGGTAGCCCAACACAAGGGCCGGAGGGTAGGAGTTGCCTAAACCTCAAAGAGATTACGGAGTACTGCCTGTCCGAAAGCACTGTCCCTTTGGGACTCTCTCTCCAGGCAGTAATGGGCTGCAAAGGTCTGGCTTGAAGACCAAGTTGCAGCCCAGCAGATGTCTGCCAACGGAACAGAGCGGAGATGAGCTACTGACGCGACTTTCGCCCTGACACGGTGGGCCGTGGCTCGACCCTGCAAGGGGAGGTCGGCTGCCTTAAACGCCCAGGCGATACAATCTGCTACCCAAGTGGACAATGTACGCTTGGAGACAGGTAACTCCATTTTATTAGGGTCAAAGGAGACGAAGAGCTGAGTAGCTCTTCAATGCCCCTGTGTACGTTCTATGTAAAAAGACAACGCCCTCTTACAGTCCAGGGTATGCAAGACTGTTTCAGCCCGGCTGGTATGCGGCCTTGGAAAAAAGGTCGGAAGAACCACCTCCTGGTTGAGGTGGAAAGAGACCACCACTTTTGGAAGGAACTTGGGATGGGGGTTGGTAGGACCACCCTGTTCCTATAGAACCGTGTGTATGGTCTATCAGAAATCAGAGCTTGTAGTTCACGCGCACGTCTGGCCAAGGTAAGAGCCACCAGGAAGACCGCTTTCCAAGAGAGGAAGCGCAAATGGCAAGTAGCCATCAGCTCAAACAGTGGGCGAGTAAGTTGCTGCAAGACCACGTTCAAATCCCACTCAGTCGCCGGTGGACGAACCAGAGGCTTGAGAAGAAGCAGACCTCTTGAGAAATCGGGACACCAAGGGGTGAACCGACAGACTGTCCTTCCACCGGTGAGTGGTGCGCTGACAGAGCACTGAGGTGGACCCAAACAGAGTTAGACTTAAGGCCTAGGTCTGACAGATGAAATAGATATTGCAGTACTACTGGCACAAGGCAAGAGAAAGGATCTTCACTGCGCTGAGCACACCATACCGTAAACCTACGCCACTTGAAGTAAGGGAGCTAGCACTATCCTTTCAGCAGCCAGGCCATCAACTTGAGGGACCTGAGATTGGGGTGCAGAAGGGAACCCTGCGCTTGAGACAGGAGATCGTGTTGCAACCCAGAGGGAACGGAGTTTCCACCGCCAACTGCAGCAGAAGTGGAAACCAGGGCTGCCTCGGCCATCTGGGGGCTACCAGAATCACCAAGGCGTTGTGCTGGAGAATCATGAACAAAGTTCGGACCACCAGGGGCGTGGGAGGAAACGCATACTTGAGGCCCGTAGACCAAGAGATCAGAAAAGCATCTGCTGCCATCCTTAGGGGATGCGGCTGTCTGGGGCAAAACCTGGGCAGCTGATGGTTTTGTGGACTTGCAAAGAGATCGATGGATGGAAGTCCCCAGCAGAGGAAGATCTGCTGGACCACCAATGGATTCAACTGCCATTTGTGAGGCTGGAGAATCCTGCTAAGCTTGTCTGCTAGGAAATTCTTCTGACTAGGTAGATAAACTGCTTTGAGAAACATGCCTTGTTTGACTGCAAAGGAGCAAAGGGCCAGTGCCTCCTGACATGGGAGCCTGGACCCCGTGCCCCCTTGTTTGTTCACATAGAACATTGCCACCTGATTGCCCATCTGAACTAGGACAGACTGGTGAGAGAGGGCATGAGAAAATGTCTGCAGAGCTAAGCGGATTGCTCGCAGCTCCAAAAGATTGATTTGCTGAGTGGCCTTTCGAGGAGACCAGAGGCCTTAAGTGCACATGCCCTGGCAATGTGCACCCCAGCCTTTTAAGGAAGCATCGGTCGTCAGCACCCTTGTGTGTGCTGGAGCCTGAAAAGTTACCCCCCTGAGAAGGTTTGGGAGATGTAGCCACCACTGTAAGGAGTCCAAAAGTGGTTTGGACACCTTTACTCTGTCTCGGAGGTCGCCTGTGGCCTGCATCCACTGATCTCAGAGGCACCATTGAGCAGCCCGCATGTGCAGACGGGCATTCGGAGTCACATGTACCGTGGATGCTATGTGGCCCAGGAGCAACAGGTATTGCCTGGTGGAGACATGAGACTTGCTTTGGAACTGGTTGGCCTAGTCTTTCAGTCTGCGGGCCCCGTCTTCGGGCAAGTAAGCTCTTGCCTGAAGGGTGTCTAAGCTTGCTCCTATAAACTCTAGGTTCTGAGAGGGGAGCAAAGTGGACTTTGCGTAGTTTATGACAAAGCCCAGATGTTGAAGAAGAGAGACAGAGTGAAGAGTGGCTTGTCGGACCTCCTGGAAAGACTGGCCCCTGATGAGCCAGTCGGTCCAGGTATGGGAAGACAAAAATTCCCTAATTCCTGAGATAAGCCGCCACCACCGCCAGGCATTTGGAGTGGAGGAGTGGCCTAGTGGTTGGGGCACGGTACTTCAGGCCAGAAGGTCAGGGGTTCAAATCCCACTAAAGGACAGCAACCTTGGACCGGAAGGACTGGGGTTTCTAGTCCCACAGGTGCTCCTTGTGGTCTTGGGCAAGCCACTTAACCTTCTATAGCCCATGTTCCCTGTAAAATAGTTATCTTCAAGTTATAATGCCCTGTTCAATGTAATTTCAGTTTGTTCAATGTAAACCGCACTGATGCAGAATAGCGCGGTATATAAGAGAATGTAAATAAATAAATTAATAAATTTGGTGAAAGTCCTGGAGGCAGAGGTTAGGCCAAAGAGAAGTACCCTGTATTGAAAATGGTTTCCTCCCACCACAAATCTGAGATATTGTCTGTGGTCTGGATGAATGAGGATGTGAGTATAAGCATCCTTTAGGTCTAAGGAGCATAGCCAGTCTCCCTGCTGGAGGTAGGGCAGCAGTATCCCAAGAGTAAGCATCTTGAAATTTTCCCTCTCCTGAAACTGGCTTAGGATTCACAAGTCTAGGATAGGCCGGAGGCCTCCTGTCCTTTTTGGTACCAGGAAGTACCTGGAGTAGAAGCCTTGCCCTTTCAGGTGGTGAGGCACCGGTTCCACCGCCTGTTCCTTTAGAAGACTTGCCAACTCCTGAAGGAGGAGGTTCCTGTGTAGAGGGAGTCTTGGAGGCTCCCCTGGATAGTAGGAGGGGGTAGCTGGTGGAAGTGGAGCATGTAGCCCTTTTGGACTATGCTCAGTACCCAGGTATCCCCTGTGATGGCTGGCCACCTGTAGGTGTACAGGGTCAGCCGATCCCCTGTGCTGAGTGGAGCCACCGGCGGAGAAGAGGCTATGCTGTTGGAGTCAAAACCCCGCTCCCTGCTGTGCAGGAGCCGGAGCTGGCGGCTTAGGGGTCTTCTGCCTATGGCCCATGCCCCTGCCCCTTGGCCTGCTGGGGACCTGGAGAGGCCTGATACTGAGGGTAGGATTTGTAGGCAGCACCCTTCCTTGAGAAAAGGGGCTTCTTTCCCGACCCCTTCTTTTTCTGAGAAGGGGCAGAAGTTTTTCTGGACAGCCTTGTCCTGGTGAGAGTCTCAGTCTCGATTTCTGCAGCCTTTTCAGTCATGGGCTTACCGAATAGGTTGTCACCTCGGCACGAGACATCGACCAACTTATCCTGCACCCATGACTCCAGGTCCGATGGCTGTAGCCAGGCCTGACGGCGTGCACCGATGCCGGCCGTGGCTACCCGGGCCGAAGCCTTGAAGCCTTCATAGGCTGCTCAAGAGATAAACTTCGAGCACTCTCGGATCCCTGTCGACAAGGCTTTGAACCTCTGCAAGGGTTCCTCGGAGAGGCCAACTAAGAACCCGGCAATCTCCTTTGCCAGGTCCCTTAAGTACATGCCCATGTACAGCTGGTAAGTTTGGACACGGCAAGATAGCATAGAGCCCTGGAAGCACTTTCTACTGAAGGCATCCAGGTTCCAGGCCTCCTGGCCGGGGGGCACCGAGGAGTACATCTTCTGGCTCTTCAGGCGGTGCATGGCCGATTCCACAACCATGGAATTGTGCGGTAGCTGCGCCTTTTGGAACCCAGGGCTCTTACGGACTCGATAAATGGAATCGACCCGTTTGCTAAGAACCGGCGCCAAGGCCAGTGCCTCCCACATACGGAAGAGCAGCCGTTCCAGCATCGGAGGAACCGGTACAGTAAAGGCTTCCTTTGGAGGAAAATCATACAGGAGGGCATCGAGCTCATTGGCTCGAGGCTCCTCCTCGGCGTCCGCAGGGAATGCCAAAGCCTTGGCCATGTCCCTCACGAAGTCCAAGAACCAGGTATCCTCCGGGGGAACCTTCTCCGAGGTTCGGATTCCGGGGAGTCCGAAGGGACGTACTGGGTCCGGAACGTGTCAGGAGACTCCTCGTTCTCCGTCTCCCACGCCGACTCCTCCGAGGAGTCGAGCGGCTCCGGCTGTGTGGGCCTTGGTGCCACCCACCCCGACGCCGAGGGCACCAGCATCGACGACCTCGGCCCTGCATGGGAGGTCGAGGGGGACCTTGACCGAGGATCGACTCGAGACTTGATGGACTCGAGGATCGGCTCGGCCTCCGGGGTCGACTTAGACGTTGAGGTCCCGGTGGTCGGGACAGATGCACCGGTCAGACCAGCGATCAGCACCTGCTGCTGTTCCATGAAGGCAGCCAAGCTGCTCTCCAAGGCCGTCAGCCTGAGTCCAAGCTCAGGAGACTCAGCAGCCCCCGACTCGGGCCCAACGACGTCAGTTCTCCCAGAGGGGAGTCCACGAGGACAGCAGAACTTACGTGACTCGGGGACTCCGGTTCCATGCAAGGTAGTTTGGATGGCCTCTCCTACTCCGAGAGCCCAGGGCGGCGGTCAGGGCTGCGCAACCTGGCCCTCGAGGACCCAGGGGCCTCCACAGACACCGCCCTCATGAGCTTCTTCTTCCTTTTGTGCTCCCCATCTCAGAGGAACCATGACGGCGCTCGGGGTCAGACTGCCGAGATGTCGAGGCCTCTGATGAAGTCCAGGCCGGCCCGACGGGACTCTGAAAAAATTCTTTCACGTTGATGCTGACGGCTCCGAAGTGCCTTCGACAACATTTTGCCGAACGGGCCAAAGACTAGCGTGTCATGATCGGGTCCGAGGCATCGGAGGCAGCAGTCATGTGTATCGGTGAGAGACATCTTGCACTGATCACATTTTTTGAACCCGCTGGCAGCCATCGGGGGAAAAAGGGCCCCTGGCAAGGTCAAAAGACTGGGCTGCCAGTGAAAATAACAAAATAGGCATGAACGCTAGTCACGAAGGACAAAACCCGAAAAAGGAAATTCCGGACTCGATACCGGTGTACCGAGCCCAGGCGGGAAGGGGAACTGGCGTTGAACCGGATAAGAAAAAGCGAAAATCGCAGAAAAAAATCTACTTTTCCCAGGTGACAGAACTCACGTCCGTTGGGCTCCATGGAAAAAGAAAGACTGAGCAAGATGGCACCCTTGGGCGGGAAGGGGACCGCACATGTGCGCTGCATTCCCAAAGGCTTTCCTTGAAAGCTGGGGAAATGCGCCGCACGAGGGCTCTGTCGGCGCCGACGTCACCCATATGTGAGGACTGACTTCCTGCTTGGTCCTGGAAAGCTATTGTCTACAAAAGGAAATTCAGCCAACAATTTCATGTTTTTACAAAAACTGCATGTCAAAAGTCATTTTATATAGAGAATGGAATTTAAAGTCTTATTACCAGAATTGTCAATTTAAGCAGTGACACAGGGAAAAAGGTAGCTACTCATCTGTAACAAGTGTACTTCACAGACAGCAGGAAAAATCCTTAAGTATGGGTGACGTCATCCGATGGAGCCCCCATGCAGGAGCATTCTCTGCTCCTTCCAGAAACCTTTCAAAGCTGCACCACGCATGTACAGATCTTCACGCCTGCCACCACAGCACCATCTTATCCTCAGTATATTGGAACAGCTGAGGAGAATTCAACTCCCAGGGGAGGTAGGAGGGTTGTGAGGACTTTTCCTGCTGTGCTCGGAGAATACCTACTATGGGTGAGTAACTACCTTTTCTCCGTGGACAAGCAGGAAAAAAGTCCTTAAACAAAATAAAGGGAGTAATAACTTGCCCAACTGGGCTAACCAGCAAACAGGTTTTAGTGGCAACAAAAGCGTAGTTACTCACTTGTAGCAGGTGTTCTCCAGGAACAGCATGAATGAGTCCTCACATATGGGTGACATCACCGAAGCAGCTTGCACGCACGCACAAACGCTTCCTAGTTTCCAAAGAGCAGCTTTTGGAAGGTGCTCCATGCATGCATGCCGGTCTTCCTGCCTGAAGAGCCATCTTACCTCAGTATGATGACGGGCTTAATCAAGCCAAAAAATAAAACAACTCCATGGGTAGGAGGGAGGGTAGTGAGGACCAATTCCTGCTGTCCCTGCTACAGGTAAATAACTACACTTTCTCCGGGACCAAGCAGGGAGTCAGTCCTCAACATATGGGACTCCCTAGCTACAGGCTACCAAAAAAAAAAACCCCTGTAAAAGGCCCAATGGGGCAACCAGAAAAACGAACAGAGATCAGCATAAGCAATCACTTAAAGGTTCCACGAGTCAGCATTCAGCATGGGCACCAACATCAGATTGATGCTACGGTAGCCTGGACGGACAGAAGAGCCGGTGGGAAGGAGTTGCTTTAATTTCCAAAGAGATGCTGGAGTAACACCTGACTGAAGTTGCTGTCACGCTGGAATTCTCCAACCAAACAGTACAGGGCTGTGAAGGTGTGGACTGAAGAACACGTAGTCACGTAGCTGCCCTACAGATCTCCGCTGTGGAGACTGAGCTTAAGTTGGCCACCGAATGCTCATAGCTCAGACACTGTGAGCCATGACATGGCATTCCAATGTTATTCCAGCTTGAGCATAAGCCTGTGCATGGTGAGTTGCTCAGTTTCCAACTGCGGTCTTCTCTGCCATTGGTTTGCCGAAAAGGTTCTCTCCCCGGCATGGGACATCGGCCATCTTGTCCTGAACCCATTGTTCTGTCCGAGGACTGTAGCCATGCCAGGAGGCGGGCACCGATGCCCACCGCAGCCAACCTGGCCACAGACTAGAATCTGTCATAGGCCACCCAGGTGATGTACTTGGAGCACTCCATTCTGCTGACTAGGCTCCGGAGGTGCTCAAGGTGTTCCCCAGATAAACCAGCCGAGAATCCAGCAAGATCCCCCACTAGGTCATGCAGATACATACCCATGTACAGCTGGTATGACTGGAACAGAGCCACCAGCATCGAGACCTGGTAGCACTTCCTCCCAGAGACGTCCATGGTGCAGGGCTCCCTACCTGGGAGCACAGAGGAGTGCATCTTGGACCTTTTAATCTGATGTATGGTCGATATCACCACCATGGAGTTGTGAGGGGAGTTGTGCTTTTTCAAAACCAGGGCTCTTGTGCACTGTGATAAGGAAGCTTATCATAGTTCAGGAAGGAGCTATAAAAGAGGTGAATTGGCTCTGAACAAGCAACCTGTCTTAGCTGGTAGAAATACTAAAACAGAATGTTTTCATAAAAGACTACCAGTCCCAGAATGCACCAGGTTTCAAACAGCCTCTAGAAGAGCTGAAGTGGGGAAACGTGTGTTCAATCAGGAGAGCTATGAGGTAATCCCCAATCACACATCTCCAAGGGCAGGGCTTGATTCAGCACAGCTGCGCTGTGCTAGGGTGGAGCATCCCTCTCAGCAAGTTAAAAGTAAAACATATTCTACACAGAATCAGATGAGGAACCCAGAGCTCAAGGACAGAGAGAGCAAGAAACAGCAGCACGTGTGTTGGGAATCATTCCAGAGGCAAGCATACTCCATTGGACTGGAGGAAGCCAGAGGAGTGGGGTTACAGAGCCAGGAATTCCCGGACGGCACCTGTGAGGGAGACGGCTGCATTTGGAAGGGGCCCTAAGACCAGTGCAAGAAGGTATGTGAAGAGAGACCCAGTGTCCAGGGATCTTGATTGGAAGGCTGGACATAAAAGCTGGACTACTTATTGGACAGGATATCTGGAGAGGAAACCTAACAGTAAAGGAAGCTCAGGTATGAACTCTGATCTATGCCCTAGCTCTTCATCTGGAAGACAGCAGGGAAACAGATATTATCCTGAGAGTGCTTCATTAAGGAATTCCTCTGAGCCAGACCATGATATTGATTCTATGATAGTTGAAGGAGATATTTTAAATGATCAGAATGAATACATGGATTGCTCTCTGTCTAGGCTACTGTGGTAAAATACTTTCACAAATACAACAACCATCAAAAGGAAATATAACTTGTTCTTTTATCTACCCAGAAAAGTTTACAAGAAAGCTTTAGGGTAGGATTTGAGCCACGTAGAGAAAGTGAACCAGCAAAGGGGTTTGCAGCTGGCTAATTATTGGTAATTAAGCCATGCACAGTTGCACGTGAGCTCTGAAAGGAAACTACTGTTTGTGTGTGAAAATACAAGAAAGTTATCCTTGAAAAAGAACAGTTTTTGGTTACTTTTTGGGTTTTGTTTTTGGAGCACTGCTAAAAGGTATTAGCAGGAGCCCTCAGAAAGACCTGTTTCCCATCAAGGTCTTTATTGTTTGATTGATTGCTTAAGAAGCTCAGTTGCTTATATCATGATTTGTTTTTCCTAAGTACAATACTGAAGCAAGTTGTCCTTTTGTGTTACCAAGTAAATCTGTGTGGGAGAATTAACCCCAAGAATAAAGTATATTTTTCTTTGCTTACACTCGAGCAACACAACTCATTATTTTGTGAACGGCTGATTCTGGTATGAATGGACTACATTCCCCACAATCCTTTGCAAGTCATAATAGTATTTTGCCTTTGCCAAGACTGTGGACATTCACGCCCAGCGCCCCCGTTTACAGCACTCAATATATGGAATCGAGGTGGCAGCTCACAATTGGCACTGTTGGCGGTGTCTCCCACATCCTAAAGAGAAGCTGTTCCAGGATCGGGTGAATCGGAACCATATTAGGAGAAGTCGGGTACTGGAGGATTTCCAATTCCTCTGCTCAAGGTTCCTCCTCCACCTCAATAGTGAAGGACAAAGCCTTTCCCATGTCCTACATGAACTCGAGGAAGGAGGTCATAGGGAGAGGACCTCTGCCATTCGTACAGAGGCAAGGGATCAGAGGACATTGCGGTGACAGGTGGTCTCTAGTGATTCCTCCTCAGTCTCCCAATCAGAGTCTGAGTGAAACTAAGTATTTACCACGTTATCATTTTAGTCAAAGTGGTTTACATTGTAATTTAAACTTGGTAATGTACATTAAACAGGGACATTGATAACTTTGATTATTCGGAGGCAATGGAGGGATAAGTGACTTGCCCCAGGCCACAAGGAGTGCTAGTAGGAATCGAACTCTGGTCTCTTGGCTCCCAAGCCAGTGCTCTAACCATTAGGCTGCTCCTCCACCTCGAATGGTGATCGTGCCGGTGGGGCTCACGCAGAGTCGAAGGAGTCCTAGGCTCTTGTCTGTCTGCATCCAAAGCACTCGGGAGGAACCTCAAACACTCACGGGAACCACCCAAGAGAGCATGGACTTCCAGGTGGGGCTGCACCTCCGCAGGTGAGGCACCTGCCATGGATGGGGCCATCACCGGTGCAGAGGTACCCAAGGTCACTGGGTCCCTGGCAGCCTGCTGAGCCATGAACACAGTGAGGACAGAGATCTCCACTGCCATCGGAGTCAGCACTGCAGCTTTCAGAGCCGATGTCGGCTCCATCGGCAGGACCTCCTCGATGGTTACTGCCTCGTGAGTCCTATGCCAGCTCTCTGGGGCCTCAAGGAGTGGCCATCCTCCCGCCAGAGCAGCTTGGAGGGCTCTTGCCTTCAGAGTCGCAGCAAGGGTTCTGATGCCATGGGGCTTCAAGAAAAGAGAACATATGTGGATCACGCACTAGGGTGTTCAGATCACAAAATTATTAAACGGGAGAACCCAATTGCGTGTATCATGTATTAAAATCTTACTCAGCAAGTGCAGCCCAGATCGTAGACAAATATCTCCAAAGGTAAAAGTCTAACATAAGACAGGAATCATCATAATAGTCGCTCAACTTTCAAGGGAATCAGGAGAACATATTAAAACATTCAAAAAGTCCAACTTAATTTGGGAGAGAGAGTCCTTATTGTTGAAGGTGTGGTCAGGGTATTTACCATGTTAGATCTTTTCATTCTGTTGTCTGCACACAATATTCAAGGTGTGGTCGCAACATGGAACGATACAGAGGCATTATAATATCCTTTGTTTTATTTTCCATTCCTTTCCTTATGATATCTAGCATTCTATTTGCTCTCTTGGCAGCCGCTGCACACTGGGCGGAGGAATTTAACATGTTATCCACGATGATACCTAAATCTTTTTCTTGGGTGATGGTTCCTAATGTGGAACCTTGCATCATGTAACCATAGTCTGGGTTTTTCTTTCCTAGGTGCATAACTTTGCACTTGTCCATATTAAATTTCATCTGCCGTTTGGATGCCAGTCTTCCAATTTATCAAGATCCTCTTGCAATTTTACACGATCCTCATGGGTTTTAACAACTTTAAATAGTTTAGTGTCATCTGCAAATTTGATAACCTCACTCTTTATTCCCTTTTACAGGTCATTTATGAATACGTCAAAAAGCAGCGGACCCAGCACAGATCCCTGGCACTATTCACCTTTCTCCATTGGGAAAATTGGCCATTTAGCCCTACCCTCTGTTTTCTATCTTAACCAGTTCCTGATCCACAATACTACACTGCCTCCTATCCCATGACTTTTTAGTTTTACCAAAAGTCTCTGATGAGGGACCATGTTAAAGGATTTCTGAAAGTCCAGATACACTAGAATCAACCGACTCATCTTTGTCTACCTGTTTATTCACACCTTCAAACAAACATAACAGATTAGTAAGACAAAATCGTCCTTGTCTAAAGCCATGTTGGCTGTCTCCCATTAAGCCATGACTATCTACATGTTCAGTAATTTTGTTCTTTATGATGGTTTCTACCATTTTTCCCGGTACTGACATCAGGCTCACCGGTCTGTAGTTTCCCGGATCACCCCAGGAACCCTTTTTAAAAATTGGCATTACATTGGCCATCCCTCCAATCTTCAGGTATTACAGATGATTTTAATGATAGTTTACAGATTACTAATAGCAGGTCTGCAATCTCCTATTTCAGTTCCTTCTACACCCTTGAATGTATACCATCCAGTCCAGGTGATTTGCTACTCTTCAGTTTATCAAACAGTTGTAATACATCTTCCCAGTGTATCGATATTTCTTTCAATTCTTCTGCAGTATCACCTTTAAATAGCATGTCAATCATGGGTAACATCCCTGCATCTTCCTCAGTAAAGACCGAAGCAAAGAATTCATTCAGTCTCTCCACTATGGTCTTGTCCCCTCTTAGTGCTCCTTTTACCCCTCTATCATCTAATGGTCCAACTGACTGTCTCACAGGATTTTTGCTACGAATTTACTTGAAAAAGTCTTCATGATGCATTTTTGCTTCTGCAGCAAGCTTCTTCTCAAATTCTCCCTTTGCCTGCCTTATCAATACCTTGTATTTAACTTGCCAGTGCTTGTGCCGTTTCCAGTTTTCGTCATTTAGCTCCTTTTTCCATTTCCTGAAAGATGCTTTTTTGGCAACAGCCGCCACTCTGACCTCACCTTTAAACTATGCTGGCAGTTTTTTGGACTTCCTTCCACTTTTCTTAAAGCATGGAATACAGCTGGTCTGGGCTTCCAAGATAGTATTTTTAAACAACACCCAAGCTTGATGTAAGTCTTTAACCTTTGCATCTGCTCCTTTTATTTATTTATTTTTTTAAATTGTTTTTTTTAACTATTTTCCTCATTTTATCATAGTCTCCCTTTTGAAAGTTAAAAGGTAGTACTGTGGATTTTCTTGCCATCCTTCCTCCATTTATTCGCTCAAATGCGATCATGCTATGATCACTATTGCCAAGTGGCCCCAATACCTTTATCTCTTGCACTAGATCCTTGTTCCACTAAGGACTAGGTCCAAAATCATTTCTCTTATTGGTTCATGAACCAGCTGCTCCAAGAAGCAGTCATTTATTTAATCTAGAAACTTTATCTCCCTAGCATGTCCTGCTGTGAAACTGACCCAGTCAATAGCAGGGTAACTGAAATCACCCATTATTACTATGTTGTAACTTTTGCTAGCATTCCTTATTTCTTTGTATTTCATCATACATCTGTTCATTCTGGCCAGTCGGTCGGTAGTACATATCCACTGCCATCGCCTTTCCCTTTTTACGTGAGATTTCTATCCATAGAGATTCTACAGTGTATTTTGTTTCCTGCAAAACTTTAATCCTGTGTGACCCAAGTCCTCTCTAACAGAGTGCAACCCCCCCCCCCCCCCACCAATTTGATCTGCTCTATCATTGCAATATAGTTTATACCGAGATATCTCAGTGACGCATTGATTGTCCTCCCTTCCACCAGGTCTCTGAGATGCCAATCATATCTAACCTTTCATTTAGTGCTATATATTCGAACTCTCCCATCTAATTTTTTTAGACTTTTAGTATTTGCATATAGGCATTTTAGAGGTTGTATTTTATTCATATTGATCTGGTTATCAGTTGGTAGGGGTAATTTGGAATCTTTCAGCTCTGTCTGCTCTAGACTTAAAGGCAACTGGGTTATTTTTATTGAAACTTATCGGAAGGCCCCAACCTCCCTCTTTTGCTAGTATCCTTCAAGGATACATCCTTCCAA
Source organism: Ichthyophis bannanicus (assembly GCA_033557465.1). Classification (NCBI taxonomy): domain Eukaryota; kingdom Metazoa; phylum Chordata; class Amphibia; order Gymnophiona; family Ichthyophiidae; genus Ichthyophis; species Ichthyophis bannanicus. Next base: position 166,961,536 of record CM066035.1, on the reverse strand, counting down.
ACCAATGTGCTCTTGGGCAAACTGTCAGCTTTCCCCTATTATCTAGTTTAGGAGCTGTTCTCTCTCCTTTTTAAAGGTTAATGCCAGCAGCCTGTATCCATCCCGGTTAAAGTGGAGCCCACCCTTTTGGAAAAGCCCCTCCTTTCCCCAGAATGTTGCCCAGTTCCTAATGAATACAAAACCCTCCTTCCTTGCACCATCGTCTCATCCACACATTGAGATTCCAGAGCTCTGCCTGCCTTCTGGGTCCTGTGGGTGGAATGGGAAGCACTTCATAGAATGCTACCCTGGAAGTTCTGGATTTCACCTTCCTACCTAAAAGCCTTAGATTTGGCCTCCAGAACCTCCTTACCACACTTTCCTATGTCATTGGTACCAACATGTACCAAGATTTTTTTTTTATTAAGATTTTAACCAAAATACATACACAATGTGTATAAGAAAAGCATAATCTGCTACCATTAGAAATTACGAAAATATGCAAAAAAAAAAAATAGCAATAGCAAGAGATGCTCTAGTCCCCATTATGGGAGAGAAGCAGAAAAGAACAAATGTATTAAAACCTAGAACTACCCCAAGCAAAAACAGGACAAGAGTCAAGAGTATACACAAATCCCCAAGTACCCATATTAACCCACTGATTTATCCCGAAGAAAATTTTCAAATGGGGAACATCTGTGAAAACAAACTTATTTCCAGCATAGGGAACTACACACTTACAGGGGGAAGAGAGATAGAACGTAGCTCCGATAGCCAAGACTTTAGATCACAACTGCAAGAAAGCCTTCCTACGAAATTGTGTAGGCCTGGCCAACATCAGGAAAAATGTTTATCAGCTGGCCACAAAAGGGAAGAGACTTTTTAAAAAAAGGATAATTTCAAGACAGCAATCTTATCAGCCTCCAATCCAAAAGTGACCAGCAGAGTCAACATGGACCAAGACAGCAGGCTCCTCCCAAGCACTATCTAAAATCTTGTCTAGATGACGCTTGAGGTCCGCTCCCTTTGCACCAGGCAGGCATATTACCAGGTGGTCCTCACCACCCAAGAGGCTCCCCAGCTCTGCAAGTACACACACACACCATAGTCCCGCACCCCCCACACACAAAGGCACCCATCATCACATCTCGTGCACACCCTGCACTCTGCTCACTTCATTCCAACCATTTTCACCTTCCTTCTGCCTCACAAGCCAGACCTGAGTCAACCCACCACTCTGCCTTCTACTCTCTCGGTCCCCGCTTCTGTAACAACCTGCCCCCCGACCCCTGTCTAGAATGATCATACAACAAATTTAAGACCCAACTCAGAACGTTCCTAGTTCACATGGTTTTTGATGGCCCCATCACCTGGCACTACTAGATGCCTGCATTATTATTGTTCTCGTCCTCCTATCCTACCTTAATTATCCCCTTTAGTATGAACATGAACACCTTTCCTAACATATCAATGGATTTCCCTTTCTGCTTTCCTTTCCCTCTTTTAGGAATGTTTTCTTTTATTGTAAACCACCCTGCTGCAACTGCTATGGATGGTATACAAACAAACATGCAGACACATCACAGTTGTACCACACACACATACAAATACTTAACAGTTTTAGCTTCATATATTATTTGTATTTCTATGTGCCACATGGTATAGGAACTCTGGCGCTGGTCTTGCGAGACTTGAGAACATGAGACCAGCACAAGACCAGCACAATGGGGGTGGGGGGGAGGTCAACTCAAGGAATCAAGAGCACAGCCTCATTCCAAGCACCATTGAGCCTTTCAGAACTCAATTCTAAGGCCACTGCACCATAGTGTTAGCCAGGAGAGTCAGGCCTAGCCTCACTGCTGCACCAGTCCACACACTTTGCCAAATGCTGGAGGCAGAAATTACTGACTTCTCTCAGTGCTGCAACAGAGGTATATATGTGGCGATGACATCATTGAATTGCTCAATTCGAACTCTTTATCTGTTGACAAGGGTGTATAACGCACTCATTTGGGCTGGTCTAGCAGACTAAGGAAATACCTCCTGATTTGATACAGAGAACCAATTTTAGCATACTAATGGCAATTAACCAAAAATAAAGTTTTGCCTCTTCCTGCCAGAGATGAAATTTGGTGCAGCCACTACAAACAAGGAAAAATCCTTATATGTAAGGCTACACCATCCTAAGGAGGCAGTCCAACAAAGCATCACCAACACCCACTGCCAAATAATTGAAAGCTGAAAAGCCAGGTTATCAAGCCAAAACAGCTGTGTCTCATACCAGAATCAGATTTTTTTTTTCTTACACATAAAAATGTGCCTTTGTTACAGAGTGCAGGAAAAAATATTTACTAGACCTTCAAATTTATTTATTTATTTATTTAACTTTCTTATATACCGCGTTCTTCTGCATCAACGCGGTTTACATTAAAACAAATGTGGTACGAGTCATCTACTACACCTAATATTTCCCAATACTATTTCAAAACATATACCATTATATGTTTCTGTATATTCAGAAAATTTGAAAAAAAAGCATGCCGTTGAAGCAAAAATGCATAATAAACTTTTTCAAGTACATTCATAGTTAAAAATCTGTGAGACTGTCAGTTGGACCATTAGATGACAGAGGGGTAAGAGGGAAGACAAGAACATAGGGGAGAGACTGAATGAATAGCGCAGTTACTCACCTGTAACAGGTGTTTTCGGGGAACACAGCAGGAATCAGTCCTCACATATGAGTGATGTCAACAGAGGCCACACGGAGCATTTGTCCAGCGTTCACAGAAAGCCTTTGGGAATGCTACCACGCATGCATGGTCCCCTTCCCGCCCAAGGGTGCCATCTTGCTCAGTCAGATGAGTTAGCGAAAAAGGACATAAAACAATGCAGAGAGGCACTCCAAGGGGAGGAGAGAGGGTTGTGAGGACTGATTCCTGCTTTTCCCGGAGAACACCTGTTACAGGTGAGTAACTACGCTTTCTCCAGGAACAAGCAGGAAGTCAGTCCTCACATATAGGACTCTCTAGCTCCAGGCTGTTGAGGACTGAACCGGGATAGCACCAATGGTGATCAATCGGGTAGCTGTGAGTTGCAGAAGGAGAGTCCCCACTGAGACACTCTGCAAAACTCTAGCATCCAGCGACACTATCACTCCGGTAGCCTGAACACAGAAGAGTTGGAGGGCAGGAGTTGCCTACATCCTAAAAATATTACAGAGTACTACCTGCCTAATGGCACTGTCTCTGCAGGACTCGCTCTACAGGCAATAATGAGCTACAAATGTCTGAAATGAAGACCATGTGGCAGCCCTGCAGATTTCCGTCACCGGCACTGATCAGAGATGGGCTACCGATGTGGCCATAGCCCGCACACGATGTGGACATAGCCCGCACACGGTGATCTGGTGCTCAAGGGAGAGGCCCACTCATTCATAGGCAAGGGCAATACAGTCTGACACCCAAGTGGACAGAGTTTGCTTCGTTACTGGGAGCCCCAGTCTACTGGGGTCATATGACACAAAGAGCTGAGCAGCTTTGCGATGGGCCTTGGTCCTCTGCAGGTAGAAGGACAAGGCACACTTACAGTCTAGCATATGCAATATAATCTCCTCCCTGCCAGCATGGGGCCATGGAAAAAAGGTGGGAAGGACCACCTCCTGGTTGAGGTGGGAGATACCGCCTTGGGAAGGAATGTGGGATGTGTGCGGAGCACTACCCTGTTCTGATAGAACCTTGCATATAGTGGATTCGCCACCAAGGCCTGGAGTTCGCTCACTCTCCGAGTGGACACAATGGCCACCAGAAAGAACACTTTCCAGGAGAGTTATCTCAAATGGCAGACGGCCAGAAGCTCAAACGGCAGTCTGGTGAGTTGGGAGAACATCATATTAAGGTCCCATTCCGCCAGAGGGCGGAGAGGGGGCTTCAATAGCAAAAGCCCAGGAGGAACCTGGAGACCAGGGGCTGGTTTGAGAGGGATTTCCCCTCTTCAGGGTAATGGTGAGCAGCTATGGCACTCAGGTGCACCCTTACCAAATTAGACTGCAGGCCGGCGTGCGAGAGGTGCAGTAAGTTCTGCAACAATAGTTGCATGCAACAGGAGAAAGGGGTCTCTCCTCTCTCTGCACACCAGAGAATCTTCTCAATTTGAAGGCATACGCTCGTCTCGTGGAGGGTTTTTTGGGAAGCCAGGAGGATCTCCTCGACTTCCCCCAGGAAATTGAAAGGAGCTAAGGCTACCCTTTCAGCAGCCACGCCGTCAACGCTAGCAACCCTAGGTTGGGGTGCAGGAGGGAGCCCTCCTCCTGGGACAGGAGGTCCAGATCCCATCCCAGTGGGACTGGGAGTGCCACCGACAAGGAGAGCAGCAGAGGGAACCAGGATTGTCGGGCCCATCTGTGGGTGATCAAAATTACTGATGCCTGCTCGCTCTGGACCTTGAAGAGGGTCTTGGCCACCAGCGGTGTCAGTGGGAAGGCATAGAGAAGAGGCCCTCGGACCATGGGATCAGGAAGGCATCTGTTGCCACCCTCCCCGGGTGCGGCTGGCATGAGCAGAAGTGGGACAGCTGTGTGTTATCCGGGGAGGTGAAGAAGTCCATCAAGAGCAAGAGTCCTTGTGTCCCCCTGGGGTTCAGATGCCAATCAGGTGGGCAGAGGACTCTGCTGAGTTTGTCTGCTAAGCAATTGTCCTGACCTGGAAAGTATTCTGCTTATAGGAGCATGCCGTGGCATACTGCAAAGGAGAGGAGAGCCACCGCTTCCTGGTAGAGGGAGTATGGACCTGTGCCCTCCTGCTTGTTCACATAAAACATGGCAACCTGGTTGTCCATCTGGATCAGCACAGGACGGTTGCACAAGAGGTGGAGGAATGCTCACAAGGCCAGGGAGATGGCTCTGAGCTCCAAAAGGTTGATCTGCAGGAGCAACTCCTCCTGCGACCAGCTGCCTTGCGTGCAGAGGTCTCCGCAGTGTGCCCCAACCCAAGAGGGAGGCATCCATGGTCAGGACCTTCTGTGGTGCGGGTGCCTGGAAGGGCATCGCTGCCTGGAGGTGGCATAGGGACTGCCAACAGTTGAGGGAGTCTGCCAGTTAGCAGGTGACCCTGACCCTGTCATGCAACCTGCCCATGACCTGAGTCCACTGGGAGTGGAGGCACCACTTGGCTGCCTGCATGTGCAACCATGCTAGGGGCATGACATGGGTGTGGAGGCCATGTGGCCCAATAGACAGAGGAGGCAGCAAGCAAGTATCGGTGAGTCTCCCGCCAGCTGCACAAGGCGATGTTCCCTTTCCTCTGGAAGAAAGGCCATAACATGTCCAGCTGGGCACCTATGAATTCCAGGTTTTGGGATGGGGAGAGGTGGGATTTGGAGTAGTTGATGACTAAATCTAGATGCTGCAGGAGGCGGATTGTTCGCCCTGTGGACTGGCTGGCCTCGGAGGCAGTGCTGACTCTGATGAGCCAGTCGTCCAGATAGGGGAAGACAAAGGCCCCATGTAGGTGCATGTGAGCAGCCACAACTGCCAGGCACTTTGTAAAGACCCTTGGTGAGTAGGCCAGGCCGAATGGGAGCACCTTTTACTGGTAATGCTCTCCTCCCATCACAAAACTTAGGTACTGTCTGTGGGAGGGGTGGATCAGGATGTGGGTATATGCATCCTTTAGGTTTAAGGAGCACAGCCAATCTCCCTGGTGGAGGTAGGGCAGCAGGGTTCTAAGGGAGAGCATCTTGAACTTCTCTCTCACCAGAAACTTATTCAGGTTTCGTAGGTCTAGTATGGGCCCGAGGCCCGTAGTTCTTTTGGGGACAAGGAAATATCCGGACTAGACACCTTTTCCCCACAACTGACTGGGTACAGGTTCTACCACCCTGTCCATAAGCAAACCTGCGAGCTCTGAGAGGAGCAAAGTCTGGTGAAGCTCTCCAGGAAAGAACCCTGGGGATGTTTGCTGAAACCTGAGGCGACAACCCTCCTTTACCACCTGTAGGATCCATTGGCCCATGGTGACCCCGGCCCACCTGTGTGCAAAGAGTGCCAGGCGGCCCCCTGTGGGCTGGGGAGGGTCTCCTGGGGGAGAGGAGGCCCTGCCCAGAGAGTCAAAAGCTCCCCCCAGGTTGGGAGGGACCTGGTGGTTGAGGTTTCAGAGTCTTCGGCTTCCTCTGCCAGAGCCTGGTTCTTGAGCTGGGGGCCCTGTTGCTGTTGCCTTGAGTAGGATTGGTAATGGACCTGTGAAAAGACCCCTTTTTCCTTGGGAAAAGTGGTCTTTTTCCCAATGGTTTCTTCTGGTGAAGGGTCGAGGTTTTACTTGATAGAGGCTGAGGTCGTGACCGGGCAGAGGCTCTCTCGGCTGACTTGTCGGCAATGGGCTTGCCAAACAAGTTTTCCCCAGTGCAGGGGGACATCGATCAATTTCTCTTGCACCTATTGCTCGAGGTCAGAGATCTGCAACCAGGCCTGGCGCCAGGCCTCGATGCCTTCTGCTGCTACCCAGGCTACGGATTTCAAGTCATCGTAGGTGGCATGGGTTAGGAACTTTGAGCAGTCCTGAATCCCGGCTGTCAGGGCTTGGAACTTCTGTTGGCATTCCCCGGCGAGGCTTGCAGAGAAGCCCGTCAGTTCTTGGATGAGGTCCTTTAGATACATGCCTATGTACAATTCATAGGCCTGTATCAGACAGCCCAGCATGGATCCCTGGAAGCACTTGTGCCTGAGGGGGTCGAGGGCTCGGGCCTCTCTGCCTGGGGGAACAGAAGAATAGTTTCTTCTGACTTCTCAGCTTTTGCATAGCGGACTCCATGATAATGGAGTTATGCAGGAGTTGGAAACCCGGGCCCTTCTTGACACGGCTGATGGTGCCGAAGCATCAGCTGACCACCAGCATCAAGGCCGGATCTCCCACATCCGCAGGAGCAGCCTCTCGAGGATGCGCTGTACCGACACCATGATAGTCTGCTTTGGCGGGGATTCATACTGGAGAATCTCCAGTTCTTCAGTGAGCGGGACTTCCTCTGACTCTGTCGGGACCGAAAGGGCCAGGGCCATGTCCCAGGCAAAGATGTGGAAGGCCACGATCTCGGGGTGGGGGGAGAGGAGAATGGCACTGGGGCTCCAGAGAAGACTGCTCCGAAGGGACGTGTCTGTATCAAGAGGTCTCGGGAGAGACCTCAACGTCGGTCTCCCAATCAGAGCCGGAGGACATCAAGGACTCTGAGGCACGGGACTCCCGTGCCTCGAGGCCGGCTCTGAGGAACCAGGGTCCTCCGGTGGATCTCGGGTTGGACTCCCGGAAACTGGCCGGTGAGGACCTGACACCTGAGGATCGGGATCTGGATCTCAATTGGTGCAGAGGGCTCACCCAAGACAAGTGGCACTTGAGGCATGGCTCGACGCCCGGGGAACTCCCCCAGAGTCAGGGGTCCTGTTTGTTGGGGCAGATGATGCAGACAAACCTAACATCATCGCCTGCTGCAAGGCCAGGCTGGCCGAAATATTCTGCTCCAGGACCACCATTCTGAATTCAATGCCAGAAGGCTCCACAGCTATCGGCATGGGCACTGAAGGCCTCAGGTCCGATGCCGGCACTCTCATGAGTGCATCCTCGATGAGGACCACTGCCTCAAGGAGCCTCACATAATCACCACCAGTCGAGGACTCCTTCTTAGAGACCTTAGGAGGATGCTGTTCGGAGTTGCCCAAGTCCCGCCACGGGACCTTACCGGATTTCACCTCAAGGACTTTTTCTTTTTCTTTCCAGGGTCCGAGGTCATGGTCCACCTAGTCTTTATGGAGGAGCCACTGCCGCGGGACTCCGAAGATGCCCAGGCCTCGCAGGAGGTGCTCGGCTTGGGGCTCAGCATCAGGGAAGCCAGGGACATCATCTCCTGCAACGCTGACCTTTTCTTGTTGGTTTTTGGAGTCATGGCCTGGCACAGGCATAGGTTGCAGGTGGTACTGTCGTGGTCCGAGCTGAGGCAGGGTAAAGTGAAATTAGACCTTACCTGCTAATTAGTGCTCCTTGAGAAACTCCAGTCCAGTCCCGCACCTCTGGGTAGTCAACCTCCTCTAGAAGCTTGGAGACTGAGCATGTCATCTTTTTGATGACATCAGTGTACTTAGGCAACTGGCTCCTCCTTCCAGCCCCAGTAACCTACTGACAAAGCAGACTAAAGCAACAAATAAGTAGGCGGGGAGGAGCTGTATTCCTAAGATGACCGCGGAGTGTTTCCACAGTTTGAATGCCTAAGCGGAAAGGGAAGTTGCGGGCTGCTCCCTCTGAGCCCCGACAGCCCACTTCGGGTCCTATGGACCGTTTCGTCCATCTACCTGAGGAAAAGAAGCAGGGGATTCGAGCCGGCTTGGTTTCGCCTGGTGGTGAGGTTCGGGCGCTTCCGTCGGATTCAGAGACTTCTCTCTCCCCAGCACAGAGAACTCCGCCGCCACGCCCAGCTGCATCGGACCCTGGTTCAGCTATGGCAGCTTCGGTGTCTTCCGGGAAGGGAACCCCGAGTGCGGAGAGGGTGTCAGCTGTTTGTGTGGTTCCTCTGACCCCCGGTGATTCCGGGGAGGCTTCGGGTGAGAATAGAGCGGCGGTTCTTCAGTCGACACTTTCTATGTGTGAGGAAGGATCCTCTGTGCTTGTTTCAACGCCTGTCTCGTTGAACTCTCCTCTTCTCCTTCGTCTTAAGGTTTTTACTTTGGAATCCATATGGGACGCTATTGCCACTTTATCTTCAGCGATTATCTCACAAACTATGACTTTGGCCTCTCATGTTCATGAAAATGATGTTGCTATCCAGAGGAATGCTGCTAATATCGACACTGTTATGACTGTTAATGAACAATTGAAGAGTCAGACTAATAATCTGGGATCCCAGCTAGATAATCTTTCTGCTGTTTCTTCAGCTTTGCTGAAAGATCAGGGGATAATTAAGTATAAGCTGGAAGTGTTGGAAAACGCTTCCAGGGCTGCAAATCTACGTGTTTTGAATTTTCCACGTGTGTCTGGTGTTACAGCGTTAGATATGTTTAAAAGATATATGTTGGAAGTCTTAAAAATCCCTGAGGGCTTGATTCCCCCTTTGGCTAAAGTATATTATCTCCCAATAGCTAAGAAAAATGCTGAGAACCCAGTAGTTGTATCTGAAGTTAATTTTGAAGCTCTAGATATTTCTGGTATGATTTCTGACGTTGAGGGGGAAAACTGTATTGCCTCTACATTGCTAGTTCAATGTGCTTTAATCTCAGATAAGGATTGGCTTTTGAAGCTGTTTTTTAAAAAACGCTTAGAATCCTTTATGGGTTTTACTATTTCAATGTTTCCTGATTTGACTAAAGAAACCCAGAAGCGGAGGAGACAGTTCCTCTTATATAAGGCAGGTGTGACTCAGTTGGGGGGATCCTTTTTTCTTAGGTTTCCGTGCCGATGTTTGGTAATAATTAAGAATGTTAAGTATGTTTTTTCAGACCCAAATGATCTTAATACCTTCATCAATGCTAGAATTTCAACAGCCGTGTCGCCAGAATGATAATGTCAACTGTAGTATGTTCTCTTAAGAAATAGTAGTACTTGGTCCTCCGCGCCTCTTGGATTATCTATTAATTACTTTATCCTATACACTTGCTTCCAAAATACCTCCGTTTGGAAGTATTTTTCTTTTGCTTTTTCCCCCACTATGTGGACTATTTGGAGTAATGTTTGAATTGTTATCCTTTATATTATGTTGGTGGGATTATGGATTTGTTGACATGTACTCTATTTTCTTGCAAGGCATTGCCGCTCTATTTCTCCCTTGCTCTGGAGCAGGGGAAGAAATGTCTGTTGCTTCATACAGAATGCCTTGTGCCTGGGATGAAGAATTTGGGGGAAGGTCGACATCCAAGGTCTGGGAGACATGTTCCTGCCCCAAAGTTCCAATATTGGTGACGTGGAACTGTCCCCACCAAGGGCAAAACCGGTCCCACCATTTTTTTTTGTGTGTGTGTGTGTGTCAGCACCCCTCGGACTCTCCAGAGAGACCTGCTCTATCAAACATGTCTGCACCTACCTCCTTCCACCATTCGGCTGTCAGTCTCACAGTCATGCCATATCCCTGCGGCTGAGTGTGTCCAGAAGTGCTCCACATGCTAAACTTGTGGCCCAGGCCAGCATGATAGTGCTAGGAGAAGGAAAGGCTGCTCCTGATCCAATCCTTCATGTTCTCCTTGTCTTTTTATTCTTGTCCTTTTCTGCTCTCTATTCTTATTAAACCAGTGAAGCAGATGTCAGCTGAACACCGGAACCAAAACAAAAAATCGTGGAGGAAAAGCCCCAGTGTCTGTAGGCCCACCCTCCCTTCCCCTCACTGGCTTCTTAATGCGTTGCTGATCTGCATGGAAAAAGGCAGAGTTTTCCCATGCTTGTGCAAAATGACTCTCCTCTACACACAGTCCCCAGCAGCTAGCCAGAGCCGCGAAAAGAAAGTAAATGACACCTCCGAGATATTCTTCCCAGAAGGGTGTCAGCACACACACTTTCAATACACACACGCGGCTTTTTCCTCGCTTTTCCCACCTCGCGCTCAGCTCTACTCACTGGCTTCGGTGCTGAGGTGGGAGCCTGTCTGATGAGTCTCGAAATGATGGGTCTGGACAGCGCGCTAGTGGCTCCTCACCAGATACAGGGTTCGGGAGCCGCTGCAGGCACACAAAAAGCCCAGGAAGCCTCCTTCCTGTCTCAAATGGTTCCCCTATTGGTTCTGCCTACCTGAAGAGCTTTTAAGTGCTTTCTTGATCAGACAGGCACAAAAAAACAGGTTTGCATCTTGCTTCAGGACCAAGGGTTAGCCAGGAGGGTCCCAAAGCGGAATCTGTATGAAAAACTCCAAAACAAGAAAGAGGAAATTTTTTAGTGAATCCAGCCCTGGAATCACCCACTCCAGCTGCTTGGAGACTGAGCTTACTGGGGCTGGAAAGAGAAGCCAGCTGCCTAAGTACACTGTCATCAAAAAGATGATATGCTCATTCTGCAAGCTGCTAGAGGAGGTTGACTACCCAGAGGTGCAGGACTGGACTGGAGGGACGATAAGAAAGCAGTAGTCATGCGTGTCTGTGACAGACATGGTTTGACTGCAGCGGTCACACTTTTTGAACCCACCAGGAGACATGGTGTGGGACACATGGCCTGGGCCGACGACCCCGGGGCGAAAAAAGGCACAAACACCAGTCGAGGCCAAGCCTTGTCAAGAAGAAGAAGGGGGAGCCGAGAATGGCGCTGGCTTGAGGCGGGAAGAGGAACCGGTACACAAACTGGGAAAAAAACTTTTAAGGATAATTTTTAGAGGATTTTTCCGGGGAAAATGGGACTAGCGTCCATTGCACTCTGCAGAAAAAAAAGAGACTGGCCAAGATGGCACCCTTGGGCGGGAAGGGGACCACGCATGCATGGGAGCAATTACAAAGGCTTTCTGTGAAAGCTGGGGAAATGCTCTGCGTGGGCTCCATCGGCGTCGATATCACCCATATGTGAGGACTGACTTCCTGCTTGTTCCTGGAGAACCTCTGCTTCAGTCTTTACTGAATATGTAGGGAAGTTGCCCATGCTTGGAATTGCATTTAAAGGTGTAATATCGGAAGAATTGAAAGAAATATTGATAAACTGGGAAGATGAATTACAACTATTTGATAAACTAGAGTATCAAATCACCTGGACCAGATAGTATATACCCGAGGATGTTGAAAGAACTGAAATATGAGATTTTAGACCTATTAGTAGTAATCTGTGAACTATCATTAAAATCACCTGTAGTAACCGAAGATTGGAGAGTGGCCAATGTAAAGCCACTTTTTAAAGAGAGTTCCGGTGTGATCCAGGAAATTACAGACCGGTGAGCCTGACATCAGTGGCAGGCAAAATGGTAGAAACCATTATAAAGAATATAATTACTGAACATGTAGACAGTCATGGTTTAATGGAGGAAAGCCAACAAGGATTTAGCAACGGAAAGTCTAGTCTTACTAATCTGTTATAGTTTTTTGGAGGTGTGAATAAACAAGTAGACAAATTTTAGCCAGTCGATATAGTGTAGCTGGACTTTATGTTTAAATCTGTTTATTGTTGTTATCCATGGAAACACCATTACAAATTATACACAGCAAACATAAAAACAGAACAAGTGTATAAACAGAGACAAAGATACCCAAGAGCAGCACATCTAGCAAATACAACAAACCAGTCAGGGGTACAATGTAAGCCATGCTCCTATACCCCACCCTACCACAAATCCCAAATAAAGAAAGAAAGAAACCAGCCTTCCCCCCCACCACCCTAACCATGTACTCCATGCCACCCGCCATGTGGTTTACAGAATTAGAAATATGAATTTATGACCCCCCCACCCGTCCCGTCCCCCCTCCTGACCCCAAACTAAGCCCTCTCCAAAATCTCCCCACCCCCTAACCACCCCCTACAGTCCCCCCAATTCTTCCCGGAGGCGAATAGTAAGAAAAAGTAGAAAACAGGTGCAAGGTAGACTCTTCTCCCACACCTGCCCTCCACAATCACCCTAGACCCTTCCAACAGAGTACTGCCTTCACCTCCCCATCTAGATTAACCCCCCTACCCCCCCTTCCCCTCCACCAACCCAAGCCCCCCATAGCATGGTCTGTAGGTACCTGTGGCAGACATTAAGTCCGGTAAGCTAATAGTCCTTCAAACCCCTCTCAATATCCTGCTGCGGGTTCTACAAGGTAGAGACTGCAGGTGGGGTCCCCAGCCCACCAAAAAGCGCTGCCAGCGCCCCTGATGCACTCTGGCCCTCAATCGTTCCATCAATAGCACAGTATGCAAACGCCCCCTCCAAAGGCCATATGTTGGCCCTTTAGCATCCACCCACATGTGCAATATAGTCATTCGGGCAGTCACCAAAACCAATCGTATCCACTGTAATACAACATGCCCCACATTTTCCTCCCAAGGGTCTTCCCAAATATCCAACACCACATTCACTGCAGCAAAGGTTAATGGCAACTTCACACACCCAACCAGATAATCCAACACCTGCCCCCAAAAGGCCTGAGCCCATGGACAATGCCAGAACATGTGCCCTAGTGTAGCTCTCTCCTCCCCACAACGAGGGCAACAATGGGAACTGCCAACTCCTGCCTTCCAAGCCCTAAGAGGAGCGTAGTATAACCGACACACCACTTTGTATTGCATATCCCGGTGCGCCACCATCACACTCAGTTTCGGGATATTAGCCAAACTTCGTAAAAAACACCTGCGCCCTCTACCACCTCACCCAGATCCCGAGCCCACGCCTCAGCAAGCTCCCCCAACTCAGCCGGTGACTCCAAATCCCACAACATTTTCTGCAACCAAGCCACCCCGGCCCCATGTTCCCCCCCCCCCCCAGTAAGGCCTCCTCGATGCCAGAGCTGACTTCCCCTCGCAACGCCTCGACAGGTATACTGCGAATGTAGCTCCGAATTTGGGCATAAAGAAAAACATCCTTCCCCCCCAGAGAGTATTGTTGACTTAATGAGGTCAAAGGTTCTAACGTACCATCAATTGTTAACACATGTTCCAAATTCACTATACCCAACTGGGTCCACCTAGCAAAGTTTTTCCCAGAAATCCCAGGTAAGAACTCCGGATTACCCCGAATAGGAAGATAGGGAGAATGGTGGGCCGATATCCTCCGATATTTACAAAAGTATTTCCACGCCTTACGTACAGGGTCCAAAAGTGTCCCTCTAACATCCCAGGCCATCCCTTTAACCAACTTCGCATGTAAAATATACCGTAACTGGAGAGGCTTCACCAACTCCCGGAGCATTTCCAGTGGGGTATACTCCCCCAAATCCCATAACCAATCTCGTACATATCGCAGTAAACATGCAATATTATACTTCCGCATGTCCGGAAGTCCCATACCCCCACAGGCCCAGGGTTGCCGCAGCACCTCCAAACGTACTCTAGGCCTTCGCCCCCTCCAAAGAAACCTATTAAGCAAATCATCCAACTTGCGGATATCCGACCGCTTTAACAGCAGATGTGTCTGAAGCAAATACAGTAGCTTTGGAAACAATGTCATCTTGTACAGTGCAATGCGGCCACCTAAAGACAGCGGCAGGTCCCTCCATTTGTCTACACTAATCATCAAATCAGTTACAATCTTATTGACATTCAACTGGTATAACTCCCCCAGCTCCGCTGGCAAATAGGTGCCCAAATACTTAAACTTCCCTGCCGCCCACTTTAAAGGAAATTCTCCCTGCCAGCCTTGCCATGCCCCGGGACCCACCAGAAGCGCCTCAGATTTGTCCAGGTTCAATCAGAACCCCGAAGGCACCCCATACTCTCGAATAAGATTTAACAAATGTGGTAGCCTTTCCTGAGGCTCCGCCAAGTGCACTAACAAATCATCAGTGAAAGCCGCAACACGAAATTCCGTCCGCCCCACAGCTATACCTCTAAACTGCTAACTAGCCCGAATCCGAATCAGCAAGGGTTCCAGCATCAAAACAAACAGGAGCGGAGACAAGGGGCACCCCTGACGAGTCCCTTTTTGGATCCGAAAATCCGAAGACATATTCCCATTTACCATGATAGCTCCTATCGGATCTGCGTATAGGAGCCGTACCACCTCAACAAAGAAGCCAGTGAAACCCATCCCTCCCAAGACCTGATACATAAACTCCCAGTCAACCCTGTCAAACGCTTTTTCAGCGTCGAAGCTAATAAGCATAGACCCCATTCGAGCAGCACGGCCAGCACACATAGAAAGCAGAATTCTTTACAAACTGTATGCAGCATGTCTCCCCCGGACAAAGCCCACCTGGTCCGTATGAATCAAAGCCGGTAAAATCTCCGCCAGTCTGTCCGCCATAATCTTAGCCAGTATCTTAATATCAGAAATTATTCCTCTCCTCACTCACTTCAACTAATGTATACCCCTTCAACGAGTGATTCTAAAGTGACTGATATAATCTACTAAATATCAAGTGTTAATTTTTTGTCGGAAGTTATTGCCTTGAGAGATTGCTCCCTCTTGAAGCGTGACTTCCCTTTTAATTACTTTTATGGTAACAAAACCACCGTATAAAACCTGTGAAGTAATTGCATTACCCAATGCTACTACACAACCAATTTTAAAATTCTTAATTGTTGAACTTCAACTTCGAAAAATCATTAACCGCAGATCTTCAACGGACACAGCACTGCGTTTAGAACCGCACTCTTTTTTTCGGCTCTGTTTCAACGCTTAATATCTGCTCATATACTCATCTGAGTTAATGTCTTCTTTCATTCAGATGAGTTCCTTCTTTTAGCTCTGATATAGTTCTCCATTATCAACCGGATCGCTCCGTTGTTACAGCCTTACTTATGTGAGTATTGAAGCAAAGTGAAAAAGTGTTTTAAAGCTAATAAGGACCGCCCCTTTCTGATGATGTCAGTAATAGTTGAACCAATCTGGTTTCCGAATCGGTCTTACTATCCATGATGTTTAAACTAAACTCAGCCAATCCTGTTCAGCATGAAAGAAGACATTAACTCAGATGAGTATATGAGCAGATATTAAGCGTTGAAACAGAGCCGAAAAAAAGAGTGCGGTTCTAAACGCAGTGCTGTGTCCGTTGAAGATCTGCGGTTAATGATTTTTCGAAGTTGAAGTTCAACAATTAAGAATTTTAAAATTGGTTGTGTAGTAGCATTGGGTAATGCAATTACTTCACAGGTTTTATACGGTGGTTTTGTTACCATAAAAGTAATTAAAAGGGAAGTCACGCTTCAAGAGGGAGCAATCTCTCAAGGCAATAACTTCCGACAAAAAATTAACACTTGATATTTAGTAGGTTATATCAGTCACTTTAGAATCACTCATTGAAGGGGTATACATTAGTATCTTAATATCAACATTAAGAAGAGAAATGGGTCTATAGGAACCCGGAAGAAGCGGGTCCCTCCCCGGCTTGTGCAAGATAGTGACCAGGGCTTTATTCGCCTCATACGGAAAACCACCTCTTTGGATCAAGTCACCAAAGTATTCCGCTAAGGGAATCACGACTTCGTCCCCCAATACTTTATAGAACTCACCCCTTAAACCATCCACACCAGGGGCTCTCCCGGACTTCAAATTCCTAATTCCCACTTGGACTTCTCGCAGAGATATGGGTTGATTCAAAACCTGCAAGTTCTCCGCAGCCAATTTAGGTAAGACACACCCTTCCAGAAATTCCCGACCCTCCTCCTCCCTGCCCCCCTCTCTCCCCTATACAATTGCTGAAAGTAATCGGAGAAAACCTTTTCTATCTCCGCTGCATCCCTCCGAAGGGTCCCATCCGAATGTCTAATAACCCCGATATGTCTAGAGCCCCCCGCCGGCCGCACCAGGGACGACTTCAGCCGCCCTGCCCGATTCCCATGTTGATACAGTTGATATCTATAGTACATCATGGATTTCCGAGCGCGCTGATGAGGAAGCATTTCCAGTTCCTTTGTAATTCCTGCAATTTACGTTTATTTATCCCACTCCTATCCGCAGCCATCCATCTCCTCGCCTTCCCCAATTCTTGTTCTAACAGGATGATTCTTTGGTTCATCCTTTTCCGTTTTAGACTATAATAATTAATAATCTCCCCCCTTAGCACCGCCTTTCCTGCCTCCCAAAAAAGGACCGGATTAATCTCAGGTTGACCATTAAGGGCAGCATAGTCCCCCCACTTTTCTCTGAGATATCTCTCAAACTGAACATCACCACTAAGTTCTAGCGGATATCGCCATATCCTATTTCGGCTGTGACCTCTGTCGAAGTTCCATAATCACCATCGCATGGTCCGAGATGACAGAGGGACCTACCTCTGCCTCCGATACCCAGCTAAATAATGATTCGGAAATCAAGAAATAATCAATACGAGACCACGTTCCATGGGCCCTAGACATGTGTGTATACTCTCGGTCCCCGGGGTGTAGTACTCTCCAAATATCCATCAAGTTATTCGCCTCACACAGCCCCCACATCCTCCGCACTCCCCTCAGATCCCTACTCCCGGACTGCCCAGATCTGTCCATAACTTCGTCCAAGACTACATTAAAGTCTCCCCCCATGATAACCTGATATCCACTAGTAGACGCCAACAACGAGGCCATTGCCTGATAGAATCGAGCCTCATACACATTAGGTGCGTACACTGAGCATAGGACTACTTTCACACCATCTAAAACCCCCACACACAAAGACATACCGGCCCTCCTCATCAGCTTCCATTCTCTCTTCCACCCACCCCACCTGTTTAGCAAGCAAGATGGCCACTCCCCTTTTTTTCCCAACGGCAGGGGCCCCATAAACCTTAGCAATGTGGCCTTTACATAATTTCTCATGCTCTACTGCTGTTTGGTGAGTTTCTTGCAACATTATAATCCCAATCTGCTTACGTTTCAGTTACTGCATCACTTTGTATCGTTTTATCGGAGAGCCCAAGCCACAAACATTCCAGGACGCTATTCTGGTGCCATTACCCATCATACATCCCAGACAGAGATCTTCTGTTATCAGCCCCAACCCCGACACTTGGGCGAGAACCCCCCCAGTCTAGGGTTCCCCCCACTGCCATGTTATCCCAGATCTTCCATTCATACTCACACTCATACTCACACACCGTACCTACCAAACCAAGCCCATGAAGCACACCCAAATCCCATCCTTGTCCCATTACCTTTACGAACACCCATGCCCTCCCCCCGTCCCTCCCCCTGCCCATGCCCCTCCCCCCCTACCGTCCCCTCCCCTCCTACACTTTCCATACTCCGACCTGACTCCCAAGGTCCCTCCATTGCTTCCGGGTCATGTGGAGCACCCCCCCCCCATCATCAATTCCAAACAAAAAAACTACCTCCCTTATCACCCTGAATATACCACACCCTCTATACCCAAATCGAACATCCTGTCTCCCCCAACATTTGTTAGACAAACTTCCCCAGCAGTAAAGCAATTAGTGGTACAGCAGAAGCCCCAAGCCTAAATAGCATGAAAAACCAAACGCTGGAGTCCACACCCACCCTCCCAAGTACTACCCCACCACAACAACGCAACATCCATCATGTTACTGTCATATAGTATAAACACTGAACACTGAAGGGCTAAACAGAATCAGTCAGTCCACAAAGCATTCCTAAAATTTAACACATCATAAAAATAAACTGTTAAACTTTAACTGGCCAACATACATTGTGAACATCATCACCCTCCATGTCCCCAGAATCAGCAAAGTCCAGGTCCTGCAGGAAAAGCAGGAAAATTTCAGCCGACCCCACCAATCAAAAAAAGAAAAAACACACAGTCACCCACACTGATTGCAGTATGCCATAGCTTCCTCTGGCGTCGAAAACACACGGTGCCCATCAGCACACTCCACACGGAGGCGCGCGGGGTAGGCCAGCGTGAATCGAAGGCCCTTCTGCACCAGCCGGCTACAGACCTCCTGGTAGGCTCTTCGGCACAGCGAAACACCGGTGGAGTAATCTTGAAAGATTAAAATTTTACAGGTATTAGCTCCTGTTCGCCGCGATTGCCTCGCCGCCCACAAAACTCCCTCCTTCTGGGCCGCATTAAGGAACCTGGCAATAACTGCCCTGGATCTGCTGTCGCCAACTCGGTAAGGCCCCAATCTATGGGCTCTTTCCAGGGTAATCACCCCCATCGCCTCCTCCATCGGCAGATTAGCAGGTATCCATTGTTCTAAATACCTCCGAAGATCCTTCTCCTGCACCGATTCCTCAATGCCTATGAATCTCAAGTTGTTGCGTCGACTCTGATTTTCAAGGTCCTCCAACTTGTCGGCGTGTTTTACCAAGGCCTCCTCCAGTTTCTTGATCCGAGCCGCGTCTTGGGTCCACGCGTCTTCTAGCATGCTGATCTTTTGTTCCGCCTGCTCCACCCGCCCGGTGAATTCGGAGACCGCTTGTGCCACCGCAGTCATCTGTGTCGCCAGACTCCCAAGATGCTCCTCCAGCGCTGACACTACCGCCTTGGATATGGTCTCCACCATCGTGCCTGAGGCGGCTGAAGTCTGGCTCTTCAAGTCACTGTCGGCCATCTTGGCTTCCACTCCTCGGGGCCGTTCCCGCCGGGTCGATTTCATCGCCAACACTGCCACTTCCACACTGAAATGCCTAGCAAACCCCGGTCTGAGGATGTTTATCTTCCACCAAGAAGAATTAGGCAAAGAGGCAGCATACAGCAGCAGACTAAGTTAAAGGGGGAGAGAGGAGGCTCCGGAGCCAAGAAAGATACTGCTTCCCTAGCCTACCATGTCACCGGAAGTCCCTAGTGTAGCTGGACTTTAAAAAAGCCTTTAACAAGATCTCTCATGAGAGACTCTTGGCGAAATTAAAAAGTCATGGGATAGGAGGCAGTGTATTATTGTGGATCAGGAAATGGTTAAATGATAGAAAACAGAGGCGAGCTAAACGGCCAATTTTATTAATGGAGAAAGGTGAATAGTGGAGTACCCCAGCAATCTGTGCTGGGCCCACTACTATTTAACATATTTATAAATAACCTGAAAAAGGGAATAATTAGGACACAAAATTATTCAAAGTTATTAAAACACAAAAGGATTGTTAAAAATCGTATGAGGACCCTTAATAAACTGGAAGAAAGGAAGCCCAAGTTGCAAATGAATTTTAACGTGAACTAGTGCAAAGTTATGCACTTAGGGAAGAGCAACCCAAACTATGGTTACACAATGCAAGGTTCCACATTAGGAACTAGCATGGAGGAAAAGGATCTAAGCATCATCATGGATAATATGTTGAAACCCTCTGCCCAGCATGCAGTGGTGGCCAAGACAGCAAGTAGAATGCTAGGAATCATAAGAAAAGGAATGGACAAAAAAATCCAAGATATTCTAATTTATTTATTTAGCTGCATTTATATCCTGCTTTTCACCAGGTCAAAGCGGTTGGGGGATACATTTAACACGGGGGGATATGAGACACATACACTAATACTTACAGAGAACATGGGCAATGGAGGGTTAAGTGGCTTGCCCAAGACCACAAGGAACACCTGTGGGACTAGAAACCCGAGTCCTTCCGGCCCAAGGTTGCTGTCCTCTAGTGGGATTTGAACCACCGACCTTCCAGCCTGTGGTACCTTGCCTCAACCACTAGGCCACTCCTCCCTATAAAGCACAGTTACTTACCTGTAACAGGTGATCTCTGGGAACAGCAGGAATAAGTCTTCACATATGGGTATCGTCGGTACCGACGGAGCCTGCGCGGGAACGCTCCCCAGCGTCCAGTAAGAAAGCTTTTGGGAGCATCCCACAGCGCCTGCGCGCTGTCTTCCCGCCTTTCCCAACCGCCTCTCTCCAGTTCGAGTTTTAAAGCTGAGACAAAGAGAGAGAGAGGAAAGGAAAGATAGATAGAGAGATACAACTCCTAGGGGAGGTGGGTGGGTTGTGAAGACTTATTCCTGCTGTTCCCAGAGATCACCTGTTACAGGTAAGTAACTGTGCTATCTCCAGGAACAAGCAGGAATGAGTCTTCACATATGGGGACTCCCTAGCTGCAGATGCCAGGGAGAGACTCCATGGTTGTGTGCCCTTGCAGAGGGCTCCACTTCTCCCCCATGGATCTCTGGCATCCAACCAGGGTAGGTGGGTAGGAGTTGATTAGGAATGGAACAGGTGTTTGAGGACAGCCTGACCAAACGAGGCATCCCGGCGGGAGTCCTTGTCCAAACAGTAATGGGCTGTGAAGGTGTGAACCGAGGCCCAGGTGGCCGCTCGACAGATCTGGTCGATGGACACCGAGTTTAGATGAGCCATTGAGGCTGCCATGGCTCTCACATTGTGAGCTGTGACCTGGCCCTCCAGAGAAATGTTCTTACTCTGGTAGGCGAAAGAAATACACTGAGCAATCCAGCTGGATAGTGTTCTCTTAGAGACTGGAAGTCCTAAATGAGAAGGATCAAAAGCAACAAAGAGTTGAGAAGACTTTCTATGTTGCTGTGTTCTTTGTAAGTAGAAAGCAAGAGCTCTCTTACAATCCAAGGTATGAAGATTCCTCTCTGCATTTGATGCATGAGGTCCTGGAAAAAAGACAGGTAAATATACCTCCTGGTTCAGATGAAAAGGCGAGACCACTTTAGGCATAAAGTGTGGATTGGTCCTGAGGACTACCTTATCATGATGGAACCTTGTATAAGGTGGATTAGCCACCAAAGCTTGCAGCTCACTGATGCGGCGTGCTGAGATGACTGCAATGAGAAAAACAACTTTCCAAGAAAGAAATTTCAAAGAGGTGGTGGCTAAAGGTTCAAAGGGTGGCTTCATAAGCTGGCCAAGAACCAGGTTTAAGTCCCATGCCACTGGAGGTGGTCTAATGGGAGGTTTAGTTAAAAGAAGGCCTCTCATGAATCTTGCTATAAGAGGGTGAGAGGAGATAGGTTGTCCATTGAGAGGCTTGAGGGACGCTGCAATAGCACTCAAATGGACTCTTACTGAATTTGTTTTTAGGCCTGCATGGGATAGATGCAGGAGATACTCTAGTAGAGAATTCAGAGGTATTGCAAGAGGGTTTAGATCCTTCTCTGAACACCAAATGGTGAATCTTTTCCATTTGAAAGCATAGGAACGTCGAGTAGAAGGCTTCTTAGAGGCATGAATAACATCTCTGACTTGTTGAGAGAGATGAAAATCTTGAAGGTCTAGGCCCTCAGCAACCAAACCCTGAGATGGAGCGACTGGGGGTTTGGGTGCCACAATGTTCCGTCTTCCTGGGACAGGAGGTCTGGTGCAGAGCCTAAGTCCAGAGAAGGAGCTTGAGAGAGATGCAGAAGTAAAGGGTACCACACTTGGCGTGGCCAATGTGGTGCTATGAGGATCATGGTCCCTCGATCTCTCTGAAGCTTGAATAGTGTTTCGGGAATTAGGGGAATTGGTGGAAAGGCATAAAGGAAGTCTTGAGCCCAGTGAAGGAGGAAGGCATCCTTGGCCTGAACTCCCTGACACGGAATTCTGGAACAGAATCGGGGAAGTTTGGCATTCCACGGACTTGCAAAGAGGTCTATGTCCGGGGTTCCCCAAATTCAAAAAATCCTGGCTACCTGGTCCATGTGGAGGGACCACTCGTGTGGGAGCAGAACTCGCCTGTGTCTGTCCGCCCAAGAGTTTTGAATACCTGGAAGATATACTGCTAGAAGATGGATGTGATGCTCTCTGGCGAAGGCCCACAGTCGCAAAGCTTCGTTGCAAAGCGACAGAGAGCCAGTCCCTCCCTGCTTGTTTACATAGAACATGGCTACTTGATTGTCCGTATGGATAAGGATTGTCCGTATGGATAAGGACTGTCCTGTAGCTGAGCAGGGAATGGAACACTCTGAGAGCTAAGAATATTGCTCTGAGTTCCAAGAGATTCATATGCAGAGAAGTCTCCTGTGGAGACCAGATGCCCTGGGTGGAGAGATCTTGTAGATGAGCTCCCCAACCCTTTGGAGAAGCATCTGTTGAGAGAGTTGCTTGGGGTAACGGTTGCTGAAAAGGGGACCCCAGCAACAGTTTCTGAGAGGACTTCCACCACTGGACAGACCAAAATAGATGACTGGAGTTTGCTATTTTGTCTGACAGGCAACCTGATGCCTGAGTCCATTGGGTGGACAAAGTCCATTGAGCTGCTCTCATGTGAAGGCGAGCATATGGAACCACATGCACGGTGGATGCCATGTGGCCTAATAGTTGTAACATGTCTCGAGCAGTTAATTGGGACTTCAACTGAATCTGGGAGGCTAACTGCACCAGACGTAGGCAACGGGCCTGAGGAAGATAGGCTCTTGCAGTTGTGGTATCCAGCAAGGCCCCTATGAACTCCAGAGACTGAGTAGGGGTGAGATTGGATTTTGGGATGTTTATTACTAGTCCCAAATACTGAAGGATACGCATTGTGCAGGTTAGACAAGTCTGGGCCTCTGACTGGGATGAGGCTCGAATGAGCCAGTTGTCCAGATATAGGAATACGAATATTCCTAGAGTGCAGAGAAATGCAGCTACTACTGCCATGCATTTCGTGAACACCCTTGGTGCAGAGGCCAGACCGAAAGGAAGCACCCTGTATTGGTAGTGCTTTCCTTGAAAAAGGAACCAAAGGAACCTTCTGTGTGTGGGATGGATGAGGACATGGGTGTACGCATCCTTGAGATCTAGAGAACAAAGCCAATCCTGACTCTGGAGGTATGGAAGCAGAGCCCCTAGAGCAGTGATGGCTAACCTTTTTGAGCCCGAGTGCCCAAACTGCCGCACAAAACCAAAGAATTTCCTCAAAGTGCCAGCACGTCATTTGCATAAGTGGTCTTATTTGCATAAATATTTGCATAATGTTACCATACACTAACTTTTAGTAAACATGTCTCTTAATGAGTGTATGGATAAAGAAAGACTAAAAGATTTCTACATTACTATAATCCAGTGCCAACCGCCAGGCACATTAGGAACTACTACAAACGCTGCCCATTTAGAACCCATAGCAAACCCGCCGTATCCTGACAGCATTACCAGGACTCACAAAGCACCATACCCTACCTATCAAAAGGCAACACTGCAAATATTAAACCAATACATTTCAGAGAATACTGGGGAAAGAGAACAAGTGGCAACGTCAAATAGGAATTTCCTCTTGTACCAAACAAAGCGCAGATGTTAATGATGCACATTTCCCAGAGCTGACATATTCCAGTTAATAAATTCAAAATAAAGAGATATCTTTCTACCTTTTGTGCATTTTTTTTTTCAGTTGCAATTGGTCCAGCCACCTTCTTCTGGTTTCTTCATGTTTTCTGCTAACTCTCCATCGTCTGCTGTCCATTTGTCCTTTCTTCTCTCTTCTAGTTTTTTTTCCATTCTCTCTCTCTCTACATCTGCTTTAACATACTAATCTTTCTCCTTTTGCTCTTTCCTCATTCCTATTTCATCCACACAAATTTTTACCCTCCATCCTCAATCCCCAATTACTCTCCCAATACCTGGCCAATTGTAGATTTTTCATCCCTCCTACACAAAATATTTTTCCCCTCTCCATTTTACTCTCCCAGCCCCATCCCATTCTAATCCTCCCCCAACATCAGCTCCCTTCTAGTTCCAGTCTCACCCAGCATCCATTCCCTTCTAGTCCCTGCATCAGCCCATTTCCAGTCCAAGTCCCTTCATCAGCTCATTTTCAATCCTAGCCCGCCCATCAGCCCATTTCTACTCATTTCCTAGCCCCACCATCAGCCCATGTCAAATCATAGCTCCCCTCCACTCAGCCCAATTCCAGTCCAAGCCCCCCCATGAGCCTACTTCCAGTTCTAGCCCCTCCATGAGTCCATTTCAATTCAAGCCCCCACCACAGCCCATTTCCAATCTTAGCTCCCCCCAACAGCCCATTTCCAGTCCTATCCTAGCTGTTCCATCAGCCCATTTTCAGTCCTAGCTCCCTTCCCTCACAGCCCATTTCCATTCCAAGCCCCCTCCCCATCAGCTATTTGCAGTTCAAGCCTCCCCTTCCACTCAGCCCATTTCCAGTCCTAGCAACACCCCAACCCATTACCAGTCCTAGCCCCCCGTCAATCAACTTCCAGTCCTAACCCCCATCACCCCATTTTCAGTTTAAGCCCCCCCCTATAACCCTTTACCAGTCCTAACCCCCATCAGCCCATTTCCAGTCAGCCCCCCATAGCCCATTGCCAGTCCTAAACCCCCCCCATCAGCCCACAGCCCATTACCAGTCCTAACCACATCAGCCCACCTCAAGTCCTAACCCCTCCCCATCAGCCCATTTCCTGTCCTAGCCCCCCCCCATAACCCATTATCAGTCCTACACCCCCATCAGCCCACTACCAGTCTTAACCCCCCCATAGCCCATTACCAGTCCTAACCCCCCCCATCAGCCCACTACCAGTCTTAACCCCCCCCCATAGCCCATTACCAGTCCTAACCCCCCATCACCCCATTTCCAGACAGCCCTCATCAGCTCATAGCCCATTGCCAGCCCTCATCAGCCCACAGCCCATTGCTAGTCTTAACTCCCCCCCATAGCCCACTGCGTCTTAACCCCCCTCCCCAGCCCACTGCCAGTCTCAACCCCCCTCCATCCCTCCCTCCCTAGCCCATTGCCAGTCTCAACCCCCCTCCCTCCCTAGCCCATTGCCAGTCTCAACCCCCCTCCCCCCCTCCCTAGCCCATTGCCAGTCTCAACCCCCCCCCTCCCTCCCTAGCCATTGCCAGTCTCAACCCCCTCCCTCCCTAGCCCATTGCCAGTCTTAACCTCCCTCCCTCCCTAGCCCATTGCCAGTCTTAACCCCCCTCCTCCCTCCCTAGCCCATTGCCAGTCTTAACCCCCCTCCCTCGGCTCATGGCAATAAAAAAAAAAAAAAGCTGCCCGCTGCCGCCGCGGCGGCATGGAGTGTCCCGCGGGGCTCCCTCTGCCCGGCGGGACTCTCCCGGCGCTGCTCAGCCCCTCTCTGCCGGCTTGCAGAGACGCGAAGGGAGAGAGAGTCTCCCTCGCGTCTCTCTTAAGCCCGCAGGGGCAGATGGGAAATTTCCCATCTGCCCCTGCGGGCTTAAGAGAGACGCGAGGGAGACTCTCCCTTCGCATCTCTGCAAGCCGGCAGAGAGGGGCTGAGCAGCGCCGGGAGAGTCCCGCCGGGCAGAGGGAGCCCCGCGGGACACTCCATGCCGCCGCGGCGGCAGCGGGCGGCTTTTTTTTTTTTTTAATGTGCGACCTTCCCGCGTGCCAGCTGCAAGGCCTTCGCGTGCCACAGCTGGCACGCGTGCCATAGGTTCGCCATCGCTGCCCTAGAGAAATCATTTTGAATTTCTCCTTGAATAGAAACTTGTTCAATTCTCTGAGATCTAATATGGGTCTGTAGCCCCCTGTTTTCTTTGGGATAAGAAAATAAGGGGAGTAGAACCCTGAGCCCTGTTGAAGAAGAGGTACTTCTTCTATTGCCCCTTGGGCAAGGGTAGCAATCTCCTGACCTAGAAGGTTGAGGAGAGATGTTGTAGAATTGAACTGTTTCACCATGGTGTGAGGAGGAAGGTTTAGAAAGTGAAGCTTGTACCCCTCCTTTATGATGGAGAGGGTCCATTGCTCTGCTGTGATTTGCTCCCATTCTGGGAGCAAAGTAAGTCAACCTTCCTGGAATGGTGAGGGGCTCTGGGTTTCCCAGAGCTAGAAAGGCTAAGTTCTCTAGTTGCATGTCAAAGGCCTTGAGGAGGCTGAGGCTGCTGGGCTGTGGTAGGCTTGGCAGCCTTTGACTTGGCCTGTTTAGGTGGTTGCTGACGTTTTGCAGCAAAACGACCTGCAGAAGATGCTTGCCCCTGAGCAGGATAATATCTTCCCTTTTTAGAAAAAGATGTCTTTTTGAACAATCTTTTCTTAACAGGAGCAGAGGTAGACTTTGAAAGTCGATCCAAAGCAGAGTTCTCAGCATCCATCTGAGTGGCCTTTGCTTGCCAATCCCTGCCAAACAGGTTTTCACCTGTACAAGGAAGGTTTCCCAACTCATCCTGTACCCAGAGTTCCAAATCAGAGGCTTGTAACCAAGCAATTCTGCGTGCACCTATGGCAATAGCCGTGGCTCTGCTTACACACTCAAAAGAGTCAAAGGCTGCACGGTTGGAAAATTTGGAAACATCTTGGGCATGTTTGAGCCAAGTGAGAAATTCCTGCCTTTTATCTTCTGTAATAAAAGGAGCTAAAGTCTGCAGATGATCTGTGACTTCTTTTAGAAACATCCCCATATAGAGACTATAGGAGTTGATTCTGGCAGCAAGCATATTGGCCTGGAAAATCCTTCAGCCAAAAGCATCTAGAGTCCTACATTCACGACCTGGAGGGTTAGATGAGTGTCTCTTTGCACTCTTTATTTTCTTCATAGCAGACTCAACCACAATAGAGTGGTGAGGAAACTGAGTCTTATGAAAACCAGGACAGGGAGGGACACGGTACATGGTGTCTAACCTGCGAGAATGAGGAGAGGTGGTGAGAGGAGTCTCCCACATGCCCAACATGAGATCACAGAGAATCTCATGGATAGGTAGGGTAGCTGCTTTCTTAGGAGCCTTAGGATACTGCAAAATATCTAATTGCTTGGCTCTAGGCTCTGACTCAGAGGCCACTGTAATGGAGAGGCCTCTAGCCACTTCCCTAATGAAGTCTTGAAAAGACAAATCCTCTGGAGGAGACATTCTTCGTTTTGAAGAATCAGACTCCTGAGGAAGAAGCACCGGTGCATCGATAGAAACCTCCGACTCATCAGAGTCTTCGGAGGAATCGAAGTATCGCCTGTCCAGATGCTCCTGTAAAGCCCGATACGCATACCAAGTGGGATCGACATCGGGAGTAAGCGGTACCGGTTCGGTACCGATAGGCATCGTAGGACAGGGTACCGTTGCAGCCGACACCGAAGCCGATGTCGATGCAATCGGTACCGGCACCGGGAACGGTACCGATGCCGGAGTTGGTACCGGCAACGGAGATTGTTGCGGTACCGAAGGCTTCGAGGCCTGCATAAATGCCGTAAGGGTGCGCTGTATGGATAGAATTTTCTGATCCATCGACGTCACCAGAGTCTGGATGTCGGTACCAGTGGAGGACACCGGTACCCCAGAACACGGCAACAGGTGATCGATCGAGGCCGCGCCATCAATGTCAACCTGTGACCCCATAGGTAATGCTTTGGAAGCCGGAACTTCCCGCTGGGGTAATTTTGCCGGAGCGGAATCCGAGGGCAAGCCCGGAGGCATCTCGATGCTTGGAGGGAGATTTGCCCTTCGAGGACCGGCTAGATTTATGTTTGGTTACCTGAGATCCATGGGAGGAAGAAGCAGCCCTGGAAGACGTCGATGCCACCGAGGCTGCATCAGAGGGAAACAGGGTACTGAGCTTGGCTGCTCGGTTCTGCCGACCTCTTTTAGACATCATGGTGCAGGACACACAATCCGTGATGGAATGGTCAGGACCCAAACATTTAAGACACCAATCATGGGTGTCGGTGACAGAAATAGTACCGCCACATTTTGTGCACTTTTTAAACCTGGAAGCGAGCTTCTCCATGAGGAGAAAATATTTAGGCCTAAGGCCCAAACTGAAAATGCACAGTTGAAGAAAATAAGTTTTTTTTTTTGAAGAAAGAAAGAAAAGAAAAGACCGGCGGTACCGGTCTGACGTCGAAGGCAGACGTGACACAGAAAAATAAAGAACTTCTTCTGCGGTGACAGGAACACGACCTGCTGGCTCCGTGGAAAAGAAGAACTGGAGAGAGGCGGTTGGGAAAGGCGGGAAGGCAGCGCGCAGGCGCTGTGGGATGCTCCCAAAAGCTTTCTTACTGGACGCTAGGGAGCGTTCCTGCGTAGGCTCCGTCGGTACCGACGATACCCATATGTGAAGACTCATTCCTGCTTGTTCCTGGAGATTGCCTCTATCGTTCCATGGTGCAACCGCACTTTGAATATTATGTGCAATTCTGGTCACCATATCTTAAAAAGGATGTAGTAGAATCAGAAAAGGTACAGAGAAGAGGCACCAAAATGGTAAAGGGAATGGAAGGATACCTCAATGAGGAGAGGCCTAAAAGGTTAGGGCTCTTCAACTTGGGAAAGAGACGGCTGAGGGAAGATATGATAGAGGTCTATAAATTAATAAATGGATTGGAACAGGTAAATGCAGATTGGTTGTTTATGCCTTCAAAAAGTAGAAAGGCTAGGGGGACATTCAATGAAGCTACAATGTAGTCCATTTAGGGCTAATAAGAAAAAGTGTAGTACTCACCTGTGACATATGGGTGACATCGGCACCAACGGAGCCCACGCAGAGTATTTCCCCAGCTTTCAAAGAAAGCCTTTGAGATATGCTACCATGCATGCGTGGTCCCCTTCCCGCCCAAGGGTGCCATCTTGCTCAGTCAGATGACATAGCTAAGATGGTAGTAAAAATAAAACAAAGTAGGCAGGCAACTCCCAGGGGACTCCCTAGCTCCAGGCTGCCAAGAACTGAACAACGACAACACCAGTAGTGACTATCCGGGTAGCTATGAGTTGCAGAAAGGGAGTCCCCACTGAGAGACTCTGCAAGACGCTAGCGTCCAGTGACACTATCACTCTGGTAGCCTGAACACAGAAGGGTCGGAGGGCAGGATTTTCCTACACCCCAAGAATATACAGAGTATTGCCTGGCCAAAGACACTGCCCTTGTGGGACTCGCTCTCCAGGCAATAGTAAGCTGCAAAAATATGAATTGAAGACCATGTGGCGGCTTTGCATATCTGAATCACCGGCACTGAGCGGAAGTTGACCCTTGACGTGGCCATCACCCTCACGCAATGCGCTGTGATCTGGTATGCAAGGGAGAGGCTCACTCACTCAGACGAGGGCAATACTGTCTGCCACCCAAGTGGAAAGAGTTTGCTTAGTCACAGGAAGCTCCAGTCTGCTGGGGTCCTAAGAGACAAAAAGCTGAGGAGCTTTGCGGTGGGCCCGGATCCACTGTAGGTAGAAGGACAAGGCCCGTTTGCAATCCAGTGAATGAAGCACTAGTTCCTCCCTGCCAGCATGAGGCCACAGGAAGAAGGTGGAGAAAACCACCTTCTGGTTGAGGTGGAAGGGCGATACCATCTTCAGGAGGAATTTGGGATATGTGCGGAGCACTACCCTGTTCTTTTAGAACCTTGTATTTTGTGGATCTGCTACCAGGGCCTGGAGTTCACTCAATCTTTGAACGGATGTGAGGGGCCACCCGAAAGGTCACTTTCCACTATAGGTACCGCAGGTGGCAAGTGGCTAGGGGCTCGAATGGTGGCTTGATAAGCTGGGAGAGCTCCACGCTGAAGTCCCACTCTGCTGCCGGAGGACAGAGAGGGAGCTTAGATAACAGGAGGCCCTGGAGGAACCTGGAGACTAGGGGCTGGCCCGAGAGGGGTTTCCCCTCGATAGGGTGCTGGTGAGCAGCTATGGAGCTCAGATGCACTCACACTGAATTAGACTTCAACCAGTGTGGGACAAGTGCAGTAGGTATCGGAGTACTACTCGCACATGGCAAGAGAAAGGGGTTTCCCCTCTTTCCACACACCAGGTAGAGAACCTCCTCAACTTAAAGGCGTAGACTCATCTGGTGGAGTGCTATCGGGAGGCCAGCAGGATCTTCTTGACTTCTCTCCAAAGGTTGAAAGGTGCTAGTGCTACCCTTTCAGCAGCTACGCTGTTAGTGTTAGAGAGTGCAAGGAGGTCTGATGCTCAGCTCAGCGGGACTGGAAGTGCCACCGACAGGGAGAGCAGCAGTGGAAACCAGGGCTGTCTCAGCAAATTAGGATGAGTGATGCCCTCTCACTCTGAACCTTGAAAAGGGTCCTGGCATTTAGGGCAGTCTGTGGGAATGCACAGAGTAGGCTCTCAGATCACAAGATCAGGAAGGCACCTGCCGCCA
Organism: Ichthyophis bannanicus; assembly: GCA_033557465.1. Taxonomy (NCBI): domain Eukaryota; kingdom Metazoa; phylum Chordata; class Amphibia; order Gymnophiona; family Ichthyophiidae; genus Ichthyophis; species Ichthyophis bannanicus. The sequence goes on along the minus strand of CM066035.1, from coordinate 166,931,114 downwards.
CTCTCTGGGTGCAGTTGGCATGAGCAGAAGCGAGGCAGCTGTGTGTTGCTTGGAGAGGCAAATAGATCCATCACGGGCTTGCCCCAGAAGTGGAATAGCCTCTTGGTCACTCTGGGGTTCAAGTGCCACTCGTGCAGTTGAAGGACTCTGCTCAACCTGTCCGCTAGATAGTTGTCCTGGCCTGGGAGGTAAACCTCTCGAAGAGCATGCCATTGCAAGTTGCAAAGGATAGGAGGGCCACTACTTCGTGGCAGAGGGAGTACGAGCCCGTGCCCCCTGCTTTTCCATCTGAATCAACACGGACCAGTATCGCAGGTGGTGGCGGAATGCTCACAGAGCTAGGAGGATCACCCTAGGAGATTGATCTGAAAGAGTGACTCCTCCTGGGACAAGCTGTCCTGTGTGCAGAGGTCCCCACAATGCATCCCCCAACCTAGGAGGGAGGCATCTGTGGTCAGGGTCTTCTGAGTGCGGGCTTGCCTGGAAGGGCATTCCCGCCTGGAGGTGGCAAAAGTCCTGCCACCAGTTGAGGGACTCTGCCAGCTGGTGAGTTACCCTAACTCTGTACCATAGCTTACCTGTGGCTTTAGTCCACTGTAAGCAGAGGCACTACTTTGCTGTCCGCATGTGTAAGCGGGCTGAGGGCGTGATGTGGACCATTGAGGCCATGTGGTCCAGCAGGCAGAGGAGGAGACTAGCCGGGACTGACCAGCGGCATTGTACGTCTCCTGCCAGTTGTTTGAGGTGTTCTGCCCTCTCTTGGGAGTACTGCCTTGATCCGTAACATATCGAACTGAGCACCTATGAACTCCAGCCTTTGGGCAGGAGAGACATGAGATCTGGGGTAGTTGATGATGAACCCCAGGTGCTGCAGGAGGGTTGCCCACTCCGCGGCCTGACTGACCTCTGAGGCCATACCCCCCATAATTAGCCATTCATCTAAGTAGGGGATGACAAAGGTCCCTTGTAGATGCAGATGGACCACTACCACTACCAAGCATTTGGTGAAGACCCTTGATGAGATGCCAGGTTGAAGGGCAGCACCCTATACTGGTAGTGTCCTCCCCCTACCATGAACCTTAGGTACTGCCTGTGGGAGGGGTGGATTAGGATGCGTGTGTATACATCCTTTAGATCACAGGAGCACAGCCAATCTCCCTGGTGGAGGTAAGGCAGCAGTGTTCCAAGGGAGAGCATCCTGAACTTCTCCTCACCAGAAACTTGTTCAGTTTTCTCAGGTCTAGTATGGGTCTGAGGCCCCCAGTTCTTTTTGAGACAAGGAAGTACCTGGAATAGAAGCCCTTTCACCATAGGTGCTTGGGTACAGGCTCTACCGCATTGTCCCTGAGCAGACCTGTGAGCAGAAGGGTCTGGTGAAGGAAAGCGCGCACTGGCTCTCCTGGAAAGGACCCAAGTGGTACCTGCTTTAAGTGGAGGAGGTATCCCTCCCTTACCATTTGTAGTACCAACTGGTCGAAGGTGACCTTGGCCCACCTGTGGGCAAAGAGTGCCAGGTGGCCCCCTGTGGGCTGGTAAAGGTCTCCCAGGGGAGGGGAGGCCCTGCCCAGGGAATCAAAACTCACCCCGGGAGCTGGGGCCTGAGCTTTTGGTTTGTGAAATCCATGGCCTTGTCATTTGGGATGAGAACCCTGTTGCTGGCCCGAGAAGGGCTGGTAGTGGTGACTCTATTGGAATTGCCCCTTTTTCCTTGGAAAAAGGAGTCTTTTTCACTATGGTTTCTTATGGGGAAAAGATGAGGTCTTTTTTGAGAGCCTCTGTCAGACGGTCACCACATCAGCCTCAATCTCGGCTGCCTTGTTGGCCATAGGCTTGCCGAACAGGTTCTCCCCGGTGCACGGGATGTCAAGCAGCTTGTCTTGGACACATTGCTCGAAGTCCGAAGACTGTAGCCAGGCTTGACACCAGCCACCGATGTCCGCTGCTGCTAGTACTCGGGCTGCAGACTCAAAGCCATCGTAGGCCGCCTGGGAGAGGAACTTAGAGCAGTCCTTGATCCCAGAGGTCAGGGATTGGAACCGTTGGAGGGGTTCCCCAGCAAGCCCCACTGAAAACCCCAACTCCTCCTGGGTTAGAGCCTTCAGATACATGCCTATGTATAGCTCATAGGCCTGGATCTGACACCCCAGCATCGAGTTATGATAACACTTGCATCCAAGGGCATTGAGGACTCTAGCATCCCTTCCAAGTTTTTGCATGGTTGACTCGACAACCATAGAGTTATGTGGGAGCTGGGGCTTGTGGAAAACCAGGCCTTTCCGGACACGGTACATAGTTTTGGGGCACCAGTTGATCACCGGCATAGATGGCAGGGTCTCCCACATTCTAAACAGCAGCCGCTCGAGGATCGGCTGCACTGGCAGCATGCGAGTTTCCTTGGGTGGAGACTCATACTGGAGAATCTCCAGTTCTTCAGTGTGTGGGTCTTCCTCCGCCTCGATCTGCATTGAGAAGGCTCTTGCCATATCCTTGACAAAGTCGTGGAAGGCCACGTCCTCCAGGGGAGAATGGCACCGGGGGAAATGGGTCCGAGGGGATGTCTCAGTGCCATTTGGTTTCCGGGAATGCCTCGTCGTCTTGTCTCCCACTCAGAGTCGAGGGGTGATGACGAGTCCGAGGCCCTGTGATTCCTTGCCTCGAGGGCAGCACTAAGGTTCCAGGGGCCTCTGGAGGACCTGGGGTCCGAGTCGTGGAACTGGCCAAGGAGGATTGGATGCCTGAGAAATGGGACTGAGACCTCAACTGGGGCCGAGAGCTTACCCGAGGCCAGTGGTGCTCTGAGTTCAGCTCGACAACTGGAGACTCCCCCGCAGTCGGGGGCCCGTCGTCAGTGCAGATGATGCAGACGAACCAGCCATCATTGTCTGCTGCAGTGCCAGAATAGCAGTGATGTTCAGCTTCAGGGCTGCCATTCCGGTTTCCAAGCCAGATGGTTCTGCAGCTTTAGGTGCAAGCACCGAGGATCTCAGGCCCAGCGCCGGCACTTTTGCGAGTGCATCCTCGACGAGGACTACGGTCTCAAGGAACCTCATATGGTCTCTACCGGCCAAAGAATCCTTTTTGAGAACCTTGGTGGGGAGCTTCTCAGAGTCGCCTGAATCCCTTCGAGCGGTTTTACCAGGTTTCTCTGGTGGTATCTCAATGGACTTCAAGGATTTTTTCTTCTTTCTCTCAGGGTCTGGGGTCATCTTTGAGGAGCCACCACTGTGGGACTCAGAGGATGCTCGAGCCTCACGGGAAGTGCTGGGCTTGCAGCTCGGCGTCAGGGAGGCCAGTGCCGAGTCGGACCTTGGGAGCAGTTTTTCCTGCAACCCGACCTCTTTTTATTGGTTTTAGGCATCATGGCCTGGCACAGGTTGCAGGAGGTGCTGTCATGGTCTGGTCCCAGGCAGTGTAGGAAGTAATCATGGGTATCTGTGACTGATATCGTTTGACTGCAGCGGTCACATTGTTTGAACCAACTGGGGGACATGGTGGGTAACACCCGGCCGGGGTTGATGAATCCAGGGCGAAAAAAGGCATGAAAGCCGGTCGAGGCAAGCCTTAATTAAAAAAGGGGAATGGAGCCAAGAACAGCACCGGGCTCTGTGCTGCTTGAGGCGGGAAGAGGAACCGGTACACAAACCAGGAAAAAGCTAACTTTTAAGGATATTAGCAAGGAATTTTTCCAGGGAAACAGGACAGAGGTTCGTTGGGCTCCGCGGAAAAAAGGAGACCGAGCAAGATGGCACCCTTGGGCGGGAAGGGGACCACGCATGTGTGGTAGCAGGTCCCAAAGGCTTTCTTTGAAAAGCTGAAATGCTCCGCATGGGTTCATTTGACACCAATGTCACCCATATATATGTGAGGACTGACTTCCTGCTTGTTCCTGGAGAAAATATTGTTTCACTCAATGAGTAATCAAACTCTGGAATTCCTTACCGGAAGATATAGTAAAAGTTGTTAGTGAATCTGGGTTTAAAAAAGTTTGGACAAATTCCTGGAGGAAAAGTCCATAAACCATTAGTAAAGAGCACCAATGAAATCCACTACTTACTCCGGAATAAGCACTGTGGCATCTGTGTACCCTTTTGGGAACCTGATAGGTTCTTGTGACCTGGACTGGCAGCTGTTAGAAACAAGATCCTGGGCTTGATGGACCTTGGTCTGACCCAGTATGGCAATTCTTATGTTCTCATGTTTTATTTCTTGTATTTCTTATATTTTTACTTACTGTAAAAAATTACATTCAATAAAAAAAATTAGGGGAAAAATCATAAAATCTGTGTTTTTCCTCATATTCCTTTAATTTCCCGCTTCTCGCCATCTCTCTTTCCTTTTATTTCCAATCATCATCTCTATTTCTGTACTGCCTTTTATTGTTTTCTTTCCACCCCATCTTCCACCTCACTCCTCCAACTCTATCTTATGTTTTGTTTCACCAACTCACATGTTCACAGACCTCCCAACTCCTCTCATCCTTATTCTCCCAATGTTTTCTTTCCTTACCATTTCCTCCCCTTGAGCATTTCTCCACCCTCCTTTCACTATCTTACTACTCTCCCTCCGTCCCCCAAAACAATTCTTCCCATTTCTATTTATTTATTTATTTATTTTAGTTATTTAAAGTCTCTTTTATACCGCGCTATTCAGCATCAGCGCGGTTTACAATAAACAGTGAACATACACATTTCCAATAGTACTTTGTGTTTACATATGAACAGGATATTCAACTTGGCTAACAGGGTAACTATGTACAACCACAATATATACAATATATACAATTTGTAGGCTGATCATGTGTTTGTATGGTTTTAGACAGTGGTGATTTGGGTGGTTTCGGCAAATGGTGCTGAGTTTCTATTGGTTTCAGGGTAATGTATGAGGAGGAGGTAGTGTTTCACGGCCTTCCTGAATTGGAATATGTCTGGGATTGATCTGATGTTGTGAGGGAGGTTATTCCAGATCACTGGTGCATAAAGTTTGAAAGTCCTGCTGGATGTTGACTTGGTGCATTGAGTTATAGATCTTGGGACTATCAAGGTGTTTTGAGCTACTGACCTTCTGTCTCTGTTGTGGGGTGTCATCTGGATTAGCTCAGTTAGTGAAGTTGACGAGAGACCTTTGGTGGCTTTGAAGGTGAGCAGCAAGGTCTTGAATGTAATTCTACCTTGAATCGGGAGCCAATGGAGTTGTTTCATTATAGGTGTGACATGGTCTTTCCTGGATGCTCTGTGCAGTACTCTTGCTGCGGTGTTCATTGCCATTTGCAGTGGATTTAGGGTGGTTTGGGGGAGACCTTGAAGTATTGCATTTGCATAATCGAAATGCGGGATAATTAGTGCCTGATAGATAGTCCTGAAATCATCTGGCTCCAGCAGAGATTTTAGGTATCTAAGGGATCTAATTTTATGATATACTGCCCTTACAGTGTTACTTATATGAGCCTGCATATTTAGGTTCTGGTCTAGTGTGATGCCGAGGTATCTGATCGCTGATTTGGTCTGGAGGTCTGCTTCCTTCACTTTCAGTACTGTCGGGGCAGTGAAGTTACGGTTCCTTGTAATGAACATCACCTCCGTCTTCTTGTGTTGAATCCGGAGGTTTTGGGATTGTAGCCAATTGGATATTTCGTTTATGCAGCATGTTATTGGTTCGAGGTCTGGGTTTTCTGTTGCAAAAGGTGTGTATAATAGCACATCATCTGCGTATATCATGCAGTTGATGTTGAAAGACCGGATCAGGTTGCAGAGAGGTTGCATGTATATATTGAATAGTAAGGCGGAGAGGGAGGATCCTTGTGGGACACCTTGGCTTTGGTGGAATGGTTCTGATGATGTGTTTCTGGATCTTACCTGCTGCCATCTGTCCGAGAGGTAGGACCTGCACCACTCGAGTGCTTTACCGGAGATTCCTTTTTCTTTGAGGCGTTCTAGGAGGCGCTCATGGCTAACGGAATCAAACGCTGCCGCGATGTCAAGGAAGACAAGGACAAAGCCTTGGCGGGTATTGTCGATGCCTGATATTATGCTGCTGAAGAGTGTGGTAAGAAGGGTCTCAACCCCGTGAGATTCTCTAAATCCATGCTGGCATGGATCCAGTGGTGCATTGGAATCAATGTGATCTTCTATTTGTCTCTGAACTATCTTTTCCATTATTTTTGCAAGCATTGGTATGCTTGCTATGGGTCTGTAGGATTCTGGTTTCTGTTGGTCGAGTTTGTTGTTTTTTAGTAGAGGTCTTATTGAAGTTTGTTTGAGGGTGCGTGGGAAATCACCTGTTGTGAACGATTGTTTGCCTGCGTTTGGAACCTCCCTCCCTCCCTCTGATTACTCTGGTGGCCTAAGCCCAGGTCTCCCTCTCTTCCCAAACCACCATCAACGCCCTGACCTGGGTTCTCCTCCAACCCTCAGACTGCCAGTGTTGCCCTGGCCTGGTCCCACATTCCTTCCCAGATCATTAGCACTGCCATGGCCTGGGTCTTTGGCCCACCTCCCTTCTCCATGCCAACAGCATTGCCAAGCCCCCATTTCTTTTTGCAGACTGAAGTAAATCTTCCCCAAAGCAACAGTAATTGGCCTCCTTAGTTTCATATGACAATACCTTTTTTTTTGCACTCCACTGTACCTGCCACATTGTGTGCACCTCTTCTGTTTAAGAAAGAGATGCACACGAACTACCTGCTCAACTTATTGGATTATTAGTCAGCACACCATCCTACCCTCTTTTAGGAACCTCTGCATTAGAGATTGCATACTATGTCATATCTCACTGCTTGATATGTTTTATATGTATGTATTTAATATGGAAATAGCACTATATGTCACAAGCAGGACACAAGTATGTTTAGCCCAATAAAAAGTATCACCTACAACTTGTTTGTGGACCTCTATTCTAACGTATTATAAATAAAAAATATTAGCCACAAAAAAATGAGTACTATATCTTTAATTTTTGATTCATAAATTCCTTATTGAATTGTCTATGTTCTGATATCTTTTCTGTTATTTTTCTCTTTTCTTACTAGATCTGTTTCTCCCATTGTTGCACAGTAGCTTGCTTTTAAAGATGACATTTTATAGTTTATATAGAAATCAAGACAACTGCACTCATTCCTAAATACAGATCCTTTATGACCCAACTTTAATGCAATCCACTCAGAGGTGGCAAACAGTGCTCTAAGCAAAGCATAAGCAGGCTTGACTCAGCAGTTCTCTGCACAAAGCAGTCCATTTGCTTTTTGCTCGCCTCTCTCCTTTTTTGCTTTCTTGATCAAAGGAGCTGCCAAATTTTTCACCATTACAGTCCAGGGAAAATGGCTCTTCTTGGAGAGGCCCCTTCTGAAGGTCACAGAGGTTAGCTCTACAAGCTTTAAAGTCTGGACCATTGTTGATTTGATTGGCTGATGTCCCTATACTCGCCTTTATTTCCCCTCCCCTTCCACAATGAGCTGGTCATGGAAACTGCAATATAAAAAAACTATGGTTGAAAAGAAGAGGCTTGCTTCAGTCAGGAAACATCACAAAGCTTACCAAACATCCTTCTAAACAGCACAACACACTAGAATTACACAACAGTTAAGGAAGGCCTGGATGTCTTGAAGACCTCTCTGGTTAGCTTCCAAATAAATGAACTTCACTAATGCACACAGTACCAGTCAGAAACTAAATTAATCTCTGTAAAAGTTTACGAAGTCATTCAAAACAGATAAAACAGTTGAGCCAGCACAGTGTATGGTGGACAGAAGCATTATTATATAAACGTAAATGCTGTATGATCATTCTGTTGCTGTAAACCTTAAAAGAGAAAACAATCAAATATAATTCATTCCGGGGTGGAGGAGGGGAAGCAGAAATTCTGACTGCTTTGGATGTCTTTTATAGCAACTCTCTTCATTAATTTACAAGTCTTTAAACTTTAACACCTTCTCACAATACCAGGCAGTAACATGCTTTTCCAAAAGAATAAGTGAAAGATAAAAAGACCTGACTGGTAACATGGTTAAGTGTTTCACTTAATATAGACTTAACAGCTAATATCACAAAAAAATGTAAACTGAAAATTGTTTTTGCACAAAGAATGGATAAAGAACCCAACAAACTGTGTCATTATCTAAGACTTAAACAGTTTTCCATCTGTCACAAGGATCAAGCTAAGAGACACTTGCTTACTATCTGTAGCCCTTATTTTTATACATTCAGATGAACTAAACAGAAGCACATTCTGAGGCAGAGTATTTCAGTCAGTGCATGATGCACTTAATGGGATTTTCTTTCCTTACTAATTAAGTAGTAAAAGCATTGAAATACTACTGCATATTTGCTTTCATGACACTTAACCTGCATCCAAATGGTGCAGGTGCAAAATCTATTAAGAAAATAGTACTAAAATTGAACTGTAAAATCATTGCACGCCGAATGAAAACCTTAAATCAATGTAACTGGCAAAATTGAGCCCAAATTTGCAATATGTACAACATGAAGGGGAGGAAAGCTTCCATAAATCAGGCCTTACGTTCATAACATTGTTTCTTCATCTTCATATAGTACAAATATTATTTTACAGAGACTAAGGAAAAAAAATCAAGATATAAAAGAAAGGTGAAAAAGGTGTAGTCATAAGTTAAAATTTATATACGCACTACCTAACCCACAAAGGCTCCGAGGCAGTAAGCTGCACTATTCTTTAGTAGTGGTTTATTCCTGATTCTCCTTTGTTAACCTTACCCCTAAAGCAATAACATTTTAGCACAGGAGAATCTGTGGGCATGTAAAACGCTGAATTTCAAATTGCTCCTGAGGTAAACAAAAACCTCAAACTAAAATCTAATATGGGTTTTTTCTCTTCTTGTAGCAGTGGCCCTTTACTCTTTCTAGCTTGACTGGAGTAAACATGCAGAGCAGGAGCTAAAAGGTCATCAAAAGTGAAGTCAGCAACATAGCCATAGGTAGGCCTGGGTCTCTCCACTTCCTCCTAACCCCTTTCCCCTCAGCAGCCAGTCAATTACCTTAGCTAGTCGGGATCCTCAAGCTCTACCAGCAGAAGAAAGCAGGAGCCCAGTAAGTAAAATACTAAAAAAAACACAGCAGATTGTACCAACAATTAAAGGCTCAGTCAAACATCGGCAATGCAAGCACATTCAGTAATCACGGGAGCACTTCCTGATGCTGATATAAGATCAATATCAAATACCCACTATCAAGAATATCAAGATATAACAATCAGACAAAAAATAGATAATTTTGGGGTTGTAAACAAAAATTTTGTTTATGCATATATTAAAAAATGCAATGTGTGCCTTCGAGTCAGTCCTGACTCCTGGCGACCCAGAAGCTCCTGGGTTTTCTTGGCAGTGTCACCGGAAGTAGATTGCCAGGCCTTTCTTCCGAGGCAATGGAGGGTTAAGTGACTTGCCCAAGGCCACAAGGAGTGCTAGTGGGAATTGAACCCTGGTTGCTTGGTTACCAAGCCAGTGTTCTAACCACTAGGCTACTCCTCCACTCCATGCATATATTAGGACCATCAAAATAAATTGGTGGAGAGCATATTGTTTCCTATGCTCTGCTCACATCATCAGCCTCAGCATTTCTATTTTAAGCTTTTTAGACATTTTTAAGGCATAGTTAAAGCTATGTCCAACAACTTGTAACCAAAATCTTATATCATGAAAAAAAACCTACCATGATATAAACTTTTAGATATAAATTGTTTGACATAGGCCTTTTTGGACATTTTTAATGCATAGTTAAAACTAAAATTTAAAATGCTAGAACAGATAATAATATGAGCAGAGCATAGGAAACAACAAGCTTCCTACCAATTTATTTGATGGTCCTAATATATATTTCAAAAATTGTTTATAACCCCAAGAGTATATAATTTTTTGTCTAATTGTGGTATCATAAGATCAGCACTGAGCAGTATTAAGTTTTCAGTACACAATGTGCTCAACATGATGGCATCAGACAGAGCTTCCAATTGTTGCCACAGCTTGCTTCACTAAAGTATTTAGTATTTACTGACTCAGCTCTGGGTTTCTTCTACTGGCAGCACTTAGGGATCATTGTCAGATATGGAGTAAGGTGATATTTTACCAGTTAATGTCCTTTTTTGAGTCCTGTTAGACCAATCCAGACAAGTGGGTTGTGTTCCCCTACCAGCAGATTGGTGGAGACAAAGAACCAATGAAAAGCCCAGATTTCAATGACATCACTCCTATACCTCTATTCGCCTCAGCCAATGCAGGTCCCTTCAGTACTCATTCCAAAGTATATGGGAGAAACATGGCAAGCCTCACACCACCTCAATTGTGGGCAACAATGAGTAATCAACAGTAAAAAAAAAAAACTATGTTCAGGAAAGCATAAACTATGTTCAGGAAAGCTGTCCAAAGAAGATTAACCTGCAGAGCCAAGTGAAAAAAAAAATCATAGCGGACCTAATGGTACCGCAGCAGCAGAACAGAGCAAATACAGTTTTAGGGGCAGGCCCTGGACTGGTCTAGCAGGAAACAAGGACAGGACAGTCACTGGTAAGAAAAATGTCACCTTCTATATCGTCCTGCTACACCATTCCAGACAAGTGGGATGTACCAAAGCTACAAACTCCACTGGGCAGGAAGAAGATACAGCAGCTCACAAAACCCTTGAGCCAGCGAGTGGACATCCAAGTGGTAAAACTTGACAAAAGTGTAAAGTTATGCCCGACAAATGTCTGCAGGGGCTACCAAGCTCTGCTTCACCCACGATGATGCTTGTGCTCAGGTAGAATGGACGCGCAAACCCTCTGGAATCAGCCTGTTCTGCAACAGATACACTGAGGCAAAGGCCTTCTTAAATCCAGTGCCCCGAGGTCGACTTACCTACCACATCACCCTTGCATGGACCAGCAAACAGCACATAAAGATGGTCGGGACTTACGAAAGGAATTCGTAACCTCCAAGTACTGGAGAAACGCTTTCCAGACATCCATAAGGTGCAGATCCCTATCCTTCCCTCAACACTACTCCTTTAAGAGGGAGGGCAGGCAGACCACCTGGTTCACGTGAAAGGGAGAAAGCACCTTAGGCCAGAAGGAAGGTACAGTTCAAAGACGTGATGTAGTGGAAAAACACAACTTTATTAAATCGTAGACCTATTACCAACCTGACACAGGCCGTGTTTCACAAACCTTCGTCAGGGGTTGATCAGGTAAGGTACTAAAACATAAAACATAAACAAATAAAAACATAATAATAATAAAACATTGTGTCAGAACAGATGACTAGATCTTGATCAATAAACCACATATATGTACATCATAAACATAAATATCATAAATAGTTAAAAGATACATATACAAATCATCTACCACCCATAAGAAGGATAAACAGTGCTAATAACAAAACTAAATAAATAATAAAACCAAATAAATTAACTGATAAAAAATTATATAAGATGACTAAAAATTCAGATTAACACCAAATAAATAAATAATTAAATAAATAATTAAAAACACTAAGAAAGTAAGGGGTGTGACAAGCAAGCATGTTAAATAATAAATACCTCAATAGAGCAGAGAAAACACAGCAAGCAATGGTCCTTTATAGAAGGTTATACTTGTGTGGCTAAAATAGATAATTAACTATTAGATGGATGAAACATAATAAATATCTATATTACTCATTAAAATCATAGAAAACAACTTAATGCGCAAGTAGAGAAAGCAGCAGGAGCGAAAAAGGAGAATAGACACCTCATACTTGGAGGCTCAAATAAATCCTAAGAAAATGGATATACCAGCAGTATGAATTCACCTTCTATTAAATGACATATTTTACTAAACGGCTCACAAACTATCTATTGCTATAAACTAAACAATGGACTATATCGGATTAAAAATGTGTATACATGACGTGCATGTCCCGATTCTAAAAACAAATATCTTAATGTAAGGAAATGAAAGCACATCTAAAGCACCGGAGAAATTTAAACTGTAAAACAAATTAAACAAATCCTTTAAAACCATTTGTTAAGAATTAAAACTACCTGTTTAAATATTCTGTTGTCTAACCCTAAACAACATGAGCCAGAGGGCTGCCAAGAAACAACCAAATGAAAACTAAACTCTAAAAACCAGCACCGTGTATGCCTTGTCAATAAACCACCAGCATATTATAAAACCCTTCACTTATAAACATAAAAACCATACTAGTGGTATTCAGTCGTGTAAGCATACCTTCGTGGCATGGGATGCTATGAAAGAAAAAGGAAATGAATCCAAAAATCCGGGACCGACACCATGTGTACTTCCCCAAAGAAATCAAAATTATAAAACGCCAGCTCGTGCGCATATTTGTTTGTTCCTCGCAGCGGGAAACAGTGGGGGCGGAACCAGGGGCGGAGTTACAGCCAATCGGGCCCAGGAGGGGCGGAACAGAGACGGAGTTATGTCACTACTACATACACAGTGAAGGAACAGCCAGTCGGACTTCAATAAAAGTGTATGATAAGTGTAGATGTTGATTTCTTTGGCGAAGTACACATGGTGTCGGTCCCGGATTTTTGGATTCATTTCCTTTTTCTTTTATAGCCTCCCATGCCACGAAGGTATGCTTACACGACTGAATACCACTAGTATGGTTTTTATGTTTATAAGTGAAGGGTTTTATAAAATGCTGTTGGTTTATTGACAAGGCATACACGGTGCTGGTTTTTAGAGTTTCGTTTTCATTTGGTTGTTTCTTGGCAGCCCTCTGGCTCATGTGGTTATCTGGTTGTTTGAAAAAGAACTGTTGGATCCTCAATTTCCTAAAGAATTTATATAGATCAATCTGTATCTCAAAAGTGTCTGCTTTATTCTTAGGAACAAAGGACAAATCTCTGCTTAAAATGGATACCTCATCTGTCGTCAGAGTGTATTTAGAGAGATTAATAACATTATTGTGACCATTGTCAATAGGTGAACCATCTAATACTTCCTCTCCTCTGATCGATCTGTTTTCCATTGGCCCCTTCCTCGCCCTCGGCCTCGACCCCGGCCTCTGTAGTATTGATCTTGACCATGGGTTACATCGTAATCCTGTTCTAGATCTCTGTGTGACTTCTTTGGTCGTGGGCGAGTGCGTGAGCTCCCCCGACCCCCTCCCCTTCCAGAGTTGGTCCATCCTGAAAAAAGGCTCTGGGCCTTGATGATCCCTAACTCTTCTCTCTCCCTGTGACTTACTAGGTTCTTTGGTAGAGAAGAGAGAGGCAGAGGTATCAAATTCAGCTGATTCGCTCCTGTTGCATTTCTTTTTCTGTTCTGGAGGACCTTCAATTTCTTCATCATTAACTATGCTGTCTTTGTGATCAAAAATAGAGGTCCTCTTCTTAAACCAAAGCCAATTGTTGTCTATTTTCTTACTCGTGATATACATAACCTACTCTGTAATCTTCTTCGTCTCTCTTAAACTTATCTACCTTAATATTTTTAATTTCTTGTTTGAATCGCTGTATATTCTTTTGGTAATCTTAAAAAACTTTATCAAATTGGTTGTCACATCCCTTCAAAACAGTAAGTTTATCATCTATCTCAGATTTCAGAAGCTCAGACTTCTTATTTGCAGTAGTTATTAAAAGAATCATCAGATCCAATGAAAATTTATTAAGTATAGCGTTCCAGCACTTGATGAATCCTTCTTCTGTAGTGTAAAGACCTGGTGCTTTATTCATCCGTAGTCCTCTTGGAATGATTTTAGATTTACAGCACTCCAGAAGATATGCCTTGATATACCAGCACCGTGTATGCCTTGTCAATAAACCACCAGCATATTATAAAACCCTTCACTTATAAACATAAAAACCATACTAGTAGTATTCAATCGTGTAAGCATACCTTCGTGGCACGGGAGGCTATCAAAGAAAAAGGAAATGAATCCAAAAATCCGGGACCGACACCGCGTGTACTTCGCCAAAGAAATCAAAATTATAAAACGCCAGCTCGTGCGCATATTTGTTTGTTCCTCGCGGCGGGAAACAGTGGGGGCGGAAACAGGGGCAGAGTTACAGCCAATCGGGCCCAGGAGGGATGGAACAGAGACGGAGTTATGTCACTACTACATACACAGTGAAGGAACAGCCAGTCGGGCTTCAATAAAAGTGTATGATAAGTGTAGATGTTGATTTCTTTGGTTTTTAGAGTTTAGTTTTCATTTGGTTCTTTCTTGGCAGCCCTCTGTTGTTTAGGGTTAGACAACAGAATATTTAAACAGGTAGTTTTAATTCTTAACAAATGGTTTTAAAGGATTTGTTTAATTTGTTTTACAGTTTAAATTTCTCCGGTGCTTTGGATGTGCTTTCATTTCCTTACATTAAGATATTTGTTTTTAGAATCGGGACATGCACATCATGTATACACATTTTTAATCCGATATAGTCCATTGTTTAGTTTATAGCAATAGATAGTTTGTGAGCCGTTTAGTGAGATATGTCATTTAATAGAAGGTGAATTCATACTGCTGGTATATCCATTTTCTTAGGATTTATTTGAGCATCCAAGTATGAGGTGTCTAGTCTCCTTTTTCACTCCTGCTGCTTTCTCTACTTGCGCATTAAGTTGTTTTCTATGATTTTAATGAGTAATATATATATTTATTATAAGTTTCATCCATCTAATTGTTAATTATCTATTTTAGCCACACAAGTATAACCTTCTATAAAGGACCATTGCTTGCTGTGTTTTCTCTGCTCTATTGAGGTATTTATTATTTAACATGCTTGCTTGTCACACCCCTTACTTTCTTAACGTTTTTATTTATTTATTTGGTGTTAATCTGAATTTTTAGTCATCTTATATAATTTTTTATCAGTTGATTAAGATTTGGTTTTATTATTTATTTAGTTTTGTTATTAGCACTGTTTATCCTTCTTATGGGTGGTAGATGATTTGTATATGTATCTTTTAACTATTTATGATATTTATGTTTATGATGTACATATATGTGGTTTATTGATCAAGATCTAGTCATCTGTTCTGACACAATGTTTTATTATTATTATGTTTTTATTTGTTTATGTTTTATGTTTTAGTACCTTACCTGATCAACCCCTGACGAAGGTTTGCGAAACATGGCCTTTGTCGGGTTGGTAATAGGTCTACGATTTAATAAAGTTGTGTTTTTCCACTACATCACGTCTTTGGACTGTGTCTTCGATACATACGTGATTTCTTGCCTTGCCTGTGGTAGAGAAGGAAGGTACAGACCGAATGGAAACAGACTCCTTTGAAAAGGACAGATAAGGATCTTGACAAGGCAGAGTCTGCAGCTCGAAAATCCACCTTACGGAACAAATTAGCACACTTCAATGGCTCAAAGGGCACCGAAATCAGGGCCCTAAGAACCAGACACAGATCCCAGGCAGGAATCACAGACCAAAGGGGAGGATGCAGATATCGAACCCCCTGGAGAAAGCGCAAGATGTCTGGGTGCAAGGCCAGAGACTTACCAGCTACTGGACCTCAGAATCAGGACAAAGCTGCCACCTGAAATTTCAAGGAGCTAAGAGAAAGGCCCCTCTCCAGGCCATCATGTAGAAGGCCAACAATGATGGCACCATGGCCACCTCAGGAGTGAACTGCCGAGCACTGTATCATTGCTCAAAGAGGCACCAGATCTGCACATCTGCCTGCATGGTAGACCTCCTCCGGGTAAAGTAGAGACCACCGCTGAAGAGTAGCCCTTATGCGCTAGCCGTCTCCTTTCAAGAGCCAAGCCAAAAGTGAGAAGGGATCCAGGTCCTCCAGGACAATTGGTCCCTGCTGCAAAAGGCCCTAAGACAAAAGCAACTGAAGAGGAGGTGCTTGCAGGAGCCGCATTAAGTCTCTGAACCAAGCTCTCCTTGACCAGTCCAGCACCACCAGAACAATCCTGCCAGGGGCATTCTATATGCCAAAGCACATGGCCCTCCAGGAGCCACAGAGGAAACACAAAACAGGTCCTGACTTGGCCAAGACTTGGGCGATGATGCCCTTGGAACCTATCTCTGTGTGGCAACTGAAGAAGCAGCAAACTCAGCTTTGAAGCAGGTCGCCATCAGATCCATTTCAGAGTGACCCAGCAGCACAGAATCAACTGAAACACCTCATGACTTAACTTCAGGATCCAGAGAGTGCTGGCTGAGAAAGTCTGCTTCCATATTATCTAACTCGGCAATGTGCTGAGCCAACAAGGCTAGGAGGTCCTGCGCCACCCAGGCAAACAGGAGAGCATCTCCAGAGCTACCCTGGCATTCTTCATGTTGCCTTGCCAATTGACAGAAGCCACCATCATGGTGTTGTCTGAAAACATGATAAGCGCCTGGCCCTTGACCAGGGATCAGAAATGCAGAACAGCAAATCTGATCCATATGGTCTTGGCAATAGGCTCCCCAGCCTGACAGGCTGACATTGGTTGCCAGGAAGATCCAAGAGAAATTGTCCAGCGGCATGCCCTTCCTCTGATAACCAGGCTGGACCTCACCATCATCAGAAGAGCTTGCGATGGAACTCCCAAGAAGCCCGAGTCAGCAGGGACCACTGGAACAGTGGCATGTGAGAAAATGCCCATGGCACCATTTCTTTGGTTGCCACCATCAATCTGAGGAGCTGAAGATAATCCCAGACTCTGAGAGTCTTATACACACAGAACAGTGCCAGGCAATTTAACAATCTTTTGACTTTCTACTCTGGCACAAAAACTCTGCCCACTCGAGTGTCGAAGCCTGCTCCCAGAAACTCTGGGGATTGGGAGGGAAACAGCTGGCTCTTTCCCCAATTGATCACTCAGTTGAAGCTCTCCAAAAGAGACACCACTCAGGACACCACTGGAGATGCCTCTGAAAGGAATGGGACCAGATGAGCCAATCATCCAAATATGAATGGATAAAGACCACTTGGCACTGCAATCTCTACCACAATGACCTTGGAGAACGTCCCTGTGGCGGTCAATAGCCTGAAATGGAGGGCAGCGAACTGAAAGTGAGAGCCAAGCATGATACTGCTGCAGATCCACCCGGATCAGGATATGAAAATACACCTCGGCCAGATCCACAGCAACCAATACCACCCCTTGGTGCACTGCTTGAATCACAGAGTGCAAAGTTTCCATTCAGAAGCACAGGACATGCAAGTGCTTGTTGACCCCCTTGAGGTCCAGATGGGCTGGAAGGAACAGTCCTTTTGGACATCACAAAATAGATTGAGTATCTCTGCCCTTGCCCCACTCATTTGGCAGGACAGGCACCACTGCTTTTAGGCACAGCAACTTGTCCAAGGTGGCCCGCACAGAGATACTTTGATAGCAGACCCACAAGCAGAAATGACGAAGGCATCTGGAATCGACCCTTTGCACTCCAAAACACTGCTGAACTGAATGGTGACTAGCATCCAGCAATCCTTATAATCCAGGCCCATTCCTGAAAGAAAAAGTGAAGCCTGCCTCCAACTGGAGGAACCAGGGAATAAGCCCCCAAACCTTCATTGCACAGTCTGGAAGGGTCCTCCTCCAGAAGGGATGGAGTTCTTGGGCCCAATCGCTGCACAAAAGAACTGAGAACGAGCCCCAAAAACCTATAAACAGGGGGGAAAAAGGTTTACCAGGTCAGCAACAACAAGAAACCCGAGACCCCCAGGAATCTGGTCAGCGTGCCTTCAGTGGATGGGTGAAGGCTGACGAGAAAGGCGCACCAGCCCACTTCAAAGGCCCCTTAGACCTGTCTACCAGAAGGTGTTAAGATTTTGTCTCACCTAGATCCTTCACCAGCTTCTCCAATTCAGCTCCAGCAAGAAGCTTCCCCTTAAAAGCCAATTGGACCAACTAGGCTTTGGAAGATGAGTTCGCTGCCCAGTACCAGAGACAAAACTAATGTCATGACACCATCATCAAGGCACCAACCCTGCACGCCAAACATATCAGGTCATACATGGCATCAGAAAGGAAAGCCAACTCCAAAAGAGGGTAGTATCATCCAGCGGAAGAGACAGAATCCACTGGAGCAGGGCTTGAGACGTCATGTTAGTACATACCACCAGCTGTAGAATTTTGAACTGGCCCAGCAAACTGGCTCCGCAACAATGAATCCACCTTGCAGTCCAGAAAATCCTTTTAGGCTGATCTACCTTCCACCGAAATGGTGGTCCATCTGGCATCTGCTGTGACCTGTGCTTCCACCTAGGAATGCCAAATTCCTCAATGCACTCCTTCTCTGGGAGGGCGCAGACCTTCTTACTCCCCTTAGCCCTTTAGGCAGGCAATCAGGAGAGTCCCACTCTGACAAGATCATACCCTTGAACACATCTGGGAACGGTAGGACACTAATAGATTTCCGCATCCCTTGAAGGAGCGGGTGTACCTTCAGCTCCTGTTTATTGCCGGAAGCATCTGTCAAGTTCAAAGGCAGATGAGACCCTGGCGATCAACGCAGCCAGCTCCTCCTTCTGGAATAGGCAGATCACTCCAGCCTCTTCACAATCTTCTGAAGGCTAGAGTACTTCATCCACGTCAGAGCCAAGTACTAAGCTATCTGAATCTGAGTCATAGTCAAAATCTCAGACAACTCCCAGCTATTCCTCATCTCCAGGGGGTACCTCTCACTGGGGAAGCTTAGCCAAGGGTAATCAAACACAGCTTCCACTCACAACCTGCCCCATACCAGCCTATGCCTGGGGGCACCCAGAGGCCCAGAATCTGAATTTCCACAACAGAAGGACCAGGCCTACTGCAAAAAGAAAGGATTCCAGGGAAGACAATCCTGAGTCTGGAAGAAATGACCCCCCCAACACAGGGGGGCACAGCCGCCACAGACCTCTTCAGCGGATGATGAGTGGCTCACAGCACAGTTGCTGGATCCTCCAGCCAGCTGGATATTCTTACCCATAGCGCTGTCTGTCACCTCCAGCCTAAGGCAGGTAAGGCCAAACTAACTGCATCCCAGGGATAACTTAGAAGTTACCATGCAAGAACAGCAGAATCCAGAGATGAGGCACCTCACTTGCCACAGGTCAAACGTTTCCTGGAAGAAGACAGAGTTAATGCAAGTACCACAACAGTGCATGCTAACGCTGCAGTAGCCTAAAGGTGTGTGTGAATTGTGCTTTTATTGCAATGCACATTACAGGCACTAGGGAAAGAGCGAAGGGTTGAAGCCACTTGGGCGAACATGTACTAGGACTGTGCGACCGCCAGGTGCAAAAATAGGTAAAAACGCTACTAACATGTGCAGAAAACAGCAGGAAAACCAATACCCACAAACACGCACCAGCAGTCCACCATGAATTGCGTCCCAAGAAGATAGAATCGTGAGCCCCCACTGCCTCAAGTACAACCTTAGATTGTAAGCCCTCCAGGAACCGGGAAATACCCACAGTACCTGATTGTAACTTGCCTTGATCATGTCTTGTAAATGAAAAGGCATGAGCTAAATACAAATAATAAATGAGAGTCACCCTCAAAGTGGTCATTCATGAGTGTTTAAACAATCTTTTCCTCTCAAGTGGACATTGTAAATTGCAAACAGGAATCTTGTGTGTTTAACCAATTAGAAAATTCATGTAGGGCTTCCAATGTTCCAAGCCAAATACAAAAAGTGTCGTCTATGAAATGCAACCAAAGACTAATTTGTGCACACCACCTTGCTGGATACAAAAAGGTTTCTTTGAAGTTGGAAACATATAAATATGCAACACTAGGAGCTACAGTAGCTCCCATGGAGACACCATGAATTTGCTGAAAAAAAAGTATTATCAAAACGAAAATAGTTCCTAGTGAATACCAATTCTGCTAATGTGGACCAAAAAAGACAATTGATGATATGTCTAAGTACACTCTTAGACATGTCACCAATTGTCTAACAGCTTGGCCTATTTATGCCATAATTTGCCCCAGTCAAAAGGACATGTCGCAAAGTGAAAGTACGCCAATCATGCCTGTCAATCACACAGTTAACAGCCCCCATTGTACAGCATTGCCTGGAGTACAATCATGAATGGCAATATTTACAAAGTTTGATTTTAACTGCATTAGCAATCACAGGAGTGGCAACCTTATGCAACAACTCATACGACTTGAACAGAAATGGATTTTCATTCTCAACACAGTACAATCTGCAGGTCTGAATGAGTCTCTTGACTGGATGACAGCTCTTTGATTTGATTGGATAAGCTTTGCTTGCATGTTGGTGCCGCCATCCTTAAATAACCATTAGTGAGGTTTTCCAGTATCTCTGAAGAGTTTAATTTGGAGCTGTGCGACAAGTCCTGAAGCAGCCCACAAAGTTAAATGGCTGAAACTTGAGTCAACTTTATTCTCACTCAGCGTTACACCTCTGGAGATCTGAGATGGTCCACCACTAAAGCTAAGTGCTTTTGGTGTTTTTAAATGCATTTAGCAAATTGTAAAATGAGCTTGGAAGCCTATGAATGAAATAATCAGGAGAGTGATAGTGTGTACTATTGTCAAGCAGCGTGGAAACATGCCGCTTATAAGACATGCGCTCTCCGAGACGGAGGCTCCTTAAAATCTCAGTATCTCCACTGGTTTAATATGAAGTTAGTTGCTTCATCTAGCAACAACCAAACAATTGGATTGCTCTGCTAAATTGTAAGTTGCCCCAGGGAGATTCTATGTTTACATGGTAGCTCTTTATAGCTTTGCTTAATACAGTTTATGTGAGAGTTACAAGGAGTGAGTTTTCTTCTGTGGGCAGGATAAGGCAGAGGAAATGAGTGCTTGCAACGGTGGCCAAGCAAGCAAATAGAATGCTAGGCATTATAAGGACAGGAATGGAGAATTAAACCAAGGATATTATAAAGCCTACAGTGTGACCGCACCTTGAATATTGTGTGCAATTCTGGTTGCCACATATTAAAAATGATATAGCTCATGTATCAGTTGTACTACAGGTTGTTTTTATGTATAACACTATTTATATATCTTAGTATGCAAATTTTAATATTTATTTTCTCTTATTATTTAATTATTTGGTATTTATTGATTTGAGTGTCATAATATGTAGTTATGTTTTTATGTTTTTATATTTTTACTTATGCCCGGTTAGCTTGAATATGTTTATTTAATGTTTTATACTTTCACATGTTGCTAATATGTTTTTAATATGTCTTAATATGTTTTTTTACAATATGTTTGTTAGTTCTTTGTACCCCCCTGAGGAAGGCGTTCCGCCGAAACGCGTTGGGGAACTTCAGTAAAAGCATCTGGAATAAGCATTTTTGTCATCACTCTTGCTCCTTGTGTTTCCAGATCGGTTGTTTACTCCATCACAAAGTAGAAAGACGAGGCGGCATGCAATAAAGCTACAATGTAATCCATTTAAGACTAATAAGAAAAAATATTTTTTCAATCAATGCGTAATCAAACTCTAAAATTCATTACTGGAGGATGTAGTAAAAGCTGTTAGTGTAGCTGGGTTTAAAAAAAGGTTTGGACAAGTTCCTGGAGGAAAGGTCCATAAACCATGATTAAAGAGGGCCCAGGAAATCCACTGCTTACCACGGGACAAGCATTGTAGAACCTATGTACCTTTTTGGGAACCGGCCTGGTACTCGTGACCTGGATTGGCCACTGTTGGAAACAGGATATTGGGCTTGATGGACCTTGGTCTGACCCAGTATGGCATTTCTTATGTTCTAAAAGGTGAGAAAATGAAAAAGACAAAAGGACAGATGCACCAGGGGGGAGCAAAAAGGCAGAGGAAATGGGTACTGAAATTTGTGAGTAAAACAGGAGGGAGAATCCTGGGGAGGGGCAGGGGAAGGCAGAGGAAATGGTACTGTACTGGAAAGGAGGCAGAAAGAGGAGAAAAAGGATGTTGTGGGAGGGAGTGAAGAGGCAGAAGAAATGAGTGCTGAAAAAAGGGGAGAAAACAGGAGGGAGAATCCTTAGGGAAGGAGAGGGAGACAGAGAACATGAGTGCTGGAAATGTGAGAGAAAGGCAAGAGGATGGATTCTGGGAAATGGGGGGACATGGGTAGATAAGCAAATATTAGAGATTTAGGTTTGAAGGTAGTCCCAGAATCCTTACCTCACCGAGTCCCTGCTTTGAGTATGCAGAAGAGAACAGACATAAATTAGCTGGGGTTTGGGAGGAGAATGGGATCATAGGGACTGAGTGATGATTGGATAGGGTGGGAAGGAAGAGACTTGGGGATTAAGTTGAGGAAGAGTGGGGGTATGAGTACAGGTGTGTTGGATGAGCTGTGGGATGTACCACAGGGTGCAGAAAGGTGGCAAGATGATGTGAAGGAGCTGGAGAGTCTGAGGTGGGCATAGGAGCAAATAGAAAGGAACAGGATTCTGTGGAGAGCATGAAAGACAGGTACAGAAAGGGCATAATCTTTGCAGGGGTGAGAGGAAAGAAATGGAGCAGATGAAAGAGGGAATGGAAGGTTGGCTATTTTAACATACTCTAGTC
Source organism: Ichthyophis bannanicus (assembly GCA_033557465.1). Lineage (NCBI taxonomy): Eukaryota > Metazoa > Chordata > Amphibia > Gymnophiona > Ichthyophiidae > Ichthyophis > Ichthyophis bannanicus. The sequence goes on along the minus strand of CM066035.1, from coordinate 166,908,693 downwards.
CCAGTTTTGTGATATTCTTTGTCTTGATGAGCAGGGATGGTCTCAAAAATCTATATACTGTATGTACAGTTCTGTGTATGCCTTGTAGTGCTACACAAATGATAATTAATGGGATGGGATGGATTGAGTGGCATGGAAGGAGCTGGGTCTGATGAGGAGATAAGAAGGTAGATGAGAACTGGGGAGAGGATAAGAAAAATGAGTGGAAATTGGAGACCTTGAGATGAAAAATAGGGGGGAGGGGGGACTAAAAACAAGGGAAGCAGTGAAAGATCGGAAAGATAAAAGGAAGAACTCAGCGATGACTAAGCTGCAAGTAAAATGAGGGATATTGAAGACCACAGGGTAAAGAGAAGGAGTAAAGAGAGGTAAAATCTAGCTTTGGGCAGACAGACAAGCAGACTGAAGAAATGGAGAAATAAGATGAAAATTTTCAGAGAAAAACAGAAGGGGGAGGAGGAAAAGAGGAAAGGCATAATGGAAGGCACACGCTGGAAAAGAACTAAGGAAAAGATCAACATAGAAATGGAAAAAGAGGGTTGACCACAAGGAAAAAAAAGGATCAAACAACAAAGGGACAAAAAAAGCATTTTATGCATTTTTAGTGATTGGACTATCAGCTTTGGGAATGTGCATTTCTTATATTTATTTCATTCATTTATTGATTTGGTATACAGCCATTCCAGAAACATCATGGCGGTTTACAATGATAAAAAAAAGGGGTGAACCTGGAAAATTTTCTAAATCTTGGGGAAAAGGAATTCTTTAGATTAAAGCTGTTTAATCTGTGAACCCAGTGTATTTGTTAAATCTGTCAGGGCCTAGTAGCAGCAAAGAGTTTTCATTTTAAATTTAACACACAGAAGAGAGCTTTCTGGTTAAATTTAGAACCCAAGACTCCCTCCATCCAAGCAAGGGCTGTGGGACTTCCCCTGGAGATTGGTCACAGATCACCTTAGAAGCACAGGATAGGGTACTGTGTAGCAGCCAGCTTTTAAGAAGTCTTCTTTCCCTCCCTCCCCAACACCCACTACCTCTGGGATAATCGTAGCTTTATAGGTGCTTAAACCTCCAAAGGAAAGGAGGTGCCATATTCACTCTCAGATGCAGCTGTTTATTATCATCAGCATATATTAAGGACCTAAGATTAATTAAACTTCAGGTGAACAAAGTATATTAAACGTATTAGGTATAGTTTTATTAGTATAAGTATCCCCAGAACCCTTAGTAAATAAATAACTTAAATATCTAATCACAACCTTAAAACGAAGATGCAGACAGCAGTCCAGCAGCAAGATGGGGGCTTTCCAGTCTTTTGCACTGAGTGTCACATGTATGATTTTCTCCCAGTTGGCGAGGGGTCTTACGTGTGCACAAGGTACAAGGAGCTCTTTGCTCTCAGGGAACGAGTCCGATCTCTGGAGGCAGCAGACTTGTAAAACATAAGGAAGACAGAAAGGTACACAGACGAGACCTACAGGGATATAGTCCTGAAGTCCCACCTCCAGTCTGGCAGCATCCCTGTTGACATGGAGGAGAGAGGTCACGTGACAGGACAGCATTACTCTGATGTGGCAGGAAGTGATCCTATAGCTAGGACCTGTCCTCCAGGTGATGAAAAACCCTCTCGCACAGAGGAAGTTTCTCCAGGGCCATGTGCCCATGAGGAAAGGGATAGGACAGCCGTTATAGTTGGTGATTCGATCATTAGACATGTAGATAGCTGGGTGGCTGGGTGGACGTAAGGATCGCCTGGTAACATGCCTGCCTGGTGCCAAGGTAGCAGACCTCACGCGCCACCTAGACTAGGTCTTAGATAGTGCTGGGGAGCAGTCTGCTGTATTGGTACATGTCGGTACCAATGACATAGGAAAATGTGGTAGTGAGGTTCTGGAGGCTAAATTTAGGCTTTTAAGTAGGAAGTTGAAATCCAGATCTTCTAGGGTAGTGTTCTCCAACATGCTTCCCATTCCATGCGCAGGACCCAAAAAGCAGGCAGAGCTCCAGAGTCTCAACGTGTGGATGAGACGATGGTGCAAGGATGAGGAGTTTGGATTTGTTAGGAACTGGGGAACATTCTGGGAAAGGAGGGGCTCTTCCGAAGGGACGGGCTTCAACTTAACTGGGATGGAACCAGACTGCTGGCACTAACCATTAAAAAGGAGATAGAGCAGCTTTTAAACTAGATAATAGGGAGAGCCGACAGTCACCCAAGTGTGCATGGTTCGGAACAATGTATCCTTGAAGAATACTACCAAAAAAATGAAGTTAGGGCACATCAGCAGAGGTTCCAATAAAGACAAAGGTAGCCCAAATGCCCTTGAGTACAGAGCAGACAGAGCTTAAAGATTCCAACTTACCCCTGCCTACCGATAACCATATTATTATGAATAAAAAACAGTCTCTAAAATGCATGTATGGAAATGCTAGAAGTTTAAAAAATAAGAAGGGAGAATTAGAATATTTAGAACTAAATGAGAAGTTAGATATGATTGGTATCAGAGACATGGTGGGAGGAGGACAACCAGTGGGACAATGTGATACCTGGGTACAAACTATATCGTTATGATAGAGCTGATCAAATTGGTGGAGGGGTTGCGCTCTATGTTAGAGAGGGCATTGGGTCAGAAAGGATTAAAGTTTTGCAGGAAACAAAATTCGCTGTAGAATCTCTATGGATTGAAATAACATGTAAAAAGGGGAAGGCGATGGCAGTGGGGTTCTACTATCGACCGCCTGGCCAGAATGAACAAATGGATGATGAAATGCTCAAAGAAATCAGGGAAGCTAACAAAAGTTACAGAACAGTAATAATGGGTGATTTCAATTACTCCGGTATTGACTGGGTCAGTGTCACGGCAGGGCATGCTAGTGAGAGAAAGTTTCTAGATGAAATAAATAACTGCTTCTTGGAGCAGCTGGTTCATGAACCAACCAGAGGGGAAGCCATTTTGGACTTAGTCCTTAGTGGAATACCAGATCTGGTGCAAGAGATAAGCGTGTTGAGGTCACATGGCAATAGTGATCATAACATGATCGTGTTTGATTTAATTAATTAATTAAGGGACGGTAAGGGAATCCACAGTATGACCTTTTAACTTTCAAAACGCAGACTATGATAAAATAAGGAAACGAGTTAAGAAAAAACTAAAAGGAGCAATTTCAAAGGTTAAAGACTTACATCAAGCTTGGAAGTGGAAGTGGAAGGAAGCCCAAAAAACTGCCAGCAGGTCAGAGAGGCTGTTGTTGCCAAAAAAGCATCTTTCAAGAAATGGAAAAAAGAGCCAAATGACAAAAACAGGAAACAGCACAAGCACTGGCAAGTTAAATGCAAGTCAAAGAGAGAATTTGAGAAGAAACTTGCTTTGGAAGCAAAAATGCGTAATAAAGACTTTTTCAAGTACATTCGTAGCAAAAAACCTGTGTGAGAGTCAGTTGGACCATTAGTTGGTAGTGGGGTAAGAGAGGCACTAAGAGGGGACAAGGCTATAGCGGAGAGACTGAACAAATTCTTTGCTTTGATCTTTACTGAGGAAGATGTAGGGATGTTACCCAGGACTGAAGTGGTATTTAAAGGTGATACTGCGGAAGAACTGAAAGAAATATTTTTACATCGGGGAAGCATAGTTACTCACCTGTTAACAGGTGATCTCCGGGAACAGCAGGAATTTAGTCTTCACATATGGGTATCGTCGGTACCAACGGAGCCCGCGTGGGAACGCTCCCCAGCGTCCAATCAGAAAGCTTTTGGGAGCATCTCACAGCGCCTGCGTGCTGCCTTCCCACCTTTCCCAACTGCCTCTCTCCAGTTGAGTTTTAAAGCTGAGACAAAGAGAGAGAGAGAGAGAAAGGAAAGAGATAGATAAAGAGATACAACTTCTAGGGGAGGTGGGTGGGTTGTGAGGACTAAATTCCTGCTGTTCCCAGAGATCACCTGTTACAGATGAGTAACTATGCTATCTCCAGGAACAAGCAGGAATGTAGTCATCACATATGGGGACTCCCTAGCTTTAGGTGCCAGGGAGAGACCCCAGAAGTTGTGTGTCCCTGAAAAGGACTCCACTTCCCCCCATGGATCTCTGGCATCCTACCAGGGATGGTGGGCAGGAGTTGATTAGGTATTGAACAGGTGTTTGAGAACAGCCTGACCAAACAAGGCATCCCGGCGGGAGTCCTTGTCCAAGTAGTAATGGGCTGTGAAGGTATGAACCGAGGCCCAAGTGGCTGCTCGACAGATGTCGTCAATAGATGTATACAGAGGCACTTTTATACAAAGACTTATACAGAGGCACTATCAACTCCTTTCTTCTGCTGGTCATTCCTCTCCCTATGCACCCAAGCATTCTTCTAGCTTTTACCGTCATCTTTTCTACCTGTTTAGCTATGTTAAGATCGTCGGACACCATCACACCACAGTCCCGCTTATTTTTGTGGGCAGAAATACTTCACCCCTACACTGTACTGTTCCCTTGGATTATTGCAGCCCAAATGCATGACCCTGCTTTTTTAGCATTAAATCTCAGCTGCCAAATTCTCGACCATTCTTCAAGCTTAGCTAGATCCCATTGAGGATAGTCTGAAGGCCTGACATGTTATTTATTTATTTATTTACATTCTCTTATATACCGCGCTATTCTGCATCAGTGCGGTTTACACTGAACACACTGAAATTACATTGAACAGGGCATTATAACTTGGCTGCCCTCTAGGACTGGGAGTGAATACCAAGGAACTAGGCTATAACACTGTGCACAAATGGGTGGTTGCCCAATAATGAAGCCACAAATTCAAGTGTCTGTGCATACTTGCCACCAGAGCAAGTTTATATAGAGGGGAGGTAGGTTAAAACAAGAATGATAGAATGTTCCTGGCTTTAAATGTTCCACCTTTGCATGACATTTTGAGCTGCCCAGCTGGATTGGCCTTCCCCCTACTAGACTGCTTCTGTGTGAAGAGCATTTGCAAAAATAGTGGTGAATAAGTTGCATTGGGTTGGGATGACTGTGGCTGAGTTCAGGATGGGGCAGTAGAAAATAAATATAACCCACCATGTACATAACTGTAAATACTAGGTTATATAATTGTTGTTAATTACCTGTTATCCAAGTTCTAACCCCTGTTCAACTGTAAATGCCTCTTCAGTAACCCTGAATGCATACGTTTCTGTTTTGATGTACACCGCACTAATAGCGCGGTATAGAAGAAATGCTAAATACATAAATACATAATAGACACAGAGTGCAGATGAGCCATTGAGGCTGCCATGGCTCTCACATTGTGAGCTGTGACATGGCCCTCCAGAGAAAGGTTCTTACTCTGATAGGCGAAGGAAATACACTGAGCAATCCAGTTAGATAGTGTTCTCTTGGAGACTGGAAGTCCCAAATGAGAAGGATCAAAAGCAATAAAGAGTTGAGAGGACTTTCTATGTTGCTGTGTTCTTTGTAAGTAAAAAGCTAGAGCTCTTTTATAGTCCAAGGTATGAAAATTCCTCTCTGCATTTGATGCATGAGGTCCTGGAAAAAAGACAGGTATGTAGACCTCTTGGTTCAGATGAAAAGGCGAGACCACCTTAGGCATAAAGTGTGGATGAGTCCTAAGGACTACCTTGTCATGATGGAACCTTGTATAAGGTGGATTAGCTACTAGCGCTTGCAACTCACTAATGCGGCGTGCTGATGTGATTGCAATGAGAAAGATAACCTTCCAAGAAAGGAATTTCAAGGAGGTGGTAGCTAAAGATTCAAAAGGTGGCTTCATGAGCTGCCCAAGAACCAGGTTCAAGTCCCATGCCACCGGAGGTGGTCTAATGGGAGGCTTAGTTAGGAGGCCTCTCATAAATCTTGCTATAAGAGGATGAGAGGAAATAGGCTGTCCATTTAGAGGTTTAAGAGAAGTTGCAATAGCACTCAAATGGACTCTTACTGAATGTGTCTTAAGGCCTGCATTAGATAAATGGAGGAGATACTCCAGCAAAGATTCCAGAAGTATTGCAAGAGGGTTAAGACCCTTTTCCGAACACCAACACTTTTCCACTTGAAAGCATAAGAACGTCTAGTGGAAGGTTTTCTGGAAGCATAAAGAACATCTTTCACTTGCTGAGAAAGATTAAGAACTTGGAGATCTGGGTAGGTAGCTATAATGAAGGATAACTTGTTGATTAATCGTAAATTGGAGATGTATGAACAATTTGCTATCAGGAGATTTTATTAAGGAAATATTTGTGAGGTTTTAAACTTGCCTAACACTGATATTATTCCTATTTCTAAGATGTATTACCTTTCTGGTTGGGTTATTCCTGAAGAGTCTTTTGCTGGTTTTAGTGATCAGCAGTCATCTTCAGGACTTGTTTTAAGTAAGTTCCTGGAGGATACTCAGGATAATATCCCTACAAGAGCAACATTGCTTGTGACTTTTGTTTCTGACCATGATAAAGTCTCGGTCTTTAAAGGGTACTTTAAGAATAAAGATATTTCCTTTTGTGGTGCGTCCCTACAGCTATTTCTGAATGTATCTAGAGCTACGCAGCTCCGGAGGAAAGCTTTTTTGGCTTTGAAACCGTGAGTACTAGCTCTGGGCACTTCGTTTTTTTGTCGGTATCCCTGCAAAAGCTTGGTAGGATTGCAGGGTGCCAGTTATGTATTTTTTGACCCTTTTCAGTTAGAGGTCTTTTTGTCTAGCAGGGAGCATATAGGCGATTTGGGTTAGTGAGGGTAGTGGAAACGAAAGGGTAGATATATAGGATTGACTGCAGTACAGAGTTAGCTCCTTGTGATTTCTTTTTTGTTATTACTGTATATTTGAGCTCCTCCTCGTAATGTGGTCTATACTGATATTTTGTATTTTTCTTCTATATGATGTTAGTTTGATGATTTTTGGTCTCGTATCTATACTTATTTGTAAGTAAATGCATTTTGGAAACCAATTTAAAAAAAAAGACTTCATATGGCGATCCTGTGAAGGGAACCCTTTCACCCTGATTCTGTTCCCTGTTTTGTCCAAGTTCCCTTCCTGTATATACTTGAAGACGCAGAACATATGACGTTGCACTGTCACACAACATCCATAGCTTTATGCCATATTTCCCAGGTTTGCTGGGAATATATTGTCTGAACGGAACACAGCCACGAAATGTAAGCAGTTGCTCATCCACGGTAACATTTTCACCAGGAACAAAAGGCGTCACTTAGAGTTGCTTCCCATGTATCAAAAACGTGTCTGATTGGAGCAAGCTTATCCACGCCTTGTTGTTCACGTCTGTTGGTTGCATCATCAAATCTGAGAGCACAAGAAATTTGCTGAAAACGGTTACGGGCCATAATTTTGCCGAAAACAGAATGACCATCTTCAAAGGTTCCACAACTGAACTATGGATTCATTTCGTGACTTGTACACGCCTGAGAGGATCAGAAGTCCAAGAAAACGTTGAAATTCTCCGTCTGTCAAATCTTTCCAGGTGTCGTCATAAATGTGTCTTCCTTGTTTACTCATCCACATGATTTTATTCAATAAGTTCTTCCTCATGAACAAGTGGAATGCTGCGAGGGGGCCATCAACATTTTGTACAGCATACCTTGTAGGACCTTGTTGTACAGGCATGACATTAGCTCTGGCGTATCTTCCAGCAGCTTGCTTTATAGGTTTCCTGTTCCATGACGTGGCATCCTTAGATACATAGGCTTCAATGGCAACATCTGTGCTTCTAGTTGATGACCTCTTAGCTCCTCTATGACCACAACTAAGATTACTCACAGATGATACTGACACCGAGGACTCCTGCCTTCTTCCCTGTCCAGCACAGCCTCGACCTGTAACTTGACTCTTTGCTGCAGGCGATGTTACCGGCTCAACATCAGTCTCACATTCACTTGACGACCAACTGCTGTCGCCATCTGAATCATGACTGTCATCATCAGATTTATCGCCCGAACTTGGCTGATATGCTTCTTCGCTTGCTGTATATGCTGCATCATCAGACGACTCAGAGCCGTCACTGTCAGCATCTCGTTGCAATATTTCTCTTACTTGGGCAGCTGAATACTTTCGTTTTGACATCATAAACAATAACCTAAAATAAATAAACAAAGATAAAGTTGAATAAAACGCAAAGCAGTTTTACTATAGGCGTACAATAATCGTGATGAACGAGCTGAAAGCCTTTAGATTTCATCGGAAATAATGACAGAACGTATGATATCAATTACAGAAAATGTGTAATTTTCATAAAATAAGAGTACAAAAAATAAATGATACATAATTAATGATAATACCTTTGTCAGATCAAAAAATTCACAAAACTGCAAATTGTATCACGATCCAAACCGGACATAAGCAACTGGGGTCAAAAACGACCCCATTGGTACTCTGTGCTGCAATTCATCACTAGCGTCACCTAGCGGATGAAAATTATTGCTCTCATGGCGCAATATAAAGAGAATATTGACATGTGAAAAGTCATAAAAGATTGCATTCTTGAACAACTAGTTTCCAACATACGCGTTGTGAAACGTGCAATGGGGTCACTTTTGACCCCATCGGTACTCCCAGGGTTAGTCTGATAATGGGATACACGACAAATAATGAGTTGCAGTAGTTCAAGCGAGTTGTCACCAATGCATGTAATAGTGTCTTTAAGGCCCTAGAAAGGGCATCAAAGATCTTATCCTTGTTTGCGCTCAGTACAGGACAAATGCATTTCTGTTTGTTTCTCTTTCTTCAGTGTCCTACTGCTGAAAGTCTGGTTTCTTGGGCTTTCAACTTCAGTGTTTGCATGAATGCTTTTGTTTCTAATTTGTAGTCCCTTATTCTGTATTTCGTGAAGGTCTGTCTGCATCCTATATATGAGGTATTTATATTCTGCTAGCATGTACTTTATATGTAGGAAGATACAGCAAGCAATACAGCTGGTTCTATTTATCCAATAGGAGGTATAATGGTGTTCTAGGGTAGGGCTGGCCCAACCCCTAGGCAAAGTAGGTGGTTACCTAGGGCAGCAGCTGGTTGGAGGGGGAGGGGGAGGGGGAGGGGGGGAGGAGGCAGGCAGCAGCAGCAGGAAAGAGCAAGACATTCAAAGATAAATAGATTCTGACATCCGGGAGAGGCATAAGACTTAAGGATTGTTTAGGACTCCAACACTGAGGATAGCCCTGTTCCATGGCCTGATGTAATTTTAAAATACTGTATTTTCCTAGGTAAGATTGTTGCTGTTTGAGGCATGGCAGTTCTGTTATGGTATGAGTCTCTCTCTAGTAAGGATTTGTGCAATTTCACAGACTATCTGGCTGTGGATGGAGACCACATTGCTTTTACTGATGTCGTAGAAAAGCTTGAATATAAATTTTTCATATGTTGAGTTGTGAAGCAAAGCATCCTAGCTAAGCTGTGCACACATTGTAATATTTTATGTTCTCATGATTATTGCTGCTTTATTGTAGTTATTTTGTTCTCTGCCTTGAGCATTCTGGAAGAGAGACTTAAAACAGATGTCAATGTATTTTATATTACGGGATTAGATCTGATGTTTTTATAATGTATTTCTATACAATATTTTTCTTGCGCACCATAAAATGATATATGATATATGATATATATATATATATACACACACACATACTGTATATATGTAAGAATACTTCAGAGGTATTTATCCTTTTAATTAATACATATTAATAAGGCGTTTGTCACAAAAACCAAATGACATTAAAGTTAGGCGGGATTTTAAAATACACTGCAGGATACTGCAATGTATGTTGATGCATTCCCTTTATAAGTGTGTGAGTTCAAATTAAGGTATGGAATATTGTCTATTGAAACATCTGTTAATAAAAGTTAGCAGCTCCCATAAGCATGTATGTAATTTAGCATGGATAAGTGCTTGAAAAAAAATTGAGTTTTAAATATTTAGTGTCACCCATGATACATAGCAGCTATTGCAGAATACTTAGAAATCTGTTGTCAGGCATATTCCAAGTCATAATTTTTCAGTAAGAGTATAACTATCATGGCTCAGATCTGAATGCCTATTCCCACCCCTGTTAACCTTGGCACCCCCCCCCCCAAAGATTCATTTCTGGATACCCCCACTGGGTGAAGTGTAGCACTTTAGATCACACAAGATCCTTGGTGGCCAAGTGGGCCTCCAGAAGGGAGGAGTGGCCTAGTGGTTGGGGCAAGTTACCTCAGTCCAGAGGGCCCAGGGGTCCAAATCCTGCTAGAGGACAGCAACTTTGGGCTGGAAGGACTGGGGTTTCTAGTCCCACAGGTGCTCCTTGACTCTAGTCAAGGGCCCCCCAACCCAGACAGCTCAAGTGGGAGGGATAGGGTTAGGAATGTGCAAAGCTACTAGGCAGTCAGTGAATTTTGAAAATTGGGGGTAGAGGATTGTGGAGTCTGGCCAGTTTTATTTTCTCTGAAATGTTTTCCTTTTTCTCAGTGCATGAACCAGTCCCCTGCTCACACACCAAGAGGAAGGGAGACATTTTACTCACACTGCAGCAAACAGCAGCATATTACCGTGGGGGTATGTGCCATTTTTTCTGTCAATACACACTTTTTAATGCTACTTTAATTTGCTCATTTCCAGTTTGTGGATACACTAATTGGCTTTTCAGTAAATTGTTGTTGTACATTGGTTCGTTCCCAGCTTTTCAGCTTGATGTTTTATTGCTTTATGTTTCAATAAGCTGAATTGTTTGTTGACCCCTGATGGCAGTATAGTTGTAGGGTTGCCAGCTGGCTCCAGATGCTCCCGACAGGCTTGATCTAGTCCTGGGTTTACCCCATTGCATGCAGGGATTTGTAGTCTTGCTTTTCTTATGGAGTGTAATAAAGAAATCAGAACTACATATCCCTGCATGCAATGGAGTAAACCCAGGACTGGATCAAGCTTGTCGGGAGCATCTGGAGCCAGTTGGCAACCCTGCATAGTTACCAAAACTTGGCCAAGTTGGGTCTTCAATAAAGTGTTTTAATAGAAGACCATCTCGTGTGGCTGTGGTCTCTCTGCTCCTTTCTTTGGTGTTGACTAATTTGCATGACAATTTACTTCATTGGTTATAAAAAATGTTTAGTACATGCAATAGAATGCTGTTTGCTAAAGTTTAGTACAGCATTCTAAAGCACCACCTACTGCATCAAGGCCAAATCAATTAATTAGCTTAAAGGACTTAGGGGCTTGCTTACAAATCCGCAGTAGCGGCTTTTGCCCGATATCGAAGCTGCGGCCCCACTGAATTCAATGGGGCCGCGGCCCCGATATCGGGCGGAAGCCGCTATCGCGGCTTTGTAAATAAGCCCCTTAGTCTGCAAAGCAAAGAGGCTCAAAAAATTGATGCAACTTTTAGTTCACTTTCTTCCTCAACCTCCAATATGGTCCACATTTTGCCTATTGGCTTACTGAGGGAGAGAGTCAACAGCACTCTTAATGAATATTTAAGAAACACAGCATTCAGAACTCCAGAGTTGTGGGCCTACAGTGAACCCACATCATGGGAGATTTGAAAGGATACTCCATATAGATTTTTATCTATGAACACATCCTTTTCATCTCTTTAATACTGTGTTTGCTTCAATTTTCTCAGAGGGATTTTCTGGACATTTAACATATATAGATATAACAGTCGGTGGAATGAGATAGGCTACTTGGGGCTATGACCTGACCAATATTTTGTCCAAAACAGCATCAGCAAAAGAAGAGCTTGGAGGCAGGGCCAGACATTGCTTTTTGGGTTGTAGAGGCCAACGAATCCATTCAGGTGTCCCAGAAAAAAACAACAACAATAAAAGACCATACAGCCTATATAGTCTGCCTATCCACACCAACGTATCTCTGCAACCCTTCCCCCCCCCCCCCCTTATAGACCCGCTGTGGAAGGTCCATGCTTTAATTCAAATACTGTTGTTTTTTCCAAAAACTCCATTAAGAGGTTTATACCATGCATCCACTACCCTGTCTATAGAAATATTTCCTTAGATTACTCTTGAGTCTAATCTCCTTTTATCCTCATCCTTTGACCCCTTTCTCTAGAATTTCCTTTCCATTGTGCATGTATACCTTTGAGGTATTTAAATTTCTCTACATCTCCCCTATCCTGTCTTACCTTCCCAAGTACACAGTTAGATCTTCAAATCTGTCTCCATATGCCATACAACAGACATTATGGAGAAGATTTCTATACCTATTAATTTTCTTTCCTTAACTCTTGCTAGACCCTTCCAGATGAGTGACATTATGCTCCCCAGCCAGCAGGTGGAAGCAGACCAAAACAACTTTCAGCGATGTCATCACTTGTATATACACTGGTGCAGCTTTGAGAGAAGCCAGAATGGCACTTCCCAAGCACAAAGCAAGACCGAAAAAAACCCTCAGAAAATGCAGAGAGCACTAATCAACAATTACATTACCTAAAATATTTGACTGTTACCATACTTGACTGTATCTGACACTGATACTGAAAAAAGCAGAAAAAGGCAGCAGAGCTTTCCAACCTGTAGGAGTAGTCTTCCCAGGGCAGGCCCTGGCCTAGTTTACCAGGATTCAAGGAAAGAAAAGTAACAGGTATGGAAAATGTTTCCTTCCTTATTATCCTGCTAGACCAATCCAGATAAGTGGGATGAACCCAAACAGTCAGAAGGACCCAGGGTGGATGGAAGATGACACTCGGGATAGAACTGCCCAGCCAAAAACACCATCCACTTCAAGTCTGTCAATTAGATAGGTTAGACCAATATTATGAATTGCTCTAAAGGTCAAAGAATCAATTCATAATTGAAGGATAGCCAGTGTAATGAACACAGAACTGGGGTAACTACCCGGTTGCTTAATCATCTTGGCTGCCAAACTTTGTACACGCTTAAGCATAATCAGATTTTTTTTTGACAAATGTGAATAGATTGGGTTACTGTAGTTTAAGTGACTCTATAATGCCACCTAGACCACTGGATAAACATCCTGTGGCCTTAAATAAGATCTTAATTGCCAAAACAACTTGAGCTTATATCAGTCTCTCTCAACCACCGCCTAACCTGGGATTCCAGTGTCAGCTGAGAATCCAGCAAAACGCATCTTAAGTTTCAAACCTCCTGAATGACATCCAATATCAATAAGATTGTAAACTCAAACTTTGGACCTTCTCTGCCAAGGACTAAAATAAAGATTAAATAGAACCTAACCATGGAGACCCTTGTGGCACTCTACCCTCAAGCTGCATCAGCTATGAACACTGATGACCGTTCACCACCTTAAATGATAATTAAGAACATAAGCTTTGCCATATTGGGTCAGACCAAGGTCCATCAAGCCCAGTGTCCTGTTTCCAACAGTGGCCAATCCAGATCATAAGTACCTAGCAGTTTCCCCAAAAGACACAGATTCCATAATGCTTATATTGGGTCCAGCAGTGATATCCCAGGTCCCTTTTAATAATGGTTTATGAACCTTTCCTCCAGGAACTTGTCCAAACCTTTTTTAAACCCAGCTACACCAACAGCTTTTATACCTCCAATGGAATGGAGTAGCCGCCTAATTGTTAGAGCACTAGCTTGGGAACCAAGAGACCAGTATTCGATTCCCACTAGCACTCCTTGTGGCCTTGGGCAAGTCACTTAACCTCCATGTGCTTCAGAAAAATCCAAGTTATCAATGTCCCTGTTTAATGTACATTACTAAGTTTAAGTTACAATTTAAACCACTTTGACTGAAATGATAAAGCGGTATAAAAAGCCTGTTAAATAAATTAAATAAATAAATTCCAATAGTCCCTAGCCTATTCAGTAAGAAGTCATAACTAATGTAATCAAAAGCAGCCCAAGGATCAAGTAAGACATGAGCATAGTTTTGGGGAGCGAGTAGGGGCACTGCCCTCCCAAACAAGTTGCCCCGTTGATGGCCGCAATGCTCATCTGTCTATGGGCAGATAGGAGACTGACGCCATCATGGCCATCCCCTTTTCTTCTGGCCATGGGAGATCAGATCTCCGTGGGCAGACAAGCTTCACAGCCATGAGAAATTCAAGGGGGGGGGGCGCAATGCCTGCAGCAGCAGAGAAGGGGATTGCGGCAAAGTCCCCTTCTATCTGCCAGCAAAATATCGGATTCTCTGTGGGCAGAAGAGAAGGGGCAGATCAGAGACAAGCAGTCTGCCCGTGTGGATCTAATCCCCCACAGGCAGATGAGAAGAGGGAGGCCTATAGCCTGCAGCATAATAGGTTGTGTATGGGGGGGGGGGGGAGTTCAAGGGAAGTAGAGAAGGCAGGGATAGTTTAAAGGGGCAGGGGGCCTATTTAAAAAAAAAAAAAAAAAAAAGAGGATAGAGGATTTTAGGGCTTGGGATGGGAGTGCAAGGGAGAGTTGGTGAAGGGGAAAGAGTCTGGAAGTGTAACAGAGGAGGGGAGCCAGCAGAAGAGAGGTTGGAGGGGGAGGGAAGAGTGTAAGGTGTTGCCAAAAAAGGTGCATTCCCCTTCCCCAGAATACACACAGGCACCCCATATCCACACAACAGATAAACACACACACACAGGCACCCTCCCTCCACATGACAGACATGCGCGTACACACACACACACACATACAGGCACCCTACCTCTGCCCCCACACCCCACCCACACAAAGGCAGCTACATCATCTCATCCCACACACAGGCACAACACTGTTGCACCACACACACGTTCAGACACTTAATATCTGAAGCTATAACTGTTTGTATTTCTGTTTAAAGTTGCCACGTGGTTAGGAACTCTGGTGCTGGTCTCATGAGACTTGAGAAAACGAGACCAGCGTGAGAGACAATGGGGGGGGGGGGCTGGGTACGAGGAGGTCACAAGCACTGCCTCTTAATATTTTGGCCTGGCTCCTAAATCCATACAAAATTTGTCGAGTTCTGTAATAGAAGCACAGCATGTTTGGAATTTTGGTGCCAGCTAAAGGTTGCACAGCTGCACAAATAAAGTCCTGTTACCATGTGCACCTCTCTGCTAGACGATGCATTCATGTTTGCTGAGCAGTAACATGATACTAGGCAAGAAGGCTACCAGTGAAAAAGGCTACACAAAAAACATTAGATGTCAGAGCGCTGAAGAAGTGTGGAGAAGATTTATACTTCAAGTCAATTTATACTTCAATTATATGCAGTAACATGAGGCACCTCACTGATTCCACATGCAGGCAACACTGCCTCTCCCCATGGTCTGTCCCCTCCCTCGATCCCATGATTCTTTTTCAGAGATGAGCTGTGAGGAGAGCCAGCACTGCAACAATGCCGCCTCTGAGCAAGTGGCACCGAGATCGACGGAGGGCAAAGACTATGGGGAGAGGCTGCACCGCCTGCATGTGGGATCAGAGCGGCCTGTGTGTCTCATGCTACTTCTCAGCAAAAGGTAAACTAAAGTGTTGCCTGCCTACTATATTTCTTGTGTTACAGTGCATGCAGAGTCTGGCTTATTGGTGTTTCAATTTAATTTTTACATATTTCTACTTCAAGTTTATAATAATTTATTCTGTACTTGGTGACGGTCCAAGTGCATTTTGCCTGTGTGACTGAGAACAAGTGTTTTGTTAGCATGGAGTTTCTATGTAGGATCCATAGTAACCTGGCTTGCTCAGTTTTTGGAACAGGTGAAAGGATGTTTTAAGGCCCACTGCAATATCTATAGTGCTGCTCTTTTCTAGGTAGGCTCCTTATTGCATTAATTTTAGAAGTTGGTTTCATTATGGTATGGTAGATTTGCATTATATGTCTTCAGTAACTTTTGTAGGGTTTTCTGTTAGTTTACAATCTGCCTGGTACTGGAGAGGCTGTTAATGAGATGACACTAGAATCAGATATTTTTTCCTTTTATAATGGGTTCTATAGTGAAATGTCCTAGTTCTGCTCTGCACCTACTGTTAAAGGAGGGGTTTCATTGGACGCAAAACAGATGTTCAAGAAAAAGAGAACCTGATTATTTTCATTCCTTAAATCATTTTAGATCCATCCAGACAAGTGGGTTACACTCTTTTGCCAGTGGGTATAGGCAAATTTGACAACTTTCAGTGATGTTATCACTTGGTATAATGTGCACAGCACAGAGAAGGCAGTAGTGCTATGTAAATAAGAAGTAGTAGCAGAACCCTAAGAGTCCCAATATTAAGGCATATTGCAAGTATTAAAGATAAACATACTGCATCAGCAGGCTACACGAGGAGAAAGACATTTTAGCTTACAGAAGGAGGGCACTAGCCCATGCTTTTGCCACCAAAACTCAGAGCTTCAGTTTCATCAATACATATACAAAACACAAGCAGAGTACTACTGCCACTCATTCTGATGATTATTAACTTCTCTGCCACCTAACAAAGCACACAAAGGTCCATCCAGACTGTTGCAACATTAAGAGTCTACTTGATTCCTGGCTTTACCTTAATTTCTTCTCAGCTAAAGTGCTCTATGCTTATCCTGGGCTTTGTCTACCTCCTGTTTTGCCTCTTCCACCATCACCAGCCAACTATTTCATGCAACCCTTTATATGTTTAAATATTTCCTTGTGACACCTTCAAGCCTACCTGTTTTCAAAGCTATAATATGATCACTTGTTCTAGCTTCCTTGCCAGGAAAATTAGCTGTTCCTTGGGCATTTATAATTTGAGCAAGGGCAGAATAATCCTAGTCAGCAAGGCAACTACAATTTCATTCCATATATCTGAAAGAGAGGCAACAGCAATCCTTCCGGGCTAGCAGAGGTTAAGTGGAAGCAGAGGAGCTGGGAATGGTAAGAGCAGCATCAAAAACATCCTGTAATATGTCAAAGGAAATGAGCAAAAGCAGCCAAAAATCTCACAAACAAAATAAAAGCCATAAAATAAGAAGGCGTCATTTTCTTTATAATTTTAACTGATGCTTAACATTTCAAAAATTTTATTCATCACTAAAGTTTGAGATATTTGAAAGTCTCATTTCTGATATGCACATTTATGTCCTAAATTTCATTTTATACAATCTTTCGTGCAGAATCTAGAGTATTTTGACGCCGAGCATGAATAGGACATAAGGTAGAATACCAAAGTAACAAAGATGACAGGCAAGTCACTGAAAGACCTAATTTAATCCTCAAAATTAAAAACAGCAGCTTGAAGTGAATGTGTTGTTGTACGGGCAACCAATTTTATTTTATTTTATTTATTTAATGGTATTTATATACCGCCTTATCCTTCAATCAAAGCGGTCACAACACAAGTGGGGGATACATTTAACACGTGGGGATTTGAGACACATACACTAATACTTACAGGGAACATGGGTAATGGAGGGTTAAGTGGCTTGCCCAAGACCACAAGGAGCATCTGCGGGACTAGAAACCCCAGTCCTTCCGGCCCAAGGTTGCTGTCCTCTAGTGGGATTTGAACCCCCGACCTTCCGGCCTGAAGTACCTTGTCCCAACCACTAGGCTACTCCTCCCACCAATGCAATATACATAAATAGAATATGTTCTGATCCAGATTTACCCCACAATATCTCTGCTGCTGCTGCTGCATTTTGAACCAGCTTCAGAGCATTCAGGGTAGATGTTGGAATCTCTATTAAAATCATGTTGGCGTAATTTAGGTTTGCAAATAAAAGCTGGAATACAGAATAATCTCTTTCTGACAAATATGGATAGCCATCATGCAATCCTTATCTTAACAGATTTATAAACCAGCTTATTAACATGAGGGCGCTTATTAAACAGTGATCTATAATTATACAAGATGCTCATGGATCTACTGTATGTTGAATGATGCTGATAATGACTCTGTATATTGTCACGCCCTTAGCCCCTTACATTAGTATGAAGGGGCGTGGGTATATTTTGTCACTGTGGTG
The DNA here is from genome assembly GCA_033557465.1 of Ichthyophis bannanicus. Lineage (NCBI taxonomy): Eukaryota > Metazoa > Chordata > Amphibia > Gymnophiona > Ichthyophiidae > Ichthyophis > Ichthyophis bannanicus. The sequence goes on along the minus strand of CM066035.1, from coordinate 166,890,860 downwards.
CTTCAACTTTCTGGCCTTTTCTAACTGGATGCCTTTAAATGCATTCTGGGAAAGGTAGTTCAGTTAGAAATCATTTGGGCTCAGATGAAAAAAACCACCTTCATTTGTAGTTGGTTTTGGTGAGTGCAATTTATTCATTAGCACAGAAAGACACGCTAGGTTCACTGATCCACCTTTTAAGATATTTTCACCAGAAATTCTTGTAACTCAATACAGAATAACTTGAACTGAAACAAACAGCTTTCCTCAGCTTAATTAACTGCACCTGCCTTCAGCTGAGCTTGCTGTGCAGATCAAAACAAACAGAAAGAAAACTTTCAAACCAGGTTTCTTTTCCCTCTCCAGTCCAGAACAAATACATGGCTTTCTTGTATGCTTAAACTCAGCACTTCATACAGATAATCCAATTCATACAAGCAGATAAACTCTTTTCCAGGTTTTCTCTGTAGTTAGATAGACAAAAGCATTTCTTACTTCCTTCAATTGAAACGGCATTCAAAACTGAGCTCTGCACTGCTCACAGCTGTTTCTCAAAAGACAATCAGGAAGATTCAGCTTTGCACTGCGTCACCCTTTTCCTGAGCTTAGAACATTAACAAGCAAACACAGCTCTCAGAGCTTTGGACACTGGAGGCTTCTCTTTACGGTTGACATCCCCTTGCAACCATTCTTAATTGGCAGACTGGCATGCAGAGCAGTCCATGTATGAGACCCCTTCTTCACAAGGTAAATCTGGCTCCCCCAATTCCATGGGTTCACTCTCTAGCTCAGATTCAGATAGCTTACTTGACTGCCTTCTATTAGGGTTAAAGCTGTCTCTGGAAAATACATAGTGCTCCTTATTAGCTAAGCTTCTGGGGCTCATACCTTGATCAAAGCCTGTAGTAGCTTCACTCCTTACATGCTCTGGCCATCATCTAGCACGTCCTGTTCTCCAATTAGTGCCTCTGGCTCTTACTGCTCCATTCCTTGAGTAGGCAAAACTTCTGCTCTCTCTTTCTCTCTGGTCAGCAGTTGCAGCACTCTCTGGTCTCAGGAGTCCTTACAGATTCTCTCCATGTGTCCTGCTTGTCCCTCTTCGTCCTCTTGCACCTCCTCTGCCTGCTCGACTTCCTTCTCTAACTGAGCTAAACTTTAACCCCTCAGGCTCCTGCTCCACCCTCTCCCCTCTCAGGTGAGAAAGATAAAACTCCCTCGTGGCAGCTGTGTGATTAGGGGATGCAGTGATGTAAGGGTTCCTTACCCTGGGCCTGTATTCCCTATCCTTTCTACCACTAGGGGCACTCTGTTCCTCACTGTAGCCAGGAATTACTGGCTTCCTGGGAGCAAATGGAGTTTTAAGTCCTGGACCTTTTAAAATGGGTCCCTTAATTATGATAAATTCCTTCTTTTTACCCCTCTCTTCTAGGTCCTGATAAGCTTCCTTATCACAATATTCTTTCCACCTTTTCTTGACCTTTTATCATAAAGATCAAGAGGACCAACTACCGATTCAGCCTGTACCTTATTGATCAGGAACCATTGGTGATGAAAGTCGTCATCGAAACAGCATTGAAAGCATTATCAAAGAACAAAGTACTGGGCATTGATGGCATTTCCATTGAAGTATTACAGCCATCAGATGCAGCTGTTATCATACCTAGAAAGCTTTGCCACGAAATTTGGAAGACATCATGGCCAACTGCCTGGAAAACATCCGTGTTTATACCAATACTGAAGAAATGTGATCCAACTGACTGAAAATTATCGCACAATTGCTCTGATCCCACATGCCAGCAACATTCTAATCAATATCATTCAGCAGAGACTACAACCATACCTGGAATGAGAACTCCCTGAAGTGCAAGCAGGGTTCAGGAAAGGACGAGGAATGAGAAACATCGCGGATGTGACATGGATCCTTGAAAAGAAAAGAATACCAGAAGGATATCTTTATGTGTTTTATTAACTACGGCAAGGTTTTTGATTGTGTAAACCATGAGAAACTTTGGGCCAAATTAAGAAACATTGGTATACCAGAACACCTGATAGTTCTCTTGCACAACCCTTTACATTGATCAAGAAGCAATGGTTTGAACAGAACAAGGAGAAACAGAATGTTTTAAAATCAGCAAAGGTGTTTGACAAGGCAGCATACTTTCCCCCCACCTGTTTAATTTATATGCAGAACAAATCATTAGAGAAGCAGGACTGTATGAAGCCAACCAAGGTGTGAAAATTGGTAGAAAACTCAACAACCTTCACTATGCTGATAACACATTACTGGCTGAAAGTGAAGATGATCTGAAACACTTGCTTCTCAAGATCAAAGAACAGTCTTAAAATGGGCCTGGCACTTAATGTAAAGGCGACAAAGATCCTGACAACTGGCACAATCAATAACTTCATCGCTGATGGAGAAGAAACTGAAATAGTTCACAACTTTAATCTACTTGGATCAACAATCAATAAGGAAATCCGACGCATTGCTCTTGGCAGAATGGCTATGAAGGACCTAGACAAGATTCTTAAGAGCAGAGATGTCTCTCTATACAGGGATTTAACTTATCCAAGCCATGGTATTTTCAATAACGTCATATAAATGCAAAGGTTGCAGGACAGTGAAAAAGATAGACAGGAAGAAAATTGATGCCTTTGAATTATGGTGCTTGCAAAGAATACTGTGTATACAATGGACTGCCCGAAGAACAAACCAGTTAGTGCTAGAGGAAATCAAACCAAAGCTTTCTTTAGAACCTCAGATGACAAGACTTCGACTTTCATACTTTGGACACATCATGCAAAGAGAGAGATCGTTAGAGAAAGACATCATGCTTGGTAAGGTAGAAGATCAACACAAAAGAGGACGGCCAGCAATGAGATGGATTGATACAGTAACAGCAGCTATGGGTGCCACTCTATTAACAATGAGCCGCCTGACTGAAGATCGAACACATCTTAGGTCAACTATCCAGAAGGTCGCCATGAGATGAGAGACTTGACGGCATTCAATAACATATCACTTCCCTGCATACACCATCACCGTTTGATTATTCAAACACAGGGACAGAGGAGGAACTAAGGTCTTAATCGAGTAACGAACAGGACTCTCAGTCTATGCAACCCAAGCTTTAAAAGCCATGACGCAACAGCCTGAAAGATTGAACATTTCTAAATACTGTATCTACATGAGTGCACATTGTAATCATAAAAAATAATACCAGTATCCAATATCATTGAAGTATATCAAATTGTTGTCATATTTCTTTTTTACTAAGTTCTTGCATAAAGCACTCTTGTTTGTAGTCTAAGGGGTGGGAGGGAAGGGGAAAGATACAGACATTAAGTTTCCTTCGCTTCAGAAAGTAGGCCAAAATGTTCCTAATCATATGATAAAAATGGCTTATGCTTGTACAACATCAATTGTCTTCATTAACCTCACATATTTCAGATAGACAATATGGATTTAGAAATCTTTGCAAATTTATTCCACTAAAGCAAAATCAAATGACTACAAAGCACGAAAGAAAGCAAAAATACTCAATAGCGGGCCTTAAATGTTTACTCTATCATGACTGTAGGGTGGAAAAATCAATTAAGACTGACAGGCAATCTCAGACTTACTCAGCAACTCTGTAGTAACATGAGTCAAGCTGCAGCTCGGAGCAAGGCTCCAGAAATAGCTCTCTCTCACTTTGAATTCTTCACTAAACTGCAAGCTTAAGTCTACACAGTAACCACAGCTTAAGCAACTCCCAGATTTGATGCTAGCCAAGGCCTGGCTTACTGCAAAACTCTTCGACACAAAGGACGGGAGAGCAATGATTTGTGTGTGTCACAGACCAAAATATTAAAGGATCTCAGGTGAAGTGACTTTTAGAATGTAGACGTTCTTGTTAAACAGGAGCCTATTTTTTTTTGCATGTATGGCAACAGTCTCACTAAACCAGAAAGGTAGAAGTTAATCCCCCCACAGATGCAACCATATCAGAAAAAAAGAGCAGAGAGGCCATGAACCACAAGGGTAAATACAGTCAATATCCAATCTATTCAAAACAATCCAACACAGCCGTGTTTCAACAGCCAGCCTGCAGCAGGGGTCCAGAACACAAGTCACAAGGTAGTAACTTAGGGGCATGTTTACTAAAGGTTCTAACACGCATTAATAAAATTCACACGTATTAAGTATCCACACCCCATTTATTTCTATGGGTGCAGGTGCACTTAATTTCATTAATGCATGCTAAAACCTTTAGTAAACATGCCCCTTAATAAATCAGCTGATGTATCCTCAATAGATGTTCAAAATATAGACCAGCTACACTCCTTGAAAAGGAACTTGTAGAGAACACAGACATTTCAAGCGTTGCACAAGTGTTTTTGCCACTTGAGATTGCTGTGTTCTGCACAAGTGTTCCCTTTCGAGAACTGTAGCTGTCCTATATTTTGAACACCTATTTAATCTATTGAGGAAAGATCAGCTGGTTAATTAGGTTATCACCTTCTGATTTGTCCTGGACCTCTAATGCAGATGCATTGCTGAAACACTGCCATGTTGGGTTTGTTTTGGAAAAATTGGATATTGATTATGTTTACCCTTCATAGCCTCTCTGCTCTTTTTCCTGAACAGAATCACAAAGCCAAATAAGAGAATGTAATTAGCTTTAAAATTCTTTATATTCAAAGGGATACATTTAAAATATTAAGTTGTTTCTTGGCTGTTCAAGCGTCATCTTCTATATTCTTGGTGCGAATGAAGTCTGCATCAGAGTAAACAGTATGGTACTCAAATGTTACAGAACCAATATTACTTATAAATATTACTTGCACATATAAGTTTCATACATTCTGTAGAGTGATGTGGCTGCATGCCTGTGCTTAGCTGTGCATTAAGGCCCGGCAGTTTACTTCCGGTTGTATCTTGCCAAGAAAACCCAGGGGATAGGTCACCAGGAGTCCGCATCAACTCGATGGCACCAATAACTGTCACCCAGTCTCCTCCTGTCTCTAGTGTGCAGGCTGTGGTAGCATATCACAGGAGCAGCAGAAAAATGCATCAGAGGTTGTTCACCCTACCTGCTCCAGTCCTGATCTCCCAGCTGGTGAACACATTTTCCCCTCTCTCTCTCCAACTAGGAAACGTATATAAGGAATACTGAAGAGCAGCTGCAGGTACACAAATCCTCCCTTGCAGTTTCTTTCCAGCCACTATAAATCATTTCTAGAAAGTATGATTCAAGTGCAAGGGACAATGGAGAAAAATGGAGGGAGAAATTAGAGGAGAGATGGAGGGAGAAATCAGAGGAGAGAAAGAGGAAGAGAGAGCTGGGAGAATGAGGAGGAATGTGACAAAGGTTATCTGATTTTTGATGGGGAAATTTGTGACACCCATCTCTGAAATCAAGCAGTGGAGGAAAGAAGACTCTCTGAGATCAAGGAGTGTAATGAAATGTAACTAATGTAAATGTAATGTTCCATGTAAACCACACTGATGTTGAAGGTATAAAAGAGACTGTAAATAAATAAATAAACAAACTTAAGAGATTGTTTAAGAAAAGTTCTCATCTCAAATTAGGATTCTATCTGATATCAGGAACTTTCCTTGCCTTTCCTAACCAAAAAATATTAATGATCATTAATGATTAAATTCAGCTCAACTTGCACAGCAGGGAAATGGATACTATAAAAGACAAAATCAGCCACTCAAATTCAGCTTTTTGCAGAAAATAAACCCTCTAGGTGGGACATACGCATGGATCATAATGCTTTGAACTGGGTCCTGAGATTCATTCTTTATTTGTTCATTGTAACATTTTTCTTTGAGAAAAATTAACCTGTGTGTGACTTTTTCTGCTCTGTTTTTTCTCATCCTGTTCCTTGGAGATTGAGCCTTGACTAAAGTTGCTGCAGTAACGCCATTAAAAAAAAAAGGCACAAAGACGGTCCAATTATTCTTCCATCACAAGTACATGAAGACAGGGTTGCAACATACGAAGTGCATATGCACAAAACAGACAAGTTCTGCAGGGTAATGAAATTATTAATATTGCAAAACATGGAGCAACTCAAATTAGAGGCGTTACTTTCACCAGAAGTATGGGTGAGTACCGGAGTCAATCTCAGCATATCATAGCACACCCCGTGTCAGCTCAATATAACCTGTCAAGACATTTTAAGAAAGCAATAACTGCTTTCCAAACTAAAAGTGCTACAACACTGCAATTTTAACACACAACCTCTGTATAATGTGTCAAAAGTTACCCCTCCTATTCCTATGTTTAGGGTTCAAACTGAAGGCAGGTTACCCTCTCTTATTTAGGTTTTCAACTGCCAGCCCAAGCAAGTTACTCCCCTCCATCCTTTTTTGAAGGGTAAAATTTATGAGTGGAAATACTCAATACTTTGATTTCATCATCTTGCTATCCTCTGTTTATCCTATGCAGTTTTGAATACAGTTATTGTTTTTGCCCCACCTCTTCCACCATGAGGACATTCCAAGCATCAACTAAACTCTTTTCAGCGAAAGCATATTTCCTGATACTGCTTTTAAATGTACCTCCTCTCCGCTTCATTTTATGTCCTCTGGTTTTATAGTGTCCTCATCCACTGTAAAAATTGATAGGAGTCATTTAAGGAAAACTGGATATTTGTGCATTTTATTTACTATCCCAAAACAGAAAGCAGTTTATTTGCATATGTAAACAAAAAATGAAATTGTTTTGTTCAGTTTTTAATGTTTCCTAGTAAACGTGTTAAAATCAATAAAGGAATGGTTTTAAAAGAATCCAAGACCTGTTGCCAGATATTGGGTACGTGTAGAGTCCATGTTGATGATAGTCCTAGCCAGTAGAGCAAAGAGAAAGGGCAGGTAGGAGTGCATCCAGAAAGGGAAGGAAAGAGCAAAGAAAAGCAAGAAGTAAAACATTTTAAAAAAGTAGAACATACATACTGGCTGAAATACTTCTGGAGGGCATTTTCACGAAGGCATAAGGGCCTCCTCCATCAGTTAATACAGAATACAGCAGGATAAGCTGCTATTTAGAGCTATAAAAACTGACAATGCAACACCATTATTAAAGGAAAAACCAGACTATAGGCTTAGATTAAAATTCTAATAATGACCCATCATATCTTACAGCATGCCCCTGCACTAGCTGCAAAAATATTCTTGCTTATCTGTAGCAAGTGTTTTCCATAAACCGACCCGATCAAGCACGAGTGAGTGATGTCATTCGCTTACTACCAGGACATAACTGCTCTCCTAAACCTCATAATTTAGTTTTAACACTAAGCATATTTGGCCTTCCCAAATGCAGTATTCTCCTCAGCTAGTTCCACAGCTCAAGAATTAATGTAACTCTTGAGGAGGAAGGAGGGCTTGTTTGATCAATCTTGCTGTAAATGGAAAACACTTGCTAGAGGTGTTTTGCCTCTTGACAAGTAGGATCGAGTCAGGGATGTAAGTGGGAGACTCCCAAGCTTGAGAATACTCAACTGTTATTGGTTTATTGTTCAGGAGGACACCACACAAAAAAGGTGAGTCACAAAGGAGGATCTGAAAGATAGGAGTTCACTGCTGGTTTCGTAGACAAGGCATATTCATCTTCTAAAAATGAATGTTCTTCTGTGGCTTCTTTATTTGTTTCAACACATTCTTACATATTTTTGAAGGTGTGAACAGTAACATAGTAACATAGTAAATGACGGCAGATAAAGACCAGCATGGTCCATCTAGTCTGCCCAGCAAGATGGCAAGAGTAGGTGCACCTGTCACTGTGCAGGCCACCCCTCCCCATGTCTTTGTTTAGGGGTAAACCCACCACTCCATGTAGGACACCCCTATTTGTTGAGACGTTATATGGTTCAGAAGTTAGATGGTACCGTTTATTTTGTTTTTATCCTATAGCTGTAAAGGGATCCTCTGTGTTTGTCCCATGCCTTTTTGAATTCCGTCACCGTGTTCGCCCCTACCACTTCCATCGGGAGGACATTCCAAGCATCCACCACCCTTTCAGTGAAAAAATATTTCCTGACATTGCCTTTCAATTTACCCCCTTGCAGCTTCATGTTATGCCCTCTAGTTTTACAGGTTCCCCGTCTTTGGAAGAGGTTTGTTTGTTCATCATCTCTCTTTAAGTATTTAAAGGTCTGAATCATATCTCCCCTGTCCCTCCTCTCCTCCAAAGTGTACATATTTAGGTCTTTAAGTCTCTTCTCATAAGGCTTCTGACGCAGGCTCCAAATCATTTTGGTTGCCTTCCTCTGAACAGTTTCCAGTCTTTTTACATCTTTTGCAAGATATGGTCTCCAAAACTGAACACAGTATTCCAAGTGAGGCCTCACCAGTGATTTATACAGTGGCATAAGTACCTCTTCTTTTCTGCTGGTAATCCCTCTTTGTATGCAGCCCAACATCCTCCTGGCTTTTGCCACCGCCTTGTCGCACTGTTTTGTCACCTTGAGATCATCAAAACAGTGCAACAAGGTAGATAAAGGTGAGCCGGTTGATATAGCTGAAATAGACTGTCATGATATGTTCTATGTAAACCGTCTTGATTTGTAGAAAGATGGTATATAAAAAATGTTAAATAAATAAATATAGTATATCTGGAGTTTCAAAAAGCCTTTAACAAGGTCCCTCATGAGAGACTCGTGTGGAAATTAAAAAGTCATGGGATAGGATGTAGTATACTATTGTGGATTAGAAATTAGCTAAAAGATAGAAAATAGTGGAGGGATATATGGCCAATTTTCTCAATGGAGAAAGATAAATAGTGAAGTACCTTAGGGATCTGTGCTGGGCCCTTTGTTTAACATTAATATAAATGGCCTGGAAAAATGAATAATGTGCGAGGTGGTTAAGTTGGCACAATTATTCAAATTTGTTAAAACACAAGAGGATTGTGAAAAATTGCAAGAGGATCTTGAAAATTTGGGAAACCGGGCATCCAAATGGCAGATGAAATTTAATGTGGACAAGTACAAAATTATGCACTTAGGGAAGAACAACCCAAACTTCAGTTATATGATGCAAGAATCCACATTAGGAATCACCACCCAGGAAAAAGATCTAAGTATCATCATAGATAGTATATTAAAACACTCTACCCAGTATGAAGTGGTGGCCAGGAAAGCAAACAGAATGCTAGGAACCCTAAGGAAAGGAATGAAAAATAAAATCAAGGATATTACCCAGTGTGAAGTGGTGGCCAGGAAAGCAAACAGAATGCTAGGAACCCTAAGGAAAGGAAAGAAAAATAAAATCAAGGATATTATAATGCCTCTATCGTTCCATGGTGCGACCACACTATGAATATTGTATGCAATTTTGGTCGCCATACCTTAAAAACAATATAGCAGAATTAGAAAAGGTACAGAGAAGAGCACCAAAAATGGTAAAGGGGATGGAAGGATAACCCTACAAGGAAAGGCTTAAAAGGTTAGGGATCTTCAACATGGAAAAAAGATGGCTGAGAGGAAATATGATAAAGGTCTATAAAATAATAAATGGAGTGGAAAGGGTAAACGGATTAGTTGTTTACTCCTTCAAAAAGTAGAAAGTTTTAAATGTAGCCCACTTAATAGGAGAAAATATTTTTTCACTCAACGTGTAATCAAACTCTGTATGTTTCGGGCTCATCCAGAGCCCTGTATCAAGTGTTCCCCTTTTCTTTGTCGAAGTACTCGACCCTGGAAATGACGCCAAACCCAACGGTTCCTTTTATGTAGCATTGATGGCAGCTGATTGGCTAAATGACAACACGTCATAAAGGGAGGAGCTAGAAGCCTAATTATAATGAACAGACCATCTTGGTTAGTGTTTAAGATCCTGATTACATAAATTTCACACTAAACTCCGCCAATCACATTCTAGGTTCAATCCCGTAGGAATCACTGTTTGTAAACTAAAGATCCAACGTTGTTCTCGCCACTGAAGTTTATATTCGCGATCACCGCCCCGAGGGCTAGCAGGAATCCAATCGATAACCCTCCATCGAAGACTGCTAAAAGAATGATTCATCTGTATACAATGTTCCACTATAGGTGCTGAAAGAATCTTAATTTTGATTCTAGAGGCATGTTCCCCCAATCGGATTTTCACCGTACGAATCCTCCTGCCAATATATAATAAATCACAGGGGCAAGTGAGCATGTAAACCACACAAGATGATTGGCAAGTAGAGTGTCCCATGAAAGCAAAAGATCTACCAGTGGTTGGATGTGACCACTGGATGCCTTCTAAAGTAGTACTGCAATACTTGCAATTTTGACAAGCCCAATGGCCCTGTCTAAAATCCCCTGTAGGAGAAGATACAGGTTGTAACACTGTGTGAACCAATCGATCTCTCAGGTTCTTGCCCCTGGTATATGCCAATCTAAGAGGTTTCTGAAAACAAGGGTGCAATTGCAACACCCCCCAATATTTCTTCAAAAGGCTGGTAACGTGTGCTGTGTGATTCATGAAGGGTAACACACCCGTGATCATATCCAAATCCTCCCTGATGTCAGAAGCAGAACGAGAGTTGGGAATACCCAATAACCACTCTCTATGAGAAAAACACGCTCTCACATATGCTCTCCGAACTACTTTTTTGGGGTATCCACAGTCCAAAAGACGGGTGCGTAAGGCTCTCGCTTGATAATCCTCCAAGGAGGAACAGATCCGGCATAAACGTAAAAACTGGCCAAAAGGAAGGCCCCTCCTTAAGGAGAATGGATGACGACTATGAAAACGGAGCAAACTATTCCGTTGACTGGTGTCATAAGGAACAAGAATCAGAGCCCATGGAAACAGGGACTTCATATCAGAATGAATGCATGTTTGACAGCTCAGAGCAAAACAGAGAGAAGGGTTGGCATAGAAACCCCAAACAAATGAGGTCACTCAGTGCTAGGGAACGCCCGAGCCAAGAGCTAACACATGGCTCATTAGCAAAAGAGAAACAGCTGATGGGGAGCGGAGTTTCAGCCACCGGGAAAAGCAACACAGTTAAAAATCCTCTAGTTAGGGGAGAGGAGAGAACTGGGGCAGGAACCAGGAGAGCAAGAACCACGACAGACAGAACAAGGTCTGAGAGGACGGAAAGGATTGAATGGCATGAGAAAGGGGAAAAAGGTGAAAGACAGGATAAGAGAAGGGAGGAAAAAACCCTATCTTACCTGGGAAGGCTCATCTAGAGAAGGGAGCTGTGAAAGCCACGCTGACTCCAGGAAGCAGGCAATTCCACGACGGAGAAAGCAATACACGGCTGGGCAAAGCACAGAGGAACTCCACTCTCCTAAAGGCAAGCAATATCTTTTAAATCCCCTGAGAAGACAGTCTCAGTCCTCTAGCACTAAATATAGTGGAAGGGAAACTTGTTGTTCTGAAGAAGAGTTTTTGCCTGTAAGAAACCCTAGGCAAACTAAAAGGAAAGAGTTTTACAGGGAGCCATATTATAGCCAAGAAAGGTCCCTGGATAAGCAGTGGCTGGAAGACAGAAGAATATTTCCAGATAGCTTTGCAGAGGAGTTTGATAATAGCCCTTGTACGTATCAAGAGTTGTGTGAGAGAGCTGACCGAGAGCTTTATGCAAAACACCTGAGTTCAGCTAAGCTGTTGGGGGATGGGAACACTGTGAATGAGCAAAGGGCAGAGTTCTCCCCGGAGGAAGTTGAGGATAACGTGCATGAAATGCAATGTGAATTTTATCCAACTTCAGACACTGAAACCTATATGGACTGTACGTACACGGTATCAGATAATATACAATCCTTGTGCTAGTCTTGCTATAACCACTGCTGCAGGAGAAAAAACAGTCCAAAAGCAAGTTTGGAGGAAAACTGTTTTTGTATTTCATTTTTTTGTTAAGCTGAAGATAAGCATTGCCTAAGTTGTTTGGTTCCTTTGTTACCTTATACCAGAAGTATGGACTTTTCTGTTGTGATGTTCTAAAGGTCAAATTCCAACCCTGGGAAGGGAATAAATCCATTTTGAAACCTTACCATTCGTGTACACAACTATTTTCTTTAAGCCACGGAACTACAATTCCCAGGAGGCTTTGCAAAGCCTCAAATTCAAGTTCACAAGCTTAAGGAACACATCACCCCACTCGCTTTACCCACGCTGAGGCCTCTGGGAGAGAGGGGCGGTGACACTGGGCTTACGAAATAACATGGTGACGAACGATCCTTCATGTTTTCGGACCAACACATCAAGAAACTCATAAGAACATAAGATCTGCCATACTGGGTCAGACCAAGGTCCATCAAGCCCAGTATCCTGTTTCCAACAGTGGCCAATCTAGGTCATACGTACCTAGCAGTTTCCCCAAAAGACACAGGTTCCGCAATGCTTGTACTGGGTCAAGTATTGATATCCTGGGTCCCTTCTTAATAATGGTTTATGGACCTTTCCTCCAGGAACTTGTCTAAACCTTTTTTAAACCCAGCTATACTAACAGCCTTTACTACATCCTCCGGTAACAAATTCCAGAGTTTGATTACACATTGAGTGAAAAAATATTTCCTTTTATTAGTCTTAAATAGTTTACCCTGTAGCTTCATTGCATGTCCCCTAGTCTTTCTATATTCTGATAACGTAAACAATCGATCTACGTTTACCCGTTCCACTCCGTTCATTAATTTATAGACTTCTATCATATCTCCCCTCAGCCATCTCTTTTCCAGGTTAAAGAGCCCTAACCTTTTTAGCCTTTCATAGGAGTATCCTTCCACCCCCTTTACCATTTTGGTGGCTCTTCTCTGAACCTTCTCTAACAACTCTATATCCTTTTTAAGATACGGCGACCAGAATTGCACACAATATTCAAGGTGCGGTCTCACCATGGAACGATATAGAGGCATTATAATATCTTTTGTTTTATTTTCCATTCCTTTCCTTATGATACCTAGCATTCTATTTGCTCTCTTGGCCGCCGCTGCACACTGGGCTGAGGGTTTTAACATGTTATCCACAATGACGCCTAAATCATTTTCCTCGGTGGTGGTTCCTAATGTGGAACCTTGCATTGTATAACCATAGTTTGGGTTGTTCTTCCCTAGGTGCATAACTTTGCACTTGTCCACATTAAATTTCATCTGCCATTTTGATGCCCAGTCTTCTAATTTATCAAGATCCTCTTGCAATTTTCCACAATCCTCTTGGGTTTTTAACAACTTTAAATAGTTTTGTGTCATCTGCAAATTTGATAACCTCACTCGTTATTCCACTTTCCAGGTCATTTATGAATATGTCAAAAAGCAGCGGACCCAGCACAGATCCCTGGGGTACACCACTATTCACCTTTCTCCATTGGGAAAATTGTCCATTTAGCCCAACCCTCTGCTTTCTATCTCTTAACCAGTTCTTGATCCACAGTAGTACACTGCCTCCTATCCCATGACTCTTTAGTTTTGTCAAAAGTCTCTGATGAGGGACCTTGTCAAAGGCTTTCTGAAAGTCCAGATACACTATATCAACCGACTCACCTTTGTCCACCTGTTTATTCACACTTTCAAAAAAACATAACAGATTAGTAAGACAAGATCTTCCTTGTCTAAAGCCATGTTGGCTGTCTCCCAATTAGGCCATGACTATTTACATGCTGAGTAATTTTATTCTTTATGATGGTTTCTACCATTTTTCCCAAATACTGATGTGAGGCTCACCGGTCTGTAGTTTCCCGGATCACCCCTGGAACCCTTTTTAAAAATTGGTGCTACATTGGCGATCCTCCAATCTTCAGGTATTAGAGATGATTTTAATGATAGTTCACAGATTACTAATAGCAGGTCTGCAATCTCATATTTCAGTTCTTTCAACACCCTTGGATGTATACCATCCGGCCCAGGTGATTTGCTACTCTTCAGTTTATCTAATAGTTGTAATACATCTTCCCAATGTATCGATATTTCCTTCAATTCTTCCGCACCTTTAAATACCACTTCAGTCATGGGTAACATCCCTACATCTTCCTCAGTCTCTTCACTATCGTCTTGTCGCCTCTTAGTGCCCCTTTAACTCCTCTATCATCTAATGGACCAACTGACTCTCTCACAGGTTTTTTGCTGCGAATGTACTTGAAAAAATCTTTATTTCACGTTTTTGCTTCCACAGCAAGCTTCTTCTCAAATTCTCTCTTTGCCTGCTTTATCAATGCCTTGCATTTGATTTGCCAGTGCTTGTGCTGTTTCCAGGTTTCGTCGTTTGGCTCTTTTTTCCATTTCCTGAAAGATGCTTTTTTGGCAACAACAGCCTCTCTGACCTCACCTTTAAACCATGCTGGCAGTTTTTTGGACTTCCTTCCACTTTTCTTAAAGCGTTGAATATAGCTGCTCTGGGCTGCCAAGATAGTATTTTTCAACAACACCCAAGCTTGATGTAAGTCTTTAACCTTTGCAACTGCTCCTTTTAGTTTTTTCTTAACTATTTTCCTCATTTTATCATAGTCTCCCTTTCGAAAGTTAAAAGGTAGTACTGTGGATTTCCGTACTATCCCTCCTCCACTAATTAAATCAAAGGCGATCATGCTATGATCACTATTGCCATGTGGCCCCAACACCCTTATCTCTTGCACTAGATCTGGTGTTCCACTAAGGACAAGGTCTAATATGGCTTCCCCTCTGGTCGGTTCATGAACCAGCTGCTCCAAGAAGCAGTCATTTATGTCATCTAGGAACTTTATCTCCCTAGCATGTCCTGCCGTGACACTGACCCAGTCGATATCGGGGTAATTGAAATCACCCATTATTACTACTGCTCTGTAACTTTTGTTAGCTTCCTTGATTTCTTTGAGCATTTCATCATCCATTTGTTCATTCTGGCCTGGTGGTCGATAGACCCAGTACAAAACGTGATTATATAAAACCAGAGTTTATTGAATGATTCTTACTGCCAACCCGACACAGGCCGTGTTTCGCACACTTCGTCAGGGATTGATCAGGCAGATAAAACTAAAAACATAAATATATAAAATCAATTCATAATAAATACATTAAAACACATAAAAGAACAGATGCTACAATGGAAATAAAACTTCTATACATATACATCACCATTTATAAACTGTAAAAACAATATTGTATAAAGGAACAAAGTGTGGATAAAAACTTAATAAATAATAACCTCATAACAACTTGCAATAAATACTACACAAAAAACTCATTTAATAAAATTCATAGACACATCAATAACAAGAAATAGATGAGAGGGCATGTAGAATGCGACAAACACTGGAGGTAGGATAAATACCTCTGAGGTGATAATAGAGGACACGTTTATACCTGAACTCAGTATATTGACAATCGTACTGAAAAAATAAAATAATAGTATAAATAAAAATAAATATAAACACAAATTGATATTTACTAAAAACAGCTAAAATTAACAATCTAATACAAATATGTATTAGTATTGTAAATAAGGACCGGAAGAGAGTACAAAAAGAGCACATGGCAGGAGCGTTTGGTGAAATAACATCCTCATTGGGGATGAAAAGCACTTATTATAGAAATGAATCAACCTTGGATCATAGCCAATAAAAACTATTCTAACTTCCATGCAGTAAAAACTAAATTAATGTACACTGAAAAGGGGCTGAAAATAACATGGACAGCTGACTATTTAGATTTTGATGAACTATCACTTAAACTATAATAAAAAAGCTTCATCCATAAATAAAAGAAATATAACCATCTTTACATGTACTAAACCTATGATAAGTAATGGATAAATAAATGGAACCTAAAACGAACCAAAAAGGCCGATCTCTCTTGTACTGCTGTGGACAACATCTGCAGAACGCCGGACCTGGCATACTAAAACTGCAAGAAATAAATACGAGGTGTGCTAAGATAGATATAAACATTATTGAAACGCAATTGTAGTTTATAAGTTTAAAATCAAACCTGACAAAAGGCTTTAAGACGGCTCTTCTTGTGCTGCCAAAAGACTCTCTGCAAAAAAACGCCGGCGCAGGCGCTCATGAGCTATATCTAGAAGGACGAGAAAGGGGCGGAGCCAGGAGCAACTAAACGGGACTCCGTGCCAAAACATAAGAGATCACAAAAAGGGGGGTTTGAATACAACCCCTTGTAGATGTCTAAGGAGATAAAAGCTACCACACTATGCAGATTAACAATAATTGTGGGACGAATGACACATGCAACCTTCTAAAACCAGGAACTGTATCTCCAACATAACGAAAACTAAGGTGGCACTTTATAAAGCAGACATAAAAAATATACAAATCATGTATTAGGAAAAAGATTGACGGAACTCCATCTCTTGGACACGATCTCATATATAATATAAAAACGATATAAACCCCACACCTAAAAATTTAATTATTTAAAATCCGTGGGAAATAAAATTGCCCACTCGGTGGTCTTAAAAACTGTGCCACCGATGTTATCAAGAAAAATTACGTATAAACCACTCATAAAAACATAATCAAATAAATAAATAAGTGATAAAACTCCACAAGGACTACTAAAGCCATATATAACCATTCATGAACCATAAATAAATAAATAATTGATAAAAACTCCAACATAATTTGTTTAGAAACACCTAAAACATTATATGAACAATGTGACCACAATAATAATAAATAGTAATTAAGGCTCTAAGGAATCTTATTGTACTCAACTTCTATTAAAGTGCTGAAAAAGGCCGGCAGAATCATGTACGCTCTCCATCATAGGACCCACCTATTATAAAAAGACAGAAAGGTCTTTATCCAAATTGAGACCTTGCGGGTCTAGAGACCTCAATAGATATATAAACCTCTGCTCCAATCGCAGCATGGTTTTGTTGATATTTCCGCCTCTCCAATTGATTTTAACTTTCTTGATCACAAAGAATTTTAAATCCATAATACCATGTTGATAAGCTTGCCAATGGGCTACCAGAGGTTTGTCAGTTAAAGATAATAAAAATGAGGTAGAGATCCGATGGTGTTCAGTGCGTCTCTGAAGGCACTGATCAATATCAAACGCCTCCTTCTGCGGCACATTAGTGTAAAGCGATTCCACATCAAGAGTTACCAAAATAATATCAGTACTATAATTCTTAAAGGAAGATAAAATCTCTATAACGTGTGCTGAATCACGTACATATGACCACATTTCTTTAACGAAAGGCCGCAACAGTAAATCCAGAAACTTCGAAATAGGTTCTAAAATTGAACCAATGGCGGAGACAATCGGACGTCCAGGTGGAGCAACCAAAGATTTGTGAACTTTAGGAATAATGTATATTGTAGGAATAACGGGTGACTCCACAATGAAAAAATCCCTCTCCTTCTTAGTTATATACCCAATTTCGAAGGCAGTAATGACCAGACTATCAATGCTCCTTTTGAGATCTATTGTGGGATCTTTATCTAACCTCTGATAGAAAACGTGGTCTTTCAACTGTCTATTTATTTCTTGTATATAATAATCTTTATCTAATATTACGACTGCTCCTCCTTTGTCAGTTGGCTTGATTATAATCTGATTGTTCTTTTGTAATGATAAGATTGCTTTCCTTTCTCCTAGAGTGATGTTATGAAAGGAAGCTGATTCATCTTGCATAACTGCCTCAACCTGTGTCAATACTACTTTCTCAAAAGCTTCTATAATAGGATCTGTTTGCTGAGGGGGAACCCATGCGGATTTCTTACTAACAATAGAAATGTCATTATAAGCAGTATCCCAGCTACAGAAAAAATGTTGTATCCTTAACTTCCTAAAGAATTTGTATAAGTCAATATGGACCTCAAATGGATCCGCCTTATTTTTAGGAACAAATGATAATCCTTTGTTGAGAATAATAGTTAGCTGTCCATGTTATTTTCAGCCCCTTTTCAGTGTACATTAATTTAGTTTTTACTGCATGGAAGTTAGAATGGTTTTTATTGGCTATGATCCAAGGTTGATTCATTTCTATAATAAGTGCTTTTCATCCCCAATGAGGATGTTATTTCACCACACGCTCCTGCCTCGTGCTCTTTTTGTACTCTCTTCCGGTCCTTATTTACAATACTAATAAATATTTGTATTAGATTGTTCATTTTAGCTGTTTTTAGTAAATATCAATTTGTGTTTATATTTATTTTTATTTATACTATTATTTTATTTTTTCAGTACGATTGTCAATATACTGAGTTCAAGTATAAACGTGTCCTCTATTATCACCTCAGAGGTATTTATCCTACTTCCAGTGTTGTCGCATTCTACATGCCCTCTCGTCTATTTCTTGTTATTGATGTGTCTATGAATTTTGTTAAATGAGTTTTTTGTGTAGTATTTATTGCAAGTTATGAGGTTATTATTTATTAAGTTTTTATCCACACTTTGTTCCTTTATACAATATTGTTTTTACAGTTTATAAATGGTGATGTATATGTATAGAAGTTCTATTTCCATTGTAGCATCTGTTCTTTTATGTGTTTTAATGTATTTATTATGAATTGATTTTATATATTTATGTTTTTAGTTTTATCTGCCTGATCAATCCCTGACGAAGTGTGCGAAACACGGCCTGTGTCGGGTTGGCAGTAAGAATCATTCAGTAAACTCTGGTTTTATATAATCACTTTTTGTACTGGGTCTGTTGTTACACGTGATTATTTGCCTTTTCGTGGTGGTGTCTCCCTGGTGGTCGATAGTACACCCCCACTGCCATCGCCTTCCCCTTTTTACATGGAATTTCAATCCATAGAGATTCTACGGCAAATTTTGTTTCCTGCAAAACTTTAATCCTTTCTGACTCAATGCCCTCTCTAACATACAGCGCAACCCCTCCACCAATTTGATCAGCTCTATCATTACGATATAGTTTGTACCCAGGTATCACAGTGTCCCACTGGTTGTCCTCCTTCCACCATGTCTCTGATATTCCAATCATATCTAACCTCTCATTTAGTGCTATATATTCTAACTCTCCCATCTTATTTTTTAGACTTCTAGCATTTGCATACAAGCATTTTAGAGACTGTATTTTATTCATATTAATTTGGCTAGTGGTAGACATGGGTAATTTGGGATCTTTAAGCTCTGTGTGCTCCATACTCGAGGGCATTTGGGCTACTTTGCTCTTTTTTGGAACCTCTCTGCTTTTGGTAGTATCCTTCAAGGATACATTCTTCCGAACCATCTGCTCTTGGGCGACTGTCGGCTTTCCCCTATTATCTAGTTTAAAAGCTGCTCTCTCTCCTTTTTAAAGGTTAATGCCAGCAGCCTGGTTCCATCCCGGTTAAGGTGAAGCCCATCCCTTCGGAAGAGCCCCTCCTTTCCCCAGAATGTTCCCCAGCTCCTAACAAATCCAAAACCCCCATCTCTGCACCATTGTCTCATCCACACATTGAGACTCTGGAGCTCTGCCTGCCTTTTGGGTCCTGCACGTGGAACGGGAAGCATTTCGGAGAATGCTACCCTGGAAGTTCTGGATTTCAACTTCCTACCTAAAAGCCTAAATTTAGCCTCCAGAATCTCCCTACCACATTTTCCTATGTCACTGGTACCGACATGTACCAAGACTCAAACTCAATTTGATGAACACTAACATGGGCAGTAAACTGAATATTGATCTTAATGGTATTAAGCCAATTAACAAAATATGTCAACTGCTCATTTATCGATGACCATAACAAGAAAATGAAAACACACAAACCTTCTGAATTGAGCTTATACTAAATAGTGAAACCACCAAACACTCAAAAGAAAAACCAGTGAAAAATACTTTTTTTGTCGGAATGGCCGGCACAGTATAAACAGGAAGATCACCTGCTACCACTGCGGCCCGTCCTTTTAATCAATTTAAATGTCCATTTAAAACCGCTATAAACAAAATTAGCTGGTACTTAGCTTTGAAAAAAAGCATCTCAGGCTGTGATGACGGTGCAAAAATCCATAGGATACTCTTATAGCAATTTTGTAGCAGTAGGTCACTTCGACAACAAGAAAATGTCATCCAAAAATCGAAGCCACAGTCTGACAAATCAAAAATATCTGCCGGATAGATGAATTGTTCCTCCATGGCCGCCAAATATAAAGTAGCAATAGAAGGAGCTACAGTAGTACTCATCGCAATGCCGTGACATTGTTGATAGAATTGCCCCTGAAAGGTGAAATAATTTCTAGTTAGCACCAGCCTAGTGATATCCAACAAAAATGACTTAGGAATTCTAGCCGGGGCAGTAGTAAACGCCAATTCCAAAATAGTTAAAGCCTCTTCTTGGCGAATGTTAGTATACAGTGCTGTCACATCTAGAGTTACCAGTAGCATGTTGTCCAATGGTTCTGTGAATTCAGATAGAATATTTAAAAAATGTGAGGTATCTCTCAGATAAGACTTCACACACCGGGCTTCCTGTTTTACAATCACGTCACTAAATTGAGACAGGGGTTCAAGAATTGAGCCTCTACAGGACACTATAGGAAGTCCCGGGGGGGCCAACAAGGATTTGTGTACTTTGGGAACAGTATAAATGGCCGGTATCATAGGATGTAGTTGCACCAAAAAATGTAGCCTCTTGAGTAGTGATTCAACCCCTAAATCGTGCTTCTTTCACCAAGGACTGAATAACAATCTCTAACTGTACTGTGGGATCACCCGGTAGGGGTTTATAATATTTCAAATTTTTCAATTGAGATAACAAACATTCTTGGTATGCGGCCAAAGCTTGTACCACTACCGTTCCCCCCTTATCGGCTCCCCGTATGACAAGATTAGTGTTGGCAGCCAACTGTTTAATGGCAAAACGCTGCTCATTAGAAATGTTGGAATAACGACGTGTAAAAAACTTCTCACTGGATGTTAGTTCCCGTAAAACCAGAGTTTGGTAAGTCAAAATGGCTGGATCAGTCACCCCCGGAGGAACCCTACGTGACCGAGGGCGTAAGATAGAGCCATCCGAGTATCAGTCTTGTCTGCAAAAAATTGTGTCATCCGTAGCTTACGAAAAAACCAAAATAACGCAACTCGCATGTCAAAGGGGTCATAAGGGACCATCGGGATAAACAAAAGACCCAGATCTAACACCTCCAACTGCGTAGGTGTCAATACCAGTCCTGAGATGTTGATGACTGTTGTTGTGGACGTGACTTCTGTCTGGTAATGGGGGGTTCCCAATGGTTGTTACACTACTATTAATGAAATGGGCTTTGACGCTTGTTGAATAAAAGGGCTCTCCCGACACGGAGTGGAGAGTTTTCTTCTCTCTCGCTCATGCCGGTTGATCCCGACAAAAAAATTGTTTACAACAAGTGGTTGAAAGGTATTCAATGGTAAACTTTCAATGACTTTCATGATTTAGCTTTAGTTGTTTTTAAGGATGGCAAGTTTGCAAAATGGTAGGGCAGTAGGTTAAGGTTATTTTTAGGGAACAGAACAGTTTGCAAAGTGGTGAGACAGTTGTGGGAGGGTTTATTTAGTGGAGTGTTGCAGTTTCAGGGGTGTCACTTGGGGGGTGGGGCAGTTGTGGGGAGGGTATTTTTTCATGGTGGCAGCATTTGATTGAAAGGGCAGTTGTTGCAAGGAAGTTTTTTTGAGGGGAGACCGGTCCATTTTTGGTGGTGGGGAAAATTTGAGGAATTAGGAGAGCAGATAATAGGGGAGAAGGCATTTGAAAGGAGCAATTCTCTAACTGCTATGTTTCACTTTATGTAATTTGTATTATACGAAAGCTGGAAACCATTCTTCCATTAAATACACAGATAGGTTTTATTGTGGGAGGTTTTTTTTGTGTTATTTTTCTGGAACTCTCAGTCCAGTTTGGCCCATTTTCAAACTTGATGTGTGTCTCTCAGTTTTACCCACATACAGGGCCGGATTTACCTTGAGTGAGGCCCTACACCAACAAAAATTGTGGGCCCCCAGAAAAGATAAAAACGAGCACGCTGGATCCGCTGTTGGCCCTGACGTCATAATTAAACTGGGAATCCCAAAAGCCAAACTTGGAATGTACAACACTGTAGAAATAAAACTATACAATAATTTGCTCTTGTACTAAACAAAGCGCAGACGTTAATGATGCACATTTACCAGAGCTGACATATTCCAATTAAATTCAAAATAAAGAGATATTTTTCTACCTTTTGCGCATTTTTTTTCAGCTGCAATTGCTTCAGCCACTTTCTTCTGGTTTCTTCGTGTCAGTCCACCTCCAGTCTTAACCCCCCCCAGCCCATTTCCAGTCCCAGCCCCCCCCCATCGGCTCAAGTAAAATTAAATTAAAAAATAAAAAAACGCTGGCTGCTGCCGCGGCAGCATGGACTGTCCCGTGGGGCCCCCTCTGCTGTCGCGGCAGCATGGACTGTCCCGCGGGGCCCCCTCTGCCCGCTGAATCCGTCCTTCCCTCCCTCCGTGTTGGCTTTGAGAGGCGCGAAGGGAGAGTGTCTCCCTCGCGTCTCTGTTAAGCCCGCAGGGGCTGATGGTAAATTTCCCATCGGCCCCTGCGGGCTTAACAGAGACGCGAGGGAGACACTCTCCCTTCGCGCCTCTCAAAGCCGGCACGGAGGGAGGGAGGGACGGATTCAGCCGGGCAGAGGGGGCCCCGCGGGACAGTCCATGCTGCCGCGGCAGCAGAGGGGGCCCCACGGGACAGTCCATGCTGCCGCGGCAGCAGCCAGCGTGTTTTTTTTTTTATTTAATTTTAAGAACGCTAACAATTTTTTCAGTTTTTGTGGGCCCTTGTCAGCTGTGGGCCCTATGCCACGGCGTAGTTGGCGTATAGGTAAACCCCTGCCCACATACCAAGTTTCATTCTGTTCCATTAAATTTCTGGATTGTTAATTTTGCTCTCCAATAGATAGACAGACATTCTTGACCCCTTTTATATAATTCTTCTCAACTTCCATTGGGTTGTAAAGAATAAAAATTCACTTTTCTTATTTTGTTTGTAATATCAGGCCCTGAATGAGTCTGATCTCAGAAACTAGGCAGGGTTGGGTCTAGCTAGTTCTTGGATGGGTGGTCACCTTGGAATAACAGGTGCTGTAGACTTACTACATGGAAGAAAGGCCTGGCAATCTACTTCCGTCACATCTTGCCAAAAAAAACCCCAGGTGTTGGGTCGCCAGGTCAGCATTGACTCGATGGCATACACAACGATGACTTAAAATATAACACATGGTAATCCTCTAGTTGACTACTATACCTATCAGAAAGTCAAAAATAATTTACATAAAATTTTTATTTAATTCACTGTACCCCATCTTCCTCCCTCTGAGCTTGGTAGGACTATTTTAATATAGTCAGAAAGGGACCCACTTCTTGATGACCTCTCTCACTAGGAAAAGGTAGTTAGTATGATTTGCATGTGGTAGCTCTTGCTTATATGAAACTGGCATAGCAAGCTACAATAAAACTAGTTAGTATTTTACTCCACCTCAAACACGACGTTAAATTGTCATCACTAACTATGCATTAATTTAGTTTAACTTGAGTGCTTGATATATCACCTTTCAACCTGAAGAGGATACTTCAAAGCGATTTATAATTACAGACATGAAGAAAGCTTACAGTACATTCAACTGGAGAGATGATTTTTTTTTATTATTTTTAAAATTTTACAACATTGAAAACATCCTACAACTACCATGTATACAGTACACAAACTATAAACTGTACTCTCCCTCCCACCGGCTCTCCATGAATAAGACCGGATTTACCATTCAAATTCCAACACTTAACTTACCCCTTCATAAGCTATGTCATATACAGGCAGCAAAATCATCTAACAGAGACCATTTATCTAGGTTTGGCAACCCCCCCTCCCCCCCTGAATAGAATATAGTGCTATATGCTTTTTCATAACTTGCATATTGACATAAAGAGTTCCACCAAATTTTCCAACTCAAATTACTAAAATTATTCCGATTTGTAAATATACTTTTTAAAGCTACTATCATAAAATTCAAAGAATCGTTTCTCTTTTGTTAAAGTTGGAATACCAGACAAAGACCATAGACTTATAACATTCCATGTTGCTGAGAACTTTAATATTTTCTGAATTCTTCTCCATACTGGGGACCAAAATCTCTGAACATATGGGCATTCGAGAACCATATGAGTATAAGTACCTATTTGGTCCTGACAAGTCCAACAATGACCTTTCAATTGTTTGTCCCATTTAGACATTTTTATAGAAGTAATATAAGCACGGTGTAAAAAAAAAATATAAAGTTTGAGTAAGCTCCGCTGATCTAGATACTCTTGTAATAGGATCCCATAAAACTTTCCAGTCTTATGACGAGAGGGAGGAACCCAAATCGTTTTCCCACACCTTCGACAGCCCAATAGGACCGGAGGATGCATAAGCTCTAAAAATAGCATATAATGTTGAGATTGCCCCTGCTTTCCTCACAATATCCCTTATATTGTTAACCAAAATCCCATCATCTGGAAGCTTAGCAAGATCTATATTAGTAGCCTTAATGCAATGCTTCAACTGTAACCATTAGCTGTAGTCTGTAGCAAAAATTCCTTCTGTATGTCAGGAAATGATTTCCATTTGCCTAAAGTTAACAGTTGCCCCAATGTCCATATACCACACTTCTGCCACTGCCTCCACGCAATAGTAACTTTTTTTTATTTTAAATAAAGGATTCCACCATAATGATAAGGATCTAGAAGGTGGATTTTCCTTGCCTACCCATTGATGCAAGAGCTAAGAAGGCATCCTGCAGAGAGGCAACTACCTGGCCCACTGCCACCCTGTCCCCAAACCTTGTTCCAAGAAGCAAATGTACCGGACATGGTATGGTAATACGGATTTCAACTTCTAACCAGCTAGGCTTCTGGGAAAGTTCTTCACTTAAGGAACATAATGCCCCCTGCTTTACCATAGATGCTAAATGATAATGCCGAAAATCTGGGAATAATACACCCCCTCTCTCTTTGGGACCCTTTAATTTACTGAGGGCAATTCTAGGATGTCTCCCTCCCCACAAAAAATTACCCAAAGCCCTTTCCAAGGAATTGTAAGTTGCCACAGGAAGTATTATTGGTAACATACTTAAAACATAGTTTATTTTTGGCATTAAAACCATCTTTATAGTTTCTAGTCTGCCCCACCATGTGATATGTAAAGGAGACCAGTTTAAGACTTTTTTTTTTTTTTTTACACCATCTCCAATAACTCTTTGCAATTAGTTTGTATGGTCAAAACTAATGAGGCGCAGTACCGGACTCCTAAATACTTGACAGTCCTTGCTTCCCACTGGAATGGGAAAGCCGCTATAGAAGCTGCCATGGTCAAATTATTTAATGAAAAAGCCACCGATTTATTCCAATTTATTTTATACCCTGAAATTAGAGAGTAACAATTACCTTCAGAATATCCTTTACCGACAAAGGTTGGGCAAAAAGCAAAAGGTCATCCGCATAAGCTGAAAGCTTTATCTGCAGCTCACCTACTGGAATACCTTTGATCTTATCCGATTGCCTAATGGCCAGATTCAACAGCTCCAATGCTAAGTTGAAAAGAAGAGGTGAAAGGGGGCACCCCTGATGGGTGCCCCTATGCAATGCAAAAGATTGAGACAGCAAACCATTGGCATATATATGGGCCGTTGGCTTGGCATATAAGACACTAAGCATATGAATAAAAAACGAGCCAAATCCAAACCATTCTAAAACCTTAAATAAAAAACGCCATTCAAGCCTATCAAAAACCTTTTCTGCATCAAGCGAAAGGCCTACGAATGGAGAATCCAATGCGCTCGCTCTCTCAATCAAATTGCACAACAATCTAGCGTTATCTGTAGTTGAGCGACCAGGGACAAAAACCACATTGGTCGACATGTGTCAACCCATTTAAACACTGTGACAAATGGTGTGCTAGGACCGCCGCATAGATTTTATAGTCTGCGTTTAAAAGGGAAATTGGCCGATAATTACCAACCTGCCTAGAATCCTTCCCAGGTTTTTCCAGAATAAATGATAGTCGCCTCTGAGAAACATCCAGTGTCGTCCTGATTCTTCTGCAGTAACAAAAAATACTGTTGCAACTGCGGGAAAAGTTCCTTGACGAACACTTTATAAAACTCGTTTGGAATACCGTCTGGCCCAGCCGCTTTACCCTGAGCCATGGATTTAATTGCTAGCTGTATCTCTAGCTCTGATATAGGTTTATCCAATTCTTTAACCTGATCTACCTCTAATATAGGTTTCTCTAACTGCTTCAGGAATTCACTATATGCTTCTTGACCCGCTGATACTTCAGATTGATAAAGTATAGCATAAAACTTCACAAAGGCATCTAAAATCTGTTCATCCTTAGTTAAATCATTCTGCTTGTCATCAAAGATATTAGTTATATAATTTCTATTGCATCTGCCTTTTAATACCGACGCCAACAATTTGCCAGCTTTATTTTATTCTGCGTAATAACACGATTGCTGACTCATTACTTGTTCAACCTCTGAGCTCAATATAGAATTATATTGATATCTTAACCTTTGCAATCGATTTAAGACATTATGATCACTTTTTTTTATGCCAAAGTCGTTCCCCTGCTCTAATTTGCTCCTCCAATGATTTTAAATGGGCCTTCTTTTGTCGTGCATCCCTTATAGAATAACTCATGCTTACTGCTCTCATTGTCGCCTTAAAAGCTTCCCACCACGCCCATTCAGCCATGGCGTGAGGCGTGTTGACGCTAAAATATTCACTCAGAGCCAATTTAACAGTTTCTTGGAATTCCCTTTCTGACAATAATGACCTTTTAAAAGACCATGGGCCAGACGGTAGACGACTCCTCATAATTTGTAAGCCTAACGTAATTGCAACATTATCCGAGATATGCATAGCCTGAATATCCGCAAACCGAACTTCAGATACTAGGGTCTTAGAGACAAAAAATAAAATTGATTTGCGAATGTGAGCTGTGTATGGGGGGGGGGGGGAGAAAAAGGTAAAATCCTTTCCGGTAGGATGGAACCTCCTCCATACATCCACCATTCCTACGGAATCCATAGAGGCTTTGAGAACTAAACTGGCTCTAGAATGACTTTTTTTTTTACTGGGACTTCGATCCAACAGAGGGTCTGAAGTCAAATTAAAGTCACCGCCCACCACTAATGGAAATTGAGCAACCTCCTGTAAATTTTCTGCTAACGTTTGAAAAAATAAGGGGTCATCACTGTTTGGGGCACAAATATTAAATATTACCACACTTTTTTACCATACGCAAGAATCTTTTTCCTCTTTATAGGACTCTGTATGCCCTTGACGTTCAGAGATATTAGCTTAATTCCCTTTGCGCCAACAGTCATATTTCTCAGCTTATTGGACAACAAATCCACTATCTAATTTACAGTGTCGGACAGCCACCTCCCCGTTACCCAACCCATAGAGAGCCAAACCCAACCCCCAACTAGGGAAATAACAATATACCAACAGGTAAGACCATGAGGAACTTGTGGCCCCCGGGTGTCCCAATTCTTTAAGTTACAATCACATACCACCTATATAGATTATGTAAACACTTCCTTCCACAGATTTTAAGTGACCCTACATTATATTAAACATGGGCTAAAGAAAAATATCACTCCACCCCAATTCTTTATATCTATTGCCCCACCAAACAATAAAACAATAAAATAGTTCCCCATATATTATCTGAAAGGAAACTGCAAGCCATTAAACAGAGAAGCATTAACTACAGCCTTCGGTCAAAAAGCTTCTTCAAAAAAAGCAACCACCAGTGAAGTTCGGCATCCTCGGCCCACTGGTTCTTCAGCGCATTTGGAGTGCTTCTTGTTCTTCAATAAACGCCATCAATGTTTTCGGATCCTCAAAGGATTTTGTTGAATTGTTCAATGTGACTTTGAATCGCGCTGGGTTAAACAGTCCATAACGGGCTTGCAGCTTCTGCAGCCTAGGTCTCAGCGCCAAAAATTGCTTCCTTTTCTCAATGGTGCTCTTAGTAAAATCTGGAAATAACCAAATTTTATGCCCTTCATACTGCAAAGAAGGAAAGGATCTAGCTGCCATCATAATTTGCGACACTTGCTGAAATCTCAATGCGCAGAGGATCATAGGTCTAGATTTTCCACCTTGCGGGCCACACTGTGATGGCACTCTATGGGCCCTTTCCAGCTCACATGGTCACTTAAAATCAATTCTGAGTAGCTTCGGCAGCCAGGCTTCCAAAAAAAAGCAACTGGATCAGCCCCCTCTGCCCCCACAATACGAATGTTGTTCCGACGGGCCCTATTCATAGCCTACAGGGGACGTTCCAGCCAATCGATCCGCTTGGCAGACTTCAATGCTTGTATTATTCATTCTTCTTGAGAGGTAAGCCTCTCTTCAGCCATATCTATACGAGAATTAAGATTATTCAGTGTGCTCTGAACCTCTTTCAACTCTTCTTGGACATTAAGAGCCTCTCCATTGCTCTCAACTAAAGTCCACACTATTCTGATTTCACTTAGAAGCTCCTGGATTCCCTCCAAAGACACTCTCTGCGCCGCCATTTTCAGCAGAGATAACAGGTCCGACTTTGCTCTTTTCGAGTCCGTACCCGGCGCACCCGCAAAGTCTAACCGGGTTTGTTTAGTGGTGGTCATATTCGCAATAGTTCAACAAATAATGGGCTGCCATTCAACCTAGCACCACTCTCCTGTTTTCGGTGGTAATTAAGAATTTCCAGATCGGTCCTCGGGAGAAGCATTTTCACGCAGCCATCTTGACCTCAGCTGGCTCTGCCTACCCGAGAGAAGATAATTTTAGTATATACAGGAAAGCGGAGTGTAGAAACAATGACTATGTTAGGTCTCACTCTGAGGCTGGGTCTAGTAGTTCACCAAAAGCTTAGGTAAACTGACGATGTTTTCAGGGCTTGGCACACTTTTCTGCATTAAGGGGATAATGCGATACCTTCATAACCACAGGATTTAAATAGAACCAGCCCAACCATTAGGCAAGATGAGGCAGTTGCTTAAGGAAGCTTGAGGGGCAGCAAAGAGCAGCAGAAAAAGCAAAACAGATAACGACAGCCACAAACTCAACCATCAGCACATTCTGCTTCCTTCAAGGAGAATGGGCACATAGTGTGTGTATGTATATAAACAAGTAACAAGTTTAATATTCAAAAGTATGATGCCCAGTTATGAATTTTTACAGGACTGTTGTCGGAGGGGTGGTGTTGTGATGATGGGGGGGGGGGGGGATGCACAGGGGTAAAGGCATGCTTAGATTGCCCAATAATCTTGCAATGTCCCTGGATTTAAATGAATTTTATGCACTGCCTGTGCAGATTTTTATATGCAAATTTTCTGCACTAGTCTCCTTCCTGAATCAGTTAATCCTATGTAGAGAAAAAGCATGCAGAACCCAGTGCTAAGCTCTGCACAGAGCTGACCACATTTTATTACATAAGCCCTCTGAATGAAAACTAACCCCAAACTTTGCTATCACGACAATAATTAGATATGCATTAAATAGCACATGGCTTCTAGTACAAGACCATCACTAAACTGACCAGGCTAGGTATATTGTTTGGGATGGGAAAGAAAATGTAAAATATTGAAACAAATTTCCTATTAACAGCAAGGCTTGGGCTCATGGAGCCAGAACCCAGTCCTGGTTCCAATTAGCCTGAAGTATAAAGGAGGAGCAGGAAACTGCTGGATTAAAAACAAAAATCCTGAATTACCAATGAAGCTCCAAATTTTTAAAGTAAAATATTTTCTTGAATCTTAATATACAATTGCAAGCCCAAACAAATGTTACATTATAAAATTGCTTTATACATGCTTGAATTTCAATAGATATGGAAATGAATTCTCAAAATACTGTTATTTAAAGAATTGCTATGTACCTTTGGGTACCAAGCGCCAACACAAGGGTCTCCATAAATCAGAATCCTTCCAGCCAGAAGGCAATACTATGTTGACCTCTACTTGATGCTACTAAACAGCAAAAATCCCTATGACCAGACATCTGAAAGTGATAATCCATGACAAAAAAAAAAAAACCCAACCCAGAAAAACCTGTTCACCGAGGCTAGTATTCAAACCTTTAACTTTTAGCAGGCACGTATTAGGGGAATTGGATTTAACTCGCGCATTTCTCAGAAGTTTAAGATTAGTTATATTCAGGTGTTGTAGGTAATTTTCCTGTCATGGGAGGGCTTACGATCTAAGGGACTGATACAGTACCCATAGGTTATATCAAACACAAAAAAGCGAGAGGCGTGCGGAGGTCACAGGTGTCTTTATTAACTGATCCCCAACACATTTCGACAAACGCCTTCGTCAGGGGGTATGCAAATTTGCACTCTGTGAAAATCTTGTGCAAGAATGCTAATGTGCAATTGTAACTCTATATGCTTGTAGTGAAAGCAGATTCAATTTCTTCTGGCAGTACAAGCGCCAAACAATCTGCAAATTTGCATACTCCCTGCATATCGCATACAAAGTAACCCAGTATTCTTTCTGACACATTTTCTTGGTCTCCGATTGCATTTCTTGGTATTTGAATTTCTCCCTCTCAATGCGAATCACAGAGTAGTCACTTCAAACTGACGCCTCTATCACTGCCATTCTGGTGTTTTTCTCCTTTACCACTATATCCAGTTTCCTCGCATCCAGGTTTTTATTGGTTGGAATGGGAGTATGCCAGGTAATTATAACTTCCTCGTTCTCTGTAATTCTTTTAGGGTCATGATCCCAGTACTTTTCAGGCACAGTGATGTTGTAGTGTTTGCAGAGTTTCCAATTGATGAGGCATGCTACTTTATTGTGCTTTTCTGTATAGAATTTTTCTGCCATCAGAACTTCACAGCCAGCTATGAGGTGAGTCACCATTTCCAGCTCTTTCCCACAGAAAGTGCAATTGGGAGCAATTAAATGTTCATAATTTCTTATCGTGTTGGGTGTCACAGGCCTAATTAAGAGGAATTTCAAAGCACACCTTGATAAACTACTCCTATATATAACATTTTACAAACTCCGCTCTCTTTGGCATGCTGCAAGTACTATGCCGAGCATTAGCAATAAATTTGAGAGACTGAGATCATACTCAACATACCCTGGCTTAGAAGGGAGATTCATGATTGTTATGGTATGTGCAAAACTCACCCATTTGGAGAAACTGCCCTGTAAAATAACTGTGCTGAAATTAGCAGGTTTTTTCACTCTAATGCTGGATAGTTATGTTAGCTTCAGACAGGAATAAAGATGTATTGGGGAGCAAAAGGATCATCTGAGGTGCAGTTTGGCACTGCACCTCTGATGATCCAGGCACCTGCAGAGATCCCCAATGCCACTGACCCAGGGTTGGGGGGTCCCCTTGACACAGGCCCCCCCCAACCCATTAAAAAAACCACATTGGTCATCCCATGAGCCCCTCTCCTCCCCCTGCCTCTCAAAGAAATTATTTGTGTCCCAGTCAACCCCTCCAAAGTACCTTTATAAAGGAAGGAGGCAGGAGTAATAGCAACACTCTTGCCTCCCACTGCCATATTTCAAAATGGAGGTGAGACACTGTAGTATAAATCTCAGGACTGCATGGACCTAAGAAAGGACGACAGGGCTCGGTCTGCCAAATAAGGAAAAAAAATCCTTATTTGGTGGACTAACCCACCCCACCATGATGCATCCTGGAATGTACAGGGTGGGGTCAGCAGACTGACTCACCCCAGGAGTCCCTCCCTGGGGCCATACTTGAAGAAATGCATCCAAGTCCATTGCCTGCAGTTTATTCCTATAACTGAATAAGCTCTTTGCCTTGGCATGCTCCTGGGTGTCCAACGGATTGAACAACCTCCACCCAATTAAGCCAGATGCATAAGGGTTTAGCTCCCACTTGTCCAGGGTGTTCTAGCTCAAGACGCTGACTTGTATATTGTCATATACCACAATGTATGCTGCTGAGAGATCCACAGCTAACCTCTGCTCAAGAGAGCACCACAACCACAGCAAAGCTGTAAGTGTTGCCTTGCTTGTTGACATATGCCATTGCCATAGCATTGTCTGAACACTGATTGCCTTGCCCTCCAGCATAGTCCAGAACCTCTCCAGTGCTAGAAGAATTGCCCTAGCCTTTAGTCTAATGACCACGTGGTCGCCTGTGGGGACTACCATCCCAGACAATGAGCTCCCACATCCAAAAGTTTGATATTTCTGGTGACTATCACCCAATCCAGCACCTCCAGAGGCATTCCATCCAGAAGGCGAGTTGTAGCCATCAGGCTAGAAACCCCTTGATCTTACAGGGAAGAAGGGGGTACCAGTCAAACAACTGGGAGCAGGGATACCATTGAGTGTGCCTCTACAAGCAGTGCATATGCACTCTGGCCCAAGGCACCAGCTCCAATGTCAAAGTTATTGATACGGAGTTGTTGGTAGTCCAAGCTCTGGGAGCTGTCTAACAGCAAAACCCCCTGGGCTACCTGTGCAGCTTTACCACTGCCCAAACAAATGTCAAAGCAGGAAAACAGATACTCCGAGATAAGGTTAAGCTGCACTTGGGGTAGTTGATTACCCAACCCATATTTTCCAGCCACTGGATCACCTGGGACATGTCTGCTATGGACGTCTCCTGGGAACTGGACTGAACTGAACTGCCATGAACACCATGAATTTCAAGAAGGTATGCAAGGCCATGGCAAAGCCAAAAGGGTAGGGCCCAGGAATTGAAAATAGCAGCCCAGGACACAGAAGCAGAGAAAAAGCTGATGTTGACCTTGGAAAGGAATATGGAAATACATGGAAACACGCCTTTGAACAGTTCATAGAGGTTAACAATACCCCTTGCTGGAATGACACGATGGCAGGTAAGTCTCCATGAAGAAATGGGACACTTTCAGCTTGGCATTAACTACCTCCAAATCTAGAAGGGGACAGAATGAACTGCCTTTCTTTGGTTCTACAAAGTAAATAAAATACTAACCCCCAACCTTGCCATGCAGAGGGCACAGCTATGGCAGCTTATAACCGGAGGAGCTGCTGAACAGTTTTCTCAATCACTACTCACTTAGCCATGGAGCTGCAAGGAAACTCCAAAAAGACCTCCAAAAGCTGCTCCATAAACTCTACCATGTACCCCCTTTTTGAGTATTTCAAGGCCCAATTGGGCTGGTGCAAAATGGGTCTATTCCAAGCAAAACAGCTGGAGTTTCACCCCCACCTGTCCATTAGAAAGGACCCCATGGATCTCAGAAAGGGGGGGGGGGCTTATCGGCTCCTGAGGAGGCTCCTGCCAAGTTCCACAAGTACTGGGATCCACGAAAGGAATGACCTTTCTTGGGTTTCGACCCAGAGAATAGGCCATGCCAGAACTCTTTCTGGCACTGAAATGCCCCCATAATCCTCTACTGCACCCTCTACTGGAAGAACCACCTCTGGAACTATCTTCTGGGAGCCTCTGTGGGCAAGCCTCTCCCTTCACCAGATTCTCTAGGCTTTCCTTAAAGGGCAACCTCTGGCTCCCACCACGGCCATGATCTTAGAGGAGACCCTAATTAAGTCATACAGGGCATCTGCCATGAAGTATACATCATACTCCAATCTCACAACCTCTGAGCAGTCATAGAATTGCTGGATCAAACGCAAGAGTCAGGCCACCATGTTCACACACAAGACATCAGTGATCATAGCTGAAAGGCATTCTTGAAGAGGGTTTCCAATATCATGAGTCTCCTCTAGTGCAGCACTGCCCTCCACCAAACTTGGCTGGTGCTTTGTCACCACCGTGACCAAGGCACCCACCTTTGGGACTCCAAAACGTTGTTCCAGCTCCCTTTGAGGCGCAAGATACAGCCAAGCCAGGACCCTTGGTACTCCTCAGCCCTAGCCTCAGTGCCTACCATTAAGAGGCCACAAGCTTTTGCAAGGGATCAGGATGGGGGGGAGGAAAACTAGAGGGCCAATGCCACCCCTCCAGGATAGAATCTGCTTGAGAAACCTGTAGCAGACAGAGGTCCTGCAATGCACAATGCCATCATGGCATCCTGAATAAAGGTAGTCATCAGGTTCTTATTGTGAAAAAAGGGGATCAGACAGATCTTCTCCCCCCACCACAGAAAGCTTCCCCTCCTCCACTAACTCACCTCATTAGAGATCAGGAATCCTTATCTTCTTCCCAGTACTCCTACATAAAGGATAGGGCTGGGCTCCCAGAGGAGCAGACAGGCAAAAAAGAAGAACATAGGGGGCTTAACCTCCATACCAATGGGTGGAAGGGGCCTCAAGTTCCCCGTAAGGGAGGGTAAAGGCCCTAAGAGGAGGGCTTCCAGGCAGCTACCAAAGACTGAAAAACAGTATGTGCACTGTTATAGGAGCTGCTGCTCAAAGTTGGCAGAAAACAAGCTATTAGACCCCAAAAGGCCTTCAGAGGCATGCAGGCTTTAATTACAGTTGTCTCACCATGTTCTCCCTTGGCCGGGATTATGCAGGTATCCAAGATGGCCACCATTCCTGCCGGGGAGGGGGGAAAAAAAATCACAGAAGGCATGACAGAGGCAGCAAAATCTACATCAGACCCTGCTGTAAAAAAAAGTGCACCCTGATGCTTCCCCACCACACCTGAAGTAAAAGGAACTCATTCAACAAAAACTGCAAATATACTTCCATGCATCAGACATGGCTGCAAGGCTCAAATGTTGTTAAAAGGGGAAAAAAAAGCATGAAGAAAAAAGGAGTGAAAAAGAAATTCCCAATCAGTAAGGGAATCACCTCATCCAACAGGCGGGCTGGAGCAACCCAAAAAGGGCCTCCCTAGCCTGCCTACAGAGGTCTAGGAAAGCTCAACTACTTCAAGGTGCTCGGGTGTATACCATCTGGTCCAGGTAATTTGCTACTCTTTAGTTCATTAACTAGTTGTAATATATCTTTCCAGTTTATTGATATTTCTTTCAATTCTTCTGATGCATCACCTTTAAATACCATTTCAGTCACAAGTAACTTCCCTACATCATCTTCAGTAAAGACAGAAGCAAAGAATTCATTCAGTTTCTCTGCTATGGCCTTGTCCCCTCTTAGTGCCCCCTTGTACCCCTCTGTCATCCAACGGAACTCTCACAGGTTTTTTTTGCTATGAATGTACTTGGAAAAAGTCTTTATTATGCATTTTTGCTTCCACAGCAAGCTTCTTCTCAAGTTCTCTCTTTGTCTGCCTTATCAATGCCTTGTATCTAACTTGCCAGTGCTTATGTTGTTTCCAGTTTTCATCATTTGGCTCCTTTTAGCATTTCCTTACAGATGCTGTATCGACTATAACAGCCTCTCTGACCTTATCTTTAAACCATGCCAGCAATTTTTTGGACTTCCTTCCACCTTTCTTAAAGCAAGGAATACAACTGGTCTGGGCTTCCAAGGTAATATTTTTAATCATCCAATTAAAATTTCAAGAGACAGCAGTCAACTCAAATCATCTAGGCTGAATTGGTTACCTAGTCAACTAAAATTTAAAGCTATCAATACTTAAAAGAAAATTACTACTGACCAAATTAAAAAAGGTCTTCTATATGCATTGATCAAGATAGATAGAAATTGGTGATTTCAAAACAAAAAGTGACAAAAGTTTGAAAAGGCATGGGACAAACAGAGGAACCTTACATAGCAAAAGTATATTTATTTTGTCGATATGATTGTGATTGTCATTTCTTTCTGTTCTCTTTTTTCTTCTATTCTTTTCTACCTCTCTCTTATTTGAATGGCATTCCTTTTCCTTTCCTTTCTTTGCAGCAGTCATGTTTATTTTATTGTAAACTGCCTTATGCTTTGGCCCTAGCAGTATATCAAGAGTGGACACAAAAATATAGAATTAAAGAAAGCAAATTTTTACACTTAAAAAAAACAGAGGGGGTCACCTGCATGGAGCAGCAAGTACAACTCCAACCATCTTATTGGGAAGGCTAGATGGACCATGCTGATGTATTTATGTCACTCACTAGGTTTCAGCATATTTTAAAGGTTAAACACATTTTGTAAAAAGTGAACCTAGCTCAAAGATGTATAACTATGAATATCAGTCTTAACAATGTTCATAGACTGTAATAACACTATAAAGATAACAGGACAGATCTGATTAGCCTTGTAGGTGGTGTAAATGCACACACAAGGTCAAGCCCTTACACCTTTTCTAAAAGTGTGAAAAGAAAGTGAATGGAGTATTCTGTGCAAAGGAGAAGATCTAACTAAGGAAGAGAGTCTGGATATAACTGCAATGAACAGGAGACAAACAGCAAAATAAAAAGTGTACAGAAAATACTTCTGCAGTCCTGAGGAATTAAGTTTCTGATGCCATTGTACCTTCCACTGAATTTTGAGATCTAATGTGTACATTTTAGAAGGAAAACTATGACAGCAGGCCATAAACAAAAATCCATTTGTGATTATTTGAATAAAGATCCTGTACCTATGTACATATTTATAACCATTTTTCTTAAATTAAAAAGGCACATATTTCTTTTATAGTTTTGTTACCAGTCATAACCTTCCCGACTACTGATTTAAAATAAATTTAAAATAAATTTAAATGAAATCCACCCCAGCACACAGTGCTCTATTTTACCACACCTGAATAGCATTTTAAAATAGTTGAAGTGCTACTTTGAAAGCAATTTTCATAAAATGCTATTTGCTAATTTCCAACTTTGAAGAGAAGCAAATGTTTATCAAGTGCAAGATAGGCATTATTTCCCTTCCCTTACTGTAAGCCAGATAAGGATTATATAATTTAAACTGATCTTTTTCCCTGATGCCTCTGTGAACATTAAACCAAAGAAAGAAGAGTTTTCTTGATTTATACCAAACCCTTTTGTTTTTCTTTGGTAGAGGTCAAGACCTGAACAAATAAGAGTGCTTCCATGGTGGCAGTACTTCTTCCCAGGAAACCTGGTGTTAGAATACTTAAGCAGGCAGAACCACAGTGCAATCATTCTTATTGAAAGCCACTGGGGTCCTTTTCTTTCTATGACAAAATTTGTATTAACCCTGTAAACAACAGGCCTAGAGCAGCCCATTCTACCTACCTGTGCAACTCTTGAAAATGACTCAACATTTGACAAAGAACGTGTGCTTAGTCTTCAAACTGCAGAGTCCAGTTTTGGTAGTTCTTTCATTGAAACATTAAATATTACATGCCAACGAGTTACTCAGTAATATATTACTCAAATAATTTTGAGTCAACTTACATAAAAGCAAACTTTCACCATTTAAAAAGTCAACTTTTCAATCAGTAGTTTTCATTATTTATTCAAGTAAAATTCCTCACTTTCTCATACTGTGTTTTGCTCAGTGATGCTGCAAGCAAATGGCATGCAAATGATCTGTGTGCAAAAGGTCTGTGCTAAACAAGGAGTGTAAGCCTAGTATATGTGCACAGAGGTCTGTGCTAGCAGCATCTACACTATGTGCACAAAAAAGAAAAAAAAATAAGAGTTGTGCATATGTTCATAAAACACCAATATTAACCCCCAGGTGAATAGCAGAAGTGGTCAAACAGATAGACCCCGCAACAGACCAACTTCACAATGTAAACAGCAAGTTGTTCCATATACTATTGTACCACTGTTGTATATAGTTAACCAGGATATCCTTTATCAGATAACCCTGCATTGTATTTAGTTTTCCCTATTTCGCCAAGTTATACTTCCTGTTAAATGTAACGACCAGACACGTGTAAACTGTCGGATGTTTTCTGTTCAATGTAAACCGCGCTGATGTCTAATAGTGCGGTATATAAGAATTGTTAATTAATAAATAAATAAATAAATTCTGAGCACAGCTTCTGCTCATCATATGTCTATGCTTCAGGCAGCAAGTCCCTTGCTACCTCAGTGTTCTTCAGCAAAGCCAGAAAGAAGTTGCAGGTGCTGTACGATGAAGAAACAGGCTCACCAGCATGGACCAGATCTATGAGCTAACCCTCAATGCCTTCTCAAATATCACGTTAAAATTTTGCATTATGTTGCATAAGTTACTGCTTATGGAACAAAAGGATGCGGGGGAGGTGTCCCCACAGCATAGGGCGAAACTTATGTTAGAGTGGGAGAAGTATATACAAACCTTGCCCTCTGTGCCCGCAGCTTGATAGTGAATACGTTTTGAAGGGGATGTGTAGAGGAGTATGGGAGTATGATTGAAGAGTTGGGAAGAGGGGATGTGGACTATTGTGAGACTGGGACTGCGGGGAGGGGGGGGGAGGAAGAGTAATTGTTTCTAGAGGTTGCTCTTCATGGGGTCCATCAGAGTCACTGCACTCTGTGCAAAAGGAGTTGGGGATGAGGGGGGGCTTCCTGGAAGGGGATGGCATCTGTGAATCTAAGAGTTGATTTTGAAGTACTTGCCACAGGAGTGGCAGATTAGATTGTTTCTGCTTTGATATGGGTGCTGATGTGGGCGAGATGTTGGGGTGTGTTTTCAATAAACAGATTTAAACAAAATCTTGCATTGTGCTCAGCCTTTTGGTCTTCTGCATATTTCTCTGCATCTGCACTGCATAGCTAATTGCTTCATTACCATCCATTTAAATGGATATAAATGCACTGTGCACTGCAGTTAGCACAGACTTTTGTGCATTATGTTTACATTAAATTCCTTTCTGCATTCAGTGCCCACATTAGTGCAGAAAATGCTGCATAAACACTGTGCAAATGCCTGTGTTAACACAGCACACTTTTCTGCATCTAGCAGTGAGTGTCTTCATGAATACTGCATTATAAGTCTTGTTAAATCAATCTCACCTTCTGCCTTAGATTTATCATTTATGCTTCCTGTGAAGCATTCATAGTTAATCAGTTGCTGTTGCAAAAGTTATTCCACACCACTAAAAATGTTTTTGCTAGGAAGGTTTTAAAATGCAATAAAACAGACTACCTTATGCCAACATAAATAAGACCATTCTTGCTTTCTAACATCAGTTTTTCCAAGACATGCAAGGTAACCATTTTCATCATATTGGCAAACAGACTGTTGTCACATCGGTTTCTTTTAATTGCTGTTTCTCTTGCAGCACGAGAAGACATCATGCAGTGAGTGCAGCAGGCAATCAGGTCTCTTGTCTATCACTGAGTGTCTCACCCTTCCCACCCACTAAGCCTACATCAGCTCTATGAGCATACTGCCAGCATGCTTGCTCTATTTTCTTTCCGATGTCCTTGCAAGAAAGCCCAACAGTTTCTCTACTCAGGTATGGAAACAGCTTGTGTACATATGAGAAAACATTTGATAGTTATAAAAGATTAAGGCAGAAATTTTAGACATCCATACTAGATAAACAGTCACATTGTTCTTGTGCAAGGTTCTCCTCCAATTTCTAACCCCACAAAAATTGCATTACATCACAACTGTCTCTTTCACACAATTTACTTCATTAAAACACAAAATGCTCTACTACACATCATAAGCAGAAAATACAAAAGCTCATATAAAAAAAACCTCTCACAGATTCTTATATTGGTTCAATATAGAGGAATTGCAACCTCTCAAATACAGTTTTCGCCAAGATCAATATTCACACTAGAACTCTACATTGCAGGATTGTCCTGGACCAAATAGCATGGGGGAAGGGATCGAGAGTGGCCAGCCAATTCCTACTCATGCACCAACAACTGTTCAAACGGTGTGTCAGAGCTCTATGATGAGCTAATGCAGAGTATTCATAACACGTGCTAAAATGAAACTTAAAAACTCATGATGCAGTAAACTATGACATGCACAATACAGAAGCATTAAAACATTTGCGCTGTCAGGAAAAACAGCACTGAATCTGAAGAGATTGAATGTTTAGTAGCTGAGGGGGGTTTGGAGAAGCTACTAGATAGTGTGATAAGGAGTTAACAGCCTCAGGAGGTAGGAATGATATTGCCAGAGCCAAGAGCACCCCACAGAAAGAGCAGGCAGTAGAGAATGTGAGAGATGCACCTGACTATTTGCCTTCCAGTCCAGTCTCAGAACCAGCCCCAAGCACTCAGAAGAATCCCGTTCAAAACAAACATAGAAACAAGAGGTATGGTGGCCTTTTACAGCACTTGAGGATACGAGTTTGTTGGTGTGAACACCTCGCCTTTGTTGTACCTTCCTGTCAGGAGGTCATCAGTGAAAGAAATCTACTGAGCCATCTTTCCAACAGCGTGCAAATAAAGCACACTTACCTGTAACAGGTGATCTCTGGGAATAGCAGGAATAAGTCTTCACATATGGGTACATCGGTACTGACGGAGCCTGCGCGGGAACGCTCCCCAGCTTCCCAAAAAGGAAAGCTTTTGGGAGCATCCCACAGCGCCTGCGCGCTGCCATCCCGCCTTTCCTAACCGCCTCTCCTCAGTTCGAGTTTTAAAGCTGAGACAAAAGAGAGAGAGGAAAGGAAAGACAGAGAGATACAACTCCTAGGGGAGGTGGGAGGGTTGTGAAGACTTATTCCTGCTGTTCCCAGAGATCACCTGTTACAGGTAAGTAACTGAGCTATCTCCAGGAACAAGCAGGAATGAGTCTTCACATATGGGGACTCCCTAGCTAAGATGCCTGGGAGAACCCCAAAGATATGAGACACTGGGAAGGGTTCTACCTCCTCCTGTGGATCTCAGGCATCTATCCAGGGATGGAGGGTAGGAGTTGATTAAGAATGGAACAGGTGTTTGAGAACAGCCTGACCAAACAAGGCATCCCGGCGGGAGTCCTTGTCCAAGCAGTAATGGGCTGTGAAGGTATGAACCAAGGCCCAGGTGGCTGCTCGACAGATCTGGTCGATGGGACACAGAATTTAGATGAGCCATAGAGGCGGCCATGGCCCTCACATTATGAGCTGTGACATGGCTCTCCAGAGAAAGGTTCTTACTTTGGTAGGCGAAAGAAATACACTGAGCAATCCAATTGGACAGTGTCCTCTTAGAGACTGGAAGTCTCAAATGAGAGGGATCAAAAGCAACAAAGAGCTGGGAAGACTTTCTATGTTGCTGTGTTCTTTGTAAGTAAAAGGCAAGAGCTCTTTTACAATCCAGAGTATGAAGATTCTTCTCTGCACTTGATGCATGAGGAGCTGGAAAAAAGACAGGTAAATATACCTCTTGATTAAGATGAAAAGGTGAGACCACTTTAGGCATAAAGTGTGGATTGGTTCTAAGAACTACCTTATGATGGAACCTTGTATAAGGTGGATTAGCCACTAAGGCCTGCAGCTCACTGATGCGGCGAGCTGAGGTGACTGCAATGAGGAAAATAACCTTCCAGGAAAGAAATTTCAAGGAGGTGGTGGCTAAGAGTTCAAAAGGAGGCTTCATAAGCTGACCAAGAACCAGATTTAAATCCCATGCCACCGGAGGAGGCCTAATGGGAGGTCTAGTTAAAGTCAGGCCTCTCATGAACCTTGCAATAAGAGGATGAGAGGAAACAGGTTGTCCATTGATAGGCTTAAGGGATGCTGCAATAGCACTTAAATGGACCCTTACTGAATTCGTCTTAAGGCCTGCATCGGAAAGATGCAGGAGGTATTCCAATAGAGAATTCAAAGGTAGTGCTAGAGGGTCGAGACTCCTTTCAGCACACCAAATGGAAAATCTTTTCCATTTAAAAGCATAGGAACGTCTAGTGGAAGGTTTTCTGGAAGCATGGAGGATATCCTTCACTTGAGAAAGATTCCAGCTTTGAAGGTCTAGGCCTTCAGTAACCAAGCTCTGAGGTGAAGGGACTTGGGGTTTGGGTGCCACAAAGTCCCCTCCTCTTGGGACAGAAGGTCTGGAGCAGCTCCCAAGTCCAGAGAAGGGGCTTGGGAGAGATGC
The DNA here is from genome assembly GCA_033557465.1 of Ichthyophis bannanicus. Classification (NCBI taxonomy): domain Eukaryota; kingdom Metazoa; phylum Chordata; class Amphibia; order Gymnophiona; family Ichthyophiidae; genus Ichthyophis; species Ichthyophis bannanicus. The sequence continues at coordinate 166,849,182 of CM066035.1, read as the reverse complement.
AGAAGTAGAGGGTACCACACTTGGCGTGGAGCTATGAGGATCATAGATCCTTGATCCCTCTGGAGTTTGAACAGAGTCTTGGGAATCAAGGGAATGGGTGGAAAGGCATACAGGAAACCCTGACCCCAGTGAAGGAGGAAGGCATCCTTGGCCTGAACTCCCTGACACGGAATTCTGGAACAGAACCGGGGAAGTTTGGCATTCCACGGACTTGCAAAGAGGTCTATGTCCGGGGTTCCCCATTCTTGGAAGATTCTGAGTACCTGATCCATGTGCAGGGACCAATCGTGTGGGAGCAGAACTCGACTGAGTCTGTCTGCCCAAGAGTTTTGAATTCCTGGGAGGTATACTGCCAGGAGATGGATTTGATGCTCTCTGGCGAAGGCCCACAATCTTAAAGCTTCGTTGCAAAGCGACAGAGAGCCAGTTCCTCCTTGCTTGTTTATGTAGAACATGGCTACTTGATTGTCCATATGAATGAGGACTGTCTTGTAGCTGAGCAGGGTATGAAAGACCTTGAGAGCTAGAAAGACTGCTCGAAGCTCCAAGAGATTGATATGAAGAAAGGTCTCCTGTGGGGACCAAGTGCCTTGGGTGGAGAGGTCTTGTAGATGAGCTCCCCAACCTGTTTGGGAGGCATCTGTTGTGAGAGTTGCTTGGGGCAACAATTGTTGGAAGGAGGACCCCAGCAAGAGATTTTGAGTGGACATCCACCACTGGAGAGACCAAAAGAGACGTTTGGAGGTTGCTATTTGGTCTGAGAGAGCTCCTGATGCTTGAGTCCACTGGGTGGACAAAGTCCATTGGGCTGCCCTCATATGTAGGCGAGCATAGGGTACCACATGCATTGTGGAAGCCATGTGGCCTAGCAGTTGTAGCATCTCTCGGGCAGTTAAGTGGCTCTTTGACTGAACCTGAGAGGCTAACTGCACTAGGCGTAGGCAACGGGCCTGAGGAAGATAGGCCCTTGCAGTGGTAGTATCTAGCCAGGCCCCTATGAACTCTAGGGACTGAGTAGGGGTGAGCTGGGACTTTGGGAGGTTTACCACAAGTCCCAGATACTGTAGAATGCGCCTTGTGCAGTCCAGGGAAGTCTGGGCCTCTGAATGAGATGGAGCTCGGATGAGCCAGTCGTCCAGGTATGGGAATAAAAATATTCCCAGAGTGCATAGAAATGCAGCTACTGTTGCCATGCATTTGGTGAACACTCTTGGGGCAGAGGCCAGACCAAACGGAAGCACCCTGTATTGATAATGTTTTCCTTGGAAAAGAAAACGGAGGAATCTTCTGTGAGATGGATGGATAAGGACATGTGTGTACGCATCCTTGAGATCTAGAGAACAAAGCCAATCCTGACTTTGAAGGTATGGAAGGAGAGTGCCCAGAGAAAGCATCTTGAACTTCTCCTTGCATAGAAATGTGTTCAATTCCCTGAGATCTAATATGGGTCTGTATCCCCCTGTCTTCTTTGGAATGAGAAAATAGGGGGAGTAAAACCCTGACCCTTGTTGAAGAAGGGGAACTTCTTCTATTGCCCCTTGGGCAAGAAGGGTAGCCACCTCTTGACCTAGAAGGTCAAGAAGAGATGTGGGAGAATTGAAATGTCTCACCATGGTGTGGGAAGGAAGGTCTGAGAAATGAAGTTTGTAGCCCTCTCTTATGATGGAGAGGGTCCACTGCTCTGATGTAATCTGCTCCCATCTGGGAGCAAAATGAGCTAACCTTCCTGGAATGGTGAGAGGTTCTGGCTGTTTTAAAGCCAGAAAGGCTAAGTTCTCTAGCATCAAGTCAAAAACCCTGAGGAGGTTGGGCCTGCTGAGTTGCAGCAGCCCCTGTAGTCTTAGGCCTGGCCTGTTTAGGTTGCTGACGCTTAGTAGCAAAGCAACCTGTAGAGGATTGTTGGCCAGAAGTAGAAGGGAATCTGCCCTTTTTGAAAAAAAAAGACTTCTTGAAGGTTTTTTTCTTGGCAGGAATGGAGGTTGACTTTGAAAGTCTATCCAGAGCAGAATTTTCTGCATCCATTTGAGTGGCTTTTATTTGTCATTCTTTGCCAAAGAGGTTTTCACCTGTACAGGGAAGATTTCCTAATCCATCTTGGACCCAGGGTTCTAAATCAGAAACCTGGAGCCAAGCAATTCTGTGAGCAGCTATGGCAATGCCAGAAGCTCTGCTGGCACCTTCAAAGGAATCAAAGGCTGCCCTGTTGGAAAACTTTGAAATGTCTTGAGTATGCTTAAGCCAAATGAGGAATTCATCCCTTTTATCTTCTGGTAGAAAAGGGAGGAAAGTGTGCAGTTTATCTGCAACCTCCTTTAGAAACATACCCATGTAAAGACTATAGGAGTTGATTCTGGCAATAAGCATACTGGCTTGGAAGATTTTCCTACCAAAAGCATCCAAGGTCCTGCATTCTCTTCCTGGAGGAGCAGAAGAGTGTCTCTTTGTACTCTTTATCCTCTTCATAGCTGACTGCACCACAATGGAATGGTGAGGAAGCTGTGTTTTATGAAAACCAGGACAGGGAGGGACACGATACATAGTGTCCAATCTGCGAGAATGAGGAGAGATAGTGAGAGGAGTCTCCAATAAATCAATCATGTGTTCATAAAGAATCTCATGAATTGGTAAGGTGACTGCCTCTTTAGGAGCCTTAGAATAACCCAAAATATCTAATTTTTTTGCTCTAGGCTCTGATTCAGAGGATACTGAAATAGAAAGTAGCCACTTCTCTTATGAAGTCTTGAAAGGACAAGTCCTCTGGAGGAGACATTCTTCTTTTTGGAGAAGGCGGCTCTTCAGGAAGGGTTATAGATACTTCAGCAGACTCTTCTGATGTATCAGAATCACCAGAGGAATCGAAGTACCGTCTGTCAGGGTGCTCTTCTAACGCTCAGTACGCGTATCGAGCAGTATCGACATTGGGCGTCATCGGAACCGGATCGGTACCGATGAGCAGCCCTGGACAAGGAACCGCTGCAGTCGGTATCCTGGTCGATGCCGATGCAGTCGGTACCGGTATCGGCGCTGGCGCCGGTACCCGAGTCGATACTGACAACGGAGTTTGTTGTGGTATCAACGGCGTCGCAGCTTGGATGAAGGCACTGATAGCCTGCTGCATGGACAGAACATTCTGATCCATTGACACCATGAATGCCTGGAACTCGGTACCGGAAGGTTGTGCCGGTACCCCAGAGCATTCTAACAGGTGATCGGTCGAGGCCGTGCCATCGATGTCATCCTGTAACCCCATAGGTGGAGCTTTGGAAGCCGGAGCTTCCCGCCGGGGTTGTTTCGCCGGTGCAGGATCCTCGAGGGCAAGCCCGGAGGCATCTCGATGCTTAGAGGGAGATCTACGCTTTGAGGACCGGCTGGATTTATGTTTGGTTACCTGAGATCCATTGGGAGAAGAAGCAGCCCTGGAAGATGTCAATGCCACCGAAGCTGCATCAGCGGGAAACAGCACCTGGAGCTTAGCTGCTCGGTTCTGTAAACCCCGTTTAGACATCAGAGAGCAGGACGGACAATCCGAAATGGAGTGTTCAGGACCCAAACATTTAAGACACCATTCATGGGTGTCTGTAACAGAAATAGTACCGCTGCACTTAGTGCATTTCTTAAACCCGGAGGCTGGTTTTTCTATGAGGAAAATTTCTTGTAAGGCCTAAGGCCCAAAAAGAAAAATACACCAAGTGAGGGAAAAATATATAGTTGTTTTTTTTTGTTTTGTTTTTTTAAAGAAAAGAAAGAAAAGACCGGCGGTACCGGTCCGGAGTCGGGGAAGGCAGACACGCGACCAAAGAAAGAAAAGAAAATAAAGAACTTCTTCAGCGGTGACAGGGCTCGACCTGCTGGCTCCGCAGCAAAGAAGAACTGAGGAGAGGCGGTTAGGAAAGGCGGGAAGGCAGCACGCAGGTGCTGTGGGATGCTCCCAAAAGCTTTCCTTTTTGGGAAGCTGGGGAGCGTTCCCGCGCAGGCTCCGTCGGTACCGACGTACCCATATGTGAAGACTCATTCCTGCTTGTTCCTGGAGATTAAAACATGCTATCTGAGCTAGTTTCAGGGGAGAGTGCTGATACCAGACTGAGGACTCCATCCTACACACCAAGTAGCAGTAACAGAACAGCTATAGCAAAGTCCATCTCTCATTTTACAATCCTATTGTCCCAGTAGCTATATCAGTCAATAGTAGCCCCTTTGTGACGAAGGAACAGATGAAATTTTAGGTTACATTCCAATCCTCCTTTCAAAGTAAAAACCTTAAGTCCGAAATTTCCTGTGATCTTTCTGCCAGTGCAACAGAAGGTAAACTCTTGCCTTCAAATTCTGCCCAAAACCACCCTAGGTTAAGGTAATAAAATACCATAAATGCTATAAAAATTACCAAAACAAGAACCCCCAAAACCAAAGAATTTTTCTAATCTTTTTGTCGGATAAAGCCGAGAGAAGTCAGTATGAGTTACTGGCCCCTCCAGACGGCTTCATCCCTTTTATTCGAAAGTATCAAAAAAACTTAGCTTATTTATCAATCTCCAACCAAGCACGACGTGCACATTTCGGGATCTGCTCCCTGTATCAAGTGCAATCTCCTTCAATTTGTATAAACCGCCAAATGTTGATGTTTATACTTGATGAAGTTTATACTTTCGAATAAAAGGGATGAAGCTGTCTGGAGGGGCCAGTAACCCATACTGACTTCCCTCGGCTTTATCCGACAAAAAGATTAGAAAAATTATTTGGTTTTGAGGGTTCTTGTTTTGGTAATTTTTATAGAATTTTCAAATTCTGCCAAGCAAGCCTGTCTGTGACGACAGATACTTCATCCTTGCCTATAATGAGCACCTTTCCTCTCAAAACTCTGAATCTAGTCTAATCCTATTGGTGTTTCTATGGCCCCTGTGCAAATAACTTGGGGACCTCATATCAATGTTGCTACTGCTTCACCCCCTCCTTCCATTGCCTTGTGGTCGACTGCAATGTTTGTGTGCCACTTTGTTACTTCTCATGGTGGCTTGCAGTACAACATGTGTATTTTACATCTAGCACTAATTGCTATGCTGAACTAGAGCTGTGGTTAAGCTTTCTCTCCTACTAAACAAGGTACAGCAAAATGTTTAAGGCCACCTGGGATCCCCATCATACACACAAGTCTATTCGTCTGTCAATATAGTTTTCAGCTGCATTTTTGTAGTAAAAAAAAACAAAAAACTTTATGGTGCATGGTTTTTGGTATAAACTTTTTTTTATTAGCAACCATCAGATATACACAGCATAAGTCAAACTGCACATCACTACCATTAAAACACAAACTTTGCAAACAAATGCACAGCAGGGACTTATTTTATGCACATTTTCCATATTCTGAGGCAATATAAGGATGGCTTTCCTTATAACGTGTACACCTAGATATCAAAACACAAATTTGTTGCTTTTTGTCTACCTTGTTTTTGATATTTATACACTGAGTTAACACACTCCTTTCTTTTTTCACCCAAGAAAGTGGGTAACAGGTGAGAGAAAGCAAGAGGTAGAAATAGAGATGATGATGCAGGAGGTGAAACAAGTTTAAGGGAAAGAATTGAAGCAGTGATGGAGGGAAGACAGACAAGAAATATGGAGAGCTTTCAGAAGAAAGTGTATAAACTGGTTGGTGGCTGGAAAGGTGATAAACAAGGAGACAGCAGTCAAGAAGAGAAACTAGAAGAACAAGTATCATCTCCTTTACTTTGTCTTCAACCTTTGCTGGCTCCTCCAAGCAGATGTTTGCAGCTTAGCAAGACAGCCACAGGAATCCATTCCTCCTCCAACCCAAACAGCAGCATGAGCTTCATTTGGAAAGAGTAATTTGATTTGAAATTCCTTTCTATGATTCAGAAATTAAAGGAACATTCAATTGACAGTACCTTCCAAATGCAAAGCCTGTACAGCATGGCATAAGCGAGTGCATTTCAGAAGCCAATATTCTGTAATTATGACCGAAAACAGATTAATTAAGGAAGGTATAAGGAGCTCTCAAAGAAACTCAAAACATACCTCTGTGTCAAATAATTTGGGTTGGACTCAAACAATTACCACAATACTCTCCAAATGTCATGTAGATATACAAGTTCTTGTCATGTTTAAACACCTCTCCTGTTTTATTCCAGGTTACGTGTATCCTATCTTAGTTCTATGTAAGACATAATTCTCTTAAGTTCATGTTATCTGTTTTATGTAAACCACTTTAACTTAAGATAAAGCGGTATATAAAATGTGTTAAATAAAAATAAATGGTTGACAAACTACTTGAAAGAACTGCTTCCCGCAAGGAAAAAAATCGACCAGACAGCTCAAATATAACTCAGAAACTAAGGAGAAAATATGGGTGTTTTTGCACAATTCTGTGTATGAACTGTATCTTCTAAACTAAAATAAAAAAACAAAATAATGGCATCTGTCTGCTGAAAAGCATTTAACATTTCTTTACTCCACTCAGTGAGCAGCAGTTAATATCCCTTCAAAGTTGCTAGTTTCACTTTCTTTAAGCAGCTCTCTTGCAATTCCCCTGGCATCACTGAACCAAAATGGCATCAAAACTGAAGGAACTTACTGTATATCACTGTCTGATATTTCTGATACTCTTATAGACAGCAGCTTAAAGCTTCCAAGAATCACACTGCTGTGCAGTTAGATGTTTTGGGTCATGTGATTTCAAGACAGTGTCAGTAGACCCTGGCAAAATCTCTGCATAAATAAATGGCGAGTACCAACATCAGCGACAGAGAAGACAGTTCCCAGGCTTTGTCAGCTATTACCCAAGTACTTTGTTATAATGAAAATACACGTAGGACTCCTAGCTTACTAGAGCCTGACATAGATTTACTCTTCTAGCATAAGTAGACATCTGCTATTAAGACAAGAACTTTTAATGTATGAAATTCTGGAGAAGCAGACTAATGATTCAAACAGCCTGCTTCATAAGTAAAGCTGGCATTTGCTTAAGGTCCCAGTACAGAGGGTTTCTTTATACGCTTCGTGAAATGAGCAATAATATGACAGACGCTGGAAGATTATCCACTGGAGCGCAATACACAAAGTACCAAGGTGTTCTCTAATGAAAGATGTCCAAAGATACGAATGATATAAATGATTTAGATACTGCAATATTCTATAAGGCAGAAACATTATAGAGTTGTGGCCATGAGTGAAAACACCAGATTAAAAATTGGTTCTCACTTGAAAGCTTGTGCATCTAAGTAGATGGTTTCCTAGCAGCTACCAAACTGTGTTGGATAGGCTCCAACAAACCAGGTGCTGAAACTAGTTGCTGAAACTAGCTGCTGCACAATTTCCACACTGGGCTAGAGACTTCAAGTTTGGATGAAAGCAGTCACCTTCCTGTTCAGTTATCAGCATTGGGAAATGGTAGAGTTTTTGTAGAGGTAAAACTGCAAGCATTTTGAGATGAGGAAGCCAGTTCAGTCAAGGCCAACACTGCACTCTGAGAATGACAGTACTTCGGCTTGCACAAGCCTCAGCAAAGACTCCTGCAGGGGAGAAGAGAGGATAAAACAACAAAGTGGATGTTTGAGTTTTAGCTATTCGTGAAAGTTCAATTTGGTGAACCCCTTTCTCTTGCAAAATAGATCGTGGAAAAGATGCATTCAGGGACCAGCTGTGTTTCTGTTAATTAGGTATGCAGACCTGAGAGGTATGGAGCTTGTGTCTGGATGTGGCTAAGGCAAAGTCCCAAATCATGGCTAACACCCAAAGACCAAAGAGAGCATGTGCCTCCTTGCTTGCAGCAAATTTTAATTAATGGATGAGCCCTGAGACTGATGCAGAAAAATTCGAAAGGCATAGTAAATTTCTTGGAGTTCTAAATGGTTGATATGGAGAACAATTTTATTTTTAAAACTTTGACAACATTCCCTGCAAATGAGTCCCAGCATGAGATTCTTATGCCACGTTTAAAGAACCTGTCGCTACGATTGAAACACAAGGAACATCTGCTGCCAGCCTGGGTATACATAGATCAAAATAGAGGCTGGGAGTGTTAGTTTCACTGAAATCTAAGGCTCAGTCAGGTTGCCTTATTTGCTGAAAGGCTAGCAGGACTACATGTACAGCTGCTGCAGCCCTGGTGACCTAGAATCTGGAAGCTTTTAGCTGTGTGTCTGTATTCTGCTTGTTATGGATTAAACATGCACAATGAGGGTCCGCCTTCTGTCTAGCAGTAAGGCTTGTGTCTGAAATGGGCCTAGGATGGTGCCTAAAAACAAAATGGTGTTTTTATACAACAGATCATTGACACTTGAAAAGCGATAATAAAGCTAAATTTATTAGGACTAGGACCAGAGATTCCAAAGAAGCTTCTTAGAAGTTAGTTCTCAGAATATGAGGTAGTGGATGACTGTCACTGGATGTGGGAAACTATCACAAGGCAATTTGTGAAGACACTGGGGCTTGACTAGAACCCAAACGGAAGCATCATGTACTGAAAACAGGCAGTCCAGAGAACAAATCTCAGAAATGTCTTGTATCGAGAATGGAGTGATATATGCATATATGCATCCTTGACATCCAGGGTATTCAGACACTACCCTTAGATTAGAAAAGGTAGAGAACATAAATACCATATTGGATGAGACCAAGCTCCAGCAAGCTCAGTATCCTGCTTCCAATAATGGCCAATCCAGGTACCCAAAAAGATGCATAGGTCCCACAATGCTTGTCCTGGAGTAAGCAGTGGATTTCCCAGGTCTGCTTTAATAATGATTTATGGACCTTTCCTCCAGGAACTTCTCCAAACCTTTTTTAAATCCCATTACACTAACAGATTTTACTACATCCTCCGGTAACTAATTACAGAGTTTGATTACGCATTGAGTGAAAAATTATTCTATTAGTCTGAAATGGGTTACATAGTAGCTTCATTACGTGTCTTCTAGTGTTTCTACTTTTTGATGGGGTAAACAACCTAAGTTTACTCATTCTATTCCATTCATTAATGTATAGACCTTTAGCATATCTCCCCCTCAGCTGTCTCTTTTCCAAGTTGAAGAGCCCTAACCTTTTAAACCTTTCCTCATAGGGGTATAATCCCCTTTACCATTTTGGTGACTCTTCTCTGTACCTTTTCTAATTCTGCTATATCATTTTTAAGATAAGGAGACCAGAATTGCACACAAAATTCAAGTGTGGTCGCACCATGAAATGATACAGGGGCATTATAATATCCTGTGTTTTATTCTCCATTCGTTTCCTTATAAGAACATAAGATATGCCATACTGGGTCAGACCAAGGTCCATCAAGCCCAGTATCCTGTTTCCAACAGTGGCAATCTAGGTCACAAGTACCTAGCAGTTTCCCCAAAAGACACAGGTTCCACAATGCTTGTATTGGGGCAAGCAGTGGATCCCGGGTCCCCTTTAATAATGGTTTATGGACCTTTCCTCCAGGAACTTGTCCAAACCTTTTTTAAACCCGGCTACACTAACAGCTTTTACTACATCCTCTGGTAATGAATTCCAGAGTTTTACACGTTGCGTGAAAAAATATTCTATTTGTTTATGTTTGGGTTTATTTTAAAATTTAATATACCGCCCAACAACAAAAGTATCTGGGCGGTTTACAATAAAAGCTATAAAATTAAAATCAAAAAATCCTGCAAGAAAAAAGAAAAAGGAACACCATAAAATCAAAGAAACAGGACAGAAAAAAAAGGTAAGAACAGAGTAAGAAAAGGGCAAGGAGGGATGATAGTCAGCAGGGAGGGCAGGGGGGGGGTGCTCTGATAATAAGGGGCAAAGGTTAAACATCAACGGGGAGGGGGAGGTCGTAAGGAAGACAGAAGAGGTGGGTTTTTAATTTGGCTTTAAATGCAGTAATGGAGTATTCTAGACGGAGGGCAAGGGGAATGAGTTCCAGAGCCTCGGGCCAAGGAAATAGAAAGCTGAGGAACGAGTGGACTCCAGGTTGGCCTGGGAAGGGGAGGCCACTTGGCTGCAACTACACTGGCTGGAGGGTTTCAACATATTATCCAGGACGCCACATAAATCTTTTTCCTGCGTGGTGGTTTCTAATGTGGAACCTTGCATTGTGTAACTCTAGTTTAGGTTGTTCTTTCCTAGGTGCATAACTTTGCACTTGTCCACAAATTTCATCTGTCATTTGGACATCAAGTCTTCCAATTTATAAAGGTCTTCTTCCAATTTTTTTACGATCTTCATGGGTTTTTAACTTCAAATAATTTTGTCTCATCTGCAAATTTGATCATCTCACTCGTTATTCCTATTTCCAGGTCATTTATGAATATATTAAAAAGCAGTAGGCCCAGCACAGATCCCTAGGGTACTCCACTATTTACCTTTCTCTATTGGGAAAATTGGCTACTCGCTTTCTTTCAACCAGTTCCAGATCCATAATTGTACACTGCCTCCTATCTTGTGACTTTTTAATTTCATCATGAGGGACCCTGTCAAAGGTTTTCTGAAAATCCAGATACACTATATTTAACGCCCATCCATGTCTGCTTGTTCATTCACACCTTCAAAAAATATAAGATTATTAAGACAAGACTTTCCTTGGCTAAAGTCATGTTGGCTTTCTCCCATTAAATCATAACTATCTACATGTTCAGTAATTTTATTCTTTACAATGGTTTCTACCATTTTGCCTGGTGCCGACATCAGGCTCACCAGTCTGTAGTTTCCCAGATCATCCCTGGAACCTTTTTTTTTTTTTTAAACTGGCGCTACATTGTTCATTCTCCAGTCTTCAGGTACCACAAATGATTTTAATAATAGTTCACAGTTTACTAATAGTAGATCTGTAATCTCATATTTCAGTGTCTTGTATCAAACTTGCCAGTGCTTATGTTGTTTCCATTGTTCATCATTTGGCTGCTTTCTCCATTTCCTGAAAGATGCTGTTTTGGCTACACCAGCCTCTCTGACCTAACCTTTAAACCATGCTGGCAGTTTTTGGCCTTCCATTTTTCTTAAAGCCGTAAAATACATCTGGTCTGGGCTTCCAAGATAGTATTTTTAAACACCCATGCTTGATGTACATTGTTAACCTTTGCAGCTGGTCATTTTAGTGTTTTGTTTTTTTTAACTATTTTCCTCATTTTATCATACTTTCCCTTTTGAGAAGTTAAAAGCTAGTACTGTGGATTTCCTTACTGTCCCTTCCTCCTTATTCGTTCAAATGAGATCATGATATGATCACTATTGCCAAGTGGCCCCAATACCCTTATTTCTTCCACTAAGGACTAGGTCCAAAATAGCTTGCCCTCATTGGTTCAAGAACCAGCTGCTCCAAGCAGCAGTCATTTATTTCATCTAGAAACTCTATCTTCCTAGCATGTCCTGCTGAAACACTGACCCAGTCGATACCAGGGCAACTGAAATAACCCATTATTATAGTGTTGTAACTTTTGTTAGCTTCCCTGATTTCTTTTAGCATTTTATCATTCATCTATTTATTCTGACCAGGTGGACGGTAGTACATCCCCACTGCCATCACCTTCTACCTTTTACATGGAAATTCTATCCATAGAGAGTCTACAATGTATTCTGTTTCTAGCAAAACTTGAATCCTTTGTGACTCAACACCCTCTAACATACAGCACAATCTCTCCACCAATTTGATCTACCCTATCATTGTAATATAGTTTGCACCCAGATATCAATGTCCCATTGGTTGTCCTTCTACCAGGTCGCTCTCCGAGGTGCCAATTATATCTAACCTTTTATTTAGGGCTATATATTCTAACTCTCTTGACTTATTTTTTAGACTTCTAGCATTTGCATACAGGCATTATAGAGGTTGTATTTTATTCATATTAATCTGCTTATCAGTTGATAGGGGTAATTTGGAATCTTTCAGCTCTGTCTGCTTTGTACTTAAGAGCATCTGGGTCACTTTTATCTTTATTGGAACCTCTCTGTCCAGATGCCCTAACTTCCCTCATTTGCTAGTTTCCTATAACAATACATCCTTACAAACCATACGCTCTTGGGTGACTGTCCGCTTTCCCCTATTATCTAGTTTACAAGCTGCTCTTTCCTTTTTAAAGGTTAATGCCAGCAGCCTGGTTCCATCCCACTTAAGGTAGAGCCCATCCTTTTGGAAAAACCCCTCTCTTCCCCAGAATGTTGATCAGTTCCTAACAAATTCAAAACCCTCTTACTTGCACTATCGTCTCATCCATGCATTGAGAGTCCTGAGCTCTGCTTGCCTTTTGGGTCCAACGCGTAGAATGGGAAGCATTTCAGAGAATGCTATCCTGGAAGTTCTGGATTTCAACTTCCTACCTAAAAGGCTAAATTTGGTCTCCAGAACGTCCCTCCCATATTTTCCTATGCCATTGGTACCAACATGTACCAAGAAAGCAGGCTCCTCTCCAGCACAATCTAAAACCTTGTCAAAGTGGCACATGAGATCCACTACCCTTGCACCAGGCAGGCATGTTACCAGACCATCCTCATGTCCACCAGCCACCCAGCTATCTACATGCCTAATGATTGAATTGCCAACTATAACAGCCATCTCAATCCTTCCCTTATGAGCAACTATCTCTGGAGAAAACGCCTTGGTGTGAGAGGGTTTTACATCATCTAGAGGACAGGTCCTAGTTACAGGATCACTTCCCACAACACCAGGATGATGCTGTCCTTTCACATGACCTCTCTCCTCCATGGCAACAGAGAGGCTGCCTGACTAGGGATGGGACTTCAGTACTACATTCCTGTAGGTCTTGTCTATATACCTCTGTCTTCCGTAGGTCCTCCAAGTCTGCTACTACAGCCTCCAGAGATCGGAATCATTCCCTGAGAGCAAAGATCTCCATGCAGCTAGTGCACGTTAAGATCCCTCGCCAACTGGGAGAAAATCATACACGTGACACTCAATGGCAAAGACTGGAAAGCCTCCATATAACTGCAGGATGCTGTCTGCATCTTAGTTTTAAGGTTTTGTTTAGCTATTTTTTCTCTACTTAAGGTTACTGGGGATACTTGTACTTATACAACTATATGTAATATGTTTAATGAACTTTGTTCACCAGAAGATTAATTAATTTCAGGGCTTTAATCTATTCCTGATGAAGATAACCAGCTGAATCTGAAAGTGCATTTGACCACTTCTTTCTCTTTAATAGATTTAGGAGCATATAAAGCTACGACTATGCCCGGAGTGGGTGGGAGGGAGGGAAAGAACACTTAGTAAAAGCTGGCTTGCTACACAGTGTCCTGACCTGTGCTTCTGAGGTAATCTCTTAATTTCTTGGATGATTCACACAGCCCTTGGTTTGATAGAGGGAGCCTTTCAAATTGGCCCCTTTGATCTGTCACATTTATTTATTTATTTTAATAAACACTTATATACCGCACTTTCCAATAGATCAGGTGCAGTTTACAAATAACAATTTAAAGAAACAGAAACAGCTATAAAGCCTGTTCTTTTTACATGGAACATCAAACTATGTACAGTAGGCCTGTGCCTTAATACATAAAACTAGAGCAGTTAAAGGTCCAACTACTATATACATAACTTTTTGTAGAATGCATCACAACTATGTACATAAGATCTGTCACATTGTGTTTGGACTATATACATTTCAGTGTGGTTAGCCGAAAGCCATCATATGTAGACATATTGTTACCGTGATAGGATAAAATGATTTAAGTTTCCATTATATGCTGTTACTTGGTTAGATGTTTAGACTTTCTTCTGTTATCCATTGTCATTAAGGGATATGGAATTAGTCTGTAAGCCATAGTGTGACATGAATAAATGAGTTTTTCGTTTCTTACGGAATTCCTTGATATCAGTTAGTGTTCTGATTTCCTCGGGTAGTGTATTCCATACGATGGGAGTCGAATGTGAAAATGCCTTGTTAGTTGACTTTTTGGCTTTTATAAAGTCATTCGGAAACAATTTAATTTGTATTTCCTCTCCTATGAACAGTTTTTGATGTTTCCATATTAATAAGTTCACCTAGAGTCAGTGGTACCGTATTGTTTAATGCTTTGAATGTAGTTATTAGTATTTTGTAGTTTATCCTGCAGTAGATTGGGAGCCAGTGCAAGTTAGCTAGAATGGGAGTTATGTGTTCGAATGTATGAACCTTCATGATGGTTCTGGCAGCTATATTTTGTGCTAGCTGAAGTTTTTTTTTAGGTTCTGTTTTGTTATTCCTAGGAGAAAGAACTGTGTTAGCAAAGTCAAAGTGAGGTGTGATGATTATAAGCATAATACAAGCAAAGTCATGTTAATGTACTAGTGGGCGTAATTGAGTATCTTAAGCTTGTAATGGATTTTTTTTGTTATGTTTTTAATGTGGGAATCCATACTGAGTTTCTTATCTAGAATCACACCTAGATATTTCACTTCATTTTTAGTTTTAATCTCGTGATTCTGTAGGGTAATAGAAGTTGGAGGAGTATATGATTGATTTTTTTGTTACAAATAAAATGTCTGTTTTTGAGTAGTTGATGTGTAGATTGTGTTCTTTTAGCCATATTGTGAGTTCATTGAAGCACTCAGAAATTAATTGTATTGGAGGAGTAGGGATCATGAATGGTATGTATAGCATTATATCATCCGCATAGATGTGGTAGTGGACATTGAACTGTTTAAAGATGTTGCAGACTGGTTGGAGATAAATATTAAAAAGAAGTGCCGATAGGGCAGATCCTTGTGGGAGACCGAGTTCCTGGTTGTATGTATTAGATGTTTGAGTACTGATTCTTACTGTTTGTGTTCTATTGCTTAAATATGATGTGAACCATTTATGTACTGTTTAATTTATTACAATATGCTTGAGTCTATTAAGCATTATAGAGTGGCTTACACTGTCAAATGCAGCGGAGATGTCAAGAAATAGAAGAATAAATGCTTGTTTAGTGTTATTGATTCCTTTTACAAGGGTGTCTAGCAGTACTGTAAGAAGCGTTTCTATACCATGAAAGGGACGGAAAACATATTACTGATCATCAAGAGGGGCTGAGGTATCAATGTAATCTTGGGTTTGGATTTGCCCTACGTTTTCAATTAGTTTGGCCATGAAGGGTATGCTCGATATGGGTCTATAGGAGTTGGGAGATGTTTTGTCAATGATACCATTTTTGAGTATTGGGCATATTTGTGCATGTTTAAGGGTTGGGGGAAGGTACCCTTGTTGTAATGAAAGGTTGATCATAGGTAATATAAAGGGGAAGAGAATTGGTAGAGTTTTCTTTATCCAGATTACTGGACATGGGTCTAGATAGGAATTTGTTGTATTAAGATTAGAAATTATATTCTTGAGTGTGTCTTTGGATATTAGGTGGAAGTTTGACCAATTGTTTGTTTGATCATTTATTGATTTACTGTATGACTTTGGTAAACAAGCATTCTGTTTTATTTTGTTCTTATAGTGATTAGCTAAAGTCTGAGGTGATATATCAGTGATGGTATCTCCTGAATTATATGAGTAGTTACGTTTTGTACAACGGTGAAAAGTTCTCTAGGTCTGTTTATTGAATTAGTTAGAATGACTGAGTGGTAGTTTTTCTTCGCATTTTCTGTTGCTTCTTTATATTTTTTAAGGTGGATATAAGTAGAGCTCATAGTATGTAGTTGATTTGGTTCTTCGCCATTTCTGTTCTATTTTCCTCAGATCTCTTTTCATTAATTTTAATGCGTTGTTAAACCATGGGGCATCTCTGCTTTTAATTCTGTTATTTTTATTGATTAAAGGTTTAGGAGTTCTTTTGTGTGTTGCAGCATTGTTGATAATTTTATGCCAGTTTTCTATTGCTTCATCAAGGTCAGTTGGAGTGAGAGAAAGGTGGGGTATTATTTGGTCGAGAAATTCTCTCTCATTGAATTTCTTGAATCTGGATGTTGGGGGCTGCATTGCTCTATTTATTTTACTAGCATCAGTGTAGGTGAAGCTAAATTTTATTAGGTGGTGGTCAGACTATGGGACCGGTGTGCACTCAAGTGATGCCATGTTGAAATGTTTATGGAGTGCTTCCGGTAAAAAAACAAGGTCTAGTGTTCCTCCTTTGTTGTGGGTTTTTGTATTAATGATCTGGTAGAAATCCATGTCAGAGATTAATTCTAGGAAGAGGGTTGACTGTGTGTTAGGTAGAGATGGGAGGTTAAAATCACCCATAAGTATTATTGGGTTTGATTCTGTAGATGAGCTCAGAAGTTCAATTAGGGAATCCAATTTTTCTGAACTTTGATCAGGTGGTCTGTATACTAAGCATATTCTGAGGTGATCAAGTTTTATTATGAGGGTGTCTATATTGTTGGCGTTGACCGTAGATATAGGCCTAGCTTTTAGTGATTTTTTCGTTATGATGAGCACTCCTCCTCCTCTTTTGTTATTTCTGTGGGTATGAAAGATCTCATATTCATTAGTTTTAGTTGGTTTAAGTATACAAGATCAGTGTCAGCTAACCAAGTTTCAGTTACACAGAGTATTCAGGTTTTAAGTCATTTAGTAGGTCAGTGAAAATGGGAAGTTTATTTTTCATTGATCTTGCATTTATTAGGTAGCATGCAAGAGAGATGTGTTTTTTTTTGTATCGTGTTGTTGGTTTGTTTGAAATCCTAGAGAAGGTTTTATATATATTAATCTATAGTGACTTGCATTTATGTTATGACCTATGTTAAGTGAAACCGTGGTGGCAACATTACGGTTTAAACTTTGTATTATTGGGATTGGTCTGTAGTATTTATTGTTTAGGCTGTTGGTCTGAGCAATTAAGGTTAATATTATGATGCAGATGCAAATTATTCTAAAGCAACACGTTTTTGATGGAGACATTTTCAGTGTCATCAGGCTTGTTGGATACTTGTATTTGTTTTTTAGGGGTCTTACCTGTGTTTTCAATGTAGTGTAATATTTGTGAATTCTCTAGGAATAGGGTTGTGACACTGAATGTTTGATAATTTGTTAACTTTAAATTGAATGGGGTTATGTTGTTTAGGCGTGTGTTTAGTATCAAACAATTGCATAAAATTGTTTAGTGTCTTGCAAATGCATTTGTATATGAGATACAAACTTGAAGGACATACCATATAGGAAGTATGTGCTTTAGAATTAATAGGGGGTGAAGCAGTTAGGTGCATAGGTGGTGTTCTCTTCAGTCCTCCCTGTTGAGGGTAAAGGCCAAGGCAGAGAGGCTCGCATCCTGGAGATGAATGCATGGCTGCATGGATGGTGTCATCGAGAGCATTTTGGTTTCCTAGATCATGGGATGCTGTTCCAAGGGCTGCAGAGCAGAGATGGCATCCATCTGTCCAAGAAAGGTCAACGCATCTTCGGTAGTAGACTGGCTAAACTACTGAAGAGGGCTTTAAACTAGATTCGTTGGGGATGGGTGAAGAAAGCCCCCAGGTAGGTGATACATTAAATACCTTTATGGAAATGGGTAACAGGGGTAACATATGGAAAGCAGTGTGTATAAATGCCCGTAGCATGGGAAATAAGATCCCTGATGTTGAAGCTTTGGTGGGAGTGGCTGACTTGGATTTAGTGGCAGTTACAGAAACATGGTTCACAGAAAACCATGATTGGGATGTAACTATACCTGGCTATACTTTATTCAGAAAGGACAGGGTAGGAAGGAGAGGAGGAGGAGTGGCACTATATGTAAAAACTACTATTAAAGCTTTGGAATTACAGAGCTTAAAAGGGAGAGAGGAGGCATTGTGGGTTAAACTAGAAAGAGGGAAAGAGAAATCTATTTGCATTGGTGTGATATACAGACCTCCCTCACAAGAGGAAGAGGTGGACAGAGTTAATTGAAGACATACGCAGCATTGCTAGGAAAGGGGAAGTGCTACTGATAGGAGATTTCAATATGCCAGATGTTGACTGGCACATTCCTGCTGCAGCATCATCTAGAAGTAAGGAGAGATCCTGAATTCTCTACAGGGAGAACTATTCAGGCAATTGGTAACAGACCCCACACGTGAAGGGGCCATACTGGACATGGTGCTTACCAATGGTGAAAGTGTTTCTGATGTTGTAGTGGGAGATCATTTTGCATCCAGTGATCACCAGATGGTGTGGTTCAGTATTAGGACTAGGGCTGTTAGAATCCATTCAAAGGTGAGGATCTTAGACTTTAGGAAGACTAACTTTGCGAAGATGGGCCAATACCTCAGGGAGTCGTTAGTGGGATGGGAACAGCTGGGGGATGTAGAAAAACAGTGGGCAAAACTGAAAGGGGATATTTTAAGGGCAACCAACCTTTTTGTTAAAATGGTAAATAAAGGTAAAAGGAAAAGGAGACCGCTATGGTTTTCGAAAGAAGTAGCTGAAAAAGTGAAGAAAAAGAGGGAGGCCTTCATGAAATACAAAAGATCACAGAGAGAGGAAGACAGGCATCTGTATTTGGAAAACCTTAGAGAAGCTAGCAAAGTAGTCAAGAAGGCAAAGATTCAAAAGGAGGAAGAAATAGCCAATGCAATAAAATGGGGGGATAAGACATTTTTCAGCTATATTAGTGAGAAGAGGAAGGGCAAAAGTGGTATTGTCAGACTCAAGGGTGCAGGGGAGGAATTTGTAGAAGCTGATAACGATAAAGCAGAATTGCTTAACAAATATTTTTGTTCTGTGTTCACAGATGAAGAACCAGGAGCAGGACCTCAGAAAACACCCACAAAAAGGAACAGAAGCGAGGGACATATTGAACAATTTTCAGAAGACTGTGTTTGTGAGAAACTAGCTCAACTTAAAGTAGACAAAGCGATGGGACCGGATGGGATACACCCTAGAATACTGAGGGAACTTGGGGACATTCTAGCAACTCTACTGACTGACCTTTTCAATGCCTCGTTGGAGTCGGGAGTGGTGCCAAACGACTGGAGAGAGGCTCATGTGGTGCCTTTACACAAAAGCGGAAGTAAGGATGTGGTTGAAAACTACAGGCCGGTTAGTTTAACTTCGGTAATGAGTAAATTATTGGAAACGCTGCTGAAAGAGAAAATAGTGAGGTTTCTGGAGTCCAGCGGATTACAGGATCTGAGGCAGCATGGATTCTCCAGAGGCAAGTCTTGTCAGACAAATCTAATTGATTTCTTTGACTGGGTGACCAGGGAGTTGGACCGAGGGAGAGCTCTAGATGTGGTGTATTTAGATTTCAGTAAAGCCTTTGACACTGTTCCTCACAGGCGACTTATAAACAAACTGAGCACCCTAGGGATGGACCCTAAAGTCACTGCTTGGGTTAGAAATTGGTTGAGTGGGAGGCGACAGAGTACAAGTAAATGGAGCTCACTCTGAGGAGAAGGATGTTACCAGTGGTGTGCCCCAGGGATCTGTCCTTGGTCCGATTCTTTTTAACATCTTTGTTAGTGATATAGCGGAAGGGCTGTCGGGTAAAGTTTGCCTCTTTGCGGATGATACCAAAATCTGCAATAGAGTAGACACCCAGGAAGGTGTAGATAACATGAGGAGGGATCTAGCTAAGCTTGAAGAATGGTCTAGAATTTTGCAGCTGGGATTTAATGTTAAAAAATGTAAGGTCATGCATTTGGGCTGCAGCAATCCAAGGGAGCAATATAGCATAGGGGGTGAAGTACTTTTGTCCACTAAAAAAGAGTGGGACCTAGGCATGGTTGTGTCTGATGATCTTAAAGTAGCTAAACAGGTAGAAAAGGCGACGGCAAAAGCTAGAAGGATGCTTGGGTGCTTACGGAGAGGAATGGCTAGCACAAAAAAGGAGGTGATAATGCCTCTCTATAAATCTTTGGTGCGACCTCATTTGGAGTATAGTGAGCAATTCTGGAAGCCGCACCTTCAAAAGGATGTGAACGGGATGGAGTCGGTGCAGAGGGTGGCTACTAAAATGATTAGTGGGCTTCATTATAAAGCATACGAGGACAGACTGAAGGTTCTTAATATGTACACCTTAGAGGAAAGGCGGGATAGAGGTGATATGATTGAGATGTTTAAATACCTCCGTGGCATAAATGTTCAGGGAGAGAGCCTCTTTCAATTGAAAGCAAGTTCTGCTACGAGTGGACATGGGATGAGGGTGAAGGGAGATAGATTCAGGAGTGATATGCGGAAATATTTCTTTACGGAAAGAGTAGTGGATCCATGGAATAGTCTCCCAGTGAAGGTGGTAGAGATGAGGACAGTAACTGAATTCAAAAAAGCATGGAACAAACACAGAGGATCTCTAAAGGTAAAAAGGGGACTGTTTTATTTATTTATTTACATTCTCTTATATACCGCGCTATTCTGCATCAGTGCGGTTTACATTGAACAAACTGAAATTACAGTGAACAGGGCATTATAACTTGGAGATAACTATTTTACAGGGAACATGGGCTATGGAGGGTTAAGTGGCTTGCCCAAGACCACAAGGAGCACCTGTGGGACTAGAAACCCCAGTCCTTCCGGCCCAAGGTTGCTGTCCTCTAGTGGGATTTGAACCCCCGACCTTCCGGCCTGAAGTACCTTGCCCCAACCACTAGGCCACTCCTCCACCCCAACCACTAGGCCACTCCTCCACTCCAACCACTAGGCCACTCCTCCACTCCACTGTTGTAGTTGATATGGAAGGACAGACTAGATAGGCCATGTGGTCTTTTTCTGTCATCATATTTCTATGTTTCTATGTTTAATATACTTAACTAATATCTCTGTGGTGGTTAAAACACTATACTGATTGATTTTGAACACGTTGATAGATCAGATCAATCAGTTATAACGCATTTGTTCAGGTTATCAAACACTCTAGTATTAACCATTAGTTGTTTGAATGAGAATTAATATTGTTAACTAGCAGAACAAAATAATGTGGGTACTATACATGCACTTACAAATCAGATCAATTAAGTATAGTATTTTTATGCAGCGTCTGATAGCTTCTTTAAGTTTCAGCCAGCTACTGTTGATACTATAATTATAAAAGGTGTTTATAGTATATTGATAGCTATATTTAGAGCATACAGCTTTATAAAAGGAAGTCATTATTGCCCATATGCTAGTGTTGTAAAGATCAATCTCAGTTGTGCTGTGGTGCTTGCTGATTCTTACCATAGGCATTAGGCTCTGCTGTTGGGTTCTTCCAGCTTCGAAGTAGAGTGTGTCTTAGTGGCGGTCCTCGCCAAAGGGCCCTCTGGCGAGGCCCTCAGGTGCAGGCACGCCTTCAGCATGCAGTTGCTTTTAAAGTAAGCTTCTGTGCCCCGATTGGGCTGGGGGAGCTGCGGGAGGGGCAAGCGTGCTCTGACCTCTCTTTCTGATGATCTGATGGTGTCCCGCGCTGGATGGCTTTAACACCTATTTAAAACAATTTCACAGGTCTCCTAACTGGAAGGCCTTTTTGTAAAAGGTCTCTAGAAACAATTTACTCATACCTACTTAAAGAATATTTACCTTATTCTATCTTCTATGCTAAGCTATACTTTAATTTGAGTTAAATGAAAGGTTTCTGGTAGTACTAAGCCCTGACTGACCTAATACACTGAATTCTAAAATACACAGATTTATCAGCTTTAATCCATAGAATTCCCTTTTCCCAAAGATTTAGAGAATTTCCCAGCAGATAATTACTTATAAGTGCAGATGTCTATCCAGAATTCATTTTAAATTTTATCTTGGGACAAAAACAGGTTTGACGTCTCCAAGATCCAGGATAGATCACAATCCCCCATCATATTTTTTTTTGGAAGTAGAAGAAACCTCAATCCCTGTCTAAAGGCAGAGCCATTTCTATGGTGTTGGAACCAAAAGAGAAAATAAATTTCCTCCATCAAACTGGTACTGGAGGTGGAAGAAGTGAGCCCAGTGCAAAGCTTAAATAAATAATCTAGTTTTAGTATACTCAAGATCCATAATTTGATAATTATGACTGAAGGAAGAAAGGATCCCAAACCCTTACCGGAAGGGCAGGATGTATGTTTTGTAGGGGCTGCGTTAATGAACAATAGTCAAAAAGAGGCTGCTGCTACTTCATCTGAGCAATTGTAACCAGGTGAAGCTGAGCCCTTTCCAGTTGAAAGGGGGGGGGGGTTTGTTTGTATTTTTTAAAGAGATCGCTGCATTTATTATGTTTTAAGGTCCACTGTCATTTACTATAGCATCAAATAGATATCTCTTGACGATCTTGACGACATCATATTTTATTTATTTATTTACATTCTCTTATATACCGCGCTATTCTGCATCAGTGCGGTTTACATTGAACAAACTGAAATTACATTGAACAGGGCATTATAACTTGGAGATAACTATTTTACAGGGAACATGGGCTATGGAGGGTTAAGTGGCTTGCCCAAGACCACAAGGAGCACCTGTGGGACTAGAAACCCCAGTCCTTCCGGCCCAAGGTTGCTGTCCTCTAGTGGGATTTGAACCCCCGACCTTCCAGCCTGAAGTACCTTGCCCCAACCACTAGGCCACTCCTCCACTCCTATATGGCATCCATATAGGCCAAGTGCCACCCTCATTCACCACTACTATTACAAAGGAGCTTACAATGAAATGGTAAGCAAAAATCTTGGACTTTGAAAGATTGCATGTGTGTACTGGACCATGTAAAACTGTCCCCTCATTCTGAAATTAAATTTCTCACTGCGGAGGAGGGGGATAATATGGGATTTCCACAGAATCTTCCTCCAGAGAAGACAGCAGGAATGAATGCACTGGCTCCATCTTAGAGTCTTTAGAGAGGAGATAGACTATAGCATCCAGAGAGGATCATAACCCTCTACGCTGGAGTTGTCAAATGAAAGATTCAGAAGGTTGCAGCTAGCACAGTCAGCAAGACCTTACCACAGCCCTTAAACATCTTTGGGAAGAATAAGTGTAGTTGCTCCAAAAAACATAATAGAGATGAACACACCTCTGCTACCATGACTAGTACTTAAATAGATGAGATGGGATTTGTGCAGAGGCATGACATGCAACACATGAGACCTGTGAAGGAGTAGCACTATCTGCACTGAAGAGTTATTGCTTCTGTGATGTATGTGCTCAGTAGCTTTTGTGCAGATGAGAAATCCAACCAATAGCACTTGGTATGAACAGCTATGGCATTGGTGCTTTCATTTCCCAAGCTCTTTGGAAGGCACCACCGCAGGCACTTTAAAGGCAGATGTGTAATAGGCCCAGAACAGGGCTCAACAAATCCAGGACACCAGGTCAGAATGGAGACTAAATTGAACTCTAGTGCCTGGGATTTTATTGCCCACCCTCCTCCCCACAGTCATCACCCAATATATCTTAGTCTTCCTCCCATGTTGTTCGCTGCTCCACCATGATCGGCTCTGCAAGTAGCTTGAGCCGCGGAGTGGAGGAAGTTGTTGATCTCAGTTTCAATTCTTGCAAAATTAGCAAACTTCCTGCACTGTGTGACTCAGACTACATGTGGAGTTGATTGCAGTGGAGAGGCTAAAAACACAGCAGGGAAGTAAAGATACATCAGGTGATGGATGGGGGAGAGGGCAAGGAGAGGATGGCAGGGGGGACTGGGAGAGAATGACCGGAGTGATGGTGGGGTGGTTGTGTGAAAGACTGGGTGATAGCTGGGGGGGGGGGGGGGCGCTATGAGAGAGTGAGAGAGTGACTGAAGTTAGGGTGCAGGGGCTATGGGAGATTTGTGTGGCTTTGCAAATGGGTGCTTTCAATACCAATGAGAGGCTCCACTGAGGGATGACCAGGCGCATAGCTGGCCAAATATGCTTAGCTCCCCTAAGAAAGCAACTGACATCAAGGTGGGCCAACAAGGAGGCACCCTACACCTTGACAGCACGCTAAGGCTGCAGCCTAAACCTTGAGTGAGTTCAGGGCTAAGCCCTGGTTTTAAGCAAAAATACAATGTGTGCCTTCGAGTTAATGCTAACTCCTGGTGACCCAGAAGCTCCTGGGTTTTCTTGGCAATGTGACCGGAGGTAGACTGCCAGGCCTTTCTTCCAAGGCAATGGAGTGTTGCCCAAAACCACAAAGAGTGCTAGTGGGAATTGAACCCTAGTTGCTTGGTTATCAAACCAATGTTCTAACCACTAGGCTACTCCTCCACTCCACTGGCCTAAGCATGCTCGCAAATAAAGCTAGAACAGCTGTAATGTTCACTTTCCCAGCCAGCACAGTTACTTTCCTGTAACAGGTGATCTCTGGGAACAGTAGGAATAAGTCTTCACATATGGGTATCGTCGGTACCGACTGAGCCTGCGCGGGAACACTCCCCAGCGTCCAAAAGGAAAGCTTTTGGGAGCATCCCACAGCGCCTGCACGCTGCCTTCCCACCTTTCCTAACTGCCTCTCTCCAGTTCGAGTTTTAAAGTTGAGACAAAGAGAGAGAGAGAGAGGAAAGGAAAGATAGATAGAAAGATACAACTCCTAGGGGAGGTGGGTGGGTTGTGAAGACTTATTCCTGCTGTTCCCAGAGATCACCTGTTACAGGTAAGTAACTGTGCTATCTCCAGGAACAAGCAGGAATGAGTCTTCACATATGGGGACTCCCCAACTAGAGATGCCTGGGAGATCACCCAGATTGTGAGTCCCTGGGAAGGGCTGCACCTGCACCCATGAATCTCAGGCATCCAGTCAGGGATGGAGGGTAGGAGTTGATTAGGTATGGAACAGGTGTTTGAGAACAGCTTGACCAAACAAGGCATCCCGGAGGGAGTCCTTGTCCAAGCAGTAATGGGCTGTGAAGGTATGAACCGATGCACAGGTGGCCGCTTGACAGATTTGGTCGATGGACAGAGTTAAGATGAGCCATAGAGGCTGCCATGGCCCTCACATTGTGAGCTGTGACATGGCCTTCCAGAGAAAGGTTCTTACTCTGGTAGGCAAAGGAAATACACTGAGCAATCCAATTAGACAGAGTTTTCTTCGAGACTGGAAGTGCTAAATGAGAAGGATCAAAAGCAACAAAAAGTTGAGAGGACTTTCTATGTTGCTGTGTCCTTTGTAAGTAGAAAGCAAGTGCTCTTTTGCAATCCAGGGTATGAAGATTCCTCTCTGCACTTGATGCATGAGGTCCTGGAAAAAAGACAGGTAAATACACCTCCTGGTTCAGATGAAAAGGTGAGACCACTTTAGGCATAAAGTGAGGATTAGTTCTGAGGACTACCTTGTCATGATGGAACCTTGTATAAGGAGGATTAGCCACTAAAGCTTGCAACTCACTGATACGGCGAGCTGAGGTGACTGCAATGAGAAAAATAACCTTCCAGGAAAGGAATTTCAAGGAGGTAGTGGCTAAGGGTTCAAAGGGTGGCTTCATAAGCTGGCCAAGAACCAGATTCAAGTCCCATGCCACTGGAGGTCGTCTAATGGGAGGTTTAGTCAAAAGAAGGCCTCTCATGAATCTTGCTATAAGAGGATGAGAGGAAATAGGTTGTCCATTGAGAGGCTTAAGGGATGCTGCAATAGCACTCAAATGGACTCTGATTGAATTTGTTTTAAGGCCTGCATGGGATAAATGCAGCAAATAGTCTAGTAAAGAAGTCAAAGGTATTGCAAGAGGGTTGAGACCCTTCTCTGCACACCAAATGGAAAACCTTTTCCATTTAAAAGCATAGGAACGTCTGGTGGAAGGCTTTCTGGAAGCATGAAGGATATCCTTCACTTGCTAAGAAAGGTGTAAATCCTGAAGGTCTAGGCCTTCAGCAACCAGGCTCTGAGATGAAGAGATTGAGGATTTGGGTGCCACAAGGTTCCCTCCTCCTGGGAGAGGAGATCTGGAGCAGACCCCAGGTCCAGGGAGGGAGCAGAAGATGCAGGGAGATGCAGAAGTAGAGGGTACCAGGGTCCAGGGAGATGCAGAAGTAGAGGGTACCAAACTTGGCGTGGCCAATGTGGTGCTATGAGGATCATAGACCTCTTGTCTCTCTGAAGCTTGAACAGAGTTTTGGGGATGAGGGGAATAGGTGGAAAGGCATAGAGGAAGTCTTGCCCCCAATGAAGGAGGAAGGCATCCCTGGCCTGAACTCCCTGACATGGAGTCCTGTAACAAAACCGAGGAAGTTTGGCATTCCACGGACTTGCAAAGAGGTCTATGTTTGGGGTACCCCAAATCCGAAAAATCCTGGCTATCTGGTCCCCATGGAGGGACCATTCGTGTGGAAGCAGAACTCGACTGAGTCTGTCTGCCCAAGAGTTTCGAACCCCTGGAAGATACACTGCCATGAGATGGATTTGATGCTCTCTGGCGAAGGCCCACAATCTGAGAGCTTTGTTGCAAAGCGACAGAGAGCCAGTCCCCCCCTGCTTGTTCACGTAGAACATGGCTACCTGGTTGTCCGTGTGTATGAGGACTGTCTTGTAGCTGAGCAGGGTGTGGAAGACTGAGAGCCAGAAAGATTGCTCTGAGCTCTAAGAGGTTGATATGTAGAGATGTCTCCTGTGGAGACCAGATGCCTTGGGTCGAGAGATCTTGTAGATGAGCTCCCCAACCCTTTGGAGAGGCATCTGTTGTAAGGGTTGCTTGGGGTAACACCTGTTGAAAGGGGGACCCCAGCAACAGATTTTGAGTGGACGTCCACCAGTGGAGGGACCAAAAGAGGCGCCTGGAGGTTGCTATTTTGTCTGACAGGCAACCTGATGCCTGAGTCCATTGGGTGGATAGGGTCCACTGAGCTGCCCTCATGTGAAGGCGAGCGTAAGGAACCACATGCACCGTGGATGCCATGTGGCCTAAGAGTTGTAACATCTCTCGAGCAGTTAAATGGGATTTTAACTAAATCTGGGAGGCTAACTGCACCAAGCGTAGGTAACGGGCCTGGGGAAGATAGGCCCTTGCAGTTGTGGCATCCAGTAAGGCCCCTATGAACTCTAGAGACTGAGTAGGGGTGAGATGGGATTTGGGAATGTTGATTACCAGTCCCAGATACTGAAGAACACGCCTTGTGCAGGTCAGGGAAGTCTGAGCCTCTGACTGGGATGGAGCTCGGATCAGCCAGTCGTCCAGATATGGGAATACGAATATTCCTAGAGTGCGCAGAAATACAGCTACTACTGCCATGCATTTTGTGAACACTCTTGGAGCAGAGGCCAGACCAAAAGGACGCACTTTGTATTGGTAGTGCTTTCCTTGGTAAAGGAACCGAAGGAACCTTCTGTGTGTTGGATGGATGAGAACATGGGTGTACGCATCCTTGAGATCTAGAGAACAAAGCCAGTCCCGACTCTGGAGGTATGGAAGGAGAGTTCCGAGAGAGATCATCTTGAATTTCTCCTTGCATAGAAACTTGTTCAATTCTCTGAGATCTAGTATGGGTCTGTAGCCCCCCGTTTTCTTTGGAATGAGAAAATAGGGGGGAGTAGAACCCTGAACCCTGTTGAAGAAGGGGTACTTCTTCTATTGCCCCTTGGGCAAGAAGGGTAGCAATCTCTTGACCTAGAAGGTTGAGGAGAGACGATGGAGAATTGAACTGTTTCACCATGGTGTGAGGAGGAAGGTTTAAGAAATGAAGCTTGTACCCATCTCGTATGATGGAGAGGGTCCATTGCTCTGCTGTGATTTGTTCCCATCTGGGAGCAAAGTGAGCTAACCTTCCTGGGATGGTGAGAGGCTCTGGATGTTCTAGAGCCAGAAAGGCTAAGTTCTCTAGTGGAAAGTCAAAGGCCCTGAGGAGGCTGAGGCTGTTGGGCCGTAGCAGTCCTCGCAGCCCGAGACTTGGCCTGTTTTGGTTGTTGCTGTCTCTTTGTAGCAAAACGACCTTGGGAAGAGGCCTGACCATAACCTGAAGAAAATTTCCCTTTTTTTGGGAAAGATCCTTTCTTGAACAACCTCTTTTTAAAAGGAGCAGTAGTAGACTTCGAAAGTCTATCTAAAGCAGAATTTTCAGCATCCATTTGGTTGGCCTTTGCTTGCCAATCTTTGCCAAAGAGGTTTTCTCCTGTACAGGGAAGGTTACCTAGACCATCCTGTACCCAGGATTCCAAATCAGAGGCTTGTAACCAAGCAACTCTGCGTGCACCTATGGCAATAGCCGAGGCTCTACTGGCACCCTCAAAGGAGTCAAAGGCTGCACCGTTGGAAAACTTAGATACTTCCTGTGCCTGTTTAAGCCAAGTGATATATTCTTCTCTCTTATCTTCTGACATAAAAGGAGATAAGTTTTGCAAATGATCTGTAACTTCCTTTAGAAACATCCCCATATAGAGACTATAGGAGTTGATTCTGGCTACAAGCATACTGGACTGGAAGATTTTCCTGCCAAAGGCATCTAGGGTTCTGCATTCTCTTCCTGGAGGAGCAGAGGAGTGCCTTTTTGTACTCTTGATCTTTTTCATAGCAGACTCTACCACAATGGAGTGGTGAGGAAGCTGAGTCTTATGAAACCCAGGACAAGGAGGAGCACGATACATGGTGTCCAACCTTCAGGAATGAGGGGAGGTGGAAAGAGGTGTCTCCCATATGCCCAACATGTGATCATAAAGAATCTCATGTACTGGTAAGGTGGCTGCCTCTTTAGGAGCCTTAGGATATTGTAGGATATCTAATTTTTTAGCTCTAGGTTCAGTTTCAGAGGCCACTGAGATGGACAGGCCTTTGGCCACCTCCCTAATAAAATCCTGAAAAGACAAGTCTTCAGGAGGAGACACACTCCTTTTTGGAGAAGAGGGTTCCTGAGGAAGGATCCCCGATGCTTCAATTGAGGCCTCTGATGTATCAGAGTCTTCAGAGGAATCGAAGTATCGACTGTCTGGATGCTCTCGTAGAGCCCGATACGCGTACCGGGAGGTATCGACATCAGGAGTAATCGGTACCGAGTCGGTACTGATAGGCATCACTGAATAACATACCGCTGCCGTCGATGCTGTCGTCGATGCAAGCGGTACTGGTATCGGAACCGATTTCGGATCCGGTACCAGAATCGGTACTGGTACCGACAACGGGGTTTGTTGCGGTACCGCAGGCATCGCAGCATGTATGAATGCCATGATGGCACGCTGCATGGTCAGAATATTCTGATCCATCGACGCCACCAATGTCTGGATGTCGGTACCGGTGTTAACCGCCGGTACCCCAGAACATTGTAACAGGTGATCGGTCGAGGCCGAGCCATCGATGTCAACCTGTGACCCCATAGGTAGAGCTTTGAAAGCCGGAGCCTCCCGCCGGGGTAATTTTGCCGGTGTGGATTCCTCAAGAGCAGTGGTCACCAACCTCCAGAGGGCCGCGGGCCGCACCCCCCTTCTCCCCGCCCCATTAGTAAAAGGATCCCTTCGTTTCAAGCAGAATAATATTTAAAGGAGGATAGGTACACTGTATCTTTAAGCGTGCCATAAGAAATCACAGCGCAGCTCTCTCCTCGCCAGACTCATCTGTCCCCAGGATGCACTCACCCCCACTAACAGTATCAACCAGGTATCCATCCCCGTGTCTCAGCCACGGCTAACCCCGAATTCATGCCAGGACCTTCCTTTCTGGTGTGCACTGGGCAAGGGATGTAGGGAATGTGCCGCAACAAGCTCTTAAAAGGAGTAAGGTGTAAATCTTTAAAATACCACCTCTGTGAGCATAGTCTTGTAATCGCAGCCTACGGAAGACTGTGATTATGGAAACTGCCTCTTCAAAATAAGTCTATTTGGATTTAACTCATACCTTTACTGTAGTAGATCAAGGCGAGTCACATGCAGGTACGCTAGGTATTTCGCTTTAGATGGAAGTACTTTTTAATATCAGGGCTCTGACTTCCGGCGTTAATTGCGCCTACAATACATGCGGTGTAAATTCCTTGGCGGGCCGCACCGGGGTAGAGCCTGGCGGGCCGCACCGGGGTAGAGCCTGGCGGGCCGCATGAAGGGACCTTGCGGGCCGCATGCGGCCCGCGGGCCGCAGGTTGGTGACCCCTGCTCAAGAGTAAGCCCGGGGGCATCTCGATACTTAGAGGGAGATGAACTCTTTGAGGACCGGCCAGATTTAAGTTTGGTTACCTGAGATCCATGGGATGAAGAAGCAGCCCTGGAAGACGTCGATGCCACAGAAGCTGCATCGGAGGGAAACAGGGTACTGAGCTTGGCTGCCCGATTTTGTAACCCTCTCAGACATCATAGATCAGGACTCACAATCCGCTATGGAGTGGTCAGGACCTAAACATTTTAGACACCAGTCATGGGTGTCTGTGACAGAAATAGTGCTGCTGCACTTAGTGCACTTTTTAAACCCGGAGGCGGGTTTTTCCATGAGGAAAAATATATCTGTAGGCCTAAGGCCCCAGAAGAAAAAATGCACTGTAGTTTTTTATTTTTTTTAAAGAAAGAAAAAAGACCAGTGGTACCGGTCCGGAATCGAGAAGGCAGACACGCGACTAAAGAAAAATAAAAGAAAATAAGAAATTCTTCAGCGGTGACAGGAAACACGACCTGCTGGCTCCGCGGAAAAGAAGAACTGGAGAGAGGCAGTTAGGAAAGGTGGGAAGGCAGCGCACAGGCGCTGTGGGATGCTCCCAAAAGCTTTCCTTTTGGACGCTGGGGAGCGTTCCCGCGCAGGCTCCGTCGGTACCGACGATACCCATATGTGAAGACTCATTCCTGCTTGTTCCTGGAGATAACAAATTCTGAGAACAGCAGCACTTCTCAAAACACCTTCCTACCCGCGCATAGGTTAAGGAGGTGGAGGTCCTATGTGCCTCGAGAAGAGCCTTCACGACTGCACTCAAGTAGCCACAGTTAGCTTTCACCTCACAAAGAAAAAAACATTAACATGAAGGGAGTGAGATCCTCCATTACCAAGGGCCCTTAACCAAGAGAGTCCTTCCCCCGTGGAAGCAGGAGCAAGACTCCTGTCAGCAAACCCATCAGATCCACGTACTACAGCTTGCATGGCCAGTCTGGGGCAACCAGAATCACTAGACTCAGATGTGTCTGAATCTTGTGGAGAGATGGCTTACTAGAGGCCATGGCGGGGGTGGGAGAGACCACATTTGAAGCAGGGGATTCAAGCCTGCTGCTTGCGGGTCTCTGCAGTGACTGAAGAATATGCTCATCTTTGCATTCTTGCAAATAGCCATGAAATTGAGCTCATAGTGCAGTCTCCCAGTATTCAAACACAGGGGGGATTCAACTGCCACTCTCCCAGATGCACTGTGTTCTGCTGAGAGAGTCAGCCTATACATTGTCGACATCTGCTATGCGAGTTGTCAGAGCAATCAGGTGCTCCTCCAACCAGTTGCACAGTGGCACTCTAGTTCTCTCCTCGTTTGACAAAAGCCACTGCTGTGGTTTTGTTGAAGAAGATCCAGACTGCTTTGCCCTCCAACAAGGGCTGAAACCCCTACAGGGCCAGATGGATTGACCTGGTTTACAGATGGCTGATGGGCCAAGGCGGCCTGAGGGGACCAAACCTTCTACCTCATCTGACCTAGGCAGCGAGCCCCAGACTCTTCAATCTGGCATCGGTTATCAGAACTACCCAACCAGGGACTTCCAGGCAGCATGCTGCCAACTGTACTTTGAGCTCACTTGGAAGGGGAAAGGCTTTCTCGAAGAGCTGCAAGCACATAGGGACAGAAAGTGCTTTGAAGCAGATGCATGTTTGCTCTGGCTCACTGGACCAACTCCAGAGTCAATGTCATGGCATCCAGAAACTGCAGATAGTCCCAAACCCAGGGAGCAGAGCACCAACAAAACTGTCAGCTGGATCTGTAGCTTAAGCACCCTTGTAGGGTGTTGAAACGCATCGCCAAATACTCCAACTCATGAGATAGATTGAGACTGCTCTTCAGTAATTGATCACCAGTCCCAAACGTTCCAGTCCTCCCTGGACTTCTCCACGAATCTGAATGGATGAACCAGTTGTCCAGGTAAGGGTGTATACCCAGATTTCCTACCGTGCATGGCCACCAATACCACTTGAGAAAGTGTGAGGAGCCACGGCTAACCTAAAGTGCAGAACCCTCAACTGAAAATGTTTGTCCAGGCTACAAAAGTGGAAGAA
Organism: Ichthyophis bannanicus; assembly: GCA_033557465.1. Taxonomy (NCBI): domain Eukaryota; kingdom Metazoa; phylum Chordata; class Amphibia; order Gymnophiona; family Ichthyophiidae; genus Ichthyophis; species Ichthyophis bannanicus. Next base: position 166,817,289 of record CM066035.1, on the reverse strand, counting down.
TCACTGATGGGAATATGAAAGTAGGCCTTCACCAGATCCTGATGCACAGATGTGATAACAGAGCAGATAGTCACCATCCAAATATAAGGAACTCTGTTTCACACTGACAGTCTTCAGGTTGAGAATGGGCTGAAAGGACCCTCCTTTCTTGGGTACCAGACCTTGCTCTGCAGAGGGCATGGGAGTATGATACAATGCCTTCTGACGTTGTTTGAGCAGGCCACAGGGAGACTCCATAAATGTATCTCTGAGAAACTCTGCCAACTCCAATGCGTACATCTGACCCAGAACCTCTAGCACCCACTGATCCAAAGTGATCAGAGTCCATTCTAAGAGAAAGTACCAGAGCCACCCTCCTACACTGGCTGTCCCTCAGAAGGGTTCCACCGGATCTCAATGTGAGGCTCTGCCAGCTCTGGAAGCAGCTGAGGTGTCCCCCCGCCCCCCCCCCAAGGCCAGTGGACCCCCCTCCAAAAAGACTGGCCATTTCTAGGTTGTGATCCAGGCCCTTGAATCCACTCAGCCATCCAATTGTGCAGCCAAAGCCACCACCTGACCACTATTGTCACTAGCACAGACCTGGACGTTTCCCTGATCAGATCATACAAGGCATCTGCCAAAAATGTGGCCCCCCGACTCTAGTCAGGCCACCTCTGAGCTAGCCAGTAGTTGCTGAACCCAGAGTAGAAGTGCTCTAGCCACAAAGCCTACAAAACAGGGCTGTCTGGAAGCCCAAGGCTAAAGCTGCAAAAGCGTTCTTCAGAAAAGTCTTCACTTTCCTACTGTGGATCTCCCACAATACCGCACTGCCTCCTACTGGACTAGTCATGTACTTCGTCACCACTGTAACTGGGGCATCCATATGTGGCATAACACAAAGAGCTGTTCCAACTTGTAAAACAGTGGATACAAGTGAGCCAGGGCTTTTGTCCCCTTGAGGGCCAACCATGGATGTCCCCACTGGAAGCCCAGGAACTTTTCTATGTTCTCTGGCAGTGGAAAAAACCCTGACAGGTGTCTATTATCCTCCAAAATAGGGTTTCTCAGAGCAGGTTGGGATCAAGCTCCAAGACACAGCACAAACATAGCATGTTGAATCACCACCAGGAGAACCTCCTGGTAGAAAAAAAACAGATCACCGAAGGGAGCTCGCTGTCCAGAAGAGAGAGATTCCCCTTTGCACTTCAGACTCACCTCCGAACATGAGACTCTTCCGTCATCTAGCTCACTCCTACATGGACAAGGCCAAGCTTGCAGAGAAGTGCCCAGAATGTGAATGGGCGAGGTGGGGGATTTAGCCCCCAAAACGACCATGGCAGTGCACCCAAAGAGCCAGTTTTCCCAATTGGGTAGGTTAGGGCCCCGGACCCCTTCAAAGGGATTGCCAAACTAAGCATGACTGACAACAGCCCAGAAACTGTTTCAGTAGCTGCTGGTCTCCGCCAGGCAAAAAATCCCAGGGCTTCTCCTGACAGAGACTAAGACCTTAATGAGGGTCACCCACTCTGTGGACAATGTAGGCATAGAAGACAATGACAAGGAGGCCCCAGCAGCACTGGCCCCGAGACTCCGGGGGGTACCCTGGCGCCAAAGAATCCTGGCCTCCTACATCCGCATCACACTCTAGGCAAAAAGAGCCTGCTGCGGATCTCATCCTGTGGTTGCCACACTGGATACAGATGCAGCACATGGCATGCTTGCTCTGTTACACGAGTCAAAGAGGAAAAAAAACTCGCAAAGAAGAATCCATGAAAAACAGCTGAGAAAAACCCATAGAGAAGAATCTGCAATTGTGGCAAATGCACTGAAGCAGAAAATCAGCAGGTGGTCTGCATCAGTAGTGCCTGCGTCTGTCAGTTCAGTCAAGGAAATATAAGTCAGGGTTCCCCAAAAGCCTACACAGGCTGGGAAAACCCTACAGCTTGCTAGGCCTGACTGGAGCATTGTTTTTATGCTGTTTTATGCAGCAAGATAGACCTGAATGGGCTCAATTGGCTATGGGAAAAAAAATCACCTTGGACCAAAAAGGATCAAAGAAAATAAGGACAGCAGAAGGGAAGAGAGCTTCAGCCCAACTTATCAGAGCTTCACAAGGTCCAAATGCTTCGCCTTAGACCACCAGGCACTAGTAACCTGTGTGAAATAGCACTGAATTCAGAGTAGTTGTCAACTCAGGAGTCACAGGCATACCCTTGCTCGGAGCTCCAAAGGGCCCTAGCAGGCTCCATCCAAGAAGGGCAGAGGCTATGAGCACTGCTGCATCAGTCCTTACACACCTTGCCATCTGCTAGAGGCAAAATTACTGGCTTCTCTCAGGGCTGCTCTAATGGAGATACCTCCTGCTGATACCATTTAAAGATGCTGGCAAAGCAGCATAATCCACTCGTCTAGACTAGTTAAGGAGAATAAGGAATCTTTAATATTCTCCTTATTTACCAAAAACCTTTGTTAGATCAATGCAAAGGATATTTGCTGTCTTTATCTGGCTAGGAAAGAAACCCCAGCTGCAATATATAAGACCTTAGCAACCCCTAAGAAATTTGGAGGTGTAGGTTTTCCAAATATTGAAATGTACTATTGGTATGCATGTTTAGGGGTGGTAGATGTGTGTAATAGTCTCCCATTGGAGATAGTAGAGCCAAATTGCATCTGAATTCAAGAAAGTATGGGACACAGAGGATCTCTAAAGGAAAAAGGACTGTAGAGCTTAGTGGTTCATATGGTCTTTATCTGCCGTCATGTTTCTCTGTTTCTATATAACCTAGTTTGATGGGTGCAATTTGAACTAGCACAGTTTCTCCTCAAGATTTTTTTGTTCTGTTTTAAATATAGTGCAACCCCCAAATTGGAACCCTTCGAAGTACTCTTGTTCACCATACATGTCAAATCTGGATAAATATTTGTTGGGAGAATTTTTGGTGCAAGATGATGTAATATAGTTTAGGCATCCCTCTTATGTTTCCCAGTATTTTCAAAGTAAACATTTTGCCTTGCTACCAAAAAATAAGGTGATGCTCATGAGGAAGTCTTAAGTGATGGAGAAAATGCTATTTTGTGGTTGTTGGCTAAAGAAAATTCCATCAGTCACAAAGCTTTAGCCATAAATAACTACAAAGATTGTTTTGAACAAATTTAGATTGGGAAGAGATTTTAGGTTATAAAGACAAAAAATTATTTTGTTTCTGGTATGGGAATATGATTTTGAATGTTCAGACTTAATTAAAATTGTAAACACTTTTTTATGACTCCTCAGAGGCTAGCTAAATGATGCCCTAAGAATTATCCATTTGCTGGTGAAAATGTAGAGAAGTGAACATTTGCAGTGGCAATATTGTGGACATTTACGGTGGCAATATTGTTCAATCCTAACTGATGGCTCAGAATAACCTTACAGTAATTTTGGATGCAGATACTTATTATAGAATGCAGTATATTCGTTGGGCTCTGGACCCACCAAATTTGTTGCCCTGCAGTGCCAAGATTTTTGTTAAAACCCCACTTCTCTCGGCAAAATGTGTTGTTGCCAAGCATTAGAACAGACCATATCTGTTCAATACAGCAGAATGATTTATGCAAATTTTGGATATAATTTGCAAGGAAAAATTGACAGACTAACTTAAAAATAATTTTGTATCCTTCAGATGGCTTTGATAGCCCTTAACGTTCAGTACCTTACCGAGGTACTAGATTTATTTTGATCCCATTGTATGAACATTGAGCACATAAACTGAAAACAAAGTGACTGAAAAATATATTTTTAAAAATGCATGTACTGTTAGCGTGCCTATGCTATATCTAATATCATTTGGAATCTGCCTGAAGTTCTTGGACCAGTCTGTCACATACTTTTAATGTCTACATGTGGTGTTTTGCAGTGGCAAAGATTTTTCTTTTTTTTTCTCACCTACATAAAATTGTATATGCATACTGATATGATTATAATTAATAGAAATTCACTTCCAAGTTAATGAAGTAAATAGTTGGTTATCACCACTTATTTAATTTTTGTACATGATGCCTGGTTTGTTCTTTTGGAATTCAGTGAAATAAAAATTGCATAAAGCATAGTTACTCACCTGTAACAGGTGATCTCCAGGAATAGCAGGAATTTAGTCTTCACATATGGGTGCCTATGGAACCCGTGCGGAAATGTTTCCCAGCACCCAATTGGAAAGCCTTTGGGAGCACCCCACTGTGCCTATGCAACTGCCTTTCCAACTCCCCAACTCCCTCTCTTCAGTTGGGCTTGTTGCTGAGAAAGGAGAGTAAATAAACCTCTGCAACTCCTAGGGGATGAGGGTGGGCTGTGAAGACACTGTGAAGATATTGTTCAATATCCTGTGCAACGTAAAGCTCTAAATGTTACTATGTTATATGTAAACCGCTTGAATGTAAGAAAGGCAGTATATAAAACATGTTAAATAAACAAATAAGCCTATATTCCTGCTGTTTCCGGAGATCACCTGTTACAGGTGAGTAACTACATTATGTCCAGGAACAAGCAGGAATGTAGTCTACATATATGGGACTCCCTAGCTACCAGATGAAATTTGCCTCGGAGTAGGCTTGAAGACATCTTGGATTTCTGGTATCGTCAAAGTGCGATATGGAGGGTAGACGTTGCATCTAAGTCTGAAAGAGGTGCTGGAGTACAGCTTGACCAAACATGGCATCCCAATGGGAGTCCCTGTCCAAACAATAATGGGCAGTGAAGGTATGGACTGAAGACCAAAGTTGCTGTCTTGCAAATTTCGTCAATGGCTACAAACGTAGGTTTGCCATTGAGGTTACCATGGAGCAAATGTTGTGAGCAGTGACGTGCCCTTCCAGGGAGAGTCCTGCTTTGTCACAGGTAAATGAAAGGCAGTCCACTACCCATCTGGAGAGCGTACACTTAGATACAGATAGACCCAGTCTGACTAGAAATCAAATGAGATGAACTGTGAGGCTTTATAATGCCCTTGAATCCTTTGGCGATAAAAAGTCAACTCACGCTTGCAGTCAACAGAGTGCAGAGCTGCTTCCACTCGAGACACATGTGGTTTAGGAAAGACTGGAAGGTTAATCGACTGATTTAAATAAAAAGGAGACACCACCTTTGGCATAAAGTGTGGATGAGTCCAAAAGGACGAATTTGCTATGGAGAAACTGGGTATAGGGGGGTCCGCCATCAGAGCCTGACGCTCAATAATGCTTCTTGCTGAAGTGAGGGCAATTAGGAAGATTACCTTTCAAGACAGGAACATTAGGAAGTTGTCGCCAATGGTTCAAAGGGCAGCTTGAGAAGCTGCGCTAGAATGATGATGAAATCCCAAGCCACCAGAGGTGGCTTGATGGGCAGTTTGGACAAGAGACCTTTCAAGAAATGCGCTACTAGTGGATGTGAGGAGTTGGGCTGTCCATCCAGTGTGTGGTGAGAGGCCACAATGGCAATGAGGTAGACTCTCACAGAGTTGGTCTTTAGACCTGCCGAGGACGGGTGGAGGAGATACTGGAGGAGCGACTCCACTGGAGCAGAAAGGGGACTGAAATCTTTCTGGAAACAGCAGAGTATCTACACCACTTAAAAGCATATGAACATCTGGTGGAGAGCTTTCTAGAAGCCAAGAGTATATCTCCTTAACCTCTTGTAAAAAGTCATTGTCCTGGAATTCTATGCTCTCAGCAGTCAAGCTGCAAGGTGGAGAGACTGTGGATTGGGATGGAGTAGTGAGCAGTCATCCTGGGAGAGGAGATCAGGCACAGATCCCAATCGAAGAGGGCGAATCTGAGTCAGACATAGTAGTAGTGGTAACCATGGTTGCCGCAGCCAGAGACGGGCTATGAGAATCATGGCGCCCTTGTTGGACTGAAGCTTGTTTTGGGAATGAGGGGTATAGGAGGTAAAGCATAAAGCAGACCCTGACCCAAGTGTAGGTGGAAGGCATCCACCTGCTGGTTGCTGGATGTCAGAGTTCTTGTGCAGAAAGAAGGAAAATTGGCATTCTAGAGAATAAAAAAAGATCTATGACTGGAATTCCCCAGGTCTGGAAAATATTGGACATTGTGTTCAGTTGGAGAAACCATTCGTGGGGAAGGAGGATGCGATTCAGCTAGTCTGCAAAGACACTGAGCTCCCCTGGAAGATACACCGCTCAGAGGTGTATTTGATGAGAAATGGCAAATGACCACAGGTGAAGAGTCTCCTTGCAGAGGGGCCATGAACCTGTTCCTCCCTGTTAGTTCACATAGAATGTGGCAACCTGATTTCCACCCCACCTAGAACCTGCTGTGCCCTGAGGTGGTATTGAAACACCCAGAGGGCATTCGAGATAGCACACAGCTCCAGAAGATTGATTTGGAGGTGAGACTCGTGCATTGTCCACAGCCCTTGTGTAGACAGGTCGCCGAGGTGTGCTCCCCAACCCACTTTGGAGGCATCCATCGTCAAGGTGTATTTAAGTGGAGGCATCTGAAAAGGTGACCCTGCAAGCAGATTTTCTGAAGACCAGCAGCACTGAAGGGATGTGGTTAGAGGGGCAGCGACCTGAATCCTCTCCTAGAGACAATCCGAGGCCTACGTCCATTGGGAGGCAAGAGCCCATTGGGCTGTGCGCATATGTAATCGGGCATATAGAATGATATACTGTAGAGGCCATGTACCCAAGGAGCTGCAGCAGTTCATGGGTGGTCAGATGGTCCCATTGGAGTATTTGGGATGCAAGTTCGATTAGACAAGTATAGCGGATCTGAGGCAGAAACACACTGGGACTGCTGGGTGTCCAGAAGGGCTCCGATGAATTCTAGTTTTGAGTTGGAGCGAGCTGGGATTTTGGGAATTTTATGATAAATCGCAAATATTGTAGTATCGTGATGGTATATAAGAACATAAGATATGCCATACTGGGTCAGACCAAGGTCCATCAAGCCCAGTATCATGTTTCCAACAGTAGCCAATCTAGGTCAAAAGTACCCTACAGTTTCCACAAAAGACAGGTTCCACAATGCTTGTACCGGGGCAAGCAGTGGATTTCCTGGGTCCTCTAATAAAGGTTTATGGAACTTTCCTCCAGGAACTTGTCCAAAACTTTTTAAAACCCAGATACACTAATAGCTTTTACAACATCCACCGGAAACGAATTCCAGAGTTTGATTACACGTTGAGTGAAAAAAATATTTTCTCTTAGTTTTAAATAGGTTACACTGTAGCTTCATTGCATGTCCCCTAGTTTTTCTATATTTTTTTTTAATTGAAGTTTTTTATTAAACTTTTATCACAATTTTACAGTGTCTGCTTTTTTCCATACAATACAAAATTATAGAAATATAAAATTATAGTTATCAATATCAATGTAACTGACTTATGACACTACATATTCACTGTATTTACATCTTTCAGGTTTCTACAAAGCATCTCATACATTTTACCCCTTTCCTTTTTTTTTTTTATAAATTTCAATTATTTCAAACTTTGTCCCATAACACCAACCGCACTTTCTACAACATTTCACTTCAAACTTTTTCACATAACATCCACATCACCGTCTACAACTATTCCCTTTTTTTAAAAAATCTTTTCAACCTACCATTCTCCATTAATTTCCCCCAACTCCAATCTATTATCTTACCCCTCCCTCCCCCCCTTCCCCCCTCCTCCATTCCTCATATCTCCCCCACACTTCCCAGAATGCTTTCATATTATGATGCTGTTGCGCCACTATTGCACATATATTCCATAATTGTTCCAATCTCTGCATAAACATTTGTATCTTAGGCGCTGCCACACACTTCCACTTTGCCATAATCTCTCCCCGGCTGCTCCAATGCAATATCCCACCATCATTAATATACTTCGCTCCCCTTCCCCCGGCATCTCATTTAATACCACCATCGGGGCTGTTAAAACAATCTCTTCCTTCACTATTTCTACTATTTTTCCTTCCACTGTTTTCCACATCTTCTGTATTTCTGGACATCCCCACACAATATGTTCCAAGCCTCCCCGGTTCCCACACCCCCTCCAGCAATCACCCTTCTCCTGAGGATTAAAAGCCCTTATCTTCCAGGGTGTCCAGTACATTTGATAACGCACTTTTAAGCTGTTTTCCAAATATTTCGTTCCCGGTGCCAGCTTCCTTATCCATTTATAAATGTTGTGCCACCGTGCTTCTCCCCACTCCCCTCCTAGCTGTTGCTCCCAACCCATTTCCCCTTTACTCTTCCCCTGGCGGCACTCCTGAACTTGTGTTCTTAACTCATCATATATTTTAGCTATCATCCCCTTCTGCGAGTTCCCCTTTCTCATTACCACCTCAAACTGAGTATCCACCTTCCGTAAATCCTCCCTAACCCTCATCTTACTTATATAGGATAGCAACTGCATATACGCATAATAGTCTCTCCCCACCACCCCATACTCCTCCTGTAACCTCACAAAAGAACAAATCTCCCCCCTCTTATTTATTAATTGCCCCAACGTTCGCACTCCTTTATCCCACCACTCCCTATATGTCCCACCTTCATTACCCGGACCAAAATCCCTCAATACCCATACATTTCCCTCGTATATCTCTTCTCATTTAGCATTTGCCTCTTTACCCCCAACCATATCCCTTGTGTGAACTCCCTGAATGGATTCCCATCTCCCCCCCCCACCCTTTTTCGCCCCCGGGTCCCAAATCCAAGCTTTCAAATCCTCACCCATCCTACCCTCTTGCTCTAGTTCCACCCAAACTGGGATCACCCCCACCCCCTGCCAGCTGGTCAGTGCCCTTAACAAAAACCGTGGCAGTACATTCATCTTAATAACTGCTATTCTCCCTAGCCATGTTAAGTATAAGCTTTTCCATTTGTACATTTCTTTTTTCACGTCTTGCATTAACGGGATACAATTCCATTTCCATAACTGTTGCCAATCTTTCCCCATATGAAACCCCAAATATCGATACGTTCCTTCCACCCATTTAAACGGAAACCCACTTCTTAAACTCCTTTCCAACCCCTCTCCAAGATTAAACCCTAACAGCTCCATTTTACTCCCATTTATTTTATACCCTGCTATATTGTTCTATTTCCTTCATCAACACGGGTAGTGATATCAATGGTTCCCTTATAGTAAAAACAATATCATCCGCGAAAAGAGCTATTTTTGATTCCCAATTATTCATAAGTACACCCTTAATATCCCTCACCCTTCTCACCCTTTCTGCCAGTGGCTCTATAACCAACGCGAACAACAAGGGTGATAGCGGACACCCCTGCCTGGTCCCCCTTTCCAGCTGTATGACTCCAGAGTAACTCTCATTGACTCTTACCCGGGCTTTAGGCATCCTATAAAAGGCTTGGATCCATTTCACGAAATTCTCCCCCAACCCCATCTTCTCCAGCACCTGTATCATAAAGGGCCACGCCACCCTATCAAAAGCCTTTTCCGCATCAACAGATATAAACACTGCCTTCTGCCCCATCCGCTGCACTTCCCAAGTTAAATTGCAGATTTTTCGTATATTATCCCCTCCCTGTCTCCCCACCACAAACCCCGTCTGATCCGCATGCACTAGCCTGGGCATTACTCTTTGCAGTCTAGTGGCCAACACTTTAGCTAATAGTTTAGCATCCACATTCAACAAGGATATTGGCCGATAAGAACCGCACACCATGGGGTCTTTAACCGTCTTAAGCAATACTGTAATCCCCACCTCTGTCATAGACTCTGGGACTGCTCCCTCCCTGATCACCCCATTGAACACTTCCACCATTAACGGCCGGATACCCAACTGAAAAACTTTATAAAACCTCCCCATTAGGCCATCCAACCCTGGCGCTTTTCACATCTTCAAAGTTTTAATGGCCTCCTCCACCTCCTCCTCTTCAATTGGCCTATCTATCCACCCCGCCTCCTCCGGTGTTAACTTAGATAATTCACACTCCAAATGTGTCTTGCTCTTGTCCTTCCCCCCCCCCCCTGCACCTCACTACTGTACAATTTTCAATAATACTCTTTAAACGTCTGTCTTATCTCATTATTCCCATTAACTAGCTGCCCCCTCCCATTCCTGATACCTCCAATAGTATTCTGTGCCTTTCTCACTTTAATTCTATGCGCTAGGATACGGCCTGCCTTATTCCCCCCCTCAAACATAGCTTGCTTCATAACATTCAATTCATACGCCATTTTATTCGCTCTAAGCTGTCCTAGCTTCCCCTGCAATCTCTGCAATTCCCCTAGCACTCCCTCATTTCTATCGCACTGATGGCTATTTTCCAATTTCCTAATGTCCCCTAGAATTTGTCTCTCTGTCTCTCCCTGCATTCTACACCGTCTTGCCACTTCCCCTATCAAGTGCCCCCGCACCACCGCTTTCAGGCCATCCCACACCATTCCCAAGCCTACCTCCCCATTCATATTGTGTTCCTTATATTCCTTAATTATCCTCTCCATTCGACCCACTATTTCCGTCTCCTCCAATAGGGAGTCATTCATTCTCCAAAATGTTAGTCCTGTATCCTTATAGCCCAAATTAAACTCCAGACTCACTGGAACATGATCCGTCCACGTAATGGACCCCTGCTCCACCCACTCCACCCTACTCATCCATCTACCTCCCATGCGGCGCGGAGTAGTAAGTGTATTGTTTCCTCCCCGGATTCTTACATCTCCATACATCAACTAACCCCAGACCTTCTTTCATTTTCAACATTTTCATTCTATCCCCTCTTTTTCCTACCCTCCTCCCCCCTCCATTATCTAACCTTGAGTTCACTGTTAAATTGAAATCCCCACCCATAATTATTGGTACCTCCCCCCATCTCTTCCAATTCCCCCCACATACGACCAAAAAATTCCTCTTGGTGCTCATTCGGTCCATGCAGACTCATGATCCACACCTGCTCTGTACCCATCTGCACCTTAACTCCAACACAACTCCCCCTTTTATCCCTGTATTCCCCCACTACTTTCTCCGTCATCCCTACCCCCCACCATTATTCCCACCCCTCCCTTCCATGGTTCTGCTCGTTGGACGGCCAGAATAACCTTCGGATATTTCCTTGTTTCCAACAATTTCTCCTGCCCCACTTTCAAATGCGTTTCTTGGATACAAATGAAATCTGCCTGTGCCCTGCACCCTTCCTTTTCCACCATCCTTCTCTTTCTCCAAGTTTGTAATCCTCTTGTATTGATAGTCACCACCCTCATTTTCTGCTCTCCCACTATAAAACTTTCCCCTGCTCCCCCCTCCCCTCCCCCCTCCCCCCCTTGCCCTCCCCCCACCCCCAGCCGTCCCCTCATTCCTCCTGAGGCCTCCTATAGAGTAGTGCCCATCGGTTTGGAGCAACCCTTCACTCCCTCCCCCATCTCTTACCCCCTTCCTCCTCTTCTTCCTAGTCCCCTTATTTCCCTCCTTCCCATCCTCCCTCCCCCCCGACCTGCTTATGTCCCCTTATACCCTCTTATACTCTTATCCTCCCGATTCCCCTCCTTCCCCCCTCCTCCCACCTTCACATCTCCTCTGTTCTTCCCCATACATTTGCTATACCACCATAAACATCAACTTTTTACATCAAGCAATTAACATATTTAACACATTGAACATATTTCCCCCATTTTTGCATTTTCCACATCCCCTTTACCCATCTTTCAATCACCCATCTCCCTCCTCCCCCTACCCCTTCAACCTCCTTCCTCCCCACCCCCCCGCATTCCCTTTCATAAACATACATTTATTACTCATCTTTTACTCTATCCCCCACTACCCACATCGCTCTTGATTATGATCAAGTCCACCAGGTCCTTGCTGTTTGTTGATCCGCCTCCATGTCAGCAGCTCACTTTCAGGTTGGCACCACCCAAGACACGTGCTTTGTCTTCTGCTGCACAACACTCCGTCCCCTCACGCCATTACTCCCTTTGAGCACCTTCTGCATCTCCTGTTCCTCCTCCATCTGCAACAATCGCAGCCATGTTCCTTCCAAACCTGCCTCTGCCAATGCCTTCTCCGCTTCCTTGCAATTCTGAACCTTCCAGTTTCGTGTTCCCACTGTAAAGCACAGTCCAAACGGATACAGCCACCGATAATTTGCACATTTTCCTTTCTCAGCAGATTGGTGATAGGCTGCATCTCTCTCCTTCTTTGTAATGTCCCCGCTGCTAAATCCGCAAAAATCTCCATTTTATAACCTTGTCACACAAACTCTCGGGATTTTCTCATTTTTGCCACAATTCTCTCTTTGAGGGTATAGTCCTGCACACAAATCACTAAATCCCGTGGTCTATTGGGTCTGCTGGGGCCCAGCGCCCTATGTGCTCTGTCCAAGACCACCTTACTCGGCACCTCCCCCTCCTCACCTTCCATCAAAATCGCCTTGCAGATTGCTTCCGCCACTCTTCTGCTGTCCATAAACTTCGGCTCTTCTGGAATCCCCCTTATTTGTAAATTATTCCGTCGAGTGCAATTTTCCACGTCCTGAATCATATACAGCACTTGGTTCTTTCCACTGCTCCCATTCCTTCAAAGAGCTCTCCATTCCTGCCTGCTTGATTTTCACCCTCTCCATTTGCTGCTCCTGCTCTTCCGTACGCCGGCTCAGCTCACCCACCTCCTCTCTCAGCTCGCCGAACACTTCCCCCACCTCCGATTTAACCGCAGCTAGCTCCGTTTTGATTTCATCAAACCAGGTCTTCAGCTCTTCTCTGGACACGTTTTTAACCACCGTTTCACCCTGCTCCACCTCCACATGTCGCAGCATCTGCCTCTCTGAGGGATCTCTGCTCAGCATGCCTCCCACCGCCATCTTAGCGTCTCCTCCACCAGCTTGTCCTCCGCCATATGCAAATTCTTTTAAATCCGCCGCCTTTCTTTTGGGTCGTCATCTCTCTCCTTCAGTTTTCCACCCTTTCCTCCACCTCTCCCCTCTTTCTTAGCTTCGTCCACGGGGGGGGTATCAATTTTCACCACTTGCTGGGTTTAACTCCGGAACTCCCTTCTTATGCTGCCATCCCTACCGATGACGTCACTTCCTCGTCTTTCTGTATTTTAATGGCATAAACAAAGTATCTACATTTACCCGTTCCACTCCATTCATTAATTTATAGACTTCTATCATCTCCCCCCACATCTGTCTCTTTTCCGGGTTGAAGAGCCCTAACCTTTTTAGCCTCTCTTCATAGGGGTATCCTATCGCCTTTACCATTTTGGTGGCTCTTCTCTGCACCTTTTCTAACACTATATCCTTTTTAAAATACAGCAACCAGAATTACACACAATATTCAAGATGTGGTCGCAACACGAAACAATACAGAGGCAAGATAATATCCTGTGTTGTATTCTCCATTCCTTTCCTTATTATTCCGGGCATTCTATTTGCTTTCTTGGCTATCGCTGAACACTGAGCGGAGGGTTTCAACATGTTATCCACGATGATACCTAAATCTTTTTCCTGGGTGGTAGTTCCTAATATAGAACCTTGCATCACGTAACCATAGTTGAGGTTGTTCTTTCTAGGTGCATAACTTTGCACTAAACCACATTAAATTTCATCTGCCATTTGGGTGCCCCAGTCTTCCAATTTATCAAGGTCCTCTTGCAATTTTCAATCCTCTTGGATTTTCAACAACTTTGAATAATTGTGTCATCTATAAATCTGATTACCTCACTTGTTTTCCAGGTCATTTATGAATATGTCAAAAAGCAGCAGACCCAGCACAGATCCCTGTGATACTCCACTATTCACCTTTCTCCATTGGGAAAATTGGCCATTTAGCCCTACCCTCTGCTTTCTATCTTTTAATCAGTTCCTGATCCACAATAGTACACTGCCTCCTATTCCATGGCTTTTTAGCTTAGCCAAGAGTCTCTCATGAGGAACCTTGTCAAAGGGTTTCTGAAAATCCAGATACACTATATCAACTGGCTCATTTTTGTCTGCCTGTTTAGTCATACCTTCAAAAAAAGGTAACAGATTAGTAAGACAAGATCTTCCTTGGCTAAAGCCATGTTGGCTGTCTCCCATTAAGCATGACTATCTACATGTTCAGTCATTTTGTTCTTTATAATGGTTTCTACCATTTTTCCCAGTACTAGCATCAGGATCACCAGTCTGTAGTTTCCTGGATCAACACGAACTCTTTTTAAAAATTGCCATTATACTGGCCATCCTGCAATTTTCAGGTATTACAGATGATTTTAATGATAGTTCATAGATTACTAATAGTAGGTCTGCAATCTCATATTTCAGTTCTTCAACACCCTTGGATGTATACCATCCAGTCCAGGTGATTTGCTACTCTTCAGTTTATCAAACAGTTGTAATACCTCTTCCCAGTGTATTGATATTTCTTTCAATTCTTCTGCAACATCACCTTTAAATATCATTTCAGCCATGGGTAACAACCCTACATCTTCCTCAGTAGACAGAAGCAAAAAATTCATTCAGTCTCTCTATGGTCTTATCTGCTCCTAGTGCCCCTTTTACCCCTCTAATGGTTCAACTGACTCTTTAAAGGGTTTTTGCTACGAATGCAACTGAAATTCATTATTACGCATTTTTGTTTCCACAGAAAGCTTCTTCTCAAATTCTCTCTTTGCCTGCCTTATCAATGCTTTGCATCTAACTAGCCAGTCTTTATGTTGTTTCCAGTTTGTCATTTGGCTCCTTTTTCCATTTCCTAAAGATGCTTTTTTGGCAACAGCAGCCTCTGACCTGACCTTTAAACCACGCTGGCAGTTTTTTGGACTTCCTTCCGCTTTTCTTAAAGCGTGGCATACAGCTGGTCTGGGCTTCCAAAATAGTATTTTTAAACACCTCCATGCTTGATGTAAATCTGTAAACTTTGTAACTGATCCTTTTGTTTTTTTCTTAACTATTTTCCTCATTTTATCATAGTCTCCCTTTTGAAAGTTAAAAGGTAATAGTGGATTTCCTTGCCTTCCCTTCCTCCATTTAATAAATCAAACGCGATCATGTTATGATTAATATTGCCAAGTGGTCCCAACACCCTTATCTCTTCCACCAGATCTGTGTTCTACTAAGGGCAAGGTCCAAAATGGCTTCCCCCCTGTTCGGTTCATGAGTCAGCTGCTCCAAGAATCAGTCATTTATTTCATCTAGAACTTTATTTCCCTAACATGTCCTGCCTTAATACTCACCCAGTCAATACCGGGGTAATTGAAATCACCCATTAATGTGCTGTATCTTTTGTTAGCTTCCCTGATTTCTTTGAACATCTAATCATGCATTAGGTCATTCTGGCCAGGCAGTTGATAGTACACCCCACTGCCATCGCTTTCCCAGTCCCCTTTATACATGGAATTTCAATTCATGGAGATTCTACAGGGAATTTTGTTTCCTGCAAAAATTGTAATTCTTTTTGACTCAATGACCTCTCTAACAGAGAGCAACCCCTTCACCAATTTGATCTGCTCTATCATTATGATATAGTTGGTACCCAGGTATCAGTGTCCCCACTCAGATACCAATCATATCTAACCTCTCATTTAGTGCTATATATTCTATCTTTTTTTTTTTTTTAAGACTTCTAGCATTTTCATACAAGCATTTTAGAGGCTCTATTTTATTCATATTAATCTGGTTAATCGGTAGGCATGGGTAATTTGGAATCTTTAAGATCTGTCTGCTCTGTACTCAAGGGCATTTGGGTTACTTTTGTCTTTACTGGAACCTCTCTGTTGATATGCCCTAACTTCAGTCTTTTGCAAGTATCCTTCAAGGATACATTGTTCTGAACCATGCGGTCTTGGGCGACTGTTGGCTTTCCCCTATTATCTAGTTTAAGAGCTTCTCTATCTCTTTTTTAAAGGTTAATGCCAGCAGCCTGGTTCCATCCCTGTTAAGGGGGAGCCCATCCCTTCCAAAAAGCCCCTCTTTAACACAAAGAATGCTCCCCAGTTCCTAGCAAATTCAAAACCCTTTTCCTTGCACCATTGTCTCATCCACGCATTGAGACTCCGGATCTCTGCCTGCCTTTTGGATCCTGCGAGTGGAACGGGAAGCATTTTGGAGAATGCTACCTTGGAAGTTGTGGATTTCAGCTTCCTACCTAAAAGTCTAAATTTGGTCTCCAGAACCTCCCTTCCACACTTTCCTATGTCACTGGTGCCAACATGTACCAAGACAGCAGACTCCTCTCCAGCACTAAGACATTGTCTAGGTGGCACGTGAGGTCCGCTACCTTTGCACCAGGCAGGCATATTACCAGGCGATCCTCACATCCACCAGCCACCCAGCTATCTACATGCCTAATTATCAAATCACCAACTATAATGGCTGTCCTAACCCTTCCCTCATGGGCACATGGCCATGGAAAATCCTTCTCGGTGTGAATGGGTTTTACATCACAGGAGCACTTCTTGCCTCACCAGGGTGATGCTCTCCTGTCACGTGATCTCTCTCCTCCATGCCAACAGGGATGCTGCCAGACTGGAGGTGGGACTTCAGTACTATATCCCTGTAGGTTTCGTCTATGTACCTCTCTGTCTTCCTTATGTCCTCCAAGTCTGCTATTCTAGCCTCCAGAGATCGGACTCGTTCCCTGAGAGCAAAGAGCTCCTTGCACCTACTGGAAGAAAATCATTCATGTGAGACACAATGCAAAAACGTTTAAAGCCCCCATCTCGTTTCTGGACTGCTGTCTGCATCTTAGTTTTAAGGTTGCATTTAGGTATTTAAGTTGTTTACTTAGGTTTGCTGGGGATACTTACACTAATAAAACTATAACTAATATGTTTAATGGACTTTGTTCACCTCAAGATTAATCAATCTCAGGTCCTTAAAGTATGCCTGATGATGCTAAACAGCTGCAGCTGAGTGTAATATGGCACCTCCTTCCCTTTAAGAGGTTTAAGCACCTATAAAGCTACGATTATCCCAGGGGTGGGTGGGAGTCATGGAGGGAGGGAGGGAAAGAAGACTTATTTAAAGGTAATATGTGACCAATATCCTGGGTGATTCACACAGCCCCTGTTTTGATAGAGGGTCTTTCAAAATGCCTCTTTGATCTGTCACTTGGATTTAACACCTATTTAAAACAATTTCACAGGTCTCTTGCCCCCTATCTAGAAGGCCTCTTTGTAAAGGTCTCTAGAAACAGTTTATTGCTGAAAGAATACTGACCCTGTTTTTCCTTTTATGCTAATTATACTCTGATTTGATTTAAATTAAAGCTCTTTTCTAATACTAGGCACCGACTGAGTATTAAATTTAAACTAGCAGCCCTCTGCTGGATTTTAAATTTAAACCGAAAGCTAACTGCAAGTTTTTAATTTAACTAAATGCTCTTTGCTGATACTAGGCCCTGACTGATTTAACAAATACACTGGATTCTAATTTACACAGATGAATCAGCTTTAATCTAAATAATTCGTTTTTCCCCAAGATTTGAAAAATTCCCAGAAGTAAATACTTACAATTGCAGATCTCTCTCTAGAAGTAGCAGTCCCTTTTTGTAGTCCTTCAAGGTACAATGTAAGGAAAGATGTACCTCCTGGGAGGTGTTTGCTTTTATGAACCAGTCATTTAAGTAAGAGAAGACAAATATCCCTAGAGACCGTAGGTACGCAGCAACAACCGCCATGCATTTTGTGAAGACTCTTGGGGCAGAGACGAGTCTGAAGGGAAGGACTCTGTACTGATAATGTTTTCCCTGAAAGGTGAAGCATAGATATTTCCTGTGTCCTGGATGGATGAGGATATGTGTGAATGCTTCTTTTAGATCTAGAGAACAGAGCCAGTCCCGACTCTGAAGGTAGAGAAGAAGAACCCCGAAAGAGATCTTGAACTCTGCCGACTAGAAACTTGCTGAGGTTTCTGAGGTCCAGATTGGACCTGTATCCTCCAGTCTTCTTTGGAATGAGAAGATAAGAAAATCATTCCCTGCTGGGATGTTGGGACATTCTCTATGGTGCCCTGAGATAGAAGAGAAGACACCACGTCCTCTAGGAAAGCAGCGAGTGGGAGTTGCATTTGAAATTCTCCCGTGAAAGTGGAGTGCAGAGTTTGCAGATGAAGTCTGTACCCCTCCTGGACTATGGTTATGTTCACTGCTCTGAGATAAGGTGCCATCTGTGGGCATAGTGACAGTCTGCCTGCTATGTGGAAGGGGTGGGGGTCCTCCAGAGGCAGGGTGGCAATGTTCTCTAGAAAAAAGTAAAAACCAGGCATAGACTGTGGCTGCAGAGCTCGTTGAGGTTTAGCCACCTGTGACCTCTTTTACTGCTTAGGAGGCTGTAGCCTCTTCTGTGGGGTTTGACCCTGATTTTGAGAAGCAGGAGGATTAGAATCTCTTATTATTGTAGAAAGACCTTTTTGCAGCTGCCTTTTTTCTAGCAGGGTCAGTTGTTCTAGACAGTCTCTTTATAGTAGTGGGGTTTTTTTGTTTTTTGGGTATTTTTTTTCTTTTAACTGAGAGGCCTTATCTTATCAGTTTTTGCCAAAGAGGTTTTCACCTGTGCAAGGGATGTTGCCCAGCTTATCTTGAATTCACTGTTCAAGATCTGAGGCTTGAAGCCATGCAATTCTGTGAGCACCAATGCATACTGCTGAGGCCCTGCTTGTATATTCAAAAGCATTGAAGGTGGCCCCTATTGACAAACTTCGATACATTTTGGAAATGCTTGACTAGGGTGAGATTATCTACCCTCATATCATCTGGGAGGAGAGGAGCAAATGCCTCGAGATCCCTGGACACTTCTTTGAGGAACAATCAGCAGCCTTCAACACCATCTCCCACAACATCCTCATACACAGACTACAAGAAATTGGCATCAAAGATACCGTACTTCAATGGTTCCACTTCTACCTAACCAATAGACAACAACTGATCCGCACAAACATATCAACCTCACCCCCCTTCCACCACCACCAGGGAGTACCCCAAGGATCCACACTATCTGCCATGCTCTTCAACATATACCTGCAACCACTCTGCTCAATCATACGTGCCCACAACATTAACTATCACATCTATGCGGATGACATAATGCTCTATGCCCCAATCACAACCCCAAACCCAACAAATAAACACTTATCAGAATGCTTCACAGAAGTATCCAGCTGGCTACAAAACAACCACCTATCCATCAACATAAAGAAAACTGAAGCCCTCATATTAACAAAGGACCCAGACTTCACACCACCTTCACACTTCAACATTGGAACCACGCAAATACAAATACAACCGCACATAAGATATCTAGGAATCATCCTAGATCAAGCACTCACACTCCAGCAACAAATCAAAAAACCACCGGAACAATATTCCACAAGGCTAAAACAGTACAGCGCCTCAGACCTCTCCTAGAACCACAGGACTTCCGAACAGTGATGCAAGCTATGACACTCCCCCACCTGGACTACTGCAATATAATCTACCACAGACTACCAGCCACCCACACCAACCCACTCCGAACTGCCTTAAATACCACAGTAAGGATTATCCAGAAAGCAAGAAAACGAGACAGCATCACCCCAGTCCTGAGGGAGCTACACATACTCCCCCTTGAAGCAAGAATCAAATACAAAGTTGCTCTACTTACTCACAAAGCTCTCTACCAAATTCAGACTTCCCAGCTCCGCACACTACTGCCCCAGCCAGCCCACAACAGAACCACCAGACAAACCACCAACTCTTCCCTCACCATCCCCCACAAACAAACTAACCGAGATCATCGAATTCCGCAAAAAAGTGAAAACCTCTCTCTTTTCTAAACATTACAACTCAGATCATCCCTCAATAGACTTAGATAATGGCTAACCAGTTTTTATCTAACAAATCCCAAATGACCTACACATACAATTCTTCATAGCTGATACTGTACTTTGAATAACGCTTAAGCCCCACATAATGTGTATTTGTACATAATGTATATAGTTTGCACTGTTCTATACTGTTCTGTATTAACACTAGTTGTTTATCTTATTGTTATTTGGTCATATGATGTTTTATGTAAAACAAACTCCGATTTGTTAACTGTTGTTTATTGTGAACCGCACTGAACTATGGAAGATGCGGTATATAAATCATTGTTAAATAAATAAAATAAATAAATAAATGCAATCAAAGGACCTGCAACAGAGCCTTCGAACTGTATGTGCCAACCCTCTGGAACTCTCTACCAAGTCACATCAGAAGCAACGGAGACCCCTTATCATTCAGGAAACAACTAAAAACCAGCCTATTCCAGAAATACCTTGGATCAGAAACAAGCACCCACCACTGACTACCCCAAACCCCCCTATTCCATCCCCCTAAAACATATGTTCTAAGAGACTGCAACACACTGCCTATGTCTATGTCCCAAATGTCTGTTAAAATCATTAATGTTGGCCACCTGGTGATGGCCCCAACCCCAGAAGTTGATTATTGTCCACCCTCCCCTTTTATGTTACACCGCTTTGACCCGGTGAAAAGCGGGATATAAATACAATTAAATAAATAAATAAATCCCATGTAGAGGATATAGGATTTGATCCTAGTAGACAGCATGGATGCCTGGAAGTATTGACACCCAAAGGCATCGAGGATTCTCGATTCTCTACCTGGAGGGTTAAAGGAGTGGGTCTTCGAGCTTTTGATTCGATGCATTGGCAATTCAACCACCATGGAATGGTGGGGGAGCTGCAGCTTTTGGGAGCTGAAACACTCCGGTACCCAATACATGGTACTGAGTCATCAACAATGAGGTGAGACCATGAGAGGAATCTCCACAGAAGGAGCATAAGATCATGAAAGATGCGGTGCACTGGCAGAGTGGCTGCCTCTTTGGGTGCTGTTGGGTATTGGAGGATCTCCAATTCCTCCACCCTTGGCTCCTTCTCCAATGTTAGCGTGATGAAGACATTGTTGGCTAGATCTCAAATGAATTCCTGGGAAGAACATGTCTTCCAGAGACAATGTGTGTCAACAGTTGTGGTGGGGAAGGCTCCAAAAGGAAGGGAATCGAGCGACTCTGCATCCGAAGTTCTGGAATTGGAGTCCGAGGACTCAAAGTATCGACGAGTACAGTGTTTGCCCAAGGCGAGACGTTGGTACCAATGCTCTGAAATACCAGCCTATGTGAGCCATTTGGGTTGGGTACAGACATCGGTAATAGTTTCAAGGGAGAGTATGGATGGCAGCGATGTTGACGCCATCTGCATTAGCTCTGATGACATGCCTGCAACTGATGTCTATGTCGGTACTGGTATAGACATGGCAGTGCGTGGAGCCAAGAGGCTTTATAGGAACCGAGGCTGCCAGGAGAGCTTCCAAGCTTCGCTCGATGGCCAGTATACGCTGGTCTATCAAAGTTGACGATGCTTGGGTATTAGTCGCAGGTATTAGTCGCAGGTATTAGTCGCAGGGAGGAGTAGCCTAGTGGTTGGGACAAGGTACTTCAGGCCGGAAGGTCGGGGGTTCAAATCCCACTAGAGGACAGCAACCTTGGGCCGGAAGGACTGGGGTTTCTAGTCCCACAGATGCTCCTTGTGGTCTTGGGCAAGCCACTTAACCCTCCACTGCCCATGTTCCCTGTAAGTATTAGTGTATGTGTCTCATCCCTGCGTGTTAAATGTATCCCCCAATTGTGTTGTGACCGCTTTGATTGAAGGATAAGGCGGTATACAAAACTGTCTAAATAAATAAAATAAAATAAAATACCGTTCCAGAGCATGGCACCAGTAGCTCTCCAGAGATCAAGGCCTCGGGAGTATCCTGGATCCCGTCTGAGGCTTTGGAGGACAGAGCCTCCCACCAGGGCTGTTTGGCAGACCAATCTACCTCTAATGCAATGGCTGAGGGATCTCGATGCTTTGAGAGAGATCTACCCCTGGAGGTTTTGTCAGTCTTCGATGTGGACTTGTGCTTAGACTTTGAGAATACCTGTGATCCATAAGAGGAGGATGAGGCCCTCAACAAAATTAATGCCAACGACAACGCATCAGAGGCAGAGTGTCCCAAATTTAGAAGCCCGGTTGTGTAGGCCTCTCTGTGTCATTTTTTGACAAAGGGGGCAATCATTTGGCTAGTGATCTGGGCAGAGGCATTTTAAGCACCAGTCATGCGTGTCAGTCGACGAGATGGTGCTAGCACACTTAGAATCTTTTTTGAAACCACTAGCTGGTTTCTCCATGCCTTCAAAAGAATGGGAAGGCTATGGTAGGCTTAAGGCCGCATCAAGACGCCCAAGATTTTTTTTTTATTTTTTGAAAGAGAAAAACTAGATTTAAGAAAAGAAAAGTAAAGAGAACAAGAGGACCGGCGATGTCGACAGTGCCAGCGCCAATAGGGAGGCAGTGGCGCTATCCACAAAAAGAGATGTTTTTCCTGCGGTGACAGGATTTGCTTCCTGCTGGCTCCATGGCAAACAAAAAACTGAAGCAAGGGAGTTGGAAAGGCAGTCACGCAGGCGCAGTGGGGTGCTCCCAAAGGCTTTCAAAATAGACACTGGGAGCGTTTCCACGCAGGCTCCGTCAGTACCGACAACACCCATATGTGAAGACTACATTCCTGCTTGTTCCTAGAGATTCCTAAAAGCTGGCTAAAGAAGTGTTCCTTAGTTTGCATCTCAGACTCTTGTCAATCATGCAGCTCTGTACTAAATTCTGGTAGTTCCTTATCGTTCCTCCAGTTCAGTCCTCCTCCTCTGGGTTGTGCACCTCCTCCTGAAGCTTGGAGACTGGGCATGTCAAAATCGTGACATCAATGGATATAGCCTGTTGGTCTCTCCCATCAGCCCCCAGTGTGTCCAGTCTCCATGCAGCAGGACGTCATAGTGAGTCTAGGTGCTGGGCTCACTTCAGGAACAGATAAGGAGCAGTTAGGGTAGCCTTTAGAGTTAGGTTTAGTATTCATTTGATCCTTTGGGTTATCCTTAAATTTACCTTTCAATTTATTTTTAGTGACTGTAGCTTTAAAAAAAAAAAAAGGGGAGGAAGCCCGTGTCGGGTCTTGAACCGACCACTGCCTCCCTCCTTCACTTTCTTGTTCTCTGGCTAGTTACCAGCTTTCTTTGCAGGTCTCCACTCCTTGCTTGAACAGAGTGGAGCCCTGCGGGCCACAGCGCCCTCCCCTGCTGGTTCCGGACTGCCATTCTGCCACAGAGCACGCTGCAGGGGGGAGACAAGCCTGATCGCAGCTGATCGCTTGCTCTTCTGTTGAGCGGGGCTGCGCGGGCAGGCGTGCACCGACAAGGTAAGCCAGGAGTTGCACTGGAGAGTGCGAACTTGAAGCTGGGGGGCCTGTGCCTTGATCGGGTGGTGGGTCAGAGGCCTTGGCAGTGGAATTTCTTTTAGGGGAGCGGGGTTTTTGGCGCCAAATCGGGATTCTTGTTCTTCTGAAACGGTGGCCATTTTGCTTCAACATGTTTAACCGCGTAGCGGTTCCCCGCGTCTCAGCTTGCAACAGGGCTTAGGACAGCCGATGTCCCCAGTGGTGTAACTTGGTTATTTGTAGTTCGAATTTGTTTTACGGTTTTGTTTGGGGTTTTTTTAAATAAAGCTGTAGGCTGAGTTTTACTTTTCCTTAAAAAAAGAAAAAAAAAAGAATTTCAGGAAATCGGAGGTTAGGGTAGGTGAACCTTATTTCTGTGGCGTGCTGGTGCATTTCGCGAATGACGTCATGCCCTCAGTGCCTGGTGTGGGGCACTCACAGAGGCCCAGTGTCAACGGCAGGAATCTGCTGGGGGTGCACGGCAGCTTCCACCTCTATGGAACAACAGATCGTGGATCAGATGCAGGAATGACGCGGCATGGTGGCAACGGCCGAAGGTGAGTTAATGGAGGAAGTTCAGCTGTTGGTGGCACCGGAGATGACGCAGGGCCCAGTGGGCTGACTCGGCCATCTACGGTCACAGGACCTCCACTGGGTGATTTTTCACCGGGTTTCATCTTAATCATGCATGAAGCCTATTGCTTACGACAGCAGGGCAAAGTGCCTGAGTCGATCATCCTTCCAGCACCAGGGAAGCAGGAGGGGGCAGAGGAGAACATAGACAAGGAGACGAAGATGGCCAAGAGGGCTCGGCCGATGGATCACCCGCCCGCAGCCTCAGGGTGGACGGAGGCGGCCGAGTCCAAGATTGAATCCGGAATAGGGAGCTTGAGGAAGGAGAAATTCCAGAACCTGAGGATCAGGCGAGAATCATTCGGGTCTTCAGGAAGGATGAACTTACAGCACTTATCACAGAGTTCCTTCAGGCACTCAATCTAGCCGTGGTCAGTTGGTAGAAGAGGGATCAGAAGACCCTCTCATTCAAGTGGTGCGGGAGTCTCAGGTGGTGTTTCCCGTGCACCGGGTAGTTATCGAATGATACAGAGTGAGTGGGATCTACCAGAAGCGGGTCTGAAGGGAGTCAGGACCATGAATAGGCTCTATCCTTTGGCGGATAAAGACAGAGAGGTTTCGCTCCTCGCGCATTGATGCGGCAGTGCCGGCAGCCACGAAGACGACTATTCCCGTAGAGGGCAGTGCTGCTTTAAAGGATGCACAGGACCGGAAGATAGATGGTTTGCTAAAGCAGGCCTTTGAGGCAAATGCTCTTTCCTTACAAGCATCTATTTGTGGAGCTTGGGTGGCAAGAGTGTGTCTTCGGTGGTCTCAACGGCTACAGCAATCTTCTCCTCAGGGCTTTAGCGAATAGTATGTTGTCGTTGGTAGCCGCCAGGTGGTACCTGTGGTTAAGGAATTGGGTGTCTGATGGTTCGTCCAAGTCGCGACTTAGCAAGCTCCCCTTCAAGGGTAAGCTCTTGTTTGGGGAAGATCTGGACAAGTTGGTCAAGGATTTGGGTGAGTCCAAAGAGGGCAGACTTCCGGAAGATAAGCCTAAGCAGGGGAAGTCTGTCGGCATTTCAAGGTCAATTTAGAGATTTCAGGAGGTTCTGTACATCTCGATTAGGGGGATTCTAGAAAGGCAGATTTGCTTCTCAAGCCCAGGGGTTTCGTGGGGGAGGAAGAGGTTTAGGAGCAGCTTCCACAGGGACAGGTCGGAAGTCACAGCGAGACGGGCCTCTGTGGGAAGCCAACCGATTGGGGGGCGTCTTCGGAAGTTTCTTCCTGCCTGGGCCCAGATAATGTCCGACCAGTGGGTGTTAGAAATAATCCGAGAAGGTTATGCCCGCCAGCTGGCTCATCCAGTCCGGGACTCCTTTGTACTCTCACCATGCAGGGGGAAGCTGAAGACTTATTTATTTACATTCTCTTATATACCGCGCTATTCTGCATCAGTGCGGTTTACATTGAACAAACTGAAATTACATTGAACAGGGCATTATAACTTGGAGACAACTATTTACAGGGAACATTAGCGGTACATCAAACGGACCGTCTTCTGCAAATGAAGGCAGTGGTGCCAGTGCCGTCAGCAGATTACGACGTCAGTCATTTCTCCAATTATTTCATAAGCGCCAAAGAAAGATGGATCACTCTGGCCCATTCTAGATCTCAAAGGGGTGAATCGTTGTCTGCGAGTCCCACATTTACGGATGGAAACATTGTGATCGGTCATTGTGGTGGTCCGCAAAGGA
Organism: Ichthyophis bannanicus; assembly: GCA_033557465.1. Lineage (NCBI taxonomy): Eukaryota > Metazoa > Chordata > Amphibia > Gymnophiona > Ichthyophiidae > Ichthyophis > Ichthyophis bannanicus. Next base: position 166,791,795 of record CM066035.1, on the reverse strand, counting down.
GAGTTCTTGACATCCCTCGACCTCACGGAAGCGTATTTACATATTCCAATCAGAGCGGCTCATCAAAGGTTTCTCAGATTCGCCCTTCCCTGGGGACAATATCAGGTTTCAAGCATTGCCATTCGGGCTGGCAACAGCACCGCGCACGTTCACCAAGATTATGGTGGTGGTAGCGGCGGCATTGAGAAAGCAAGGCATTCTAGTTCATCTTTATCGCGACAATTGGTTGATTCGAGCAAAATCCAAGGCCAAGAGTCTGCAGGCTACGGACAAAGTGGTGACGTTTCTGCAGAGTCTCGGATGGGTAGTCAATCCTGTCAAGAGCCGGTTGGTCCCGTCCCAGGTGCTCGACTATCTGGGGGTACGTTTCGACACTCAGAGGGGTGCCGTGGTTTTGCCAGACAGATGGGCGCAAAAGTTATGGCAACTGGTACGCAGCTTCACAGCATCTCCGGCACCGTCGGCGTGGAGTTATCTTCGGGTTTTAGGAACAATGGCAGCGGCTTTGGTGGTGGTCCCGTGGGCCAGAATACATATGCGTCCACTGCAAAGGGCGCTCCTGCGCCGGTGGTCCCACCAGACCGATTCGCTAAACAAACGTCTTCCCTGTCCCCTCTGAGTCAGGGAGTCCTTTCAGTGGTGGCTTCGCCCAGGATCTCTGGAGGCGGGTATTCCTCTGGAGCAGCATCAGTGGCTCCCGTTACTGATGGATGCAAGTCTCGCTGGATGGGGAGCGCATTGCTGAGATCTCTTTTCACAAGGGACTTGGACCGACTAGGAAGGCCTCTGGTCGATCAATCGGCTCGAACTCCGTGCGGTGTTTCTAGCGCTAGTGTCGTTCAAAGCCACGGTGACGAACCAGGCAGTGCGCATACTGTTGGACAACTCAGCAACGGTGGCCTACATCAACTGGCAAGGCAGAACAGGAAGTGTGGCCATGGAAGAGGAAGCTGAGACATTGTTCACTTGGGTGGAACAGCGCCTGCAAGTGATCTCGGCAGTGCACATTGCAGGAAAAGACAATGTCATGGCAGATTTTCTCAGCAGGGTCCGGGTGGATGCTGGGGAATGGGAGTTGCATCCGGAAGTGTTTGTTCAGATTGTCCGCAAATGGGGACAGCCGATTTTGGATCTCATGGCAACCTTTCAGTCAGCGAAAGCCAGTCGCTTCTTCAGCAGGCGGCGAGAAAGGACGTCGGAAGGGATCAACACTCTGATACAGCATTGGCTGTTGTCCGGACTTCTTAGTGTGTTTCCCCCATGGGCACTCATAGGGCAAGTGGTTCAGCGCATTGAGGCTCATCGCGGAAAGGTGTTGCTGGTAGCTCCGGACTGGCCAAGGCGTCCGTGGTATGCCGATCTAGTTCGCTTGATCAACGGGGAGCCTTGGAGGCTGCCAGTGTCGGAGGACCTGTTGCTTCAGGGTCTGCTTCGAATGCCTCAGGTGGATTGGTTCTCACTTACGATTTGGCCATTGAAAGGGCGAGGTTAAGGAGAAAAGGTTATTCAGGGGCGGTCATTGTGACTTTGCTTTGAGCCCGAAAGACGTCCACATCACTGGCATATGTGCATATATGGCGTATTTTCGAGGACTGGTGTTCTCGGCGTAAGGTGCGAGCGGCCAAGGCCTCCATTCCTGTAGTGTTAAGTTTCCTTCATGATGGATTTGATAAAGGACTGGCTGCAAGTTCGTTAAGGGTTCAATTGGCAGAGCTGTCTTGCTACAGAGGTAAGGTCCAGGGAGTGGCCTTAGGGACTCATGTAGATGTGTTACGTTTTCTTACAGCGGTGTCTAGGCTTCGGCCTGCACGTAGAATACTGGTGCTGCCATGGGATCTCAACTTGGTTTTAGGGGCCTTAGTTTAGGAGTCCTTTGAACCGTTACACCAGGCGTCGCTTAAGGATAGAGTAATTAGACCTTACCTGCTAATTAGCGTTCCTGAAGAGACTCCAGTCCGGTCCCTTTACCTCTGGTTTGTGCTCCTCTACCAGCAGCTTTGGAGACTGAGCTCCTTCACTTTTTTCTGATGACCCTCCAATATAAATACCACTGGCTCCTCCCATCAGATTCAGTATACTATTGACAAAACAGACTTAATGGAGACACATTAAAACCAACTATCAAATAAACTGAATAACTTTAGACTAAATCTCAAACTGTCTTCTTAAAATAACCTAGAAGCATGTTAAGCATAAAACCTAACCAACCTCATAAGGATGCAACTCCTCCCGCCCCCCTTGGAGAGAGAGATCTTCGCCACACTCCCCCAAGAGAGAAGGTGTCCCTGACGTGAACTTACCCGTAAGAATTCTAGTTCCATTCCTACTGAACATTCCCACTTTCACCAGGATACCCCTGATGACCACGCCCCCAACAACTTCCTGTTTCTTGACTTACCTGAAGCTTCGGGATGACTCGACCAAGACTGGGTGGGATCAGGGACCGGACTGGAGTCTCTTCAGGAATGCTAATTAGCAGGTAAGGTCTAATTACTCTTTCCTAGGCGTTCCTCTAGTCCAGTCCCTTTACCTCTGGGATGTAACAGAGCAGTTCACCTCCAGGCGGGCCCTGACAGAGCAGTCCGAAGCATTGCTGACCTAAACTCAGCATCCTCCGTGGCCAGCACATCCAATCGATAAAACTTAGCAAAGATATGCAGTGACGACCAAGTCGCCGCCCTACAAATCTCCATGGGCGGAACCAAGCTAAACTCCGCCCACAAGGTAGCTAAACTCCGAGATGAATGGGCCCGGAAACCAACCGGAAACGGTCTACCCTTCTGAATGTATGCCGCCGTGATGACCTCCCTGATACATCTGGAAATAGAACTCTTGGCCGCCGCCTCACCTCTATGCGGACCCCCGAATACAAACGTACGTTCCGACTTTCGGAACGGCGCAGTGCGCTTCACGTAACGCTTCAAGGTCCTTCTCACATCAAGCTTGTGGAGAAGTACCTCCTCTGTCCCCTTCCCCACTCCCATAAACAAGGGAAGGGAAATTGACTGATTCACAGGAAACAGAGAAACCACCTTGGGTAGAAACGAAGGCACCGTCCGCAAGACCACCTTCTCTTTAAAGAACGACAGAAGGGGCGGTCGGCATGACAACAGCTGCAGTTCCGAAACACGCCTCGCCAAGCAGATGGCTACAAGAAACACTGTTTTGAGAGTCAAACCCTTCAAGCAGGAGCGCTCCATAGGCTCGTACGGCTCCCCCGCTAGGACATTCAACACTAGATTAAGATCCCAGGGAGGAACCGACAATACCCGCTGAGGACACACACGCCTCACCGCCCTCAGGAATCTACCTACATCCGGGTGCTGACCTAGCGCCTTCCCCTTGATCTTGCCCCTATAACAAGAAATGGCCGCTACCTGACCCGGAGCGAGCTGGCTGAGAGACCCTTCTCCAAACCTGCCTGTAAAAACTCCAACACTTCTGGTACAGAGACCGCAAAAGGCCGAATCTTCTGATCCGCGCACCAACCCTCAAAGATGCGCCAGACCCTAACGTAAGAAAGGCAAGTAGAACGCTTACGGGCCCTCAGCAAGGTGGAAATCACTGCTCCTGAATATCCTCGCTTAAGCAGCCGCACCCTTTCAATAGCCAGGCTGTAAGCGAGAACCGATCCACCTGTGGCATCCATAAAGGTCCCTGGAACAATAGATCGTCCCTCGCCGGCAGACGCCATGGCCTGTCGGCCAACAGTCTTACTAGATCAGCGTACCAGGGATGCCAAGGCCAATCCAGCGCTATAAGGACCACCCTCTGAAGCACCTTTCCTATCAGCACCCATGGCGGAAACACAAAGCAGTCCCTCCATCGGCCACCTCTGAACCAGAGCAACAAGGCCCTCCGACATCCATTCCCTTCTTCTGCTGAAGAAGCAGCTGGCTTTGGCCGACTCGAACCGTGCCATCAGATCGATGATGGGCTGTCCCCACCAACGAACCACCTGCTCGTACACAAGATGACAGAGTTCCCAATCTCCAGGATCCACCCTGCGCCTGCTCAGGAAGTCCGCCTCCACATTCTCTACTCCGGCCACATGCTGCGCCAACAGTGCCAGCAGATGGTCTTCGGCCCAAGTCATCAGTCCTTCTGTCTCTTCCTCCAAGAGGGTGCTGCTTGGTCCGCCCTGCCTGTTGATGTAGGCTACCATGGTCACACCCGAAAACACCCAGACTGCCTTCCAGTGTACCCACGGTTCGAAGGCCCTGAGCACCAGAACTACTGCCCGCAGTTCCAGCCTGTTGATAGACCACTGGGCTTCCACGGCCGTCCATGTCCCCTGGGTGAAGTGCTCCTTGCAGTGCGCTCCCCAGCCCAACAAACTGGCATCTGTGGTCAGCTGCAACCACCTTGGGGATTCTAAGGGCATGCCCCTCTCCAAATTGCCTGACCGGAGCCATCAGAGCAGCGTCTCCCTGGTCTCCGGAGGACACAGCAGCCGTACCGACTGGTTTTGATGAGACCAACAACGGAGAAGCGCCCGCTGAAGAGGTCTCATATGGGCCATGGCCCACGGTACCAACTCGATCGTTGCTGCCATTGTCCCCAGTACCTGCAGGTAATGCCACGCTGAGGGAGACTTCCTGGCCAGGAACTGACGAATCAGCAGCCGAAGAGCATCTGCCCGCTGAACTGGCAGAAACACCCTTCCTTTGCTTGTGTCGAATCTTGCTCCAAGGTACTCTATCTCCTGGGATGGAGACAGTCTGCATTTTGCCAGATTGATCACCCACCCCAGGCTCTGAAGGAAGTCTACCACCCTGTCCGTAACCTTCCAACTCTCCTCCTCGGACTTGGCCCAAATCAACCAATCGTCGAGGTAAGGGTGGACTTGCGTAGCGCCGCCGCCACCACCACCATTACCTTGGTGAAGGTGTGTGGAGCCGTTGCCAGGCCGAACGGCAGGGCTTGAAACTGAAAGTGTCCCCTTGGTACAGCAAAACGTAGAAACCTCTGATGGGACTCTCGGATTGGAACATGCAAGTACGCTTCTGTCAGATCGAGAAAGGACAAAAATTCTCCCTGCCGCACCGCCACTATTACAGACCGCAGGGTTTCCATGCGAAAATGCGGGACTCTGAGACACCGATTGACCCGCTTCAAGTCTAGAATCGGGCAAAATGTGCCCTCTTTCTTTGGCACCACGAAATAGATGGAGTATCGACCGCAGCTGCACTGGTCGCTGGGTACCGGCACGATCGCTTCCAATTCCAGCAACCTGTCCAGAGTTTCTTCCACTGCAGCCCTCTTTTCTGGCAATCTGCAAGGGGACTGTATGAACGCTGGGACCACCGGGCTGGCCAACTCGAGAGCATAGCCATCTCGAATTACCTCCAGAACCCACTGGTCAGATGTGACCCGGGTCCAGGCGGGAAGGAACTTCCGTAAACGCCCCCTTATCAGCAGTCCCCCCCCCCCCCCCGCCGCCTGGACCCCCTCACTTCATTGCGACCTCCTCGGTCCCATGGCTGAGGAGGAGGACCCAAAGCCTCTCCCTGCTCCACGAAAACCTTGGTAATCCTGTCCTCTAGAGGAAAAATGTCCTCTTTGAAACGGAGCATACTGCGTTGCCCGAAACTTACGGGCCTCCCGTGGCTGTGCCTTAGCGGAAGTGCGATTTAGCTTCTGCCGATCCTCAGGGAGCCTGCCTCCCTTGGACTCTCCCAACTCCTTTACCAACTTGTCCAAATCTTCTCCAAATAGAAGCTTACCCTTGAAAGGCAGCTTGCTAAGGCAAGTCTTAGAGGAACCATCCACCGTCCAGTTACGCAGCCAGAGATACCACCTGGCTGCGACCACGGAAGCCATGTTCTTCAACAAACTTCTGACAAGATCATAGTGGCTATCTGCCAAATAGGCCGCCCCGAACTCAATTCTTTCCGCTTCCCCCTGCGAACTGCTGGGAACGTTGCTGGACAGCTGAAGCTGTTGTGACCAGTGCAGACAAGTGCGTGCTACCCACGCGCTACACACAGAGGCCTGAAGTGCCAGGGCACTGATGTCAAAAGCTTGCTTCAACAACATATCCAACTTCCGGTCCTGCGAATCTCGCAGAGCCGCACTACCTTCCACCGGAATAGTCGTCTTCTTGGCGACTGACGAAACTGCTGCGTCCACCCTAGGCGACCACAATAGCTCCCTATCCAAATCCGGTAAAGGATACAAATGGACCATGGACCTGACTCTCCTCAGGCCCGAGTCTGGCTGATCCCATTCTTCCTGAATCATCTGTCTCCCCACCTGATGCACCGGGAAAACCTTCTGTGACTTCCTTACCACCTGAATAAGCGGATACTCCAAAGCCTCATTGTCCGCCGTCACGCCCAGGGCCATAATGAGGACCTTCAAGGATTCGGTGATCAAAGCCGGTAACTCCTCTCGTCGAAAAACCTGCACAATCCTGGCTCTCTGTTCCTCCTGAATCTTGCCCTCTTCGAGCTCTTCCTCGTCTTCTATCTCCGGGTTGGAAAACTCCTCCTCCCAATCCTCCACCAACGGCAAGGAGGGGGCAACCCCTCCTTGGCTTGCTTTGGCCGCTTATGCGGTATGGGCGGCTCCCCTTCACAGAGGTCAACTCTTCTCTTGGGAGAGCTGTCCTGACCTGCTCCCTGCTTCTAAAGACAAAATGCTTTATGCAGAAGCAACACAAACTCTGGGGAGAAATCGCCCAAGCCTCCCCCTTCCTGCCCAGTTGGCAAGGAGGATGGGCCTGGAGGATGCTGGGTAGGAACCACCGGCTCCAGAGCCGAGGTGGCCGTACCTTCCAAACCTAGCATTGGGGCTACCACCTCCCCTGAATTCTGAGTTGTGCCAGCTACCGATTCCAGTGCCATACTGGCCTGGATCTCTTGCTCCACCGAGGCGGCTTCCATCGCGCACCCCCTACAGACACCTGCTACTGACACCAGACCACGCTAAGCACCACGGTCTAGCTGGCATAACGAACCTGGGACTCAATTACCCCCAAATATATGATGCATCTAAGGGTCTATTACCTTTTCCTCCCAAGAATGAAGAACGAATTTTAAAACTATTGTCTTTTTTTTTTTTACAATCAACACAGCAGAGCTGTGCAAGAGAGGCCCGCCTGCTGCTAGGCCCCAGCGCACCAAAAGCGTGCGAAACAAAGATGTGTTTCCCTCACTCCTCCAAACCTTCACCTACCTTCGGTGCTGCTTTCTCCCAGCAGTGAAAAAAGCCTGCCGAATGAAAAAACTGCTGGCGGCACCGCAGCCCTGCGCCATGCGGTTCTCCGCTCCAAGGCAGCCAATTTCTTCTTTTATTCTGCCGCGCCTGCAGGCCGTGCCGTCTGCCGACTCCCGTCCTCGTGCTCAGCCTCCATGAGGGCTTCGGCCAAGAGGCGGGGTCAGCGTGTAAGGGAGCCTCCTGCCTCTCGCCACGGTTTCTCACTCCGGCAGCCCAAGAGGCTTTCCTGCCTTAAACTTCCCCCCTGCAACGCCTGGGGCTTTTTTTCTAGGCCCCCCCCCCAAGGTAAGCAGAGAGAGTAGGGAGGGAGAGAGGGAGGGGAAGAGATCTCTCCCACCAAGCACCGCTATCCTAACTAAAGCCAAATGAAAACTTCTTTCCCCCCAAACAAAACCAAGCACAAGGGTGCACAATTAGAAAAAAAAGGAAAAACCTTAACACCCCCTAGCTATCCTAAATCTCTCCAATAAGCCTTCCTCTGGCTTAGTGCTCCTTCCAGCTGCTTTGGAGACTGAGCTAAACTGAATCTGATGGGAGGAGCCAGTGGTATTTATACTGGAGGGTCATCAGAAAAAAGTGGAAGAGCTCAGTCTCCAAAGCTGCTGGTGGAGGAGCACAACCCAGAGGTAAAGGGACCGTACTGGAGGAACACCTAGGAATTAACTTTAAAAACAGTGTTTCTGGTGGCCATCTGTTTGGCGAGACGCATCTCAGAATTGCAGGCCCTGTCCTGTAGAGAGCCATTTTTGTCTTTTTCCAGGGAAAAGATGGTACTACAACCAGTTCCATCCTTTTTGCCAAAGATAGTTTCTCAGTTTCACCCAAATCAATCGGTGTCCTTACCAGTGTTAGGGGCGTAGTTTGCGCCGCCTGGACATAAACAGGGTGTTACGGCGGTATTTAAAAGGTATCCGAGGCTTTCTGTAAGTCAGAAAGGTTATTCGTGCTGTTCGGAGGACCCCGTAAGGGCGAAGCGGCGGCAAAAGCGTCCATTTCCAGATGGATTCGAGAAGCAACTGAGTCAGCATATATGTTGCAAGGTCGACCTGCCAGTGGGTTTGCAGGCTCATTCTACCAGGGCGCAGGCGGCTTCATGGGCCGAGCACAGTTTGATTCCGCCAGTGGAAATTTGCAGGGCGGCTACCTGGTCGCCTCTGCATACTTTCAATAAACACTACCGCTTGGACGTTCTGGCATCGAACTATGCTTGTTTCGGGTCAGCGGTGTTGCGATCTGGGTGGAAAGGTCCCTCCCCATGATTACCGCTCTGTTACATCCCAGAGGTGGAGGACTGAACTGGAGGAACGATAAGGAAATGGAAATTACACTTACCTGGTAATAGTGGTTCCTTGAGTGACTCCAGTTCAGTCCTCAATCTCACCCGGGATGATTTTCTTCAGGAGCTAAGTGCCATTTTGGGGGATGTGCCATTATCGGAGTAAGTAAAATTCTGCTATGGTCTCTGGATCGCTGTCTATTTCTACCTGGATTTTCCCTTTCTCTGGCCTGTTTCTGACTCGGTTCAGAGGAGGAAGGGGAAAAGGCAGGATTCAGTTCCCCTTCTTACGGGAGGGGGGAGGTCTGTTTTATGTTAAGTTTTAGTTGAGTATAAGGTTGAATTTCTTAGGATAGCTACTTATTTGTTGCTCCTTTGAGTATGCTTTGCCAATAGTTCACTGGGGGCTGATGGGAGAGACCAGCAAGCTATATCCAGTGATGTCACGATTTTGACATGCCCGGTATCCAAGCTGCAGGAGGAGGTGCACAACCCAGAGGTGGAGGAATGAACTGGAGTCACTCAAGGAACCACAATCACCAGGTAAGTGTAATTTCCATATTATCTACTTTCATTATAGTTTTCAATATCATTTCAGTTTGTAAATTCTCCCTTAGGGAAACTGTCCTTTTTTTTTTTTTTAACCTTGGTAATGCATATGGGTAATGCATTCTTTTAAACTGCAAATCTTTTAACTTTGCCACCTCTGTGATCATAGTTCATGTTTTGAACTTAAAGAACATAAAAGCTATTGTTTATCTGAACTTGGTTTCTTGGCTCTTTTGGTTTTAGCCTTACGACACCCTATATTCAATACTACAGAATATATCTTATGCTTTTATATTTCTTTTTTTGTAATTTATAGTTTATTATGTTTCCAACATGTTCAACTGAACAAAAGCTCACACAATATTCAATCATATAACATCCATCATTGTCCTCCCCCTATCCCAATCATCTCCCCCTCCCTATCCTGTACATTTGTCATGAATCAGCGGGTGACATAACATCATCAAGAACACATCACCTTATACCCTCTTTTCATTCTGTCAGCCTATGCTTCCAATTACAGGTCTCTACCCCTTCCCCCCCCCCATTTCCCCCGCTCCCTTCCCTGCTCTCTCCCCCTCCCCCATTTCCTCCCCAGCTAACTTATGCTTCTATTGATTCCTGGATGTCCGTTTCCCTTCATTCCTCATACCAGTGCCACGTTTCCTGATACTAGCTTGTTATGTCTATAGGGCCCCACCACACAGAGGCTCCATACTTGCTCCAGTTTACGTACTACACCCCTTTCCTCTGGTACCTTTTTTTTTTTTTTGTCTCCAAAACATCAATATTGTCATGTGTGTTGTCACCACACAATATCCCAGAAAGGTGTCCCTACATCTTCCTCAGTAAAGACCGAAGCAAAGAATTCATTCAGTCTCTCCGCTATCGCCTTGTCGCCTCTTAGTGCTCCTTTATCCCCTTTATCATCTAATGGACCAACTGACTCTCTCACAGGTTTTTTGCTAAGAACGTACTTGAAAAGGTCTTTATTTCTCGTTTTTGCTTCCGCAGCAAGCTTCTTTTCAAATTCTCTCTTTGCCTGCCTTATTAATGCCTTGCATTTGACTTGCCAGTGCTTGTGCTGTTTCCAGGTTTCATCGTTTGGCTCTTTTTTCCATTTCCTGAAAGATGCTTTTTTGGCAACAGCCTCTCTGACCTCACCTTTAAACCATGCTGGCAGTTTTTTGGACTTCCTTCCACTTTTCTTAAAGCGTGGAATACAGCTGGTCTGGGCTTCCAAGATAGTATTTTTCAACAACATCCAAGCTTGATGTACGTCTTTAACCGTCACAACTGCTCCTTTTAGTTTTTTCTTAACTGTTTTCCTCATTTTATCATAGTCTCCCTTTCGAAAGTTAAAAGGTAGTACTGTGGATTTCCCTACTATCCCTCCTCCACTAATTAAATCAAAGGCGATCATGCTATGATCACTATTGCCAAGTGGCCCCAACACCCTTATCTCTTGCACTAGATCTGGTGTTCCACTAAGGACTAGGTCTAATATGGCTTCCTCTCTGGTCGGTACATGAACCAGCTGCTCCAAGAAGCAGTCATTTATTTCATCTAGGAACTTTATCTCCCTAGCATGTCCTGACGTGACTGACCCAGTCGATACCAGGGTAATTGAAATCACCCATTATTATTACTGCGCTGTAACTTTTGTTAGCTTCCTTGATTTCTTTGAGCATTTCATCATCCATTTGGTCATTCTGGCCAGGTGCTCGATAGTACACCCCCACTGCCATCGCCTTCCCCCTTTTATATGGAATTTCAATCCATATAGATTCTACAGCAGATTTTGTTTCCTGCAAAACTTTAATCCTTTCTGAGTCAATGGCCTCTCTAACATAGAGCGCAACCCCTCCACCACAGTACTACCTTTTAACTTTCAAAAGGGAGACTATGATAAAATGAGGAAAATAGTTAAGAAAAAACTAAAAGGAGCAGTTGCAAAGGTTAAAGACTTACATAAAGCTTGGGTGTTGAAAAATACTATCTTGGAAGCCCAGACCAGCTGTATTCCACGCTTTAAGAAAAGTGGAAGGAAGTCCAAAAAACTGCCAGCATGGTTTAAAGGTGAGGTCAGAGAGGCTGCTGCCAAAAAAGCATCTTTCAGGAAATGGAAAAAAGAGCCAAACGACGAAACCTGGAAACAGCACAAGCACCGGCAAATCAAATGCAAGGCATTGATAAGGCAGGCAAAGGGAGAATTTGAGAAGAAGCTTGCTGCGGAAGCAAAAATGCAAAATAAAGACTTTCAAGTACATTCGTAGCAAAAAAACCTGTGAGAGAGTCAGTTGGTCCATTAGATGATAGAGGGGTTTAAAGGGGTACTAAGAGGCGACAAGGCGATAGCGGAGAGACTGAATGAATTCTTTGCTTCGGTCTTTACTGAGGAAGATGTAGGGATATTACCCATGACTGAAGTGGTATTTAAAGGTGCGGAAGAATTAAAGGAAATATCGATACATCGGGAAGATGTATTACAACTATTAGATAAACTGAAGAGTAGCAAATCACCTGGGCCAGATGGTATACATCCAAGGGTGTTGAAAGAACTGAAATATGAGATTGCAGACTTGCTATTAGTAATCTGTGAACTTTCATTAAAATCATCTGTAATACCTGAAGATTGGAGGATCGCCAATGCAACGCCAATTTTTAAAAAGGGTTCCAGGGGTGATCCAGGAAACTACAGACCAGTGAGCTTGAAGTCAGTACTGGGAAAAACGGTAGAAACCATCATAAAGAACAAAATTACTCAGCATGTAGTTAGTCATGGCCTAATGGGAGACAGCCAACATGGCTTTAGACAAGGAAGATCTTGTCTTATCAATCTGTTATGTTTTTTTGAAGGTCTGAACAAACAGGTGGACCAAGGTGAGTAGGTTGATATAGTGTATCTGGACTTTCAGAAATCCTTTGACAAGGTGCCTCAGAGACTTTTGGCAAAACTAAAGAGTCATAGGATAGGAGGCAGTGTACTAGTGTGGATCAGGAACTGGTTAAAAGATAGAAAGCAGAGGGTAGGGCTAAATGGCCAATTTCCCCAATGGAGAAAGATGAATAGCAGTGTTCCCCAAGGATCTGTGCTGAGTCCGCTGCTTTTTCCCTGAAAAAGGGAATAACGAGTGAGGTTATCAAATTTGCAGATGACACAAAACTAAAGTTGTTAAAACCCAAGAGGATTGTGGAAAAGTACAAGAGGATCTTGATAAATTGGAAGACTGGGCATCAAAATGGCAGATGAAATTTAATGTGGACAAGTGCAAAGTTGTGCACCTAGGGAACAACCCAAACTATGGTTACATGATGCAAGGTTCCACATTAGGAACCACCACCCAGGAAAAAGATTTAGGCATCATTGTGGATAACATGTTAAAACCCTCGGCCCAGTGTGCAGCAGCAGCGGCAAAGAGAGCAAATAGAATGCTAGGTATCATAAGGAAAGGAATGGAAAATAAAACAAAAGATATTATAATGCCTCTATATCATTCCATGGTGAGACCGCACCTTGAATATTGTGTGCAATTCTGGTCGCCGTATCTTAAAAAGGATATAGCGTTATTAGAAAAGGTTCAGAGAAGAGCCACCAAAATGGTAAAGGGGATGGAAGGACACTCCTATTAAGAAAGGCTAAAAAAGGTTAGGGCTCTTCAACCTGGAAGAGAGACAGCTGAGGGGAGATATGATAGAAGTCTAAGTTAATAAACGGAGTGGAATGGGTAAACGTAGATCGATTGTTTACGTTATCAGAATATAGGAAGACTAGGGGACATGCAATGAAGCTACATGATATACTATTTAAGACTAAAAAAAGAAAATATTTTTTCACTCAATGTGTAATCAAACTCTGGAATTTGTTACCGGAGGATTAGTAAAGGCTGTTAGTGTAGCTGGGTTTAAAATAGGTTTGGACAAGTTCCTGGAGGAAAGGTCCATAAACCATCATTAAGAAGGGACCCAGAATATCAATGCTTGACCCAGCACAAGCATTGTGGAACCTGTGTCTTTTTGGGAAACTGCTAGGTACGTATGACCTAGATTGGCCACTGTTGGAAACAGGATACTGGGCTTGATGGACCTTGGTCTGACCCAGTATGGCATATCTTATCTTCTTAACCGGAGAGATCTTTTATGCATACTCCAATGGAGTTCCATTCCACACGAAGCACACAGGAAGCCACATGTATGCCCAGGAAGTCTCCACAGAAGAGCACTGTGCAAATTGGAAAGTAGTAATTTGCATTTCTTATCCCTGATAAATTGCATATCAGGAAAAACAAGCAGAATTACCTCCTGCATCCTCCCTCCAAAATAGGCCAGTACTGCTACCTGCATCCCTCAGCAAGGGCTGTGGTAGTGCTTTACACCAAGTAACTACCTGGGCAACCAAGATGTAGGGTTCAACGAGCACAGAGAATGAAGAAACTAGGCCTGCACCCTTGACTTAAGCCAGTAAGACACTGTGTGTGCCTTTGGCCCAGCAGAGTTTCCAGTGAAACATGTTGTCTACCTGGTAGTGAACTGTAACACCCACGACCTCCAGAAGAAATTCAAATATTTCAAAACATCAGTTATATCTAGAGAATTGCGACCCAACCAGGCTGACTATTCCACCAACAAGCAACTCCCATGCCAAACATTGATAACTCTTCTGAATTACAACCAGCTCAATAAAAACAGCAGAACAGACTCCCTTGGTGTCCTTGCTATGAATGTGACTGCCTGGCTCTGTGCAGATCATTAACAGCAGTGGCCCAAGAATCCAAAGCCTTGGACAAGGCTCCCCCCTTGCCACAGTATGATAAACCTGCACCACAGAAGTTCCAAAGGAAATAAACACTGTTAGCTTCCCACAGGATAGAGTCAGTTCCCATCTTGCTGGAACCGTTCCAGGTGTCCCCTCAACTCTCGGCTTTGGGACTCCTGACATACTGCTAAATGAGCTGTAGCCATCAAAAGTGGAAAAAGGGGTAAAAACCTACTGCCAAGAACCTGTCATAACCTCTACAAAACTATAGGCTTCTCCACTGCTAGCCCCCAGCGCCAAACTCACTCACACCAATTTCTCACATCAGGGAACCAGAGCATGGTCAAGAGCCACACACCACGGCAGGAGCATTCAACAGAAGAGCTAGCTGAGCCCTGCACAGTTGCCTTCTGTCTTAATTGTATGGATACCGCTAATTCAGAGAAACTGAGACATCCAGTCCTTATGTGTTTTCCATTTTGCCCCAATCTTCTTGCCAAGAAGTGATTACTTTCCATTAACTACTAATGCACAGGAGAGTTAACACATGGAAAAATTCAGTCTCCGAGCAGCGTAATCAAATTCATTGCATTTTTCAATAATGGCTACAATTTCCCTGGCCTATATATGGAACCATGATATGGAGACCTGCAGATCTCACAAAAATTACTAATGGACTCTAGCTATTGAACTACTGAATAAAGCTCACCAACATATGAATCCAGAACATGTTTCTCCCTATGCAGAGTCTCCTCTGACAAACTATTTTTTTTAAACCACCACAGCTAACCCTCTGAAGGATTGCCTGAAGAGTATAAGATGACATGAAGGCTATCGGCCTCATAATCCTTCACGTACTATGCTCTCATGAAAGGAAAGTGTGTCAAGACACTGGAACCAACACTGTCCCAGCATAATCGAAGATGCAGCTTTGGCAAGTATAATGTGAAACACAACCAAGGAAGTAAGGCATTCATGGCCTCTCGTCCTCTTCTCTGAGCAACTTGGACCCTCCTGAAGACAAGGGCGGTTCTTCGCTTCAAATCTTGTGAGCACATCCATCATTCTCAGGAAAAGAACTATACCCCCCTCCAGGGAAATATCCAAGACCATCCTAAACACCTACAAAGGCTCAAGGAGGTGTCAAACCTTATGCCACTCTAGCTATTCACCTATTCATTCTATCATTCAATTATAAACTATTATTGCTCTCTTCTTTTTGTTAAACTGTAAAACATGCAATCCCAGGGCTCCTTGACCACACGTACCAAAAATAGTGAAAGGTTCCCGCCAATTCTCAGCCCTCCAGAGTCCTAAAAAGTTGCATTGATAGCTCCTGCCCTTCCAAGGCCACCCCCAGTGCTAGATATTGACTGGACCACAGTGCCAAATGAAATTGCCAGAGTTTGGGGCTGGGAATCGAGCCATGCAGTCTCTCTTCACAGTCACAGCTTCCCCAGGTAAACTGACATGGATAAGCAAATACCAAGCAGCCCTGGTTTCACCGAGCCTGAATTGCATGTGTGCAGGCTGGGCCCAGGCCATGCAGCTTTCGTGGCAGAACTGAGCAGCCCTAGCCACCATTTAAAACTTCCTGCAACGTCATCTTTACATAACACGCTGCATCCATTTTGACAAGCCAGCCACCCCTTTGCGAGATGAGCAGGCTATCATGTTTACCGTGCTCCCTCTTGCATCAATCGGCCCTTTGATAACCTCCGGAGATGAGCACGGCAGGAAATCCAACAGCACTAGAGCCCACTTTAAGGTCACTGCCACCACACCTGAAGAAAAAATGACAGGTGTGTATCTGGGCAAACTGCTCCCCCTCAACGGTATCCACACTGCTGTGGAAGACAAGACTTTGAGGTCCCAGTCTCAGCTGAATGCCCCCACACCCGCAGCTTTGGCCCTTGCTTTGTCACACCAGTTGCAGAACTCTATTAACTGAGAAATATCAAGGCCACCAGACACTCAAAAACAGATAACCAACCCCCACAGTCCTGAGACCAGAGGCTGCCACAGAGGTTTTTGTCCTTCTTGACTTGTTTTGGGGGGGGGGGGGGAGATGGGTTGGAGGTGGTGGGTGGGCTTTTTTGGGGATTTTTGTGTACATCCAACGGTCCTTTTTGCTCACTCCTAAGAAAGTAGAGAACAATACTTACCCAGATCCGCGCCCCGCCCTCACACACACCAAATGAGGATGAGGAAGGAGAAAGAAGAAAAACCATCTCTACCAAGGCCAGAAGAAACTTTAACCTTCTGGTAGGCAATCCGGATGGAAAGGGAGGAGGACATTTACCACCAGGTTGTGCACCCTGAGGCCCTTCTGCCTTACTACCGCATCATGACTAGTGGCCAGCTTATTCCAATCTTCAAATCTCCAATTCTGTCCAGATTGCACAGGTCTAAATACATCCATCTACTGGAGACCAAGAAATACTGGTCTGAGGGGGGATACACAAAACCCTTATATCATATCATCATCAAACCAGTGGTTCTCAGGTATCCATCTGCTGGTAGAGGAGCATAAACCCTCACATCTGGACTAGACAAGGGACGATCAGGAATCTATCAATCTATATATATATATATTTTTTTTTTCTTATTATTTTTTTTTTCTTACTGTGAAAATGATTGCTTGCCACTTGTTATGCTGACAGAAATTGTCTCAATATTTTTAGCCAATGCTCAAATTTGGGAATGAAAAGAAGTTAATTGGATGAATTTTGTATTCTTCACAAATCTGTTAGAATTTTAGAAACTCTTGGAAATCTTCCATTATCATTTCTACTTCAATATTATGTACCTCTACAGTATTACCAATAACAACCCCTAGAATTAGAAAGCAAGTCTAAGTTTGCAGTGTCTTTCCCGAGCTTT
This sequence comes from Ichthyophis bannanicus, assembly GCA_033557465.1. Taxonomy (NCBI): domain Eukaryota; kingdom Metazoa; phylum Chordata; class Amphibia; order Gymnophiona; family Ichthyophiidae; genus Ichthyophis; species Ichthyophis bannanicus. The sequence continues at coordinate 166,775,110 of CM066035.1, read as the reverse complement.
TTTCATTCACGAATAAGATTCCATTCCCCAGATTCACAACTGAGTAAATAATTATTTAAGGTTGAGCACCAGATGGTAACCGATCTCTTCCCGGAGTACTAAATTTACTCAACTACTAGGTGAAATCAACCAAAGGAGAAGAAAAACCTCAGTACACAATCAAGGGATAAGAAACACGAAGCAAAAGCAGATATGACCACTGCCTCAGAGTCCAAAGTATAATGAACAATTTATCGATGGACCTGATTTGGCAGAGTTTCGGCATACATCAGGGGTCTAAAAAAAAACAAACAACAAAAAAAAAAAAAACCACTTTAAAACAAAATCTAAAACACATCTGAATCTTAAGATATAAAATATATAAAACAAAAAATCATAAAAACAAAAAATCAAATAAGCCTTATGTGTTTATACACCCACTTAAGCCCCAAGATTCAAATTATAGACATTACAATAATCACAAAACAACAACAAACATCTCACAACATTTATCAAGATACATATTTATTTCATTTATTTATTTATTTAACTGTATTTATATCCCGCTTTTCACCGGGTCAAAGCGGGATATAAATACATATAGCTTGAGCAGTCAAATATGTCAATATCGGACCCAAGTACGACCTAAACATATATAAAAGAGAAAACCTGTGTTGGTAATAAGAATACAAATCAGCAAGGATGTATAAATATATCTACAAATGCCAACTACTGGGACATATAGTGCCTTATAATCAATGCATCCATATAAGAGCCATTAAAAATATTCTACCAAAATAAAATCCTTGCTCAAAAAACCCCAGCCAAAATCTCTCTAAAAGAAACAAAGATAGCTCATAATCAATTTAGAAATACAAAGACAATACTATGTATATAATAAAACCATGTTAAAAGATGTCAGGGCCACATTACAAGAGAAGATTAGTCACTACATACTTGCAAAAAAACAACAAACGTCTGAGAACACACACCTACAAAGACAGAAAACAAAACACTGAATTAAAAACTGCAAGTTTTTATCAACAGTGCATAAAAGAATGTATAAAAAGGAGCTGTTGAGTATATAACTGTAAAACATGGTGCACAATTGGTACAGATATGCAGAACAGATAGATGAACTGCTGGGTGTAGCAGATAGATTTAAAAGTATAAACCGAGCAGAAGTGGGGTATCTGGGGCAACTACGTATGCAATCCCAGGCGAAGCTAGACTCCTTTCAAGAGTTGACGCGAAGATTCCATCTTGCGCCTCAGACGTTCTTTTTCTACCTGCAAGTGAGACACTACATCCGAACGTTACAACATACTGAAGGGTTTCAATTCAGTGCTTCGGGAGTATGGGAGCTCATAGCGGGCAGCGACGGAAAGTTTTCGTTGCGGGCCTGGCGGGAGGAGTGTTACCCGGGGGGAGAGCGGGCCCCGTTAGAGAAACTAGCTCAGAGATGGAGTAAGGATGACAATATACAGATTGCGGTGCCAACCCTCCAGGAGGCTTTCCAGCAAATCAGGCTCCTCTCTGAATCTGTTAAATTTCAAGAGATACAATATAAATTGATCTGGAGGGCATATGTACCCAATACTTGGGCGGCTAGGATGAAGGTGCTCTCGACAGATGTTTGCCAATTATGTGGGACCCATAGGGGAACACTGCTACATCGTTTTTGGAGTTGTGTGAGTGTAAACCAGTTTTGGCAGAATGTCTATAGCGAACTGCAAGCCTGCAGACCCCTGGGGGGAGCTCTGTCGCCTGAATGGTGCTTGTTTGGATTAGTCGAGGCAGCCTCGAAGGGGGTAGGCGGGACCCCTGGTGGTGTCTCTCATCCTGCTCCGTCCGAGATTGATTGCCCTACGATCTTAGATGTTGCGCCCACGCGACAGCTCTATGCTCGAGGCTTCTTGATAGCGAAACACTGTATCCTTCGCCATTGGGTGGATGATAGACCCCCGGAAGTTCGGGAATGGTGCCAAGCTCTGCTACAGCTGCGGAGTCATGAGCTTTGCACAGCCCATATGCTGGGGATCAAGAAACAAATGGCCTGTGCTAAAGTCTGGGAGGGGGTCACTGTAGAGACACTCACCTCACGCAGGGGGAGTCTGGAAGATGTGACTGATGTACGAGGTTGATCGGGGAATGAGGATGTACAGTGGGAGCGATGGAGAGACTGGATGTTTGGATGAGTCTAACATATAGGAGGAGGGCTTGTGGAAAAGATCAACTGTAATGCAGGGGAGGGCATTTGGGGGGGGCTTGGGACTGAGGGGTAGGGGAGGGCGGAAGGGATCTGGGGTAGAGGGGGAGGGGCGGGGAGCGGGCTATAGAAGCTGCTACTTGAGGGGAGGGCTGGGGAAGGGGGGCTAACGAAGAGCAAAGACATCTGTGAAGGCCTGTGGAATTATCCTGGGGTATTGTTCTGTTGTGCCCTCTTTTGCTATGACCTCTCAACTGTACTTTCTGGGAAGTACCTGTCCTACTTAGGGCTGATTCATCGGCTAGTACTGTTCGAGTTGTTGGGATTATGTTATTGACGTGCATGAGTTATTGCCTATTTCTGCATGCCTCAGCTCATTTTTGCATTTCTTTGTATGTACCACTTTGGAAACTTAATAAAAATGATTTGAACTAAAAGTATAAACCGAGGCTGTCATAATATCTGCATATTGCTGCAACCAATACCCACTGCATGTGCGACTTGCAACCAATACTGCATCATTTAATCAAGTCACATATGGGTATAAAGAGGAGCTAAGAATCTTAAATCAAAATACAGTAAATAACTCTCAAAGCATAAAGCACAGTTACTTACCTGTAACAGGTGATCTCTGGGAACAGCAGGAATAAGTCTTCACATATGGGTATCGTCGGTACCGACGGAGCCTGCGCGGGAACGCTCCCCAGCGTCCAAAAGGAAAGCTTTTAGGAGCATCCCACAGCGCCTGCGCGCTGCCTTCCCCAACCGCCTCTCTCCAGTTCGAGTTTTAAGCTGAGACAAAGAGAGAGAGAGAGAGAGAAAGGAAAGGAAAGATAGAGAGATACAACTCCTAGGGGAGGTGGGTGGGTTGTGAAGACTTATTCCTGCTGTTCCCAGAGATCACCTGTTACAGGTAAGTAACTTTGCTATCTCCAGGAACAAGCAGGAATGAGTCTTCACATATGGGGACTCCCCAGCTAGAGATGCCAGGGAGATCCCAAAGGTTGTGAGTCCCTGATAAGGGCTCCACCTCACCCCCATGGATCTCGGGCATCCAACCAGGGATGGGGGGTAGGAGTTGATTAGGTATGGAACAGGTGTTTGAGAACAGCCTGACCAAACAAGGCATCCCGGCGGGAGTCCTTGTCCAAGCAGTAATGGGCTGTAAAGGTATGAACCGAGGCCCAGGTGGCCGCTCGACAGATTTGGTCGATGGACACAGAGTTTAGATGAGTCATAGAGGCTGCCATGGCCCTCACATTGTGAGCTGTGACATGGCCTTCCAGAGAAAGGCTTTTACTCTGGTAGGCGAAGGAAATACACTGAGCAATCCAATTGGACAGAGTTCTCTAAGAGACTGGAAGTCCTAAATGAGAGGGATCAAAAGCAACAAATAGTTGAAAGGACTTTCTATGTTTGTGTCCTTTGTAAGTAAAAAGCAAGGGCTCTCTTACAATCCAGGGTATGAAGATTCCTCTCTGCAGTTGATGCATGAGGTCCTGGAAAAAAGACGGGTAAATACACCTCCTGGTTCAGATGAAAAGGTGAGACCACTTTAGGCATAAAGTGTGGATTAGTCCTGAGGATTACCTTGTCATGATGGAACCTTGTATAAGGAGGATTAGCCACCAAGGCTTGCAGCTCACTGATACGACGAGCTGAGGTGACTGCAATGAGAAAAATAACCTTCCAGGAAAGGAATTTCAAGGACTTAGTGGCTAAGGGTTCAAAGGGTGGCTTTATAAGCTGGCCAAGAACCAAATTCAAATCCCATGCCACTGGAAGTGGTCTAATGGGAGGTTTAGTTAAAAGAAGGCCTCTCATGAATCTTACAATAAGAGGATGAGAGGAAATAGGCTGTCCATTGAGAGGCTTAAGGGATGCTGCAATAGCACTCAAAAGGACTCTTACTGAATTCATTTTAAGGCCTGCATGGGATAAATGCAGCAAATACTCTAGTAAAGAATTCAGAGGTATTGCAAGAGGGTTAAGACCCTTCTCTGCACACCAAATGGTAAATCTTTTCCATGTAGATAGTTTCCCCTGTTATCCAAGTTAATTGCTCCTGTTCTTTGTAATGACCTGACTCTTGTTTATTGTCGGATACTGTTTGTTCTATGTAAACCGCGCTGATCGCAAATAGTGCGGTATAGAAGAAATGTAAATAAATAAAAAAATAAATAAATAAATATTTAAAAGCATAGGAACGTCTAGTGGAAGGCTTTCTGGAAGCATGAAGGATATCCTTCACTTGCTGAGAAAGATGCAAATCTTGAAGGTCTAGGCCTTCAGCAACCAGGCTCTGAGGTGAAGAGACTGGGGATTTGGGTGCCACAACGTTCCCTCCTCCTGGGACAGGAGGTCTGGAGCAGATCCCAAGTCCAGGGAGGGAGCTTGAGAGAGATGCAGAAGTAGAGGGTACCACACTTGGCGTGGCCAATGTGGTGCTATGAGGATCATAGACCCCTTGTCTCTCTGAAGTTTGAAGAGTGTCTTGGGAATTAGGGGAATGGGTGGAAAGGCATAGAGGAAGTCTTGCCCCCAATGAAGGAGGAAGGCATCCCTGGCCTGAACTCCCTGACACGGAATCCTGGAACAGAACCGGGGAAGTTTGGCATTCCACGGACTTGCAAAGAGGTCTATGTCCGGGGTTCCCCAAATTCGGAAGATCTTGGCTATCTGGTCCCCATGGAGGGACCATTCGTGTGGAAGCAGAACTCGACTGAGTCTGTCTGCCCAAGAGTTTTGAACCCCTGGAAGATACACTGCCATGAGATGAATTTGATGCTCTCTGGCGAAGGCCCACAATCTCAGAGCTTCGTTGCAAAGCGACAGAGAGCCAGTCCCGTCCTGCTTGTTCACGTAGAACATGGCTACTTGGTTGTCCGTGTGGATGAGGACTGTCTTGTAGCTGAGCAGGGTGTGGAAGACTGAGAGCTAGAAAAATTGCTCTGAGCTCTAAGAGGTTGATATGTAGAGATGTCTCCTGTAAAGTCCAGATGCCTTGAGTGGAGAGATCTTGAAGATGAGCTCCCCAACCTCTTGGAGAGGCATCTGTTGTAAGGGTTGCTTGGGGTAACACCTTTTGAAAGGGGGACCCCAGCAACAGATTTTGAGTGGACTTCCACCACTGGAGGGACCAAAAGAGGCGACTGGAGGTTGCTATTTTGTCTGACAGGCAACCTGATGCCTGGGTCCATTGGGTGGACAGAGTCCACTGAGCTGCCCTCATGTGAAGGCAAGCGTAAGGAACCACATGCACAGTGGATGCCATGTGGCCTAACAGTTGTAACATCTCTCGAGCAGTTAAATGGGATTTTAACTGAATTTGTGAGGCTAACTGCACCAAGCGTAGGCAACGGGCCTGGGGAAGATAGGCCCTTGCAGTTGTAGTATCCAGCAAGGCCCCTATGACCTCTAGAGACTGAGTAGGGGTGAGATGGGATTTTGGAATGTTTATTATAAGTCCCAGATACTGAAGGATACGCCTTGTGCAGGTTAGAGAAGTCTGGGCCTCTGACTGGGATGGAGCTCGGATGAGCCAGTCGTCCAGATATGGGAATACGAATATCCCTAGAGTGTGTAGAAATGCAGCTACTACTGCCATGCATTTTGTGAACACCCTTGGTGCAGAGGCCAGACCGAAAGGAAGCACTCTGTATTGGTAGGGCTTCCCTTGATAAAGGAACCGAAGGAACTTTCTGTGTGTTGGATGGATGAGGACATGGGTGTACGCATCCTTGAGGTCTAGAGAGCAAAGCCAATCCTGACTCTGAAGGTATGGAAGGAGAGTACCGAGAGAAATCTTGAATTTCTCCTTGCATAGAAACTTGTTCAATTCTCTGAGATCTAATATGGGTCTGTAGCCCCCTGTTTTCTTTAGGATAAGAAAGTAGGGGGAGTAGAAACCTGAGCCATGTTGAAGAAGGGGTACTTCTTCTATCGCCCCTTGGGCAAAAAGGATAGCAATCTCCTGACCCAGAAGGTTGAGGAGAGATGTCTGAGAATTGAACTGTCTCACCATGGTGTGAGGAGGAAGGTTTAAGAAATGAAACTTGTACCCCTCCCTTATGATGGAGAGGGTCCATTGCTCTGCTGTGATTTGTTCCCACCTGGGAGCAAAGTAAACCAACCTTCCTGGAATGGTGAGAGGCTCTGGATGTTCTAGAGCCAGAAAGGCTAAGCTCTCTAGTTGTAAGTCAAAGGCCCTGAGGAGGCAGAGGCTGTTGGGCCGTAGCAGTCCTAGCAGCCTTAGGCTTGGCCTGTTTCGGTTGTTGCTGTCTCTTTGTAGCAAAACGACCTGCAGAAGATGACTGCTGACCATAAGCAGAATATTATTTCCCTTTTTTGGGAAAAACACCCTTTTTGAACAACCTTTTCTTAAAAAGGAGCAGAAGTAGACTTTGAAAGTCTATCTAAAGCAGAATTTTCAGCATCCATCTGAGTGGCCTTTGCTTGCCAATCTTTGCCAAAAAGGTTTTCACCTGTACAAGGAAGGTTTCCTAGTCCATCTTGAATCCATGGTTCCAAATCAGAAGCTTGTAACCAAGCAGCTCTGTGTGCACCTATGGCAATGGCTGAGGCTCTGCTGGCACCTTCAAAAGAGTCAAAGGCTGCACGTTTGGAAAACTTGGAAATATCATGGGCATGTTTGAGCCAGGTGAGGAACTCTTCCCTTTTATCTTCTGAAATAAAAGGAGATAAAGTTTGCAGGTGATCTGTAACTTCTTTTAGAAACATCCCCATATAGAGACTATAGGCGTTGATTCTGGCAACAAGCATACTGGCCTGGAAAATTCTCCTGCCAAAGGCATCTAAGGTTCTGCATTCTCTTCCTGGAGGAGCAGAAGAGTGCCTTTTTGTATTCTTTATCTTTTTCATAGCAGACTCCACCACAATGGAGTGGTGAGGAAGCTGAGTCTTATGGAAGCCAGAACAAGGAGGAACACGATACATGGTGTCCAACCTGCGAGAATGAGGGGAAGTGGTGAGAGGAGTCTCCCATATGCCCAACATGTGATCATAAAGAATCTCATGTATTGGTAAAGTGGCTGCCTCTTTAGGAGCCTTAGGATATTGTAAAATATCTAATTTTTTGGCTCTAGGCTCTGTCTCAGGGGCCACTGGCCACTTCCCTAATGAAGTCTTGAAAAGACAAGTCTTCTGAAGGAGACATTCTCCTTTTTGGAGAAGAGGGCTCCTGAGGATGGATCACAGATGCTTCGACAGAGACCTCTGATTCATCAGATTCTTCAGAGGAATCGAAGTATCGCCTGTCTGGATGCTCCTGCAGAGCCCGATATGCATACCGGGTGGTATCGACATCGGGAGTGATCGGTACCGATTCGGTACCAATGGGCATCACAGAACAGTGTACCGCTGCAGTCGACACCGAAGCGGATGTCGATGCAATCGGTACCGGCACCGGAACCGATGTCAGTACCGGTGCCGGAGTCGGTACCGGCAACGGAGTTTGTTGCGGTACCGAAGGTGTTGCAGCTTGTATGAATGCCGTGATGGCATGCTGCATGGTCAGGATATTCTGATCCATCGATGCAACCAATGTCTGGATGTCGGTACCAGTGGGAACCACCGGTACCCCAGAACATGGCATCGATGTCAACCTGTGACCCCATAGATAAAGCTTTGTAAGCCGGAGCCTCCCACCCGGGTAATTTTGCCGGTGCGGATTCCTTGAGAGCAAGCCCAGAGGCATCTCGATACTTAGAGGGAGATCTACCCTTCGAGGACCGGCTGGATTTGAGTTTGGTTACCTGAGATCCATGTGAGGAAGAAGCAGCCCTGGAAGACATCAATGCAACCGAAGCTGCATCCGAGGGAAACAGGGTACTGAGCTTAGCTGCTCGATTCTGTAGACCTCTTTTAGACATCATGGAGCAGGACTCACAATCCGCAATGGAGTGGTCGGGACCTAAACATTTTAGACACCATTCATGGGTGTCGGTGACAGAAATAGTGCCGCTGCACTTCGTGCATTTTTTAAACCCAGAGGCGAGCTTTTCCATGAGGAAAAATTTCCTAGGCCTAAGGCCAAAGAAGAAAATGCACTGAAGTGAGAAAAACAGTAGGTTTTTTTTATTTTTTATTTTTTTTAGAATTAAGAAAGAAAAGACCGGCGGTACCAGTCCAGCGTCGAGAAGGCAGACGCGCGACCAAAGAAATAAAATAAAATAAAGAAATTCTTCAGCGGTGACAGGAACACAACCTGCTGGCTCCGCGGAAAAGAAGAACTGGAGAGAGGCGGTTGGGAAAGGCGGGAAGGCAGCGCGCAGGCGCTGTGGGATGCTCCCAAAAGCTTTCCTTTTGGATGCTGGGGAGCGTTCCCGCGCAGGCTCCGTCGGTACCGACAATACCCATATGTGAAGACTCATTCCTGCTTGTTCCTGGAGATTCACCGATAAACTTTGACAAATTTCACAGTAAACATATCATCAAAATCACTGCAAAGTACTGTAAACCAATTCCATTCTTTTACTTGCTGGATCTGCAGGATGCGTTTTTAATCGAGCCTGTGTAATGAAATGCAGACGCAGCACGCTTTACCAGTCTGCCATTGACAAGTCCAGTCTCTGCCTCAGGCAGCCAGTATTAGCAGCAGAGCTTGCAGTTAGAGGGGACTGGGAAAGATGCTGGCAAATCTTGCCTGTCCAACCACTGCCCTCATCTCTAGATATGGAGGACCTGAAATACCAGGTGCCAGGGTGCCATGGCAACCTGGTGCCTGCGATTTGTCGAATCCTTAATGAAATTTTAAAAACTGCACATGAATACTTAGTTTACCCACAAAGCCAGATCAGACTGCTAATTAAAATCGCCAGTGTTCCACAGAAATCCAAGCACTGCTCAGTTGTCCTGGCACCATCAAGGGAGTCAGGCCTGAACAAAAGTAAACACCGCTGCACCAATCCAAACTGCAACAAACTGCTGAAGACAGAATACAGGCAAGTTCCAAGACTGCACCATTCCATTTACTGTGATATTACTGGAAAAACAGTTCTCTACCTCAATCTGCTTGTAAGGCAACATAAACCATCAGTCTAGATTGGTGTCACAGGATAAGGAAGCTATATTTATGGCACTGAGCTGATGGGGGGGTATACTTATCACACTAAGGTAGCATTTTACTTACTAGATAACGTCCTCTCCTTGAGTCCTGCTAGACCAGTCCAGAGAAGTGGGTTGTGTTCCTCTACCAGCAGATGTGTGGCAACAGAGCCAATGAAATGTTCAGGTTTCAACATCATTCCCATGCCTGTAGCAGCCTGAGCCAGTAGTGGCAAATCAGTATTTGTACCCAAGCACATGGTAAGGAATGGTAAACTTCACACAACCTCAACAAGGATTCAACAAGGTACGTGGGTTCAGCCAACCAGCAAAGAAACTATGTACAGGATTAATTTGAATGAAAGCTCGTCAGTAGGTTATGAGTCTGCAGGGTCGACCACTCAGATTATAGCAGACTAGAAGGTACCACCGCGGCATAGCAGACCAATACAGATCCAGGGGCGGGTCCTGGACTGGTCTAGCAGGACTCAAGGAAAGGACATTCTGATAAGTAAAATGTCACCTTCCATAATGTCCTACTACACCAGTCCACTGGGGAGGAAGATAAAATACAGCAGCTCGTAAAACCTGAGCCAAGGCTGTGTCCGCCTGAGTGTTGACATCCAAGTGGCAATGATTGACAGAAGCAAAAAGTAATGCTCATGTCACTGCCCCACAAATGTCTCAGGGGGACACTGAGCTATACTCTGCCCACAAGGACAGCTGTGTTAAAGCAGCACGTGCGTGCAATTCCTTCAGAACCAGTCTGTTCCCTAACAGATATGCTGATACAATGGTCTCCTTGAGCAAGCGCCCCATGACAGACTTGGCAGCTGTGTCAAACTTACTCTGTCCAGAAAGCAGCATAAAGATGAGCTGACTTAGAAAAGGCATTTGTAACCTTCAAGCACTGGAGAAGCACCCTCCAGACATCTACAGAGTGAAGATTCTCATCTTTCTTTGTCTGTCCTCCTCTAGGGAGCAGTGTTGAAATGACTTTGCTCAAATGGAAGGGAGATATCACCTTGGACAAAATGGAAGGCAGAGGTTGAAGACAGCCTCCTCTAAAAAGGACAGATATGGACCCCAGCAAGAAAGAACATGAAGCTCAGCAATCCATCTTGCTGAACCAATCGTGACCAAGAAAACACAGACTTGAGAGTTAAATCCTTAAGATTAGCATGCTTCAGAGGCTCAAAGGGGTCCGACATCAGGGCCCTGAGCACTAGACAGAGCGCCTATGAAGGGACAATTGACTGGAGGTGGGGGGGGGGGGGGGGAGAAACACAGGCAAGCACCCTGACGAAAAACACAAAACATCCAGGTGTGAGAGACTAAAGACTTGTCAGTCACTGGACCTCTGAAACAGGACAGAGTTGCCACCTGGACTTTCAGGGAGTTAAGAAACAGGCCCTTTTTCAGGCCAGCCTGCAGGAAGACCAACATAGCTGGCACCTTTGCTGATTCAGGAACAAGCTTTTGTGCACCACACCAATGCTCAAAGAGACACCAGACCCACACATATGCCAGGCTGGCAAACCCCTCCAGGCTTTGAGCAGAGCAGAAACTACCTCAGGAGAATAGCCCTTATGCTTCAGCCAACAACTTTTAAGAGCTAAGCCATAAGAGAGGGAAGCTGGATCCATCTATGACAATCATCCCCTGGCACAACAGCCCCTAAAATGGGGGAAGATAAAAAGAGGAGGTTCCTGCAGGAGCCACATCAGGACCCCGAACCATGGTCTCCTCAGCCAATCCGGCACCACCAGACCAACCCAGCCCAGATTATACTTTATCTGCCAAAATACAAGGGGTCATGGAGGGAATACCTACAGCAGGCAGTTCTTTAGTCAGGGCTGAACAAGGATGGCACAGCCCTCAAACTCTGCCCTGTATGCAGACTGAAGAAACAGCACACTTTGTCACTGGAATGGGTCACCATCAAATCAACCGGCAGAGAATCTTCTGCAACATCTCCTGACTGAACTCCCACTCTCCAAGAATAAGAGTGCAACAAATGAAGTCCGCCTCCACCTTGCCCAACCCAGCAATGTGCTGAGCCAACAAGGCTAGGAGATTCTTTCCTGCTCAGGCGAACAAGTGAGTCATCTCTAGGGCCATTCTGCCACTACTCATGCCACCTTGCCGAATGGCATATGCTACTGCCATAGCATTGTCAAAGAACACTTGCACTGCTCTGCTCTTGACCAAGGGCTGGAAAAGCAAGAGGGCCAACTTGATGACTCTTACTTCTAGATGGTTGATGGGCCACACTGCCTCCCTGCGGCACCAACAGCCCTGAGCCATCCAGTTTGATAATGGACTCCCCAGCGCATAAAACTGGCAACCGTCAATAGAAGAATCCACAAGTGATTGGCTAGCGGCATATTTTATTTGTGAATGACATGGCTGTTCCCATCACTGCCAGTAGGCTCGCACCTCCAGCTGGAGGGGCAGCCCGAGCTCAAAGTCCTGAAAACTCAGGAACCACCAAATTAGCTAAGACTGCTGAAGCAGCCACCTATGAGCATGCACCCATGGCACCATCTCAACTGCAGCTGCCATCAATCTGAGAAGCTACAGAAAATCCCAACCCTGGTGAGTCTGTTGAATTAACTGGTGGTGTTCTGTTTTCAACTTCTGCACGGTTCTCCTCGAGCAGGAAGACACTTCCCACTCTAGCATTAAACCATGTTCCCAGGAATTTCAGGGCCTGGGAAGGCTCCAACTGACTCTTCCCCAAAATGATCACCCAGCCAAGGCTTCCTAGAAAGAGCATCACATGGGTAGAAATCCAAGAACCTCTGACAGAGGCCTAACTCAGAAGAGCGAATTGTCCAGAAACAGGTGCATACATATCCCTTGGCACCAGCCATCATCACAACCTTTAAGAACATCCTTGGGGTAGTGGAAAGGTCAAAGGGAAGGACAGCAAATTGAAAACATGAGCCAAGCATGGCAAAAACACCAAGATTGCTGCTGATCCACTTGGATTCAAGTTATGCAAGCAAGCTTTGGCTAAATCCAGCAACATTAGGCCTCCTTTCAGCACACCACCTGAATCATGGATCTCTGAGTTCCATACGGAAGTGTAGCACGTGTGAATAGCCACTGACCCCTTGAGGCAGAGAATTAGCCAGAAGGACTCTCCTCCTTTGGCACCATGAAATTCATGAGATCTGCCCTTACCCCATTAGGCCAGGGTTACTGGCACCATTGCATTCAGGCACAGCAACCTGAATTGTGTCTCCTTGTCTGCTGAACAACATGGGGAGAGAACCAAGTCTTCCAGGATTGGCTCTTCACATTCCAGGGAATAGCTGCTCTCGGATCTTGACTCACCTGATCTCCTTTATGTTTCCTTATCATTCCCACTAGATGTATCCCATGTCTACAGCTACTGCAGGGACAGTCTTTTACAGGTGTCTGTGCAGCTCTGAGTACGTCTTGTAGCGCTATACAAATGTTCAGTAGTAGTAGTAGTAGTAGAATGGTGATTAACACCTAGTGAGCCGCAGAGACCCAGGTACATTTTTGAAGAAAAGGTAAAGTCTCCCCCCCAACCAGAGGCATCTGGGAATAGGTCCCCCACTGAACAGGAGGAAGCCTGTCAGGGAAGGAAAATGATAGTAACAAGATTTCTGAGATCCTTTGAAGTCAGTCCAGCATGCCCACAATAGCCAGGCAGAGGCCCTATACGCATCCCAGATCCTTTTGGCCTATCCTCTAAGAGACTATGAGGCATCGACTCACCCAAGTCCTTTACCAACTTTTCCAAATAGGCTCCAAAAAGAAGCTTCTCAAAAGCTAGTTGAGTTAGCTGGGATTGGAGGACATGTCTGTCGCTCAGTAGCAGAGCCTAATCCAATGCCATATCACCATTGGAAGGGCAAGCAGACTAGATCATACATAGCATATGAAAAGTCAGTGGCAGACTCCAAAAGGGAATAGTATGCTCTGGTGAAAAAGACTGAATCCACCGGAGTAGGGCCCGAGGTGTCAGGCCTGCACACAATCGCCAAATGAATAGCAGCAGCTACTGCAAATTGACTTCTCAGAAGAGAATCCATTTAAGATGCATAGTATCCTTTAAGGTCAATCCGCCTTACACAGTGGTCCACTTCATGACTGCCACGACTTGCACATCCACATTAGGCAAGTGGAACCACACAATGCACTCCTCCCTTCAGGAGAGCATACATCTTCTTTCACACCTTTAACCCTTTAGGCAGGAGAATTGAGAAGTCCCATTCTGACCTTATCATGCTCTTGATAACCTCTGGAAATGGGAAGACTTTTGTAAAATTCCCAAACGCCCTGTAGGAGTGGATGGATCTATGGACCCTGCTCCTCCACTGGAGCATCTGCCATATTCAAGGTGGATGAAACTGAAAACCACCAGCTCTTCCTTCCGGAACAGGGAGAAAATGCCAGTCTCCTTATGATCTCTGAAGGTGAAAGCACCACTTCTCTACCAACAGATCCCTCATCCGAGATGTCAGAAACAAAGCCAGTGTCCAAATTTCATACAGACTACAGCTGATCCACATCTCCAGAATGCAATCTTTACCTAGGTCACTTAGAAAGCACTCAAGCTGGGCTTCTACACTCTGCTTGGTGCTCTTGTGATGAAGCTTGAAGGAATCCAGGGTCTAGTGTCTGCACAAGAAAAGACCAGGCTTCTTGTAGAAAGGAAAAGAATTCTGGGGAGGACAACCCAGAATCCAGGAGCTCCCCTCTCTGAGAATGATCACCCAGCCACAGAGGACACAGCTGTAGCAGAACCCTCTGAAGGGGAGTGGCCAGAAGTAGGGTTAACGAAACTCAAGGACAAGCTAACATCATTACCACAGCGCCATCCATCGCCTCCTGCGGTGATGCAGAAAATACCATAACCAACCAAATCCCCTTGGTGGGAGAAGAGAGATGGGACCCTCCAGTGGTAAGTCAGAGGCTGCCATACTAGAAGAGCAGGTTCCAGAATCCAGCGATGAGGCTCTTCGCTTGCCACAGGGTCAAACGTCGCTTCCTGGAGGATGACAAAGAGTTAAGGCAAGGCAAACACTTGCACGCACTAAGACTGCATAAGAACAAAAGCACATTAACAAAGAATGTAAGGAGCGCTTGAGCGCTTAGGCAAGAATGCACGTTGGAGCCGCTCAAGCAGAACGCGTGCTAAGACTACTTGACCACAAAGCTCACAAGACAAAGCACTAACAGCACGTGCTTGAAAGAGGCAGGAATGCCCAACACTGCACCAACAGTCGCCCACAGTCCACTCCAATTTGCACCCCAAGACAGACGAGATCAGGAGCCTCCAACAAGGACAATGATGAAATCAAGCTTTAGTACTCACCCTCTGGGAGCCTCGAGCAGGAAAAACAGTCGCGCTCAGCACTGCTCCCCTGATACAGTTTGTTTGTTTTTTTTAAACCTCTGGCTTGCAGTCATATACCTCTGAGCCTTCTTCAACCTTTGGAGGACAGCGGGGGGCAGGGGAGACAGAGAAGGGAGCGAGCATTGAGGTTGTGTGAGGCAGTTTAAATCCAGTCTTTCCAATTTTCTGGCTGCTCAACAGGCCTTTAAAAGGGTAAAAGCGTGGAGCTGAACCAAATTTTCGCTCCTCCATTGACTACTAAAAAAACCGCGGTCTAGTGGAGCCTCCTACCTCATGCTCAACTGAGAGTCACCCGCAGGTATTCACAAGTGAAATCCCCTCTCAAATCAGATCCTTATTTGTCCAGATTCCATCAGAGCTAACAAAATCCAACCACCATCTGCTGGAGACAGAAAAATACTGGCTTTGCCCCAGTGGCTCAGGCTGATAGAGGCATGCGAGTGATATCATTGAAAAACTTAAACATTTCACTGGCTCCGTCTCCATACATCTGCTGGTAGATGTATGGACAACCCACTTGTCTGGACTGATCTAGCAGGACAATAAGGAATGGCTATTAGCAGACTGTATATCTGTTTGGCATATGCGAGTGCACTAACATCCAATGAACCAGGAATTTATCAAAACATTGCACTTCTTCTAAAGGACCAATGTACTAATCCACAAAACAATATTTGACTATGCCATGCAAATGAGCTCCTGACTCAATTCCATTTCATGGCCAAATTTTGAGCAAATTTCCTGTTCATTCCCAGTTGTAGTAACCCATGAGAAATTTCTTTAAAAGGTGTCTCTTATATGCGGTATGAGGAGTGATCAAAAAAGTATTGAGACTTGTTGTGTAGTTATATAACAATACGTCACACTATTATGCTATTAAGCATGCAGTGACTTAGTTATGTGCTCTGCCTGTGCAGACTGTAGAATGGCTGCAGCACACCTGCATTTTTTTAAATCACATATTTGGTATTGAGTAAAAGCAGTTCATCAGATTTACAATGAGTGAAAAAACTGAACAGCGAATTTACATTAAATTCTGCCAGAAACTTGGAGATTCGTGTAAACAAACTTATGACAAGTTACAGCAAGTGTATGGCTATGAATGCATGTCATGCTCGAGTTTACGACTGGTACAAATATTTCCAAGATGGCCACCAAAGTGTTGATAGTGACGAACGTTCTGGATGGCCATCCACATCCATGAGCAGAAATTAAGAAAAGATGAAGCAGTGTGTGCCGCAATACGCTCAAGTCATGGACATCAGTTTCAGGTTGGTACAGTCCATTCTTACTGTTGATTTGGGGATAAGATGTGTGTCTGAAAAATCCATGTTAAAACTCCTGTCCCCTGACCAAAAAGAAGATAGATTGATTGTCTGCAGTCAGGGAGTTGTTGGAATGCATCAAAAAGATTATTACTGGTGATGAATCATAGGTTTATGGTTATGACCCAGAAACTAAGGCTCAATACTCACAATGGAAGACTCCAAATTCTCCAAGACCTAAGAAAGCCCATCAGGTAAGTAGCATTGTCAAGGTCATCCTCAGTTTTCTTTGACTCAAGTATGCTCCAAAAGGCCAATCCATCAATAAAGAGTACTACATCCAAATCCTGACTCGTTTGAGAGATGCAGTTTGTCGTTAAGGGGCCAGAGTTGCACAGGCATGGTGAATGGTTGCTTCATCACAATAACACCCAGCTCAAGCATCACATCTTGTCTAGCAGTTCTTGGACAAACACCAAATTGAGCAAGTCCATCAGCCTCCATACTCACCTGACCTTGCACCCTGTGATTTTGTTTCCAAAACTGAAATTGCCACTGAAAGGAAAGCGATTCGACAACTTGAAGATCATTAAGCAAAATTCGACACAGCAGCTTGACAGCATAATGAAAGAGGCATTTCAAAATTGTTTACAGCAGTGACAGGAACTCTGGAAGAAGTGTGTTTTATCGGAAGTGGACTACTTTGAAGTAGACCGAGTGCAATAACTGCCAGTGTTATACTTCTTGTGTTATTGTACAAATCTCAATATTTTTTGACCACAGGCATTAAAAAGGACGGAGATTTCCCTCTGCCACCCCCAGATGTTCAAGCCCCTCCACAGCCCTGGTCGAGGCCTAAGTGCAAATCCTACTGCCTTCCCATCCCACCACCACCAAGAACTGTCACTTCGTTAAAAAGTCCCATTTACTTACAGGCCGACACAGAAAGCCAGCACTGAAGTTGCACGCTATTAGCTATATATGCATTTTTGTAGCGTGAGACTTCATCGCCACTAAGCAGCACAGTGCATACAAATGAGCTGTGTGAAAAACTTCAGTATAAGGTTGAAAGGAGGGGAGCCAACGCATGCACAAACAGAAGTGCTACATGTGATCATGTGTGCATGCGCGTAA
This sequence comes from Ichthyophis bannanicus, assembly GCA_033557465.1. Lineage (NCBI taxonomy): Eukaryota > Metazoa > Chordata > Amphibia > Gymnophiona > Ichthyophiidae > Ichthyophis > Ichthyophis bannanicus. The sequence continues at coordinate 166,758,060 of CM066035.1, read as the reverse complement.
ATGTCAAATACTGAAGTTATGCACACATGACATGCAGGTTCTTCTGGCACTCAGCTCATAATAATCAACACTATTTTGCCCAAAAAATGTTTATGAAATCACAACAAAGAGACCTAACAGTAAATGGAGAATGATATAAGTGAGTCCAAAAAACGCACAAGGATATGAAGCAAAAGACATTTGTTCTTGAACACCAAACTTCTGCTTACATTTAACATCTTTTCTATACTGTCTTTCTACAAGTCAAGACAGTTTACAAAGAACTCAGTGCAGTAACGTTAATAGTTGAACAGTAAGGTGCACATTACATGGAACATATATTATAATAGATAATCACCAAATGTATGAGGGTTAACTATATTTACAGTGTGTTGGAGTGTTATTGCTTTACCAGGTGTTCTTTATTCAGAATTAGATCCATAATGTTCTACGAACAGGAGAGTTTTTAGGTTTTTTACAGAATTGGCAAATATTGAGAGAAAACTAATGTATACCTCAACTCTATGATGCAAGTTATTCTAGTAAAGACTCAGAGCATCAATACACCAGTAACAAACTGTTCAAAGAAAAGCTACAGTGTTCAGTTCTGTGCTCTAAAAATGCTTAAAACTGTTTACTTAGGTTATTAGAATCATACATTTATTTTCCTCTTTAGTCAGGTTGGTGCAGTCCCCCTTAAGACAATATTAAAGAGCTTACTAGGGATGAAATACTCTCTTGCAAAGAGCCTTCAGAGCTCTCCCTAAGGCAATAGTATTGCCCAAAGAAAGCAGAAAGCAAACAGCCTACTGAGATGTTTAAAACCTCTCCAGGTCAGCATGTGACCCAGCAGGGAGAGGTCCCAAAAAGTACAGCTTTTATTTTTATTCCTAACAACCTGGTTTGTTTCTACTTCTTTCCCTTTCAAGAGCTATCCTTCACAGCTAGCAGCCCTTTCAATCATTTACTTTGGATGTCTGCTGAAGAACAAACCCTCTTGCTCATGCAGATGAGTTTGCCAGACTTGCGTGTGGGTTCCCATCTCAAGCTCTTTATTGTTCTCCATGAAACCTGAGCCTTTGAAAGGGATAGCAGGGCACAAGGAAAGGATTTAACAAAAATAAAGCTTAAAAGGAAGCAGTTTCTTGAATAACTAATGAATCTAGCAAAGGTCTGTAGAACCCATGCTTCATATTCTCACAGCAAAGGACAAAATGTAAGAATTTCATAAATGAAATGTCTAGCTTGCTATACGAGGTTGTAAATAAAAGATGTATTTCATTATTTTAAGATAATTGAATTTGGAATGGTTCTGAAAGATGCACAAATGGTCAGCATCTAAGTAAGCAGTACTGATACTACTTACACCAAAGCTTTCAAGCTTGTTCTAATTTCAGTACGGTAAGTTTTTGGAAAAAGGAAAACAAAGCAGAAATACCTCCACGTTTTAAAATATATACTACTCCTGCTGGAAGTCTGCAGACAATTCAAAATTCAGCATCAAAAGGTCCAAATTAGGCAAAATTCTGCATACTGTTAAAATAGCAAAGCATATTGTTTTTGAGTGATATTTAATTTAAAATACAGTACAGAAATAGAATCTCACAAAAAAATGCAGAATTTGTAATTAGCGTGTGCAGAAATCCAGCTGGATTAAATAACATACTAATAACTGTTCAATGAAAAGAATGTAGCACAGCTTAAATATTCTACGTACATCATTCAAATACTATTACAAAAACGCTGTAATGTTAAATTAATTATATCCCTTACTAAAAAGTTGTTTTGTGTTTTGGGGATTATGCGTGTAAGAAAGGCCTAGCAATCTACTTCCAGTCGTACATTCCCAAGAAAACACAGTGCCTGGGTCACCAAGGGTAAGCATTGACTTGACGGCACACATTGCATTTCCCACCATTTAACCCTTTGAAGGCCTACTTTAAATTTTTAATCCACATTCTGCAGCCAGGTTAATTTTTGCATATTTCAGGAAAATTGTACCCATCTTATTCAATATGTTCTAATAGTGATTTTCCTTCTGCTATGGTCATGTATTATATACCATTTGATAGGAATATTTAGTCAGAATTTTGGATCCCGAGAGTTTTGGACTCGGCCTGGAAAGGGTTAAGTAGTCCTCAAACTGATTCTGAATGACTTTCCAGGTTCTCTTCATTCATATTCAAAAACCTGTTGCAACAAAACTAATTGATATGCATTTATAAAGTTTGAGAGCTTTTTCTAAAAAAGCTGCTTGAAGCCTTGAACAGTATAGTAAAATTATACTACTATTTATCATTTGTATAGTGCTACAAGGCATATGCAGCACTGTACATGTACAAGAGACAGTCCCTGCTCAGAGTTCACAATCTAATCAAGATAGGCCACACAACAACTGGGGACCAGGGGAAGTCAAGGGGAATGGCAAGATACAGATTGATAAGCAGGAGAATAAGGGTATCAGGATTCACACGCAACCTCAAAGAGGTGGGTTTTAGCCCGTATTTAAATAGCGCCAGAGGAAGAGTCTGGTGTATGTGATAATAGCTTTCGAAGATATACGTGAACATTGCATAATGTTAAGGATGTCCATGTTTTTCTATTAATATATCTTTAAATTCAAAATTAATTTTAAAATATTTCAGAACAGATTTCTTTAGGTATGATTTCTTTTTTAAGGACTGCCAACAAACTTGCTTACAGTTTCACAGTAACAAAGTAAATGATAGCAAACATACACTGAAATAACCCATTTAGTCAGTCCTGCAAAATTAAGGCTGCAATTGTTGCTCTGTCAATTCCTTTTTATCAAGAGGATGGAAAAACATTGTGTTAACTTGCACCAGTGGAGCAACAGCTCAAAACTGCAGTGGAAATCACTTAGTACTTTCAAGAAAATAAGGGGTAACCTGTAACGATCAACAGTTACAACCCTAATCACGTTACTGGCAGATTAGACAGGCCATTTGAGTCTTTATAGACAGTCAACTACTATACAACTAATCAGTAAGTTTATTAGCAGGCCATAAAAATAAAAAGTTGTTCATAAAATGTAAGTTACATCAGTAAAAGGTGACAAGGTGTGTCACAGGCTCAAGATTTAGGGCATGGTAAGTCCATGTATACACAGACTAGCAACAGTAAAACGTCACTTTTTTTTTTAAACAGGATGTTCTCAATGAAGATCTGGCATCTTCATGTGTTAATAACTGTTATTATTACAATCCCTCACTTGGTTTGCAGCTTGTCGTGCTGTGAGGGCTTGCGTGCATCAGTGATGCTGAGAGCTAAACTATCGGTAGTTTAACTACTGGCAGGGTCTCCCAAGATGGACAGGTCTCATCTGAGGTGCCAGACCAAGACAAACCACCCATCTGGGCAGCAGCAGAATGGGATAGTGTTGACGGCGGAGGATCACATTTCTGTGACAACGGCACCACCACCAAACTTAAACTGCGCGGAAGAAAGGCCCGGCAATCTACTTCTGTATCTTGCCATGAAAACCCAATGGTTCAGTCTGTCAACAATGAGCCGCCTGACTGAAGACCAAACACAATTTAGGATAGCTATCCAGAGGGTCACCATGAGTAGACTCCAACAGCACTTATCAACATTATTACAATAGCCTCAGCATTAAGTCTCAGGTAGCACACCCAGAAAATGATGAACAGAGGCCAAAGCAGGCACCAACTTATAGCATAAAAGCACTTCTATTTAATATAGCAATTAAGTTCCTAAAATAAAACTAAAATAAGGGACTGCAAGCATTTGAAAAAGTTATCAAAGCATACAAGAACACTAACAGCAGCATAACCTACAGATTAATGCACAAAAAGCGAGAACAGTTTCTTGGAACAGCTGCTGGAAGAACAATGAAGAGGTCCTGCTTGGTCATGTTTCAGCAAGCAGGATGGACTCCTGCTGCTTTTAAAACCTAAGCCACTTACAAGAAAATGTACTCTTTCAGACAGCAAGTCACTGACAAACATTTGGCCATGCCAAGAGCTACAGATTGGGTTGCCAACTCAAAAGGATGATGAGCCTTCAAAACAAAAAGGAGTCTAAGAGAAAAAGGGACTTGAAAGGTCATATGACAGGAAACGCCTGGAAGGAACCTCAGAAGAGATCCGAGCAACATACCAATAACCATGCGACTGGAGTACAAATGTAAAAAAGGTGTCCAATGCATAGTGAGCAGTAAAACGTAGGTGTAAACCAGACTAAATTTGCTATTGCATGCCCATGCATGCCAAGAGCCCATAATATTATTTGTACAATCCTGAAGTGTTTGAAAAAGAAAACAAGTGGGGAAAGTGTGCAGAGCATGGCTTATGCTATGGAATTCTTTGCAATCCTTCTGTATGCTTGTGCATACATGGACATGGATGTGCATAGGCGTGTGTGCATATAAGTTTACGTCCACCTTTGCATGCTTGCAGGTGTGCTTGTGGGAACATTAGTAGATGTGTGTCTATATCTATGCTTCTTCTCTGTGTGTCTATGATGTAGAGAGGAGATGAAATGGGAGTAGAGGGCTATTTGAAAGGTACAATAATGTAATTGTTATGTTACTGTGAACAAATATTTGTATGCTGTTTTTCCCACAAAAATGCACTGAGGCTTGGGGGGTGGGGTTGGGGGCCGCTTCCTTTCTCTTCCATTTCCCACCGGATGCAGAAACTTCATTTCTACGGCATAGGAAATATCCCTCAGCTCATCAACTCCGTTTCTGTGACTACAGCTGCCTTCCAGTGCTCCGGCCCAATAGACTTCTCATTGGGTGAAAAGTAAGCAGAGCAGGCTCACTCACACTGGGGAGGGGAGGGGGACTAGAGATCTGCATATAGAGAGTTTTTAAACTATGAAGAATGTATAGACATTGATGTAAAAATACGTACGATCTTGACCTCCCATTCCTGTGCATATCTGACAGCACTCCCTTAAACCTTAGGTCCTAGATATGTTCCTTGTTTGCCAAAGTCTTAATCCAGTCCTGCCCACAGCAATGACATTAAGTGGCAACACAAATAGCAATCAATAAAGCAGTACAAGCTAGCAGAAAATGAAATATGTATCTGAATAACTTAAAGCAGTACATCACAGCTAGGGAATGTGTGTAATGTGAGCATGTATTTCTGCTGTGTTGTGTGCATGCTGCATGTGTCATCTCTGTGGAGAGTAGTGGGTTAGTTTTCAGAGGGAAAATGGTATTAGGAGGGGAAGGGTAGTTTATAGGGTGATGAAGCATTTGTGGGGGTAGGATTTTGTAAGTAGGAGCAGTTTGAGAGGTGGTAGGGCAGTTGAAAGGGTGTCACTCCACCACCATTAACTTTCTAAGAGGCTCTGAGAGGGGAATAAAACCCAAACAGCTACCTAATACCTTCCAGAATGGAATTCATGTCTGATACCTGTCCAGCCACAGAAATAAAAATGTCAAATGTCGCCAGGGAGTCCTCAATTAGAGAGGGCAAATTCTCCATGCAAAACAGGTGGATCACAGACTGATCCTCTCCTTTAAGGGAAAGGAGCTACCCTTCCTCAAGCAAGAGGGCTTCCTCTCTCTTCCTCCTCCCCCCAGGCTGAAGTACTCATGAGTAACCTATCCAGGTTTCCAGAGGATCTTACTGGGAAGAAAGATACATGGGAGCATTTAGCCTTTCACCCATTAGCAAGAAGAGTAGCTGAAGCCCCCCATACTATCCGGAGGCTCTGAAGAACTCAGCCTGGGCACAGCAGACTGGCAGTCAGTCAGCATGCCCTTTAAGCTGCCTGTAAACTGCTTTAGGAGCTGCTGCTGCTGCTGCTCAAAACCCACTGAGAAAAGAACAGGAACTCCTAAGGCCAACCCAGTATGGGAGGAGCTCTGTGTTACACCCCCCCCCCCTTTACCTGTCACCAGTGGAAACTATATGGCCATCCAATATGGCCTCCGATCCCAACAGAATACTGGGCTTGATGGTCTGACCCAGTATGGCATATCTTATGTTCTTATATGTGCAAAAGGCACACCCACCCCTCTCTTGCCACATGCACAGAGGCACCTCCACACCGCACAAAAAACACACACACAGGTGTAAATGGGTTGGTGGGAGTGATGGGGGTGGTGGGAGAGGAAGGAGGAAGAATGGGGCCACTGTCTTTTGTTGGTACTGTGCAGTGACCCATTAAAAGCCCAATTTATTAAGCTTATTCCCATGGAAAATAGGAAAACAGCATAAGTAAATAAGGTCCTAAAACCTGAAAAAAAGCAACTGATACACCTTTTTTTGGGGGGGCAAGGGAAGGGGGAGAGAGAATGGGGGACATGCACTGTGGCCTGGGTTTCAGCAGCTGGCTCCTAGATTTTTAGACTGGCTCCTAGATTCCAAGAAAATTTGTCAAGGACTGCCTTCATAGTATTATGTATTGTTGCCAGTTGTAAGTTAGAGCAAACAGCTTCATGCTCGTCTGTGACCCTTGCTCCTATAGGTTTAATAGGTGCATGTGACCCACTCCCCCTCCAGTCTACTTAATACCTGCCAGACTTCATGCTTTACTACAAGGTATAATCTGTGATCCCATTGGACTATTGCAGCTCCCTTTGGCCTTTAGGGCAATTTCCCTGCATCCCTCCCCTTCAGTATAGACTCGCCATTTTAAGGAAGGGAACAAAGCTCTACAGCCCTTCCTTTTCATTTATGTCTTCCCCTTGAATAAGAATCACTATTTTACCAATTCAAATCCACATAAATTAATTTTACTCACATCCTTCTATATGTTATATGTCCTATTTCACCATTTTCTCAACATTTCAACCTGCTCCAGTTTGTATCCATTCAGGTAACTCCATAATCCATCCTCAGCCATAATTCAGATAGATCTAGCTGCTGCATGTCTAACCAGCATTGTAGTACCTCTTGATTCAGCTTTCACAGTAAGTCCTTCAATTTTGTTTACTACAACAGTTGAATTATAAAAGACTGTTTTTTCTTGGATGTGACTAGGTTTAATGGTCTTTGTAGTGTATCAGGAAACAGCATGAGCACAGGGACAAACATGTCTGGAGATTTTTCAGAGTTAAAAAAAAAAATATCTGCAGATCTCCATTTCACACCCCTTCCTCCCAGGCCCATGAGCCTGCCCTTGCCTGCTTCCAACGTAACTGAGTAGCAGGATTCAAACAAATGGGAAGGCTGTAGGTGTGGAGCATGGAAAGATAGCAGGTGAGGCGAGGGGGGAAGGGGAGGAGTTCCTGTGCTGTAGAAATGAAGTTGGTGATGGAAAACAAATGAAGCCCTATCCCACACAAAAAATAGTTTAAAAAAATGCCCCAATGCATTTCTATGGGAAAAGTAGTTCCAACAGCTGTAGCATACAAAAAGGAATTCAAGGCAACATAGCAATTACTGAACCACGCTTCATCTCCTCTTCTAATTACAGAACACAAGAGAACATAGATATAAATACATATGCAAGCACACACATGTACTAACATGCCCATGCATAGATATTTATATACACACAGTCATATACATACACACACAGGAGTTTAAAAATTCCATAAGCATGCTTTTCTTGCTTGTTCATTCCACTGTTTATTTCTTTACTTCACCTTGGAGTTACTTATACGCTCATGCTATCATATTTATACTTCCATCAGATAAGGCCTGTCAAATATTTCAGAAATACAGTGATCATCTTGTAGAAATACTCTTGCTCCAGGCACTGGTTCTCTCTTCCCCAGGATTCTCCAAGAACCCTACCTCTCCCTCCCCTGTTAGAGATAGAACCAGCGTTACCATTAGGTGAATCAGGCAGTCGTTTAGAATTCCAATGGTCCAAGGACACCACATTGCCACCACCGCCAGCCCTCTCTGGGACATGCAGCAGCAGCAATGTTTTTAAAACAGCACCACAACAGTACTGACCATTACCTCTGATGCTGCAGCGCTGTGCCTGCTTCCGCCCTCTCTGATACCACTTTGTTTGCATGGGGACCAGCTTCTTCCACCCCCATGCAAAGGGAAGCGGCTGGTCCCCATGCAAACAAAGTGGAATCGGAGCAGAAACACTGCAGAGCCAGAGGTGATGGTGAGTACTGTGATGCTGTTTCAAAAGCATTGCTACTGCTGCACATCTTTTGAGAGTGGCGGCAGCAGAGGCCATGGGAGCAGGACAGGAGCAAGGGTGCCAGCTGGTGCGGAATGATCGCAGATTGACGGTGCGGATAGCAGCTGAGGAGCTCAGCCCAAACAGGGAGTGAGTGCAGACCATCTTGTTGCAGGAGCTGAGGATGCGGAAGGTGTGCGCCAAGATGGTACCCAAGCTTTCAATGGATGACCAGAAGGAGCACCGGGTCAATGTTTATCGCGACTTGCTAGAGAAGATCAGAGAAGATCCAGAGTTTGTTGGCCAAGTCATCACAGGAGACGAGACTTGGGTCTTCCAGTAAGACCCTGAAAGCAAGAGACTGCGGTGGAAGAATGGACTGTCACCCAGACCCAAGAAGGTGTGCATGTCCAAATCAAGAATCAAGGTCATACTGATTACATTTTTTGACCAGAAGGGAGTGGATCCATCATGAGTTTGTGCCTGACGGTCAGACAGTCAACCCAGCACTTCTACCAGCAGGTCCTCCATCGCCTCCATGACCAGGTTTGGCGCAGCAGGTGAGCTCTGTGGAGAGACAAGTCATGGCTGCTCCACCACGACCATGCGTCCGCACACACCACGCTCAGTGTGAGGCAGTTCTTGGCCAACAAACAGATCACAGCTCTCGACCACCCTCCTTATTCCCCAGATCTCACACTGTACAACTTCTGGCTCTTCCCCAGGCTGAAGACTGTGCTCAAAGGTACTCATTTCACCTCTGTAGAAGAGATCAAGGCCACTGTGACGAGGGAGCTGAGGGACCTCAAGGAGGACGACTTTACCGAATGCTTCCATATGTGGCAGAAGCGAATGCAGAAGTGCATTAACTCGGGGGGGGGGGGGGGGATTAATTTGAAGGGGACAATGCGTAATTTCTCTGTAGATTTTGTAATAAAACATTTATAGGACAGTCTTTCTTTTTTGTCACACCTCGTAGTGGTCTTTGGAGAACCATTGTTCTGGGTTGCTGTGCTGATGGGGGTAGATTGATTTTTCCAATGTCAAAGTGGTCAAATTATCCAACACTGGAGTGTTGTATATACTGTCAATGCTAATGTTATTTCATTTGGGGGAGGGGTGAAAGCATGTTAAGAAGTTTTCTGCTAAGTTTAAAAGCTAGTATTAGAATAAAAAACCACAAGAGGATAGGAGGAGTTTTTCAGGATCAGTGATGTTCTGAATATTTGGTGTGGGGCCATGTTATAATGCCCATACTACCAGCTTAAATGATTGAGATCCTTTTCTCCTCAAAAAGGAAATCTTGATGATTTGGAGGACCCTACATCATTTTTGGGTGGAGTGAGTTTTGCTGATATAGATTAGTATTCACTTTTTGACTGGCATCTATGGGATGTGAAATAATCATGTCCTGGCAGTTTCCCAGTTTTTATACTATTACCTTTTTTAAATTGGTCTTGTTTTATTTTCTTTGGTGTGTCAAATATGAATGCATATTCCAAATCCATTTCACTGGCCACTTTTGTTAGATAGATAGCGTGAGAGAAAGACAGAGAGAAATGGAGTTTTAAGTTACAAGAGCAAAGGGATATATTGGCTGGGGGGGAGAGAGAGAAGATGCAGGGTGGTTAGGGGAGAGAGAGATGCTGAACCACTGCAGTGGGAGAGGAAGGGGAAGGGGATGAGAATAGGAAGCTGATAGTCTATGGGAGGAGAGGGCATGATATGCTGGACTTTGGGGGTAAAGCAGAAGGATGAGTGGATTAAGAGATGCTGAAGTGGTTATGCTGAGAGAGAGGGGGCATATAGTGAGAGGAGGATGGTAATTACAGAGGGCTGAAATATGGTAAAGGGGAGTGGGTGAAAGACAGGAGAATAAGAGTCTAGCAAAGGAATAAGATGAGCAATGGGGGAGCTGGGCTGGAGGTTAGAAGAGCAGATGGAAAGTTGCCAGGGGATTGAGGATGGAGGGGTGAAGTTTGCATAGATGAATGACTAAAGAAATAAATAAAGAAAAGAACAAAGTGAAAGATCAGTATGTCAGAGGTGTATATAGACAGAAAATGGAAAAAAAAAATGAGGGGACAAATGGACAGCAGACAATGGAGAGTTAGCAGAAAACACAAAGAACGCAAGAGAGAGACTGCGGGCATTGCAACTGAAAAGCACAGTTACTTACCTGTAACAGGTGATCTCTGGGAAGAGCAGGAATAAGTCTTCACATATGGGTATCGTCGGTACCGACGGAGCCTGCGCGGGAACGCTCCCCAGCGTCCAGTAAGAAAGCTTTTGGGAGCATCCCACAGTGCCTGCGCGCTGCCTTCCCGCCTTTCCCAACCGCCTCTCTCCAGTTCGAGTTTTAAAGCTGAGACAATGAGAGAGGGAGGAAAGGAAAGATAGAGAGATACAACTCCTAGGGGAGGTGGGTGGGTTGTGAAGACTTATTCCTGCTGTTCCCAGAGATCACCTGTTACAGGTAAGTAACTGTGCTATCTCCAGGAACAAGCAGGAATGAGTCTTCACATATGGGGACTCCCTAGCTGCAGATGCCAGGGGAAGACCCCAGGTTGTGTGTCCTTGAAAAGGACTCTACCTCCCCCCATGGATCTCTGGCATCCAACCAGGGTAGGTGGGTAGGAGTTGATTAGGAATGGAACAGGTGTTTGAGAACAGCCTGACCAAACGAGGCATCCCGGCGGGAGTCCTTGTCCAAACAGTAATGGGCTATGAAGGTATGAACCGAGGCCCAGGTGGCCGCTCGACAGATTTGGTCGATGGACACAGAGTTTAGATGAGCCATTGAGGCTGCCATGGCTCTCACATTGTGAGCTGTGACATGGCCCTCCAGAGAAAGGTTTCTACTCTGATAGGCGAAAGAAATACACTGAGCAATCCAGTTGGACAGTGTCCTCTTAGAGACTGGAAGTCCTAAATGAGAAGGATGAAAAGCAACAAAGAGTTGAGAAGACTTTCTATGTTGCTGTGTTCTTTGTAAGTAAAAAGCGAGAGCTCTCTTACAATCCAAGGTATGAAGATTCCTCTCTGCACTTGATGCATGAGGTCCTGGAAAAAAAGACAGGTAAATATACCTCTTGGTTCAGATGAAAAGGCAAGACCACTTTAGGCATAAAGTGTGGATTGGTCCTGAGGACTACCTTATCATGATGGAACCTTGTATAGGGTGGATTAGCCACCAAAGCTTGCAACTCACTGATGCGGCGTGCTGAGGTGACTGCAATGAGAAAAATAACCTTCCAAGAAAGAAATTTCAAGGAGGTGGTGGCTAAAGGTTCAAAGGGTGGCTTCATAAGCTGGCCAAGAACCAGGTTTAAGTGCCATGCCACTGGAGGTGGTCTAATGGGAGGTTTAGTTAAAAGAAGGCCTCTCATGAATCTTGCTATAAGAGGATGAGAGGAGATAGGTTGTCCATTGAGAAGCTTGAGGGACCCTACAATAGCACTCAAATGGACTCTTACTGAATTTGTTTTCAGACCTGCATGGGATAGATGCAGGAGATACTCTAGTAAAGAATTCAGAGGTAGTGCAAGAGGGTTTAGACCCTTCCCTGAACACCAAATGGTAAATCTTTTCCATTTGAAAGCATAGGAACGTCTAGTAGAAGGCTTTCTAGAGGCATGAATAACATCTCTGACTTGCTGAGAGAGATGAAAATCTTGAAGGTCTAGGCCCTCAGCAACCAAGCCCTGAGATGGAGAGACTGGGGGTTTGGGTGCCACAACGTTCCCTCTTCCTGGGATAGAAGGTCTGGTGCAGAGCCCAAGTCCAGGGAATGAGCTTGAGAGAGATGCAGAAGTAGAGGGTACCACACTTGGCGTGGCCAATGTGGTGCTATGAGGATCATGGTCCCTCGATCTCTCTGAAGCTTGAATAGTGTTTTGGGAATTAGGGGAATTGGTGGAAAGGCATACAGGAAGTCTTGACCCCAGTGAAGGAGGAAGGCATCCTTGGCCTGAACTCCCTGACACGAAATTCTGGAACAGAACCGGGGAAATTTGGCATTCCATGGACTTGCAAAGAGGTCTATGTCCGGGGTTCCCCAAATTCGAAAAATCCTGGCTACCTGGTCCATGTGGAGGGACCACTTGTGTGGAAGCAGAACTCGACAGAGTCTGTCCGCCCAAGAGTTTTGAATGCCTGGAAGATATACTGCCAGAAGATGGATGTGATGCTCTCTGGCGAAGGCCCACAGTCGCAAAGCTTCGTTGCAAAGCGACAGAGCCAGTCCCGCCCTGCTTGTTTACATAGAACATGGCTACTTGGTTGTCCGTATGAATGAGGACTGTCCTGTAGCTGAGCAGGGTATGGAACACTCTGAGAGCTAAGAATATTGCTTTGAGTACCAATAGATTGATATGCAGAGAAGTCTCCTGTGGAGACCAGATGCTCTGGGTGGAGAGATCCTGAAGATGAGCTCCCCAACCCATTGGAGAAGCATCTGTTGTAAGAGTTGCTTGGGGTAGTGACTGCTGAAAAGGGGACCCCAGTAACAGATTTGGAGAGGACTTCCACCACTGGAGAGACCAAAAAAGGCGACTGGAGTTTGCTATTTTGTCTGACAGGCAACCTGATGCCTGAGTCCATTGGGTGGACAAAGTCCATTGAGCTGCCCTCATGTGAAGGCGAGCATATGGAACCACATGCACGGTGGATGCCATGTGGCCTAATAGTTGTAACATCTCTCGAGCAGTTAAATGGGACTTTAACTGTATCTGGGAGGCTAACTGCACCAAGCGTAGGCAACGGGCCTGAGGAAGATAGGCCCTTGCAGTTGTGGTATCCAGCAAGGCCCCTATAAACTCCACAGACTGAGTAGGGGTGAGATTGGAATTTGGGATGTTTATTACCAGTCCCAAATACTGAAGGACACGCATTGTGCAGGTTAGACAAATCTGGGCCTCTGACTGGGATGGAGCTCGAATGAGCCAGTCGTCCAGATATGGGAATACGAATATTCCTAGAGTGCGCAGAAATGCAGCTACTACTGCCATGCATTTAGTGAACACCCTTGGTGCAGAGGCCAGACCGAAAGGAAGCACCCTGTATTGGTAGTGCTTTCCTTGAAAAAGGAACCGAAGGAACCTTCTGTGTGTTGGATGGATGAGGACATGGGTGTACGCATCCTTGAGATCTAGAGAACAAAGCCAATCCTGACTCTGAAGGTATGGAAGCAGAGCACCTAGAGAAATCATATTGAATTTCTCCTTGAATAGAAACTTGTTCAATTCTCTGAGATCTAATATGGGTCTGTAGCCCCCTGTTTTCTTTGGAATAAGAAAATAAGGGGAGTAGAACCCTGAGCCCTGTTGAAGGGGGGGTACTTCTTCTATTGCCCCTTGGGCAAGAAGGGTAGCAATCTCCTGACTCAGAAGGTAGAGGAGAGATGTCTGAGAATTGAACTGTTTCACCATGGTGTGAGGAGGAAGGCTTGAGAAATGAAGCTTGTACCCTTCCCTTATGATGGAGAGTGTCCATTGCTCTGCTGTGATTTGCTCCCATCTGGGAGCAAAGTAAGCCGACCTTCCTGGAATGGTGAGGGGCTCTGGTTCTTCCAGAGCTAGAAAGGCTAAGTTCTCTAGCTGCAAGTCAAAGGCCCTGAGGAGGCTGAGGCTGCTGGGTCGTGGGAGGCTTGGCAGCCTTTGACTTGGCCTGTTTAGGTGGTTGCTGACGCTTTGCAGCAAAACGACCTGCAGAAGATGCCTGCTGACCATAAGGAGGATAATATCTTCCCTTTTTAGAAAAAGATGTCTTTTTGAACAATCTTTTCTTAACAGGAGCAGAGGTAGACTTTGAAAGTCTATCCAAAGCAGAGTTCTCAGCATCCATCTGAGTGGCCTTTGCTTGCCAATCCTTGCCAAAAAGGTTTTCACCTGTACAAGGAAGATTTCCCAATTCATCTTGGACCCAGAGTTCCAAATCAGAGGCTTGTAACCAAGCAATTCTGCGTGCACCTATAGGCTCTCCTTACACACTCAAAAGAGTCAAAGGCTGCACGGTTAGAAAATTTGGAAACATCTTGGGCATGTTTGAGCCAAGTGAGAAATTCCTGCCTTTTATCTTCTGTAATAAAAGGAGCTAAAGTCTGCAGATGATCTGTGACTTCTTTTAGAAACATCCCCATATAGAGACTATAGGAGTTGATTCTGGCAGCAAGCATATTAGCTTGGAAAACCCTTCGGCCAAAAGCATCTAGGGTCCTACATTCATGTCCTGGAGGATTAGATGAGTGTCTTTGCACTCTTTATTTTCCTCATGGCAGACTCTACCACAATAGAGTGGTGAGGAAGCTGAGTCTTATGAAAGCCAGGACAAGGAGGGACACGGTACATGGTGTCTAACCTACGAGAATGAGGAGAGGTGGTGAGAGGAGTCTCCCACATGCCCAACATGAGATCATAGAGTATCTCATGAATAGGTAAGGTAGCTGCTTCTTTAGGAAGCCTTAGGGTATTGCAAAATATCTAATTGCTTGGCTCTAGGCTCTGACTCAGGGGCCACTGTAATGGAGAGGCCCCTAGCCACTTCCCTAATGAAGTCTTGAAAAGACAAGTCTTCTGGAGGAGACATTCTTCGTTTTGGAGAAGCAGACTCCTGAGGAAGAAGTACCGGTGCCTCGAGAGAAGCCTCCGACTCGTCAGAGTCTTCGGAGGAATCGAAGTATCGCCTGTCTGGATGCTCCTGTAAAGCCCGATACGCGTACCGAGTGGGATCGACATCGGGAGTAAGCGGTACTGGTTCAGTACCGATGGGCATCATAGGACAGGGCACTGTTGCAGTCGACACCGGAGCCGATGTCGATGCAATCGGTACCGGCACCGGGAACGATGCCGGAGTCAGTACCGGCAACGGAGATTGTTGCAGTACCGGAGGCGTCGAAGCCTGCATAAACGCTGTTAGGGTGCGCTGCATGGACAGAATCTTCTGATCCATCAACGCCACCAGAGTCTGGATGTCGGTACCAGTGGAGGCCACCGGTACCCCAGAACACGGCAACAGGTGATCGGTCGAGGCCAAGCCATCGATGTCAACCTGTGACCCCCATAGACAATGCTTTGGAAGCCGGAACTTCCCGCCGGGGTAATTTTGCCGGTGTGGAATCCTCGAGGACAAGCCCGGAGGCATCTCAATGCTTAGAGGGAGATTTGCCCTTCGAGGACCGGCTAAGATTTGTTTGGTTACCTGAGATCCATGTGAGGAAGCAGCAGCCCTGGAAGACGTCGATGCCACCAAGGCTGCATCAGAGGGAAACAGGGTACTGAGCTTGGCTGCTCGGTTCTGCCGACCTCTTTTAGACATCATGGTACAGGACACACAATCCGTGATGGAATGGTCAGGACTCAAACATTTTAGACACCAATCATGGGTGTCGGTGACAGAAATAGTACCGCCACATTTTGTGCACTTTTTGAACCCGGAAGCGGGCTTCTCCATGAGGAGAAAAATATTCAGGCCTAAGGCCCAAACTGAAAATGCACAGTTGAAGAAAGAAAAGGGGTTTTTTTGTTTTGTTTTTTTTAAGAAAGAAAAGAAAAGACCGGCGGTACCGGTCTGACGTCGAAGAAGGCAGACGCGACACAGAAAAATAAAGAAAAAAATAAAGAACTTCTCCGGTGACAGGAACACGACCTGCTGGCTCCGCGGAAAAGAAGAACTGGAGAGAGGCGGTTGGGAAAGGCAGGAAGGCAGCGCGCAGGCACTGTGGGATGCTCCAAAAAGCTTTCTTACTGGACGCTGGGGAGCGTTCCCGCGCAGGCTCCGTCGGTACTGATGATACCCATATGTGAAGACTCATTCCTGCTTGTTCCTGGAGATAATAAAATGCCCAAACAAAAGTAGAAAAAAAACCCATTTTATTTTCAATTTACTAACCAGAATATATGTCAGTTCTGAGAAATGTGCAATGTGCATCGCTGGCATGTCTGTGCTTTGTTCAGTACAAGAGGAAATTCATTTCATAGTTTTATTTTTACAGTGTTGTGGTGCATTCAAGGTTTGACTTTTGAGGTTCCCAGTTTAATCATCAACATTATATTTCTACATTGGGATCTCTTGTTCTATATTTGTCGATGGTCTGTCTGTTTTGAATGTACTGTATGTCAGAACTGTGCTACTCTGTTCGTGTAATTTCTGTGTAGCAGACCTTCTTGTTCTCTATTCCCAGTAGATGTATTTGTTTAATAGTTGCAGTGCTACCTGGTAGTGCTGTTATGATATGGCAGGTTTGCTATGGGTTCTAAATGAGTAGGGATTTGTAGGAGTGCACCTGGCAGTGGAGTGTACTAATGCAGAAATATTGTAGTCTCTCTGTCGTCACTATATATGCAAATGGTTTTCAGACATTCATTAAGAGGCATGTTTACCAAAGGTTAATGTGCATTCACATATTTGAATGTGTGCTAAGTGTATATGGAAGACCAGTTTCCCTTTTGTCTCACAACCTAGCCCTTGAAAGGTCTTGTCACAAGAGATATGCAGAGGTTGTCCATAAGCAGGCAACTTTTGTAGCCTATGCTAGGGTGAAAAGAATGTTTGAGACTTGGTGTGCTGAATGGGGGATTTCTGCTTTGAGGGCCTCCACCTTAGAAAAAAGGCATGTCTCATCGCTGAAGGTTTAGATGGTAACTTTCTCATGCTTCTGGAGTCACCTAGAGCAGGCCTTCTTGACCACTCATCCAGACATGGTGCGCTTTCTGCAAAGCATGGCTCATGTACACCCTCTCCATGATGTTCAATAGTCTTGGAATGTAATCTCAAGTTGGTCCTTGGCACTTCTTTAAAAAAAAAAAAAAAAAATAGATCACACTTTGAAGGTGGCAATCTGTTCAACCAGACAAGTCTCAAAACTTCAGGATTCACTACAGGACAAGGCCTTTTTGTGCTTCATGGAGGCAGCATTTCATTCAGATGTTTCCCTTCTTTATTCTCCAAAGGTGCTCTCCCAGTTTCATGTTAATCAGGTTGTACAATTGCCATCCTTTCATTGAGAGGATGGTGTTCAGGAGTTGTGCACCCTTTGTCTTTTGAATGTTAGGCATGCACTGATGTAGTATTTGAAAGCAACCAATGACTTCCGAAGCCAGACAGGTTGTTTGTTTTGTCAGGTGGCGCAAAGAAAGGTGAAGCGGCGACCAAGGCTACCATTGTCAAATGGATCAAATAAGCTATTTCCTTTGTGTACATTCTCAAGGGTCAACAGCCTCCAGAATTCTCTGGGGGTCATTTGACCTGAGATGTGGCATCCTCATGGGCAGAATCTCATTCATTTTCTCTGGAAGAAATTTGTCCTCTTTGCATTTGTTTTCTAAGCATAATAGGCTTGATGTCCACGTGAGGGAAGATGATGCCTTCGGTGTCACAGTGCTTAAAGCAGGGATGGCTTCGTCCCATGTGACTTGAGGGATGCTTTGTTACATCCCATAGGTTCTGGACTGGTCTGGTGGGTGACAAAAACAAAATTTCTTCTTCCTTATCTGCTAATTTTATTTCCTCGAGTCCAACCAGTCTAGTCCAGAGAACCACCCTGTTCTTGGCTGTCCTCTTTTCTCTTTCTTTCCTTTGTCTGTTCTCTGTTTGCAGTTTAATGAATGAATGCTGGCATCAGTTTGAGTGTGTGTTCCTGGATTCTCTCCTTCTTTGGAGGATAGTTTGGTAATGGTCTTGGTGTTTTTGTTCACCATTGCTTTGTTAAAGAAAATACTAGGGAGTATGTGGCTGCATGGAGCCTACTATAGGCCACAGCTCACAGCTCTAGAGTTTTTGTCGCCATCTGAGACTGATGGACACAAGCCATACATTCTGGTCTGGTTGGACTCAAGGAACAAAAATTGGCAGGTAAGACCAAAATTTCTCCTCCTCAGCCCACTGCTCTAAATCACTAGAGTGGATGAATAAAATGGGCATGGTCTGACTGGTGGGGATGTTTTGAAGTACCTTCCCTCCCCAGTCTTGCCCGACAAAAATATTGTTAATCGGTTCTGGAATTACTATGGTGTCCATCCTGCAGTTAATAGATGTGGCCATGGCACAAACATTATGGGCAGTGGCATGACCCTCAAGGGATAATCCTACTTTATCATAAGCAAAAGAGATACAATCTGCTATCCATTTAGAGAGAGTATGGTTGGATACTGGCAACCCCAAGTGACTAGGGTCAAAGGAGATGAACAACTGAGACGCCTTGCAGTGCTCTCGAGTCCTTTGAAGATAAAATGCTATGGCACATTTGCAGTCAAGAGTATGGAGGGCTGCCTCTACCCTAGATGAATGTGGTCTAGGAAAAAAAGACAGGATGGCAAACTGACTGATTCAAATGAAAAGGAGATACCCACCTTCGGAATGTAGTGGGGGCGAGTCCTAAGCATGATCTTGTCATGGTGGAACCGTGTGTAGGGTGGGTCTGCCACTAAAGCTTGAAGCTAACGCGTCTAGCTGAAGTGAGGGCAATAAGGAAGATGACCTTCCATGTTAGAAGGTTTAGTAAGGTCATGGCCAAGGGTTCAATAGGCAGCTTGAGAAGTTGCCCTAGAACAGCACTGAGATCCCACGCCACCGATGGTGTTCTGATGGGAGGCTTGGTCAACAAAAGGCCTCTCATGAAGTGCGCTACGAGCAACTGTGCATCACAGAGACGTGGATGTCTACCTCAGACTCTGTCCTCCTCCACCAACATGTCCCTCCTTCTTTTGCCATACACTCATGTCATAGGACAGACCGAACTGGAGGTGGAGTAATCATCCTCTCTAAGGAAAGCCTACAATTCCAGCCTATCTCCTCTAACAGTTCCCCCCACCTTGATTATTTATCCATAGCAAATAAGAACCACACCATCAACCTGATATATAGAGCACCTTCCCCAATAGCTGATGACCTTTCAGTAATTGTTGACCTTGCATGCAACCCCAGCAAACCCCGTACAGCAAACTGGGTGTTAGGAGACTTTAACCTCCCCGCACTGCAAGACACACAAGCCAAGGCCTTCCTTGATGCCCTCAAAGCACTAGGCTACACTCAACTAGTTAACTCCCCCACTCATATCAAGGGAAACACCCTCGACTTGATATTTGCACCTCAAATAGCCACCTACCCCTTTCACAAATTCAATCTCTCACTGAGCCCAGTACCATGGTCTGACCACAGTCTTGTCAGGTTCTCGCTGCCTTCCCTTCGTGGATCTAACTACCCCCCCACCACAATGGACAACACCATCACTACTCGGACACGTTATCTCCCATTCAACGAGCAGGAGATCATTGGGAGAATAAACCCTCTCCTGGAAACACCTGAACTCAACCTCGACGACATGTTAACATTATGGAACATGTCCCTCAACGCAGTAATTGACGCCCCAACTACCAAGAAAAACCTCAGGGGTAAGAAAAAAGCACCTTGGTATTCACCTGAACTAACAGCATCCCTCCGGCGGTTCCGGCAACTCAAAAAACGATGGCGCAGATCAAGGACAACCGAGAGCCATGAAGCTTATAACACCCACCTTGACGACCATAGAACAGCAGTATCATCAAGAATGAAACAATACCATTCAGACGTCCTACTGAGAGCCATAAACAAACCACGTGAGCTATTCAATCTGGTCAAAAATCTGGCTAAGGAGCCCACCCCCAACCAAACAAATCTACCTGACCCCCAGGAATATGCGGACTACCTGCGCTCAAAGTTAAGCCAACACATTGCCCCTGCAAGTCACCACCCTCTGGAACATACAATCCCGCTACCTCCAGACTCCTTCCCTCTAAATGAGACAGCAGATAACTATCACATTCTTAACTCCTTCTCCCCCCCAACAGCAAGGGAGATCCAAGATACCATCACATGCATCAATACCACCACAGTTCCGAGCGACCCATGCCCGGCACAATGGATAAAAGTGCTAAAATCAGACCTCAGCCCTTTCCTCGCCAAACTAATAGGAGCATCTTTCACTTTGGGGATATTCCCACAGAACCTGAAGCAAACCTCAATAAGACCCCTACTGAAGAACAAAAAGCTCGACCCCACAAAGATGGATTCCTACAGGCCCATATCGAGCATCCCGCTCCTAGCTAAAATCATCGAAAAAACAGTCCAACAGCAACTAACCCATCACATTGAAAACAACGCTCCCCTTGATTACTGCCAGCATGGATTCAGAGAGTCCCATGGAGTTGATACCCTTCTGACTACATTATTCAACTCCCTTACCATTGGGCTCGATAACATCAGGAAGGGTTTCGCCCTTATCTTTCTGGACATCGCAGCCGCCTTTGACTCGGTGGACCACAAGATACTCCTATCACGCCTCGCTGAGAAGGGCCTTCATGGCAACGCTCTAGCTTGGTGCGCCTCATACCTGAATAACAGATGGCAACATGTCCGCTCCGTATCCTCTTTATCTGACCCTTTCCCACTAGAAAAAGGTGTTCCCCAGGGCTCATCCCTCTCAGCCCTTTTATTCAATATCTTATATGCAGTCCATCTGCAATCTTATCCGGTCCTTTAACATCAACTGCCTAGTATATGCTGATGATGTCCTAATGTTCACCCCAATAGACACAGACCATCCAAACCTCGACCAGCTCTCCTCTTGCTTCAATGCCGTCACAGATTGGCTACACAACCAAATGCTCAGAATAAATCTGAAAAAGACAGAAGTTCTATTCATAGGAAGAAACCAGTCATTCACTCCCCCATCTTCAATCAAGGTGAACAACGCAGAACTCCTCTCCAAGACAACGATCAAATACTTAGGCGTAACACTGGACCAGCGCCTGGACATGCATGCCCATATAGACAATACCATCAGAACAATATACCATAAATTACGGACACTACGCCTCATAAAGAACACCCTTGAACCAAATGACTTCAGAACAGTCTTCCAGGCCATAATCATGCCCCACTTCGATTACGCCAATTCCATCCTACTTGGACTCCCAAATAGCTCGATAAACCCCTTACAGCTTGCGATGAACACCGCAGCAAGAACCCTCTATGGCGCGTCTCGCAGAGAACATATCACCCCTATCCTGAAGAGCTCGCACTGGCTCCCCGTCCAGTACAGGATCACATTTAAGATCCTCACCTTGACATTCAAAGCAGTCAACTGTATCACCGCAACCACATTGTCAGATCTGATTCAACTTACTCCAAACAGATTAAGAAGAACCACATCCTGCAATACCATCCTCCTTCCAAAAGCCATCACAAAATGCAACAAATCCACTAGAAAGCGTGCCTTTGCCTTATTCGCCCCTTCATGCTAGAATTCCCTCCCAACAGAAATCCACACCATAACCTCCCCCAGTTCAGAAAAGCCCTCAAACAGCACCTATTTATACAACACTTTGGTAACTCCGACAGCATCACCTAGACAGTATCACATGATCTTATAGTCTAACAATCCAACGCTGCCTAACCAGTTTCCGACGAAAACTCTTCACCTCTTCCATCTATCCCCCTTAGGGCCTGTATCATAGACTTAGATGTGATGCAATCCCTTTGTATATAATGTATAAAGTTCACCTGTTACCCTTGTTTAAATCTCCCTTTGTATACTATGTATAAAGTTCACCTGTTATCCATGTTTAAATTCCCTGTTCTATGTAAGTTCAATGTATGGCTGTTCCTCATTGTACAAACTTGTTCATTGTAAACCGTGCTGATACCGAATAGTGCGGTATAGAAAAACCTTAAATAAATAAATAAATAAAAATAAATAAAATGGGCTGTCCATCCAAGGAATAATGAGAGGCTGCAATTACACTTAGGTGAATTCTTACCGAGTTGGTCTTGAGACTGGATGAGGACAGGTGGAGGAGATACTGGACTCATTGGACTCCCCAAGTATCGATTATCTCAACTACAACGGATACAGAACACTGCCGCTCGTCTTGTCTGTCACGCCTCTCTTCGGGATCACGTCACACCTTTGCTTTTCCACCTTCACTGGTTACCTTTTCCTTACCGTTCTCAATTCAAGCTGCTCACTTTGGTTCACAAGGCTCTCCATACTGGCACCCCTCAATATCTTGCTGACCGTCTTTCCTTTCACTCTCCCCGGTACACTCCTCGCTCTTTTCACCTCAACCGTCTCACTCTTCCTTCCCCTTCTCGTGCCCAGCTTCAATCCACACGCTCCTCTGCTTTCTTCTTTATTGATCCCGCCCTTTGGAATTCTCTACCCTCTTCCCTCCGCTTAGAGCCTCACCACTCCACTTTCAAAAAACATTTGAAAACCCACCTTTTCTCCCTTGCTTTTGATGTGCCCTCCCCTTGTGTGACCTCCACTCCCCTTGCTCCCTACCCTCCTTTTTGTTCCCTTTCCTATCCCTCTTCTGTCTCTCCTGTCTATACTATGGTTTTTATAAAGAAATTGTAACTTCCTTTTCCTTTCCATGGCTTCGGCCATTTTAATATTGATTTTTTAATTGTACATTGCTCTGATTTTTGGAGAAGGGCAATTTTATCAAAAAACAATAAACAAACAAACTGGAGGAGGGCCTCCATGGGAGACGAAAAGGGATCGAGATCCTTCTGGGAACACCAGTGAGAAAATCTACACCATTTGTAAGCATATGAATGTCTGGTGGATGGTTTTCTAGAGGCTAACAGGATCTCCTTTACCTCCTGAGTAAGGTTAAGATGCAGTGCAATGCTATGCTTTCATAAGCCATGCCGTGAGGTGGAGAGACTGTGGATTGGGATGGAGCAGCGACCCCTCCTCCTGAGAGAGGAGATCTGGAGAAGATCTGAGATCTAGGAGTTGAGTCCGAGACAGACGCAGCAGGAGAGGAAACCATGGTTGACATGGCCAATATAGGGGCTATGCGTATCATGCAGCCCCTGTCTGCCTGGAGCTTGAAAAGCATCTTGTGCATAAGGGGAATGGGAGGGAAGGCATACAGAAGCCCTCGACCCTATGAAGGTGAAAAGCATCCACTTGCTGGTTGCCCGACATGGGAATCCTGGTGCAGAAGCAAGGAAGCTTGGCATTCTGCAGAGTGGCAAACAGATCTATTTCTGGAGTCCCCCAGGTCTGAAAGATGAAGAATGCTGTCTCCATATGGAGAAGCTATTCATGAGGAAGACTGAACTGGCTCAATTTGTCTGCCAAGACATTTTGCTCCCCTGGGAGATGCACAGCTTGGAGGTATATCTGATGAGCAATGGCAAAGGACCAGAAATGGAGAGCCTCCCTACAGAGGGGGGCCAAGATCCTGTTCCTCCCTGCATGTTCACATAGAACATGGCCACCTGATTGTCCGTCTGGACCAGGACCCTGTGGGATCGTAGATGACCTTGAGGGCGTTAAAGTTACTGGAACTTCGGGCTATCTTCATCTGGAGTTGCAACTCCTGTCCTGTTCAGAGGCCCTGAGTGGAGAGAATCCCTAGATGGGGCCCCCACCGCAGTTTGGAAGCATCCGTCAGAGTACATTGATGTGGAAGCATCTGAAAAGGTGACCCTACGTGGAGATTCTCTGGGGAACACCATCATTGAAGGGATGTGGTCAGGGGGCAGAGACTCAGATCTTGTCGCTGAGATGGCCTGAGACTTGTTTCCACAGTGAGACTAGAGCCCATTGGGCTGTGCGCAGATGGAGATAGGCATATGAAACTACATGTACTGTTGAGACCATATGACCTAGAAGCTGTAGCATTTCTTGGGCGGTTAGGTGGTCTCTGAGATATGCCTAAGATGCCAGTTGAATGAGATGAGAACAGCAGGGCTAGGGTAGAAATGCCCTTGTCTGTTGAGTGTTTAAGAGAGCTCCTATGAACTCTAGTGTGAGTAGGAGTGAGATGAGATTTTAGAAGATTTATCCCAAATCCCAAATGTTGCAGTACCTGCATGGTATGTGAGAGACACAGGCAGACCCCTCCTGGGAGATGCCAGTCGTCTAAGTAAGGGAAGACAAATCTCTAGAGATCTTAGAAATGTGGCTATGATTGCCATGCACTTTGTGAAGACTCGGGGCAGAGACGAGTCTGAAAGGAAGGACTTTATATTGATAGTGTCTTCCCCAAAACATGAAGCATAGATATTTCCTGTGTTCTGGATGAATGAGGATGTGTGTACACTTTCTTTAGATCTAGAGAACTGAAGCAGTCCTAACTCTGGAGATGGTCTCTCTGGGGACCCTCCTACCCTATATCTTGAACTTCTCACAGATGAAAAACTTGTTCAGGTTTCTGAGGTCCAGGATGGGTCTATATCCTCCCATTTTCTTTGGGATGAGAAAGTAGAGAGAGTAAAAACCAATTCCCTGTTGAGATGTTGGAACCTCCTCTATGGCACTTTGCAATAGAAAAGAAGTCACCTCCTGCAGCGGAAGAGCAGTGAAAGGGGGCTGAGAAGAATATTCCCCTACTACGGTGAAGGGGGCAGATTTTTTAGATGAAGTCTGCACTATAGTCAGTGTCCACTGCTCTGCAATGATGAGATGCCACCTGGGGGCATAATGACAGAGACTGCTGACAATGTGGAGGGGATGGGGGTGTTCCAGAGGCAGAGTGGCTATGTTCTCTAGAAAAATGTCAAAAACCAGGAGCAGATTCAGCCTGCAGAGCTGGTTGAGTCTTAGGAGCCTGTTGCTTCTGTTTGGGAAGCCGTTGCCTCTTCTGAGCACTGAGGTTGGTATTGAGAAGCAGGGGTGCAAGAAGGGTAAAACTACTTCTTACAAAAGAAAGTTTTCTTTGCAGCTGCTTTCTTCTTAGCAGGGTTGGCGGAACTCTAAAGAAAGCCTCTTCAAAGAGATATTCTCAGATTCTAACTGAGAAGCTTTATCCTGCCAATCCTTGCCTTGTTTAGATACCCATCTTCAACTGTGCAAGAAATATTACCCAATTTGTCTTCAACTCATTGTTCAAGATCTGATGCCTGGAGGCAAGCAATCCTGCGTGCACCGATGCAGATTGATGTGGCTCTATTGGTGCACTCTAACCAGTCAAAAGTTGCTCTATTGACAAACTTTGAGACATTCTGGACATGTCCGAACAGGGTGAGATAATCAGCTCTCTTATTATCAGGGTGAAGAGAGAACATTGACTTAAGAACCTTGGTAACCTCTGAGGAATATACCCATATAGAGAATGTATGAGCTTATTCTGGCTGACAGCATGGAAGCCTGAAAACACAGATGCTCAAAAGCATCGCGGGTTCTCGATTCTCTACCCAGAGGGTTAGAAGAATGTGTCTTAGAACTTTTAATTTGACGTATTGACAATTCCACTACCATTGATGGTGCGGCAGCCATGTCTTTTAAAAGCCGGGACATCCCAATACTCTATAAATGTTATTGAGTCATTGAGAATGCGGAGAAATAGTAAGGGTGTTCCCCACATCCAGAGCATGAGATCATGGAGAATGCGGTGAATTGGAAGCGTGGTTGCCTCCTTAGATACTGTAGGAGCATCTCCAATTTCTCTGCTCTAGGTTCTCTCTCGGATGTCACTCTTATGGAAAGGCCCCTCACTAAGTCTTGAATAAATTCTTGAAAAGACATATCCTCAGGAAGAAACATGCATCATTCTGGAGAAGAAGGATCCTCCGGTATATTCTGAAGTCTTCAGGTATCATGGCTTTAGACAAGGAAGATCTTGTCTTACTAATTTGTTATGTTTTTTTGAAGGTGTGAATAAACAGGTGGACAAAGGTGAGTCGGTTGATATAGTGTATCTTGACTTTCAGAAAGCCTTTGACAAGGTCCCTCATCAGAGACTTTTGGCAAAACTAAAAGAGTCATGGGATAGGAGGCAGTGTACTACTGTGGATCAGGAACTGGTTAAAAGATAAAAAGCAGAGGGTAGGGCTAAATGGCCAATTTTCCCAATGGAGAAAGGTGAATAGTGGTGTACCCCAGGGATCTGTGCTGGGTCCGCAGGTTTTTGACATATTCATAAACTACCTGGAAAGTGGAACAAGGAAGGTTATCAAATTTGCAGATGGCACAAAACTATTTAAAGTTGTTAAAACTCAAGAGGATTGTGGAAAATTGCAAGAGAATCTTGATAAATTGGAAGACTGGGCATCAAAATAGCAGATGAAATTTAATGTGGACAAGTGAAAAGTTATGCACCTAGGGAAGAACAACCCAAACTATGGTTACACGATGCAAGGTTCCACATTAGGAACCACCACCCAGGAAAAAGATTTAGGCGTCATTGTAGATACCATGTTAAAACTCTCAGCCCAGTGTGCAGCGGCGGCCAAGAGAGCAAATAGAATGCTAGGTATCATAAGGAAAGGAACGAAAAATAAAACAAAAGATATTATAATGCCTCTATATCATTCCATGGTGAGACCGCACCTTGAATAGTGTGTGCAATTCTGGTCGCCGTATCTTAAAAAGGATATAGCGATATTAGAAAAGGTTCAGAGAAGAGCCACCAAAATGGTAAAGGGGGTGGAAGGATACTCCTATGAAGAAAGGCTAAAAAGGTTAGGGCTCTTTAACCTGGAAAAAGAGACGGCTGAAAGGAGATATGACAGAAGTCTATAAATTAATGAACGGAGTGGAAAGGGTAAACGTAGATCGATTGTTTACGTTATCAGAATATAGAAAGACTAGGGGACATGCAATGAAGCTACAGGGTAAACTATTTAAGACTAATAAAAGAAAATATTTTTTTCACTCAACGTGTAATCAAACTCTGGAATTTGTTACCAGAGGATGTAGTAAAGGCTGTTAGCGTAGCTGGGTTTAAAAAAGGTTTGGACAAGTTCCTGGAGGAAAGGTCCATAAACCATTATTAAGAAGGGACCCAGGATATCAATGCTTGACCGAATACAAGCATTGTGGAACCTGTGTCTTTTGGGGAAACTGCTAGGTACGTATGACCTAGATTGGCCACTGTTGGAAACAGGATACTGGGCTTGATGGACCTTGGTCTGACCCAGTATGGCATATCTTATGTTCTTAATTCATCATCGGAAGAATCTGAATCCTCAAAGTATCAACTTGCACGATGTCCCTGCTCTGATAAGGCTCCATACCGATTGTAGTCTGCATCGGAGCAAGGGAGCAGCCTAGATGAAGTCCCAGTACCAGGGATGGATTCGTGAGCAGGCATGGGCGGTAGCTCATCCATTGGCATATAACCAGACACAGTTTGCATAGGTATCGTAGACGGTGCCCTGTCGGCGATACTGCCGGTAAAGATGCGACCGGAACCAAAGCCGCCAGTAGAGCCGCTAAGCTCCGTGCAATGGCCAGGATACGCTGATCCATAGATCTCGCCAAAGCTTGGGTATCTGTATCAGAGTTGTGGCTACCGTCCCAAAGCATGGCACCAGCTGCTCTCCAGAGGTGGAGGTCTCGGAAGCATCCTGGAATCCCTCGATGGCTTTGGAGGAAAGGTCCTTCCACCGGGGTTGTTTGGTTGGCCGGCCGATCTGCTTCCAAGGCAACAATCAAGGCATCTCTATGCTTAGAAAGAAATCAACCCTTGGGGAAATGGCTTTTCTTTGAAGATGACTTATGTTTCGATACCAGAGATCCATGAGAGAAAGACAATGCCCTTGATGACTTCGATGCCAAAGAAACCATGTCTGATGCAAAGAGCGTGCCTAATTTAGCAGCTTGATTCTATAGACCTCTCAGTCTTTTCACATAGAGGACACTGTAAGATGGGTGATTGGGACCAAGGCATTTGAGACACCAGCCATGGGAACCGGTAGCCGAAATGGTACCGCCACACTTAGAACAAAACCACTATATGGTTTCTCCATAGTGTTGGCAGGCAAAATGGTAGGCTTAAGGCCTAAAATGGCGTGGATGCACCCAAAGAAAGCGTAGTTACTCACCTGTAACAGGTGTTCTCCAGGGACAGCAGGAATCAGTCCTCACATATGGGTGATGTCGGCGCCGATGGAGCCCTCGTGCGGAGCAATTCCCCAGTTTTCAAAGAAAGTCTTTGGGATTGCATCACACATGCGCAGTCCCCTTCCCGCCCAAGGGTGCCATCTTGCTCAGTCAGATGACATAGCTAAAAAGACGACAAAAATGAGAAAAAATTAATCAAAAGGACTGCAACTCCAGGGAAGGAGGGAGGGGCATGAGGACTGATTCCTGCTGTCCCTGGAGCACACCTGTTATAGGTGAGTAACTACGCTTTCTCCAGGAACAAGCATGAAGTCAGTCCTCACATATGGGACTCCCTAGCTATAGGCTACCAAGAACCCATAGCTGAAAATGGCTCCCTCTAGAAGAGCCGCAGCAGTGATAGGACTTTTCTCCATGAACGCAACCCCCACGGTAGCCTGACACCAAAGGGTCGGAGGGTATGAGCTGCCTAAACCTCGAATAGGTTACGGAGTACCGCCTGACTGAAAAAACACTGCCCTGCCAGGACTCTCTCTCCAGGCAGTAATGGGCTGCAAAAGTCTGGCTTGAAGACCAAGTTGCGGCCCGGCAGATGTCTGCCAATGGAACAGAGTGGTGGTTAGCCAGTGATGCAGCCTTAGCCCTGACAGAGTGGGCTGTGATTCGTCCCTGCAGCTGGAGGTCAGCTGCCCAATACGCCCAGGTGGCAGTCTGCCACCCAGGTGGAAAACGTGTGCTTGGAGACAGGTAGACCCAGTTTACCAGGGTCATAAGAAATGAAGAGCTGGGAAGCTCTCTGATGTCCCCGCGTACACTCCAGGTAGAAGGCAAGCGCCCTCTTACAGTCCAGGGTATGCAGAACCGCTTCGGCCCTGCTAGTATGTGGCCTGGGGAAGAAGGTTGGAAGAACCACCTCTTGGTCGAGGTGAAACGAGGAAACCACTTTTGGAAGGAACTTGCAGTGAGTATGTAGGACCACCCTGTTTTTATAAAACTGTGTATACAGTCTATCCGATACTAAAGCTTGCAGCTCGCTCACATGTCGAGCAGACGTGAGTGCCACTAGAAAGAGCGCTTTCCAGGAAAGGAAGCGGAGATGACAGGTGGACATTGGTTCAAAAAGGTGGGCAAGTAAGCCACTGCAAGACCACATTTAAGTCCCACTCTGTAGCCGGTGGGCGAATCGGAGGCTTCAAGAGTAGGAGGCCTCTGAAGAATCGAGATACCAAAGGGTGAGCTGAAAGAGGTTGCCCGTCCACTGGAGAGTGGTGAGCTGATAGCGCACTCAGGTGGACCCTGACAAAGTTAGACTTGAGGCCCAATTCTGAGAGGTGGAGCAAGTACTGTAATACCTGAGATACTTGGCAAGTGAACAGGTTCACCTTATTTTGGGCACACCACACTTCAAATCTATGCCACTTGAACACGTAGGATTTTCTAGTGGATTGCCTCCTAGAGGCCAGCAACACCTCTTCAACCTCCTTGGGAAGGAGTACAGGAGCAAGTACTACCCTCTCAGCAGCCACGCCATTAAGTTGAGGGATCTGAGATTGGGGTGTAGCAAGGAACCCTGTTCTTGGGTCAAGAGGTCGGGCTGCACCCCCAGTGGGAGTGGCGTTTTGAACGCAAGTTGAAGGAGAAGAGGGAATCAAGGCTGGCTGGGCCACCTGGGGGCTACCAGGATGACAGAGGCCTTGTCCTGAAGAATCTTGAACAGAGTGCGTACCACCAGAGGTGTGGGTGGGAACACATAGAGAAGGCCCTGTGCCCACGAGATCAGGAAAGCATCTGCCGCCACGCTCAGTGGATGCAGCTGCCTCGAGCAGAACCGGGGCAACTGGTGGTTTTGCGGACTGGCAAAGAGATCCATGGATGGGAGACCCCAGTGACTGAAGATCTGCTGGGCTACATCCTGGTTCAGTTGCCATTCGTGAGGCTGAAGAATCCTGCTCAACTTGTCGGCCAGGAGGTTCTCCTGACCTGGCAGATAAACTGCCTTTAGGGGCATGTGATGTGCCACTGCAAAAGAGCAGAGGTCCAGAGTTTCCTGGCATAGGATGTGAGATCCTGTGCCTCCCTGTTTGTTGATGTAGAACATCACTACTTGATTGTCTGTCTGTATCAGCACCGACTGATGTGAAAAAAGATGACAGAAGGCTTGAAAAGCTAGGCGGATGGCTCGAAGCTCTAGAAGACTGATTTGAAGTGCGGCCTCTCGCGAGGACCACAGACCCTGAGTGCATGAAGCCTGGCAATGGGCTCCCCAGCCCAGCAAGGAGGCATCTGTCGTCAGCACTCTGGTGTAAGAGGGAGGTTGAAATGGTACTCCCTGAAGCAAGTTGGGGGGGGTGAAGCCACCATTGCAAGGCTGTCACTAGCAGCTTGGAAATCGCTACCCTGTCGCTGAGGCGGCCCGGGGCTTGTGTCCACTGGTCTCTGAGTTTCCATTGAGCTGTGCGCATGTGGAATCGAGCATATGGAGTCACATGTACCGTGGAGGCCATGTGGCCCAGGAGGCGTAAGAAAACCCTTGTGGAGACATGAGGTCTGCGCTGAACCTGCTGTACCAAGTCCAGCAACTGCCTTGCCCTGTCCAGTGGTAGGTAAGCCCTTGCCTGAAGTGTGTCCAATTTTGCCCCTATGAACTCCAAGTTCTGAGTGGGGCATAAAGTGGACTTTGCGTGATTTACAACAAACCCTAGGTGCTGGAGCAGGGTGACTGTGCAAGCAGTGGCCTGTGTGCCTCCTGTGCTGATTGACTCCTGATTAGCCAGTTGTCTAAGTATGGAAAGACAATGACTCCTTGGCTTCTAAGGAAGTTCGCCACCACTGCTAGGCATTTGGTAAATACTCTGGAAGCGGAAGCTAGGCCAAAGGGAAGCAACTTGTACTGGAAGTGGTTTCCTCCGACCACAAACCTGAGATATTGTCTGTGGTCTGGGTGTATGAGGATGTGAGTATAAGCATCCTTTAAGTCTAAGGACCATAGCCAGTCTCCCTGGAAGAGGTAAGGCAGTAGGATCCCAAGGGAAAAGCATCTTGAACTTTTCCCTCACCAGGAACTTGTTCAGATTGCGCAAGCCTAGGATGAGGCAAAGGCCTCCTTTTCTTTTTAGTATGAGGAAATACCTGGAGTAGAAGCCTTGCCCCTGCAGGTGGTGGGGCATCGGTTCCACTGCCTGATCCTTTAGCAGACCTACCAACTCCTGCAGGAGGAGGTTCCTGTGAAGAGGGGCCCGACAGGCTCTCCTGGGAAAAAGGAGGTGGGCACCTGGTTGAAATGAAGTAAATAGCCCTGCTGAACTATTTTCAAAACCCAGGCGTTGGTAATAATGGCTGGCCACATGTGAGCATGTAGGGACAAACCACTGGTGGGAGAGGAGCTATGCACTGGGAGTCGAAAACCTCTCCCGGCTGGGTAGGAGCCGGAGCTGGAGGGTCTTTGGCTTACGTGGGCCATGCCCCTGTCTCCTAGCCTGCTGCCCCTGTTGGGGAGCTGGGGTGACCTGGTAAGTGAGGTAGTTTCTGTAAGCCGAACCCTTCCTCGGGAAAAAGGGCTTTTTCCCCGAGGCCGCCTTCTTCTGAGAAGGTGCAGATGTCTTCTTCGACAACCTTGTCCGGGTCAAGTACTTGGACTCTATTTCTGCAGCTTTTTCCATCATGAGTTTGCCGAATAAGTTGTCACCTCGGCACGGGACATTGACCAACTTGTCCTGAACCCATGGCTCCAGGTCAGACGACATGAGCCAGTCCTGACGGTGTGCACCGATGCCAGCCACGTCTATTCGGGCCGAAGCCTCGAAGCCATCGTAAACTGCTCAAGACATGAACTTCGAGCACTCTTGGATCCCCGTGGACAAGGCTTTGAAGCACTGCAAGGGTTCCTTGGAGAGACCAGCTGAGAACCCGGCAATCTCCTTTGCCAGGTCCCGCAAGTACATGCCTATGTACAGCTGGTAGGTTTGGACACGGCATGACAGCATCGAGCCCTGGTAGCACTTTTTGCCGAGGGCGTCCAGGTTCCGGGCCTCCCGGCCAGGAGGCACTGAGGAGTGCATCTTTTGGCTTTTCAGCCATTGCATGGCCAATTCCACAACCATGGAGTTGTGCGGCAGCTGTGCTTTCTGGAAACCAGGACTCTTGCGGACTCGATAGATGGAATTGACCCACTTGCCGAGCACTGGCATCGAGGCCGGGGACTCCCACATGTGGAGCATCAGCCGTTCCAACATCGGAGGCACTGGTACAGTAAAGGTCTCCTTCGGGGGGAGAGTCATACTGGAGGGCATCGAGCTCCTCGGCTCAAGGCTCCTCCTCGGCGTCCGCAGGGAATGCCAAAGCCTTGGCCATGTCCCTGACGAAGTCTGAGAACTGAGTGTCCTCCAGAGGAGACCTTCTCCGAGGCTCCGAACCTAGAGAGTCCGATGGGATAGACCGGGTTTGGTGGGTGTCTGGGGAGTCTTCCTCCTCTGTCTCCCACGTCGAGTCCTCCAAGGAGGACTCGATGGGCTCTGGCCTAAAGGGCTTCGAGCCCGACCGCCCCGACGCCATCAACGTCGACGACCTCAGTCCCGGAATGGGAGGTCGAGGGGGCCTTGGCCAAGGATCGACTCGAGGATCAGCTCGGCCTCCGGTGTCGACTTCGACATCGAAGTCCCGGTGGTCGGGGCGGATGGACCAGCGAGACGGAGCATCAGCGCCCGCTGCTGCTCCATGAAGGCAGCCATGCTGCTCTCTAGGACCACCATCCTTTTTTCTTTTTTTTTTTTTTAGTTTTCAAAACCTCTTTATTAAGGTAATATAAAGGTAATACAAAGCAATAAAACGATATACATTGAGACAATATACATTGAAACAATATACATTCAAATTAATATCATACAATATTTATAGCTCCCAGCCCACAATATGGAGTGTGAAATAAAAGGAATTAATAACAAGAAAAAAAAGAAGACATCCTGATATGGAGCGTGAAAACAAAACAGACTCTTTTATACTTAGCTAGAGCCCCTAATAACAAAATTACACTTTAACCAAGCCTTGCAAAAAGGTTTCCAATTGAAGTGAATCATAAAAAATGTAAGATTTACTTTGATACGTAACACATTTACATGGATATTTTAATACAAAAGTGGCTCCTAAAGCCAAGACACGAGGTCTAAGCACAAGAAAAGCTCTCCGTTTCAGTTGCGTGGTACGGCAAACGTCAGGAAATATCTGAATCGATTGGCCAAAAAACTTTTCATGGCGATATTTGAAATAAGAACGTAAAACTAATTCTCTCTCTCTCTCTCTAATGAAAAGGTAACAAGTAAAGTGGCACGAGAGGAAATTTCCTCAGTAGAGGTTTCTAAAAATTCAGAGAGTTCCAAACTAGGCACATTCAAATGATCCATTCCTCCTTGATCACTATCACCTCCCCCAGCCACCAAATCCGAAGCAAGGGATTCTCTGACTCCAACCGGCAAATAATAAAGCTTAGATAGAACTATAGTATCGGGGTCAGATAATCTCAACACTTCCTTAATATATCTGAAAAACAGTATACTGGGTGAGAGGTAATGTGTCTTGGGGAAATTCAATAAACGAAGATTCTTTACTCGTAAAGCATTTTCAAACATTTCATCATGACGATGCAATATCAAAGAATCCTGGACTGCTGATGCCAGAACACCCTGAATAGAGGAAACTGAACCCTCCAGCTTAGCTTTAGAGTGCTCTAAATCAGTCAATGAAACTTGACAATTAGATAAAGCAGTCACTGTATCATGAGTAAATTTAGAGAGCTGCACTAAAGAAGAATTTAAAGATAACTCAGTCCGGGAAACAACTTGCCATATGTCCTGTAGAGAAACTTCCATCGGCGGTTTAGGAGCCTCAGCAGCAGAGGAAAGATCAAAAGGAGAAGGCAAAGCAATAGTTGCAGAGTTTACCTTTAAGAAGGCTTCTGGAAGCAAAGCACAATCAGATACAGGATCTACCCCGACTCTACAGGGAGAGCCTGCCACCAACGGTAACGGCTCTATGCTGGGTGGAGTCATAACCCTACACGGTTGTGGAGACAGATCCTCGGAGCACAAACTTGCTGACATGGAGGACTCCGAAACAGACTGAGTAGCAAGGGAGGACACAAGGGATGTCACATGACTATCCATGGGTCCTACAACCTTAACAGTCTTTCTGGACGATGCTGGTAGAGAGACAGCTTTCTTCTTTCGTTTCCCCAAACAGCACAAGTAGGAAGAATAAAGCAAACCAAACTTCTATGGGCTCCGACCTGCTCCGAGGTGCTCCGAAGGGGCACCAAAGGGGCAGGACTTGTCCCTTTGGACACGCCCCTTCGGAGCACATGCCCACGGACACACGCCCGCAGTGCGCGTGCCGCGGTGGGGGCTGAGAGTTCTTAAAGCCCACAGTGCTCACGTGGCCTCTGGACGCCCCGGGAGAGCACCAATCCGCTCCAGTCAGGAAATTATGAAAAGCACACACTCCCAGGGCCACCATCCTGAGACCGAGCTCAGAAGGCTCCACAGCTCCCGGGTCGGGTCCTGACGCCGTCGGGCCTGACACCGGCTCTCCCGGAAAGTCTACAACAGAAATTACCTTGTATGACGTCTCCGGCTCCTTGCAAGGTTGTTTAGCCGGCCTCGCCGACTCTGAGTACCCGGGGCGGCGGTCCGGGCTCCGCGGCCTGGAACCCGAGGGCCCAGGCCAATCAGAGGCATCCAGCGATGCCGCCCTCATGAGTTTTTTCTTCCTCCAGTGTTCCCTGGAGGGAGACCCCTGCTCAGAAGACACACGACGATGCTTGGGCTCAGAGTCCCAAGATGTCGAGGCCTCCGACGAGGTCTGGGCCTGGGCGGATGCGGACTCAGAAAAAATCCTGTCATGCTGATGCTGCCTGCTCTTCAAAGATTTCGAAGACATCTTACCACATGGTCCACAGACCACCGGGTCATGGTCAGGGCCGAGGCATCGGAGGCAGCAGTCGTGTGTGTCGGTGAGAGACATTAACTTCTTACACCGATCACACTTTTTAAATCCGCTGGCAGCCATTAGGGAAAAAAGGGCCCCTGCGAGGTCAAAACAACCGGGCTGCCAGTGAAAAATAAAAAGAGCGCGAACGCTAGTCACGAAGGACAAAAACGAAAAATATGACCGGACTCAATACTGGTGTACGGAGCTGACGGCAGGAAGAGGAACTGGCGTCGAACCAGGAAGCTGAACGAAATAATTCAACTTTTCTACTTTTTCCACAGTGAAAACGGGACCACGTCTGTTGGGCTCCGCGGAAAAAAGAAAACAGCAAGATGGCACCCTTGGGTGGGAAAGGGACCACGCAAGCGCGATGCAATCCCAAAGGCTTTCTTTGAAAGCTGGGGAATTGCTCCACACGAGGGCTCCGTCGGTGCCGACATCACCCATATGTGAGGACTGACTTCCTGCTTGTTCCTGGAGAAAAGTTTTTTTTTTTTTTTTGTTTGTTTTTTTTACAGGAAAGAAATAGAAAGGATAAAACAGACGAAAGTCAGTTCCAGCGTCGACAGGAAGGCAGACGCAAACCACAAAAAATAAAAAACAAATTTAACAAATTTTCTGCGGTAACAGGATTTGCTTTGTGCTGGCTCTATGGAAAACAGAGAACTGATGAGGAAGAGTTGGGAAGGCAGCAAAGCAGGTGCAGTGGGATGCTCCCAAAAGCTTTCCTATTGGATGCTGGGGAGCATTCCCGCACAGGCTAAGTCAGTACTGACGTCACCCATATGTGAAGACTACATTCCTGTTTGTTCCTGGAGATAAGAAATAATAGCCCTGGCAAATGTGTTTGTGGCCCATGATAAAGGCCACAAACACATTTGCCAGGGCTCAAATAGTGTTACTATGTGGCTGCACGTAGTAACACCACATATGGCCATATGTGGAGTACTGCTACATGGTTTTACTGAAGATGCTGCAGAGATGAAAACTAAAAGAAAACTTCTAGGAGTAGTCTTGCTGATATGTTATGCACTCCACATACAGCCATGTGTGGTTTTACTTTTTTCTGATTATTTGTATAAATTACTACAACCCTGATGAAGGTATAAGCCATGTAGGATGAACACAATACAATAAATTCATCCTTATATATAGTAACTGAGTTGTCCTCATTTTCTGTCTTGCATTCTGTGTCTGGTGGACTTGGATCTGCACGTGTGCTTCCTGGACTTTACTACAGCCCTGCTATGCCATTTTACTCAAGTTTAGACCCAAATAGTGCAGTTTAGCAGCGCCATCTTGACTCTGGATCAATAGATTTGATCAGTAGAAAGGCACCTTTGACATCTTGATGTGTGCTAAAATAGCTCGCTTTTTATCACATTTTCAATGCTATAGTATATAGTTCTCACATTTATGGGGGGTTTGAACTAATGGGATTTCTCAGTGCAAGAAATAAAACTGTTCCACACCAATGCAGTACAGCAATAAACCATTGGAAAACTACTTTTTGATATTACTTACTTCAGAAAATATCTCTGTCCAGACTGCGTTTTTGCCATCTCCCAGCCAGGTGGAAGAGGCACCTCATCTGGAATCTCAAGAGATGACTGGCAGAGGTGCTGAGTTGAAGGTGAAGATCCAGGACCAGAGACCACCCCAGAGGGAGTAAGTGAGCCTGGAGAAAGCGCTCCCAACTGCAGTGATGCTGGAGAAGAATGAGCTCTGACATGCTGGGGAGTCAAGGCTCCTGCAGTTCCTCCATCGGTGCTAGCCTGTTAA
Organism: Ichthyophis bannanicus; assembly: GCA_033557465.1. Lineage (NCBI taxonomy): Eukaryota > Metazoa > Chordata > Amphibia > Gymnophiona > Ichthyophiidae > Ichthyophis > Ichthyophis bannanicus. The sequence continues at coordinate 166,721,396 of CM066035.1, read as the reverse complement.
GAATCAATTTTGTGACCCCATTAAAAAAATGAAGAAAAATACTTTCACATTCTATAAACTCCAAAGAACTATGCTAGTACCTGAAAAGACATACCCAATAAAATGAACAGATTCTGTATTACTCATTTTATAGCAGAGTTGGATTCCCTCTTTTCAGCCGACTGATCTAACAAGCCATGCAGCAAACTACAGCATTTTCTATTCCATAGTAAAGCGCTGTAGTGGTCTTGGAAAAACTAGATTTACAGGTTATAATACCTTCGACTGGGCAAATACAAAAACTACTACTACTACTGAACATTTGTGTATAGTGTTACAAGACATATGCAACGCTGCACAGACTTACGTAAAAGACGGTCCCTGCTCATCAGAACTTACAATCTGGTCAAGACAGACAACATAGTAGCTGTAGACATGGGATACTCCAGGGGGAATGGTAAGGAAACACAAGAGAGATCAGATTAATCAAGATCCAAAAGTGGCAGCAAAGTAGTGAGTTTTCAGCTTGGATTTGAAAATGAGTCAGAGAAGGCACCTGACATACAGACTCAGGTAGATTGTTCCAGGCATAAGGAGCAGCAACGTGAAAGGAGCAAAGTCTGGAATTAGCAATAGAAGAGAAGGGCACAGATAGATGCGATTTGCCAGAAAAGTGAGTTCCCGAGGAGGTTGTGGGGGAGAAAAGATAGCAGACGAGAGAGTGTATGAGCTTTTGAAACACTGTTTCCTTTTTCATCTTCATATCCCTACCATTTTACAGTAAGCTATTTGGGAATTTCAAGTTGAAGGGAGGAAGAACTTAAATTTAACAAAGTAGTGGTTGAGGAAAGGTTACCAGGTATATTCAGTCACCATGCTAGTATTTAGCTCAATATGAGCACAGTAGGTTGCTGAACTCTAGTAACCTCCTCAGGTTTAGAAACTGCTAACACCTAATCAGGAGTTAGTGGGCCTGATTTCCTGAGTGCAGCTGAGGCCTGCATAAAAGGCTCCAGTACCCTGCCCTGTTGAGGCTTTCCTAACCAGGGCTCTACAGATCAACAAACAGTAAGGATTTGAGGGTTTGTTTGTTTGTTTTTATTATATTACATTGCTAGCTCTCTGACTGGGAGCTCTTAAAAGGATTTTTTGTATAAATTTTAAAGCAAGGTTACTTTTCTTTTTGGTGCTTTAGGGGAACTTTACTTGAGCACAGTAGGTTGCTGAACTCTAGTAACCTCCTCAGATTTGGAAACTGCTAACACCTAATCAGGTGTTAGTTCCCTCCCTACCAACCCTGACTCCCACCCACCCCTAGTGAGCAGTCTTGCTTTATAGGGCACCTCCCCCTTTAACAAATCAGAGAATTGGACCAGCACATTTTGAATATAATTAAAAAGATTGAACTGCTTTTTAGAAACATGATGGCAGAAAAAGACCACATGGCCTATCTAGTCTGCCCTTTCATATCAACCACTGTGAGAGTCCCCTTTTTTCCTTTAGAGATCCTCTGTGTTTGTCTCATCTCCCAAAAGACCTTATAAAAGGATGCAGTCAGCCAATTTAATACTGGAGCCTTCCTCACCTTCATATCCTTAATAGCCTCCAGCACCTCTACACCCATAATCTCCCTATCCAACAATCCTATCTTTTTCCTTCCTCTAAGGTCCCTAAACCACATTCGTGAAGATAAGCATCCAACCCTATCCCCCCTGCTCCCTTCTGAGGTATGCAACTGCTTATAATATTGTCTCAATTCTTCCTGTATCGGAGTATACTTAGTGGTAATCCCTCCTTCTTTCGTCCTAATTTTGAACATCATTTGCTGCTTGATCTGTGCCTTCAGTTGCTGGGCTAATGCCCTGCTAGGCTTATTCCCAAACTATGCACTGCAGCACCACACCCCTCACCCTCAGTCCAACCACAGTATCGCTTACCCAGCCCTTCATGCCACATTCTCACAACCATTCCCAAACATACCCTTCAACATAAAACTCATATAACACCCAGTACAACAGAATTAACTCCAACAGGGCCTGTCTTTATCTTTATCTTTATTCAGGCATTTGATTGACTGCTCAGGCGAAAGCATCACGGTGGTTTACTATAAGTAAGAAGGCTGCAGAAGGTGAAAAAATAATGCCAAAGGACAGCTGGGAAACTGGCTGGTACTTGGTAGATCTCTCTCTTTTGCTTTAACAGATACCTAAGCACCACGAACAGAACAATGGCTGGGAAAAATCATATTGCTAAAGCTGTTGCCCCCGTTACAGCCTCTGCCTCGGTCCAGACAGAGGTCCTAATGCCAGTTGAAGGACCAGTTCCATGTGCAGGGTGCCTGCATGCTGAAGCTCTGAGGAAACAAGTGGAGGAACTCAGAGAGGAGGTGGCGAGGCTGAGGAGCATTCAAGACAGTGAGAAGTACATTGATGAGATGCTTCTTGCAGCAACCAAGCTCTCCAGCACAGGAAAAGATGGGTGCCAACAGAATGTCGATGGTTGGACACAAGTCACCAGGGCCTGCAAAATCACCAATCCAACTTCTGCAGCCCTTGAATTGAAGAACCATTATGCAGCCCTGGAAGTGGAGGAGGTGAAAGCATCCCTGGAAAGGGAAGAACCAGAGTTCAAGTACCCCAAAGTTGCAGAATCAGTGACCAGAAGGAAACGAAGGGTAGTGGTGGTTGGAGACTCTCTTCTGAGGGGTACTGAGGCGTCCATCTGCCGACCAGACTTGATGTCCAGAGAGGTATGCTGTCTGCCTGGTGCCAAAATCCAAGATGTTACGGAGAGTTTGCCGAGACTCATCAAGCCCATTGACTATTACCCAATGTTGCTAATCCATGTTGGAACAAATGATACTGCCAGGTATACCTCGGAACGTATCAAAAGTGACTTCATGGCTCTGGGACAGAGGGTGAAGCAGTTAGGTGCACAGGTGGTGTTCTCTTCAATCCTCCCTGTTGAGGGTAAAGGCCAAGGCAGAGAGGCTCGCATCCTGGAGATGAATGCATGGCTGCGTGGATGGTCTCATCGAGAACGTTTTGGTTTCCTAGACCATGGGATGCTGTTCCAAGGGTTGCAGAGCAGAGATGGCATCCATCTGTCCAAGAAAGGTCAACGCATCTTCAGTAGTAGACTGGCTAATCTACTGAAGAGGGCTTTAAACTAGATTCGTTGGGGATAGGTGAAGAAAGCCCCCAGGTAAGTGAAAGCCCCCAGGTAGGTGATACATTAAATACCTTTATGGAAATGGGTAACAGGGGTAACATATGGAAAGCAGTGTGTATAAATGCCCGTAGCAAGGGAAATAAGATCCCTGATGTTGAAGCTTTGGTGGGAGTGGCTGACTTGGATTTAGTGGCAGTTACAGAAACATAGTTCACAGAAAACCATGATTGGGATGTAACTATACCTGGCTATACTTTATTCAGAAAGGACAGGGTAGGAAGAAGGGGAGGAGGAGTGGCACTATATGTAAAAAATACTATTAAAACTTTCGAATTACAGAGCTTAAAAGGGAGAGAGGAGGCATTATGGGTTAAACTAGAAAGAGAAATCTATTTGCATTGGTGTGATATACAGACCTCCCTCACAAGAGGAAGAGGTGGACAGAGAGTTAATTGAAGACATACGCAGCATTGCTAGGAAAAAGGAAGTGCTACTGATAGGAGATTTCAATATGCCAGATGTTGATTGGCACATTCCTGCTGCAGTATCATCTAGAAGTAAGGAGATCCTGGACTCTGTACAGGGAGAACCATTCAGGCAAATGGTAACAGACCCCACACTTGAAGGGGCCATACTGGACTTGGTGCTTACCAATGGTGAAAGTGTTTCTGATGTGGGAGATCATTTTGCATCCAGTGATCACCAGATGGTGTGGTTCAGTATTAGGACTAGGGCTAGGGCTGTTAGAATCCATTCCAAGGTGAGGATCTTAGACTTTAGGAAGACTAACTTTGCGAAGATGGGCCAATACCTCAGGGAGTCGTTAGTGGGATGGGAACAGCTGGGGGATGTAGAAAAACAGTGGACAAAACTGAAAGGGGGTATTTTTTAGGGCAACCAACCTTTTTGTTAAAATGGTAAATAAAGGCAAAAGGAAAAGGAGACCGCTATGGTTTTTGAAGGAAGTAGCTGAAAAAGTGAAGAAAAAGAGGGAGGCCTTCATGAAATACAAGAGATCACAGAGAGAGGAAGACAGGCATCTGTATTTGGAAAACTTAGAGAAGCTAGCAAAGTAGTCAAGAAGGCAAAGATTCAAAATTTATAGCCAATGCAATAAAATGGGGGGATAAGACATTTTTCAGATATATTAGTGAGAAGAGGAAGGGCAAAAGTGGTATTGTCAGACTCAAGGATGCAGGGGGGGAATATGTAGAAGCTGATAAGGATAAAGCGGAATTGCTTAACAAATATTTTTGTTCTGTGTTCACAGATGAAGAAACAGGAGCAGGACCTCAGAAAACACCCACAAATAGGAACAGAAGCGAGGGACATCTTGAACAATTTTCAGAAGACTGTGTTCGTGAGAAACTAGCTCAACTTAAAGTAGACAAAGCGATGGGACTGGATGGGATACACCCTAGAATACTGAGGGAACTTGGGGACGTTCTAGCAACTCCACTGACTGACCTTTTCATTGCCTCATTGGAGTCGGGAGTGGTGCCAAAGGACTGGAGAGAGGCTCATGTGGTGCCTTTACACAAAAGCGGAAGTAAGGATGTGGTTGAAAACTACAGGCCGGTTAGTTTAACTTCGGTGGCGAGTAAATTATTGGAAACGCTGCTGAAAGAGAAAATAGTGAGGTTTCTGGAGTCCAGCGGATTACAGGATCCGAGGCAGCATGGATTCACCAGAGGCAGGTCTTGTCAGACAAATCTGATTGATTTCTTTGACTGGGTGACCAGGGAGTTGGACCGAGGGAGAGCTCTAGATGTGGTGTATTTAGATTTCAGTAAAGCCTTTGACAGTGTTCCTCATAGGCAACTTATAAACAAACTGAGCACCCTAGGGATGGACCGTAAAGTTACTGCTTGGGTTAGAAATTGGTTGGGTGGGAGGCGACAGAGTACAAGTAAATGGAGCTCACTCTGAGGAAAAGGATGTTACCAGTGGTGTGCCCCAGGGATCTGTCCTTGGTCCGATTCTTTAACATCTTTGTTAGTGATATAGCGGAAGGGCTATCGGGTAAGGTTTGCCTCTTTGCGGATGATACCAAAATCTGCAATAGAGTAGATACCCAGGAAGGTGTAGATAACATGAGGGGGGATCTAGCTAAGCTTGAAGAATGGTCTAGAATTTGGCAGCTGGGATTTAATGTTAAAAAATGTAAGGTCATGCATTTGGGCTGCAGCAATCCAAGGGAGCAATACAGTATAGGAGGTGAAGTACTTTTGTCCACTAAAGAAGAGCGGGACCTAGGCGTGGTTGTGTCTGATGATCTTAAAGTAGCTAAACAGGTAGAAAAGGCGACAGCAAAAGCTAGAAGGATACTTGGGTGCATACGGAGAGGAATGGCTAGCAGAAAAAAGGAGGTGATAATGCCTCTGTATAAGTCTTTGGTGCGACCTCATTTGGAGTATAGAGTGCAATTCTGGAGAACGCACCTTCAAAAGGATGTGAACAGGATGGAGTCGGTGCAGAGGGTGGCTACTAAAATGATTAGTGGGCTTCATTATAAAGCATATGAGGACAGACTTAAGGATCTTAATATGTACACCTTAGAGGAAAGGCGGGATAGAGGTGATATGATTGAGATGTTTAAATACCTCCGTGGCATAAATGTTCAGGGAGAGAGCCTCTTTCAATTGAAAGCAAGTTCTGCTACGAGGGGACATGGGATGAGGGTGAAGGGAGATAGATTCAGGAGTGATATGCGGAAATATTTCTTTACGGAAAGAGTAGTGGATCCATGGAATAGTCTCCCAGTGGAGGTGGTAGAGATGAGGACAGTAACTGAATTCAAAAAAGCATGGGACCAACACAGAGGATCTCTAAAGGTAAAAAGTGGACTGTTGTAGTTGTTGATATGGAAGGACAGACTAGATAGGCCATGTGGTCTTTCTGTCAACATGTTTCTATGTTTCTATCATTGCATTATAAATTAACACATGGATAAAGTTGCAGATTATAGAGTATTTTGGTCTAATCCTAGGAAATACGGATTGAAATCTTCAGTTTTTTAAAAAATAGAGTAGTTGGCACTTACTGAGCCCATGTAGGAATGCTCCCCAGCGTCCAATAGGAAAGCCTTTGAGAGCACTCTACTGCATCTGTGTGCCTGCCTTCCTGCCTTTCCAACTCCTCTTCTCAACTGAGTTTGTAGCTGAGAGGAAGTGAAAAATAAATTAACCCTACAGCTCCTAGGGGAGAAGGGTGGATTGTGAAGACAGATTCCTGCTGTTCCCGGAGATCATCTGTTACAGGTAAGTAACTGTGTTATCTCCAGAAACAAGCAGGATTGAAGTCTTCACTCATGGGATCCACTAGCTCCCAGGAAGACGACTGGCATGAGGAGGGGAGCAGCGATCCCTGAGGCTAAAGTTTATAGTTGAAGAGTGCGGAAAGCTGTGGCCCTTTGGACTCTATTCTAGTAGGCAATTCCACCTCCAATGACAGTCTGGTCGATTGTAAAGACCAGGATGGAGGGTAGGAGTTGAGTTTAAGTCCCAAAGAGATGCTGGAGTATAGCTTTGTCAAAAACAGCATCCCGACGGGTGTTCCTGTCCAGACAGTGTGCAGCAAAAGTATGTGGAGGACCAGGTAGCTGCCCAACAAATCTCCTCAAAGGATACTGAATGGAGATTGGCTATGGAGGCTGACATAGCCAGCACATTATGAGCCGTGACATGACCTTCCAATGAGAGTTCTGCCTGCGAGTAAGCAAATGCAATGCAATCTCCTAGCCATCTGGATAGAGTCCATTTTGTCACTGGTAGCCCAAGGTGACTGGGATCAAAAGAAATGAATAATTGAGAGGATCTTCTGTGATCCTTAGTTCTATCCAAGTAGTAAGCCAACACTTGCTTACAGTCTAAGGTGTAGCACTTATTCAGCCTGAGATGCATGTAGTCTAGGGAAGAAAATAGGGATATTACAGTTGGTTAAGATGGGAGGAGATCATCTTCGGAAGGAAATGCGGATGGATATGGAGAACCACCTTGTCATGGTGGAACCAGGTACAGGGCAGATCCACCAACAGAGCCTACAGTTCATTGATGTGGCGAGCTGACATTACGATGAGTAAGATTACCTACCAAGAAAGAAACTTCAGTGGCGTGGTGGATAATGGCATAAACAGAGGTTTTAGAAGATGAGCAAGAACTACATTGAGGTCCCAGGCCACTGGAGGTGGCTTAATGGGTGGCTGGGACAACAGGAGACCCTGTATGAAGTGTGCTACTAAGGGGTGTGAGGAGATATGCTGTCCATCTAATAGTTTGTGAGAAGCCACGATGGCACTAAGGTGAACTCTCACTGAGTTAGTTTTAAGACCTGCCAAGGATAAGTGGAGGAGCTATTGCATAAGGAACTCCACCAGGCAAGAAAAGGGGTCAGTGCCCTTTGGGGAGCACCAGAGGACAAACCTAGGACATTTGAAGGCATAAGATCGCTTAGTAGAATCCTTGAGTGTTGCAAGAAGAATATCTTTGACCTCTTGTGGCAGGTCAAGGCCAGCAAGGACTAGCCCTTCAGCAGCCATGCTATCACGTGGAGGGAATGAAGATTGGGATGGAGGAGCATCCCGTGATCCTAAGAGAGGAGGTTGGGCACACATCCCAGCTTGAGTGGCTGAGTCTGCACAAGATGAAGAGGCAGAGGAAACCATGGGGAAAATGGTACATCAGTACCGGGAAAAACGGTACAAACCATCATAAAGAACAAAATTGCTGAACATGCAGATAGTCATGGCTTAATGGTAGACAGCCAACATGGCTTTAGACAAGGAAGATCTTGTCTTACTAATCTGTTATTTTTTTTTGAAGGTGTGAATAAACAGACAAAAGTGAGTTCGTTGATATAGTGTATTTGGATTTTCAGAAAGCCTTTGACAAGGTCCCTCATCAGAGACTTTTGCCAAAAATGAAGAGTGATGGGATAGGAGGCGGTGTACTATTGTGGATCAGGAACTGGTTAAAAGATAGAAAGCAGCGGATAGGGCTAAATGGCCAATTTTCCCCATGGAGAAAGGTGAATAGTGGTGTACCCCAGGGATCTGTGCTGGGTCCACTGCTTTTTGACATATACCTAACTGACCTGGAAAGTGGAATAACGAGTGAGGTTATCAAATTTGCAGATGACACAAAACTATTTAAAGTTGTTAAAACCCAAGAGGATTGTGGAAAACTGCAAGAGGATCTTGATAAATTGAAAGACTGGGCATCAAAATGGCAGATGAAATTTAATGTGGACAAGTGCAAAGTTATGCACCTAGGGAAGAACAAAAACTATGGTTACATCATGCAAGGTTCCACATTAGGAACCATCACCCAGGAAAAAGATTTAGGCGTCATTGTGGATAACATGTTAAAACCCTTGGCCCAGTGTGCAGCGGCGGCCAAGAGAGCAAATAGAATTCTAGGTATCATAAGGAAAGGAATGGAAAATATAACAAAGGGTATTATAATGCCTCTATATCGTTCCATGGTGAGACCACACCTTGAATATTGTGTGCAATTCTGGTCACCGTATCTTAAAAAGGATATAGTGTTATTAGAAAAGGTTCAGAGAAGAGCCACCAAAATGGTAAAGGGGATGGAAGGATACTCCTATGAAGAAAGGCTAAAAAGGTTAGGGTTCTTTAACCTGGAAGAGACGGCTGAGATGAGATAGGATAGAAGTCTATAAACTAATGAACGGAGTGGACGGGTAAACGCAGATCGATTGTTTATCAGAATATAGAAAGACTAGGGGACATGCAATGAAGCTACAGGGTAAACTATTTAAGACTAATAAAATAATTTTTCACTCAACGTGTAATCAAACTCTGGAATTTGTTACCGGAGGATGTAGTAAATGCTGTTAGTGTAGCTGGGTTTAAAAAAGGTTTGGGCAAGTTCCTGGAGGAAAGGTCCATAAACCATTATTAAGAAGGGACCCAGGATATCAATGCTTGACCCAATACAAATATTGTGGAACCTGTGTCTTTTGGGGAAAGTGCTAGGTATGTATGACCTAGATTGGCCACTGTTGGAAACAGGATACTGGGCTTGATGGACCTTGGTCTGACCCAGTATGGCATATCTTATGTTCATGGCTGATGGGGGCCAAAGGAAGGCTATGAGAATCGAGCCCCTGTCGGCCTGTAGCTTGAACAGCATTTTGGCGGGAATGCGTATAGCAGCCCCATCCCCAATGGAGAAGGAAGGCATCCAGTGCTTGTTGGTGCAGCGATGGAAGCCCAGGCAGAAGAGTGTAAGCTGTGTGTTTTACGGAGTAGCAAAAAGATCTATGAGTGGGGTTCCCCACATTCAGAATATCCGTGAAGGATAAGGCTTAGCTTGTCCACCAGGACATTGATTTCACCCAGGAAGTACACCGTGGTCAGGTGAATGCGGTATACGATGGCAAAGGGCCACAGGCAAAGCACAAAGGGGATGGACCCCGTCCCCCCATTTGTTCATATAGAACATGGTAAAATGGGGTTGAAAAAACTGAAGAGCCTTTGTCAGTCCTCTCAGTTCTAGGAGGTTATCTGTAGGGCAGATTTTTTTTGTGTCCACAGTCCCTGTGTGGATAGATCATTCAGATACACTCCCCACCCCAGCTTGGAGGCATCTGTTGTCACGGTTGTTCGAGCTGGAGGCATCTGAAAAGGTGACCTGCTGCGTAGATCCTGTGGAGAACACCAGGGAAGAGATTTGATCAGTTGAGGGGTGATGTGGATCTTGGCTGTCTCAGAGACACCCCTTTGCTTACATCCATTGAGAAAGAGTCCATTGAGCTTGTCACATGAGTAATGGAGCGGAGGGGATGACAGCTCAATGAGGCAGGCATAGCGATTTTGTAGAAGGAAAGCTTGGGCTTGTTGAATGTCTAAGATCGCTTAGATGAACTCCAGATGTTGGGTTGGAGCGAGGTAGGACTTTGGGAAGTTTAAGACAAATCCCAGATGTTGGAGCACTGTGCACTGGTGCAATGAAGAGAGAGTTATCTCCCACAAGGAGTCTCCTGATTAGTCAGCTGTCTAAGTAAGGGAAGCCAAAGTCACCCAAAGTGCAAAGATAGGCAGCGACTACAGCCATGCATTTTGTGAAGGCTCACTGCGCAGAACTAAGCCAAAAAGGCAGCACCTGGTATTGGTAATAGTTTCCTTGAAACATGAAGCACAGATACTGTCTGTGCAAGGGATGGATCAGCAAATGCTTGTATGCCTCCTTTAGGTCTAGAGAACATAACCAATCATGTCTCTGGAGGTATGGAAGAGTTCCCAGGTAAATCATTTTGATTTTTTCTCAAACCAGGAATCTGTTTAGATCTCGGAGATCCAAGATGGGCCGCAATTCTCCTGTTTTCTTTGAGATGAGAAAATATGGAGAGTAGAAGCCCATCCTTTTGTGAGAATGAACTCTTTCTCTAGCACCCTGGGACAACAGGGAGGTCACTTCTTCTCTTAAGTGTGTGCTTTGAAGGGGATGGGTGAGATAGTCCCCTGTGAAGCTGGTGGGGGGGGGGGGGAGTTTTCAATGTGAAGCAGACACTCCCCTTTGGACAATGTTGTGTGTTCACTGTTCCGAAGTTATGAGATGCCACTTGTGGGCATAGGAACAGTCATCTGTCTGCTATGTAGAGGGGGTGGGGACCCTCCAGTGCTAGGAAGGAGTCAAAAACCAGGCGCAAGTTGAGCCTGTGAAGCTGGTGTAAAAAGCAAGTGTTTTAAAATAGTTTCAGATAAAAATGCGGAAATCCATTAAAAAAAAAAAAACAGCACCAAGAAAGCTGTTCTGAACGATGATAGCTCTCAACTTAAGAGTACTAATAAGCTGCACATCCATCTAAAGAAGTAGTGCAGAGCTATGCTTGTATTTCTAATAGGCCTTTTAACTATTTTTCCCTCCAAGACTATATTCTGTGATTTGTTCTGGTCTTACAAAATTTGTCCATTAGGCACTGTTCAAACTAAGAACATAAGATATGCCCATACTGGGTCAGACCAAGGTCTATCAAGCCCAGTATCCCGTTTCCAACAGTGGCCAATCCAGGTCACAAGTACCTAGCAGGTTCCCAAAAAGGCACATAGGTTCCACAATCCTCATCCTGGGTCAAACGGTGGATTTCCCAGGTCCTCTTTAATAATGGTTTATGGACCTTTCCTCCAGAAACTTGTCCAAACCTTTTTTTTTTTTTTAAATCCAGCTACACTAACAGCTTTTACTACATCCTCAGGAAATGAATTACAGAGTTTGATTACACTGAGTGAAAAAATATTTTCTCTTATTAGTCTTAAATGGGTTACATTGTAGCTTCATTGCATTTCTCACTTGTTGGTAAGTGCTGTCGAGTCAGTGTCGACTCCTGGCAACCCTCTGGATAGCTGACCTAAACTTTGTTCGGTCTTCAGCCAAGCGGCTCATTGTTGATAGAATGGTATCCATAGCTGTTGCTGTTATATCGATCCATCTCATCCCCTAATCTTTCTAGTTATTGATGGCATAAACAAATGATCTATATTAACCTATTCCATCCCATTCATTAATTTATAGACCTCTATCATATCTTCCCTCAGCCATCTCTTTTCCAAGTTGAAAAGCCCCAAATTTTAAGCCTTTCCTCATAGGGGTATCCTTCTATCCCCTTTACCATTTTGGTGGCTCTTCTCTGTTAACAACAACATAGCAGAATTAGAAAAGGTAAGTGCCGTCGAGTCGGAGTCGACTCATGGCGACCCTCTGGATAGCTATCCTAAACTGTGTTCGGTCTTCAGTCAGGCGGCTCATTGTTGACAGACTGGTACCCGTAGCTGCTGTTATTGTATCGATCCATCTCATTGCTGGCCTTCCTCTTTTGCGTTGACCTTCTATCTTGCCAAGCATAATGTCTTTCTCTAATGATCTCTCTCTTCGCATGATGTGTCCAAAGTATGAAAGTCGAAGTCTTGTCATCTGAGCTTCTAAAGAAAGCTTAGATTTGATCTCCTCTAGTACTGACTGGTTTGTTCTTCGGGCAGTCCATGGTATACACAGTATTCGCCGCCAGCACCATAATTCAAAGGCATCAATTTTCTTCCTGTCTATCTTTTTCACTGTCCAGCTTTCACATCCATATGATGTTACTGAAAATACCATGGCTTGAACAAGTCGAATCTTTGTATGGAGAGACACATCTCTGCTCTTGAGAATCTTATCTAGGTCTTTCATAGCCATTCTGCCAAGAGCAATGCGTTGTCTGATTTCTTGACTGCTTGTTGCTTCTTTATTGATAGTTGATCCAAGTAGGTTAAAGTTGTTCACAATTTTAATTTCTTCTCCTTCAACGATGAACCTGTCGATTATGCCAGTTGTCATGATCTTTGTCTTCTTTACATTAAGGTGCAGGCCCATTTTGAGACTATGTTCTTTGATTGTGAGAAGCAAATGTTTCAGATCATCTTCACTTTCAGCCAGTAATGCGGTATCATCAGCATAGCGAAGGTTGTTGATGAGTCTTCCACCAATCTTCACACCTCTGTTGTCTTCATACAATCCTGCTTCTCTGATGATTTGTTCTGCATATAAATTAAACAGGTAGGGGGAAAGTATGCAGCCTCGTCTTACACCTTTGCTTATTTTAAACCATTCTGTTTCTCCTTATTCCGTTTGAACTGTTGCTTCTTGATCAATGTACAGATTGCGCAAGAGAACGATCAGGTGTTCTGGTATACCCATGCTTCTTAATGTGGCCCAGAGTTTCTCATGGTTTACACAGTCAAAAGCCTTGCTATAGTCGATAAAGCACAAATAGATATCCTTTTGGTATTCTTTAGTCTTTTCAAGGATCCATCTCACATCCGCAATGATGTCTCTCGTTCCTCGCCCTTTCCTGAACCCTGCTTGCACTTCAGGTAGTTCTTGTTCCAGGTATGGTTGTAGTCTCTTTTGAATAATCTTCAGTAGAATCTTGCTGGCATGTGGGATCAGAGCAATTGTGCGATAATTTCCACAGTCAGTTGGATCAACTTTCTTTAGTATTGGTATAAACACAGATCTTTTCCAGTCAGTTGGCCATGTTGTTGTCTTCCATATTTCTTGGCAGAGCCTTGTGAGTACGGTAACAGCTGCATCAGATTACTGCAATACTTCTATGGGAATGCTATCAATGCCTGGTGCTTTGTTCTTTGATAAGGCTTTCAATGCTGCTTTAACTTCTTCTTTCATCAGCAATGGTTCCCAATCATAAGGTACAGGTTGAAACGGCTGTTGGTCCACTTGATCTTTATCATATAAAAACTCTGTATATTCCTTCCACCTTTTCTTGATCTTCTCAGCATCATTCAACATAGAACCTTGAGCATCTTGTAACATTCCAATTCGAGGCGGGAACTTTTTCTTTAACTCTCGTAGCTTTAGGAAAGCCGATCTTGTTCTTCCTCTAATAGTTGCTGCTTCTATTTCCTTGCAAGTGTCATTGTAGTACTTTTCCTTGTCCTGTCTTGCTGCACGTTGGAAATCTCTGTTGAGTTCTGCGATTGTCTTTCTTTCTCCTCTGGCTTTAGCTTCTCTGCGTTTCTGGGCAATTTTCAGAGTTTCTTCCGTCATCCATTTTGGCCGTTTTTGCTTTTTCACCTTTTGTAGAGACTTCTCGCTTTCTTCCAACACAACCTTCTTGATGTCATTCCATAACTCTTCCGGAGCTCTGTCATTTGTATCTAAAGCAGCAAATCGATTTTGCAGGCAGTCTTTAAATTCCAGTGGTATATTCTCAAGGTCATATTTTGCTGCATTCATGAGTGGTTTGCTCTTTTTCAACTTTAGCTTGAGTTTGCATACTAGTAGTTGATGATCTGTACCACAGTCAGCTCCAGGTTTTGTCTTTGTTGATGTTACAGAGCTTTTCCATCGTTGACTTCCACATATGTAGTCAATTTGATTTTTATATAATCCATTCGGTGAAGTCCATATGTACAGTCGCCGCTTGTGTTGCTGGAAGAAGGTGTTTGAGATGAATAGATCATTGGTCTTGCAGAATTCTATCAGTCTTTCTCCAGCTTCATTTCTGTTGCCAAGTCCATATTTTCCAACTACTTTGCCTTCTTCTTTGTTGCCAACCTTTGCGTTCCAGTCACCCATGACTATCAGGATATCCTGTTTGCATGTTCTGTCAATTTCAGCTTGTACTTGTTCATAGAACTCTTCAATTTCATTCTCTTCAGCAGCTGTTGTTGGGGCATATACTTGAATTATAGTTGTGTTGATAGGCAATCCTCGTAGACGAATAGAGATTAAGCGTTCGCTGACTGCATTGTATTTTATTACAGTTCTTGCAAGTTTCTTCTTTATTATAAATGCAACACCATTTCTTCTTTGTCTTTCATTTCCAGCATAGTAGACCATGTGATCATCTGATGCAAAGTGCCCCATGCCAGTCCATTTCAGTTCGCTGACACCCAACAGATCAAGTTGTACACGTTCCATTTCATTCTTGACCACCTCCAACTTCCCTTGGTTTATGCTTCGTACGTTCCATGTTCCAATGTGTAAGACATCTTTACAGCTTCTGACTCATTTCATGCGCAGCTACATCAGCAGTCAGATTTCCCGAGGGCTTTGATCCAACCACATCATAAATGCTGGCTTTACTCTGAAAAGTCTTCAGCTCTTCCCCAGTAGCTAGTTGAGTGCCTTCTGACCTGGGGGTCTCTTCCAGCACCATAGCACAATTTGTTTTGTTGTAACTATCCATTGGGTTTTCATGGCAAGATACAGAAGTAGATTGCCGGGCCTTTCTTCCGCGCAGTTTAAGTTTGGTGTTGTTGCCGTTGTCACAAAAATGTGATCCTCCGCCGTCAACACTGTCCCATTCTGCTGCTGCCCAGATGGGTGGTTTGTCTTGGTCTGGCACCTCAGCTGAGACCTGTCCATCTTGGGAGACCCTGCCAGTAGTTAAACTACCGATAGTTTAGCTCTCAGCATCACTGATGCACGCAAGCCCTCACAGCACGACAAGCTGCAAACCAAGTGCTATATCCTTTTTAAAAATACGGCGACCAGAATCACACACAATATTCAAGGTGCAGTTGCACTATGGAAAGATAGAGGCATTATATTATCCTAGGTTTTATTCTCCATTCCTTTCCTTATGATTCCTAGCATTCTAATTGCCACTGCGCACTGGGCAGAGAGTTTCAACATATTACCACAATGACTCCTAGATCTTTTCCCTGGGTTATGGCTTTTAAGGTGGTACATCGTGCATCGTGTAACCATAGTTCGCGTTGTTTTTTTTCCTAGGTACATAACTTTGCACTTGTCCACGTTATTTTATTTATTTATTATTTATTTATATTCTCTTATATACCGCGCTATTCTGCATCAGTGCAGTTTACATTGAACAAACTGAAATTACATTGAACAGGGCATTATAACTTGGAGATAACTATTTTACAGGGAACATGGGCTATGGAGGGTTAAGTGGCTTGCCCAAGACCACAAGGAGCACATTAAATTTCATCTGCCATTTGGACGTCCAGTCTTCCAATTTATCAAGGTCCTCTTGCAATTTTTCACAAACCTCTTGCTTTTTAGCAACTTTGAATAATTTTGTGTCATCTGCAAATTTGATCATTTCAATCGTTATTCTTATTTCCAGGTCATTTATGAATATGTTAAAAAGCAGCGCACCCAGCACAAATCCCTGGGATACTCCACAATTCACCTTTCTCCATTGGGAAAATTGGCCATTTAGCCCTACCCTCTGCTTCCTATCTTTTAACCAGTACCTGATCCACAATAGTGCGCTGCCTCCTATCCCAAGGCTTTTTAATTTTGCAAAGAGTCTCATGAAGGACCTTGTCAAGGGCTTTCAGAAAATCCAGATACACTATATCAACCAGCTCACTTATGTCTACCTGTTTATTCACACCTTAAAACAAAAAAAATGAGATTAGTAAGACCTTGGCTAAATTCATGTTGACTTTCTCCCATTAAACCAGGACTATCTACATGTTCAATAATTTTGTTCTAATGGTTACTATCATTTTGCCCAGTACCGACATCAGGCTCACCGATCTGTAGTTTCCCGGATCATCCCTTGTACCCTTTTTAAAAATTAGTGTTACATTGGCCATTCACCAATCTTCAGAAACTGCAGATAATTTTAATGATAGTCCACAAATTACTTATAATGGGTCTGCAATCTCACATTTCAGTTCTTTCAGCACCCTCGGATATATACCATCCAGCCAAGGAGATCTGCTACTCTTCAGTTTATCAAATAATTATAATATATCTTAACGGTTTATAGATATTTCTTTCGATTATTCCAATGCATCACCTTTAAATACCATTTAAGGCATAGGTAACTTCCCTGCATCTTCCCCATTCTGTCTCTCCACTTTGGCCTTATCCCCTCTTAGTACCCCTTTTACACCTCTTATCTAATTGTCCAACTGACTCACAGGTTTTTTGCTATGAATGTACTTGAAAAAGTTGATGCTACGCGTTTTTATTTCCATGGCAAGCTTTTTTTCAAATTCTCTTTGCCTGCCTTATCAATTTTTATTTATTTTTATTTAAAAGGATTTCTATACTGCCTTATCCTTAAATCAAAGCGAATCACAATAAAACTAAACATGTTAGTTACATAGAACGAGGGTGTGGGGCATTCAGTGGGGTCTTATAATGGGACTTTGTACAATGTATTCAAGTTTTGATTACTGTAGTATAACTACATCTAACTTGCCAGTTCTTATGTTTTCCATTCTCATCATTTGACTCCTTCTATTTCCTGAAAGATGCTGTTTTGACTACAACAGCCTCTCTGACCTCACTTTTAAATCATGCTGGCAGTTTTTTGGACTTCCTTCCACTTTCTTTTTTTCATTTTAACTTTTTATTAACGATTTCAATAAAAAGCACAAACATCTTTTTACACATCTTAGTACATTTTTCACACCATTTGTGCATGCCAACTTACTTCATCCCCTCCTTGCTTGTACAACCTTACATAATATCCAACCTACCATCGGCCCCCCTCCTTCCCACCCCCTCCCACCCCTCCCTGCCTTCCCCACTAACCCCCAGTGTTTATTCATTCATCTACCTCTCATCCTTCCACTCTTATGTATCACAGGTCCTTACCCACCTTCACCATTTGGTTCTTTACCTATGCTGCATGCCCTCAGCATTATTAACTAGGATGCTTTTCCTTGCCTTGCTCTCCTCACACCATCCTTCCATGCTTCGAGCCACTTCCACACACCCTTCCATTGTTCCACACTCATCTCCCCTTTCCCTTGTTGCAACCCCGTCAACCGTTGCATCAAGCTCACATCAGCCACTCTTCTGACAAAACCTGCACATTGTGGTGTACCCAATCCCATCCAATGTTGTGCTCTCTCACATCTTGCAGCCACTATACAATGATGCAGCACCCCCTATCCCTTTTTAAAATCTCCTCCTCAAGTTGATGCAGTAAGCATACCTCTGGTTTCCTTTGCAATCTATATCCTGTCATTTCAGCAATCATGTTCAATACCTTTACTCAGTACACTTGAATCTGTCCACACCTCCACCACATGTGTAACCAAGCCCCTCTCTCCTGGCATCCCCTCCAGCATTGATCAGTGTGTCCCATTCCAGCTCGCCTTTGATGTGCTGGTGTCCAATACCATCTATATAGCACTTTATATGCATTTTCTTTTACTAGTGTGGCTATTGATATTCTTGCCACTGTCTGTATTATCTTATCCCACACCTCGTCATTCCATTGCACCCCCAAATCTTCCTCCCATTTTATCATATACCCAAACTTACTCTCCCCTCTCTCCATTAATCCCTTGTAAATTTTGGACAAAGCTCCCTTATGACCTAAGTTTCCTGAACAGTGCCTCAAACCACCCCCTATTTCCCCATAAATCCTTCCATACCTTCTGCTGTCTCAGAAAATGACTAACCTGTAGATAAGAATAATCGCCCTCCCCCAACCCATATAAGTCCTTAATGCCCTCAAACTCTCGAACTTCCTCTTTGCTCACTATTTGGGAGATGTGTGTGAGTCCCACCTTTGCCCATCTTCACAGGATACTCACCCCTGGCTCGTCCCCTCTCAAAACATGCCTCCAGTGTCATCCCTGTATATAACCCTTGTCTTGTACTAATTGTTTTCTATTGCATTTCCAAACACTCAAAATGTGTGCAATTATGGGTCTCAGGGGTTTATCTCCTGAGGCTTTACTTCCCCTCCACACTAGCTTTTCTAGTCCCACTTCCCTTAACGAGTCTTCTTCCATTTGAACCCACTGTTTCCGTTTACCTCTTTGCGACTCATATCGTTTTCAGTTGTGCTGCCTCATAGTATTTTCTAAAATTGGGCACCCCTAGCCCTCCCTCTCCTTTGGCTCCCTGCATAACTGCCATGGCCACTCTAGGCCGTCTGTTTAGCCATTTATTTATTTTTTATTTATTTACATTCTCTTATATACCGCGCTATTCTGCATCAGTGCGGTTTACATTGAACAAACTGAAATTACATTGAACAGGGCATTATAACTTGGAGATAACTATTTTACAGGGAACATGGGCTATGGAGGGTTAAGTGGCTTGGCCAAGACCACAAGGAGCACCTGTGGAATTTAACAACGGTTCTTTGCAACTGCTTTAACTTTCTGTGCGGCACCTTTATCGGCAGCGCCTGAAACAGGAACAAAAAAAGTGGCAATAGCATCATCTTAATTGTTGCTATACGCCCAAACCAGGATAGATATCCCTGCCCCCACTCATTCAACATGTTCTCTACCCACCCAAATAATTTCATATAATTTAGCCTATATAGGGATTCCAGCCTATTACTTATTTGAATGCCAAGGTATCTAATATTCTCCCGGGCCCACTTAAATGGATATTTCTTTTGTAATATACCCTGTGCATCCCTGTTTAAGGATAGGTTCAATATTTCCGATTTTGTCCAGTTTATAGTAAAGCCCGACAGCCTTCCAAATTCTTTTAATTCCCACATTAATATTGGAATAGAGAATCGAGGCCTAGCAACATCCAACACTATGTCTTCTGCAAACAAAGATATTCTATATTCAGTCTTCCCTACTTTTATTCCCTTCAAATCTGCCCTCTCTCACACCCTTTCCGCGAACGGCTCCACAAACAAAGCAAACAGTAGTGGCGACAGGGGGCATCCCTGTCTCGTTCCCCTCCCTTGCTCAAAAAATTCAGAATAGGCACCATTGACCCGAACACATGCTTTCAGATTTTGAAATAACGCTCTTACCCATCCTATAAATTCTTCCCCCAAGCCCACTCTCTCCATTACCTGAAAGAGAAAAGGCCAAGACACCTGGCCAAAAGCCTTTTCCGCGTCCAAGGACAACAGCAATGCCTCTTCCTTACTTTCTTCAATTGACCATATCATATTTAAAATCTTTCTAACATTATCTGCTATCTACCTGGGATAAATCCCGCCTGATCCTGGGGAATCAGTTTCCCTATTATCTTATTTAGATGCGTAGCTAATATTTTAGCCAATAATTTGGCGTCTAAATTAATAAGAGATATGGGCCGGTATGATGCACATTCTTGTGGGTCTTTTCCCTCTTTATGTATTACGGTTATTCCCACCCACCCCATAGTGTCCGCTAGTGCGCCTACCTCTCTTGGCAGATTAAACAACTGCACTAGTGGTGTGGTTAATATTGCTCCAAAGCTTCTATAGAATCTCACTGTAAGCCCATCTAACCCGGCGCCTTATCCACTTTCAACTGTTGAATAGCTCTCTGTACCTCCTCTGCCGTAATGGCCTTATTTAACTCTTTTTGTTCCCCCTCTTCTAATTTTGGCATCTTTAGGGAGTCCAGGTAGCTCTGTACTCTCGCTGTCGGAGGAGAAGCTCTTGCTTTATATAACCTCTGGTAAAATCCCCTAAATGCTTCCCTAATCTCCCCATCTTTAGAGACTAACTCCCCTCCCTGGTTCCGGACCTTCATTATATGCACTTGCAGTTTACTCTGCTTCAATTTCTGCGCCATATATCTCCCAGCTTTGTTGCCTCCCTCAAAAAATTCCTGTTTCAATAACTGCATATGGTACCTTATCTTTTCTGCCTGCATTTCGTTGATCTGCACTCTTACCGCCAGCACCTGACCTCTATATAATCCTTGTTTTCCTTGCGCATCTAGTTCTTCCAGTTTCAATAATCTTTCTCTTCCCTCTCTTTCTTTTTATGCGCCCCCATTTGAGTCCTCTTACTGCCTTGTATCCATCCCACACTCCTCCCCACGCTACCTCCCCATTATCGTTCCACTGAAAATATTCCCTTGTTCCTCTCTCAATATCATCTCGTACCCGCCCATCCTCTAATAAAGATTTATTTAACCTCTAGAACTGTGCGCCTTTCCCCTCCCCCTCTATTGTCATTCTGACCTCCACTAATGCGTGGTCTGACCATGTTATTGAATCCATTTCCGCCCCCTTAATTCTACCCCCCACCTCCTTTGATATCCAAATAGCGTCTATTCTGGAGTATGATCCAGGTACTGGTGAAAAGTATGAGAATTGTTTTTTCCGTGGGTTTTGGAATCTCCATGCATCTATCAGGCAGTGTTGTGTTACAAAATTGAGATATCTACTCCGATCCGCCCTCTTACCCTCTTTTCCCTGTTGCATCTCTTGCTGGATTCCAAGTTAAAATTAAAGTCTCCTCCACAAATAATAATACCCTCCCCTAGTTTCCCCACCTCCTCATTCAGCTTTGTCCAAAATTCAACTTGTACCCCAGTGGGTGCGTATACATTCATTATACATTTCATTCCCCACTTTTAAATGCAATAACACATCTCCCCTCTTTGTCCCTCACCACTTTTTGCATTACCATCTTTAACTTTGTATCTATCAATATGACAACCCCTCCTTTTTTCTTTTCCACTATGTTAGATGCATGCACACATGTTCCATAACCCTTCGGTTTAACCAGATGTTCTGTCACCCTCGTCAAATGTGTTTGACTAACGCTGCCTTTTGATGTGCTATTTCTTTATACAACTTCTGTTTAAATGGCGAGTACAGCCCTTTAACATTTAGTGATACTATTTTCATCTCACCGTTAATCTTGGTTACCCCCGCCTCTCTTAACCCTAACCTTCCCCCTTCCCCCCATCGCCTTGAAGACGACTCTCTCCTTCCATTAATGGAGACTACTATCTGACTGCTGCCTGCCCCTGCCCCTCTATACCACTTCTCCCTGCCTTCCCTAATCCCCCCTCTAGTATCCCCTCCTACCCCTCCCGTTATCTCCAACTCACAAACTCCTCCCTCTTCCCCCCCTACACCTCTATATAATTATTCTCCTTTACCCTTACCTCCCACTTCTCCACCTCCCCCAACCCCCACCCCGCCATTTTATATGCAGTGTATTAACCAATTCCATATTTATCTCCCCCTCCCTCCACCCCCCCCTAAAAATCAGTTAACATCTTTCAACACCCCCTCTATGTGTTTTCTGCTGCTTCGTTCAAACTTGTCAATGTCCTCATCTTCAGCCAGCTCCCTTCTCCGCCACTTGTTGTTCTTGGCTGCCTTTGTTTAGTCTCACCAACTTTCTGCCATCCGCTGGAACTCTGTGCCACCTCGAGCTATCCATCCTTGAGGTGGATGTTGTTTTAGTCTGATTTAACTTGACTTCCCCCTCCTTCAGGGAGATTGGTTAGTCCCAGTTCTCCAAGCGCTTTCCATGCTTCCTCACTGGACTTCACTCATCTCGACCTCCCCTTTACAGTTATCAAAAGACCAAATGGAAACAGCCAATTATATTTCATGTCCTCTCTCCTCAAGTATGTCGTCACCTCTTTCAGTTCTCTTCTGCGCTGCAGTGTACCCAGCGATAGATCTTGGAACAGTTCTAATTTATTCTCCTCCCATGTGAACTGTCATTTTTCTAGCAGCCCACAGGAGTCATCGTTTAGTTTTAAAGGAATTCAGACATACCACAATATCTCGTGGTCTGCTGTCTCTTAGGGGCCCCAATCCTCTATGTGCCCTCTCAATTTGCAGAGGCTCCTTCACCTTCTACTGGTGCAGTTTTTAACAAGGATCTAAATATTTTAGCAATCACTTCTTCATAATTCTTATATTTAGGATCCTCTGGTAGCCCTCGCACTCTTATGTTGCATCTTCTGGAGCGGTCCTCCAAGTCCTCTGCTTTCGCCTGCTGCTCCTCTTCGGCCCGCTTTAGTTCCTCCCATCCCTTTTGGAGGTCCTCTATTGCTTCCCCTTGTTGTTCCAACTGAGTCTCTGTTTCTTCTACCCTAGTTCTAAGATTCACAAAGTCTTGTCTTAAGGATTGTAATGTCTCTTAGTTCAGCTTCAACTCCACTGATTTCCACCTTGATCTCCCTCTTTCAGTTCTGTCAACCACTGCTTTATCATTGCTGCTATAACTGGGCTCCATGCCCCCTCCATTTCATCCTCCTGCTCGACCTGACGCTCCACCATTGCTCTTCCTTCTTTCTCCCCCTCCTTCTCTCCTCTTGACATATGAAGATCAAAATTCTGCTAGTTTCTTCTTTGCTGACTGGCCACCTTTTATTTTATCCATGATCTCGCTTTTGCCTCTCTGGGCGTGTTGCCCCGTCTTCTGAGATACTGTTTTAGTTTCTCCCCCACTGTTGATCACTCTTTCCCTTCAGTCCTTCTATGCTCTCTGGTAGCCTGGCTTCTCTTCACTATATTTAAGCAATATACCTTCCCAGTTTCCAGACGTTTGCTCTGCCCTAGTTGTTGATTTACGCTTTTATTCAGTGCTGTACTTAGCCCTATTGTGCTTCCCTTCTCTTTTGCAGTGCTTTGTTTTTCCACTGTTGCGCTACGTTCCACTGTGGCAGGCCTATCTCTCCTATTTCCCTTTTATGCTCTCCTCTCCTCCACAGCGTTTTACTTGCCTCCGTTTCTCTGTCTCTGCTGCCCCTCTCAAGATCTCCTTTTCTGCACCCCCTTCTCTCCCCAGAGTTCTTACCACGGTCTCTTCTGCTGTTGCACTCTACTTCCTCGCTCCAAGCTGCCACATGGCCCCCTCGACCAGGCTCCCCAATTCGCCAACTGCTGCAGCACTGGACTAGCACCAGAATCTTTCTGTCTGTGCTCTCTTGCCCCTGTTACCTTGATTCTCGCTCCTTCAATTGCAGCCCACTTGTTGAGGCTCCTTCTCCCACCGGTTTTCCTGCCATGCTCTGCTCGCCATCGTTCTTCTGATCACCGCTCCAGCCTGCCACGTGGCCCCACAATCTGACCTCTCACTCCTTCCCAGCACATGCAACAGTGCGCTCAATTTTCACAGGGTTCCCACAGCTATCTCCACACCATTTCGCCGCTCATTTCTGTTGCTTTTCGGGGCATTTTTCTCCTTACTAACAGGCTTTAGCGACGGAGCTCCTTCGCTACACCATTTGGCCCGATGACATCACCGGAAGTCCCCCTTCCACTTTTCCTAAAGTGTAGGATACAGCTGGTCTGCGCATCCAAGATAGTAATTTTAAACATCCATGCTTGATGTAAATCTTTAACCTTTGCAGCCGCTCCTTTTAGTTTTTTCATAACTATTTTCCTCATTTTATCATAGTCTCCCTTTTGAAAGTTAAAGAGGTAGTACTGTGGATTTCCTTGCCATTCTCCCTCCATTTATTAAATCAAATGCGACCGTGCTATGATCACTATTGCCAAATAGCCCCAACACCCTTCTCCTGCACCAGCTTCTTTATTCCACTAAGGATTATGTGCACAATAGCTTCCTCTCTTGTTGGTTCATAAACCAGCTGCTCAAAGAAGCCATCATTTATTTCATCTAAAAACTTCCTCCCTAGTATGTCCTGCCATGACACAGACCCAGTAGATACCAGGGTCAATGAAATCACCCATTATTATTACTGTGGTGTAACTAGTTAGCTTCCCTGATTTCTTTTAGTATTTTATCACCCATCTGTTTATTCTGGCCAGGCAGATGGTAGTACAGCCCTAATGCCATCACCTTCCCCTTTTTACATGGAATTTCTCTCCATGAAGATTCTACAATATATTTTGTTTCCTGCAAAACTTTACTCTTTTGTGACTCAACCCCTCCATCAATTTGGTCTATCCTATTGTTGCGATATAATTTGTACCTAGGTATCAGTGTGTCCCATTGGTTGTCTTACTTCTGCCAGGTCTCAGATACCAATCATGTCTAACATTTCATGCTATATATTCTAACTACCCCATCTTATTATTTTTTTTTTTAGATTTCTAGCATTTGCAGACAGGCATTTCAGCCGTTGTATTTTATTCATATTAATCTGGTTATCTGTTGATAGGGATAATTTGGAATCTTTCAGCTCTGTCTGCTCTGGACTTAAGAGCACCTGGGTTACTTTTATCTTTATTGGAACCTTTCATCAGGATGCCCTAACTTCCCTCTTTTGCTAGTATCCTTTAAGGATACATCCTTTCGAATCATGTACTCTTGGGCAACCGTCGGCTTTCCCCTATTATCTAGTTTAAAAGCTGTTCTCTCTCCTTTTTAAAAGGTTAATGCTGGTAGCCAGGTTCCAGCCCTGTTAAGGTGGAACCCATCCCTTCAGAAAAGCCCCTCCTTCCCCCAGAATGTTGCCCAGTTCCTAACAAATCCCAAACCCTCTTCCTCGCACCATCGTCTCATCTACGAATTGAGACGCTGGAGTTCTGCCTGTCTTTTGAGTCCTGCGCATGGAACGGGAAGCATTTCAGAGAATGCTACCCTGAAGTTCTGGATTTCAACTTCCTACTTAAAAGCCTAAATTTGGCCTCCAGAAGCTCCCTCCCACACTTTCTTTTGTCACTGTACCAAGACAGCAGACTCCTCCCCAGCGCTTTCTAAAACCTTGTCAAGGTGGCACATGAGGTCCGCTACCATCACAC
The DNA here is from genome assembly GCA_033557465.1 of Ichthyophis bannanicus. Taxonomy (NCBI): domain Eukaryota; kingdom Metazoa; phylum Chordata; class Amphibia; order Gymnophiona; family Ichthyophiidae; genus Ichthyophis; species Ichthyophis bannanicus. The sequence goes on along the minus strand of CM066035.1, from coordinate 166,696,347 downwards.
TAGGTAAACATCTTATCAGGCTATCCTCACATCCACCAGCCACCCAGTTATCTACATGCCTAATGATTGAATCACCAGATATAGCGGCTGTCCTACCCCTTCCCTCATGGGCACATGGCCCTAGAGAAATCTCCTTGGTGAAAGAGGGTTTTACATCACCTGAAGGACAGGTCCTAGCTACAGGATCACTTCCTGCCACATCAGGGTGATACTCTGTCATGTGACCTCTATCCTCCATAGCAACAGGGAGGCTGCTAGATTGGAGGTGGGACTTCAGTACTGTCTCTCTTTAGGTCTCGTCTATATACCTCTCGATCTTCCTTATGTCCTCCAAGTCTGCTACTTTAGTCTCCAGAGATCAGACTTGTTTCCTGAGAGCAAAGAGCTCCTTGCATCTAGTGCACAGATAAGATCCCTCACCAACTGGGAGAAAAATCATACATGTAACACACAATGCAAAAGACTGGATATCTCATCTCTCTGCTGGACTGCTGTCTGCATCTTAATTTTAAGGTTTTGTTTAGCTATTTAAGTTGTTACTTACTCAAGTTTGCTAGGGATATTTGTACTAATACAATACCTAATACATTTAAAAGACTTTGTTCACCTGAAGATTAATTAATTTCAAAGTCCTTAATTAATCTATTCTTGATAAGGACAACCAGCTGAACCTGAAAGTGAATTTGACCACCTCCTTCTCCCCTGAATATGTTTAAGAGCCTGTAAAGCTAAAATATGCCTTAGGTGGCTGGGAGGAAAAGAAGACTTAATAAAAGCTGGCTTGCTACAAAGTGCACTGACCCATGCTTCTAAGGTAATGTCTTAATTTCCTGGGTGAGTCACACAGCCCTTGGTGTGATAGAGGGTCCTTTCAAATTGTTCCTTTAGTCTCTCACTTGGCTTTAACACTTTAAGACAACTTTACAGATCTTTTGCCTCCTAATTGGACAGCTTCTTTGTAAAGATCTCTAGAAACAAAATTTCTCTTTCTACTCAAAGACTGTTTACTCTATTTTACTTTCTATGCTAAGTTATACTCTGATTTGATTTAAATAAAAAGCTCTCTGGTGGTACCAAGACCTGACTCAACAAAAACACTGAATTCTAAAATACACAAATTTACTGAATCAGCTTTAACCCAAAGAATTCCCTTTTCCCGAAGATTTAGAGTATATATCTTCTGCGAAATACTTACAAGTGCAGATCTTTTTCCAACTGCAGCAGTTCCTTTTGGTAGTACTCCTTGCATTACCTCAAAATTAATATTAAGCTTTTCTAACTTTGATCTGCTTTTGCACCATTTGAAACCATGATTTCTTTTATTGTGCAGACTAGTAATTTGATATGCTTGTGTAGGTGTTGATGTATTCTGAATGTCTCCAAACTATATGCCCATTTCTCAAAGTCTTACTTGGCTCTTACTTATTTTTACACTTTGTGGCTTTACAGCTCAACATCATCACTTAAACCTCCATTGCTTCAGGTACAAACTTAGATTATAAGCACACTGGGGAAAGGAAAATGCCTCACGTACCTACCTTAAAGTAACTCGCATTGAACTTCTGAGAAAGACATGAGCCAAACCCAGTTACCATCTCCTTTCTTCAGAAGCAGAACTAATCTTGGAAACCATCTGTTTTGTTACTTCTATCAAAATTAAAAAGTTGTTTTAAACTACCACAACCACCACATTATGGACGCTTTTACAAGTCAACAGTTTAAGGAATCATTCATTAATATAAACACAGGGAACTATTTCCTATCCCTTTTTTCAATATTCGAGTATGCCATACAATATGTCTTTTTAAGGATGGAGCTAGCCTATGGCATAAAAATCAGTCGCTGAGAAATAAACCGGTTCTACTTTTTTTTTTTAAATTACTTAAAGTCAGTTATGTATCAATATTTCTCCATAGACAAACAGGATAAACGCTCACATTCGGTTGATGTCACAGATAAAGCCCTTGCGCAGGAACCTTTTCCAACTCCTCCTGTCAGTTTTGAGAAGGGTTCAACTACGCATGTGCATACCTTCCCACCTGTTGCACCATTTGCCTCAGTCTTCTTTTGCCACTGAGCCCTACAGATGCCCTTCATTCTTTTCCACAATACATAAAAAAAATTTTAATCTCTTGATAGTGTGACCACTTTTCCCTGGCCTTACTGTTGCACAGCACCGTTTTCATGTTAGTCTCTTAGGTTTTCTGGATGTTTTTAATCTTTCTTTGTTTTTTCTGTATTGCTGCTGTAGGCTGTATTTAGTTCTCAGGTAATCCAGCTATGTTGTACACTTGTTATACTTTCAACATTTTGTCATTTGATTTCACAGCAGCTACTTTTTTTCTAGATGATGTGTCCCAGAATCTCACCAGCAGGTTCAAAAAGTACATCCAATGTGGCAGAACTATGCTCTTCATGGACACATGCAAATGCCTCTTTCCTTTTGTGTTCAGATGCCAAAATGTGGGCTTCACTGTTGAGAAAAGCAACACAAACATATTTTTGGTGCTGATAAGTATGATCCATAGATTTCAGCATTGGCGACATATGACTTCATAATCTCAGCTGCACTGGACACTGGTGGAGCAGCGGTATCAAGGGGCCCTCAAGTTCAATTGGAATCAAGTTCCTTTAGGTTGTCCCAGAATCAGTCTCCCTCCAATATCAGCCTGAAGAGGAGGAAGGATTCATCCTTATGTTCAGAATCAAAGACTAAGACTGTCGAGAATCAGGCAGAGGCTAAACTGTATGGACACACAAGTTCATCTGAACGTAATGTTGGGAACATTGAAGGTGCTCAGTTTTGCTCTTCGAAGAAGCCCCAGTATGAGGATTGCTCATCCTTCTTTACGACAGAGGGGCAACACTACTCTTCACAAGACAGGGACCAACCTGCTGATACTTCCCTTCAGATTCCAGGAACATTAGCTGAATCTGTTGTAGACTGTTGCTTTTGGTGATGGCAGCCCTTGAGAAGTAGCTGCTGAGAATATATCAATGATCTTCACCATGCGCAAGCTTAAGGCTCTGGCACAATGGCCATGGCACATTAGGAAATTGATCCCATCTCTTCCCCAGATCCTCCATGATGCTAAGTTCCTCCAAGCTCCTCTGGCACAGCCAAACCAAAGTGAAGTCATTTCCCTCTCCCAAAGGGAGCTCTTCCTCCTTCTGGGATTCCCAGACCCCTGCTCCTGGTCTCTGACCAGATAGGGCAGGCGCAATCCACCATGCCAACCATATGCTTGCAGAGGGTGATTGCTCTGGAGGATGGCAAGCCAGCAGAGGTAGTTCAGAACAACATGTCCTAGCACGGTGACAGGAGGGGGGACTGTATGAACATTTAACAATGGTTTTTCAATTTTAAGCATCTTCCTCCATTCCCTGGACCACAGCTGCAAGTGGCCTCTAAAGAAGGCTTCACTTCCAGGGTGTGGCTTTTGCCTTGGGACTGCCCCACGAGCCAGAAGTGAAGCATTTAGCAACTACCAACATGCTCCTGTGATCCTGGGAACAAGGTAGCAACTTAAAGAAAAATAAAACAGGGTATGTACAGTCCCACACAATAAGAGGCACACAGAAACATGATGGCAGATAAAGCATAGTTACTCACCTGTAACAGGTGATCTCCGGGAACAGCAGGAATTTAGTCTTTACATATGGGGTATCGTCAGTACCGACGGAGCCTGCACAGGAACGCTCCCCAGCGTCCAATTAGAAAGCTTTTGGGAGCATCCCACAGCACCTGCGTGCTGCCTTCCCGCCTTTCCCAACTGCCTCTCTCCAGTTGAGCTTTAAAGTTGAGACAAAGAGAGAGAGAAGGAAAGGAGATACAACTCCTAGGGGAGGTGGGTGGGTTGTGAAGACTAAATTCCTGCTGTTCCCGGAGATCACTTGTTACAGGTGAGCGAGTATGCTATCTCCAGGAACAAGCAGGAATGTAGTCTTCACATATGGGGACTCCGTAGCTGCAGATGCCAGGGAGAAACCCCAGAAGTTGCGTGCCCCTGTGAAGGGGCTCCACTTCCCCCCATGGATCTCTGGCATCCTACCGGGAAAGATGGGTAGGAGTTGATTAAGTATGGAACAGGTGCTGTAGAACAGCCTCACCAAACAAGGCATCCCGGCAGGAGTCCTTGTCCAAGCAGTAACGGGCTGTGAAGGTATGAACCGAGGCCCAAGTAGCTGCTCGACAGATGTCGTCAAAAGACACAGAGTGTAGATGAGCCATTGAGGCTGCCATGGCTCTCACATTGTGAGCTGTGACCTGGCCTTCCAGAGAAAGGTTCTTACTCTGATAGGCAAAAGAAATACACTGTGCAATCCAGTTGGACAATGTTCTCTTGGATACTAGAAGTCCCAAATGAGAAGGATCGAAAGCAACAAAGAGTTGGGAGGACTTTCTATGTTGCTGTGTCCTCTGTAAGTAAAAGGCAAGTGCTCTTTTACAGTCCAAAGTATGAGGATTCCTTTCTGCATTTGAAGCATGAGGCCTTGGAAAAAATACAGGCAGGTAAACCGCCTGATTTAAATGAAAAGGTGAGACCACCTTTGGCATAAAGTGTGGATGAGTCCTAAGGACTACCTCAGGAAGAGTGGAGGAGTGGCCTAGTGGTTGGGGCAAGGTACTTCAGGCCGGAAGGTCGGGGGTTCAAATCCCACTAGAGGACAGCAACCTTGGGCCGGAAGGACTGGGGTTTCTAGTCCCACAAGTGCTCCTTGTGGTCTTGGGCAAGCCACTTAACCCTCCATAGCCCATGTTCCCTGTAAAAACAATAGTTATCTCCAAGTTATAATGCCCTGCTCAATGTAATTTCAGTTTGTTCAATGTAAACCGCACTGATGCAGAATAGCGCGGTATATAAGAGAATGTAAATAAATAAATAAAATACCTTATCATGATGGAACCTCGTGTAAGGAGGATCAGCAAATAATGCTTGCAATTCACTGATGCGACGTGCTGATGTGATTGCAATGAGAAAGATAACTTTCCAGGAAAGGAATTTCAAGGAGGTAGTAGCTAAAGGTTCAGAAGGCGGCTTCATGAGCTGCCCCAGAACCAGATTCAGGTCCCATGCCACTGGAGGTGGCCTAATGGGGGGTTTAGTTAGAAAAAGGCCCCTCAAAAATCTCGCTATGAGAGGATGAGAGGAAATAGGTTGACCATTTAAAGTCTTTAAAGAAGCTGAAATAGCACTTAAATGGACTCTTATTGAGTTAGTCTTAAGTCCTGCATTAGATAAATGAAGGAGATATTCCAGTAATGGATTCCAGAGGTATCGCAGAGGGGTGAAGACCCTTTTGCGAACACCATATGGAAAACCTTTTCCACCTGAAAGCATAAGAACGTCTTGTGGAAGGTTTCCTGGAAGCACAAAGGACATCCTTTACTTGTTGAGAAAGGTTAAGACCATGAAGGTCTAGGCTCTCAGCAACCAGGCCCTGAGATGCAGTGAGTGGGGATTGGAATGACAACATCCCGTCCTCCTGAGATAGGAGATCTGGAGCAGATCCTAACTCTAGAGATGGAGCTTGAGCGAGATGCAGGAGCAGAGGGTATCACACCTGCCAAGGCCAATGTGGAGCTATGAGAATCATGTGGCCCTTGTCTCTCTGAAGCTTGAATAGGGTCTTGGGAATTAGGGGAATGGGTGGAAAGGCATATAAGAGGTCCTGACGCCAATGGAGGAGGAAAGCATCCCTGGCCTGAGAACCCTGAGCCAGAATTCTGGAACAGAACCGGGGAAGTTTGGCATTCAACGGACTTGCAAAGAGGTCTATGTCCGGAGTTCCGCAAATTTGAAAAATGTTTGCTACCTGGTCTGCATGGAGAGACCATTCGTGTGGAAGCAGAACTCGACTGAGTCTGTCTGCCCAAGAGTTTTGAATGCCTGGCAGATACACCACAAGGAGATGAATCTGATGCTCTCTGGTGAGGGCTGTGATAAAGAAGCTTATCATAGCTCAGGAAGGAGCTATAGAAAAGGTGAAGTGACTCTGAACAAGCAACCTGTCAGTTCTGGTAGAAATATGAAAACAGAATTTTGCCATAAAAGACTACCAGTCCCAGAATGCACCAGGTTTCCAACAGCCATTAGAGGAGCTGAAGTGAGGAAACGTGTGTTCAATCAGGAGGGCTATGAGGTAATCCCTAAGCACTCATCTCAAAGGGCAGGGCCTGATTCAGCACAGCTGCGCTGTGTTAGGGAGGATCACTCATCTAAGCAGAATAAGAGTAGAGTTTATTCTACAGATGACCATCTTCATGATCACCTTGGATATCCAGAGAAGGATCATCAGTTTCATCTGAAGGATCATCAGAGGCAGAAGCCAAACCGGACGGACAGAGAGAAAAAGAAACCCTCTGGAAGAAAGAGGAGAAAAGCCTTTGAGAGGTCTAGAAGAGTCCAAAGCAGTATGTATACTGGGAGGTATTCCAAGGGCCAGCATACACCATTGGACTGGGGAAAGCCAGAGGAATGGTGCTGCAGAGCTAGGAATCAACAGACGCTACCTGTGAGGGAGACGGCTGCACATGGAAGGGACCCTAAGACCTATGCCAGAAGGTATGTGAAGAGAGATCCAGTGTCCAGGGATCTGGATTGGAAGGCTGGACATAAGAACTGGACTACATACTGGCCAGGCTATATAGAGAGGAACTCTAACAGCAATGGAAGCTCAGGTATGAACACTGATCTATGCCCTAGCTATAATCTTGAAAGACAGCAGGGAAACAAGCATTCTCCTGAAAATGCTCCATTGAGAGATTCATCTGTGCCAATCCATGATATTGAACCTATGCTTGTTGATGATGGGGGAATGATTGCAGATGAAGAATGTGTTTATATGGATTGCTCTCTATCAAAACTCCGTTGGGTAACTTTCTGTTATAAAGTACAGCAACCATCACAAAGAAATACAAATTTGTTCTTTAATCTACTCAGAAAAGCTCCTGAAGCAGGATTTGACCCACACAGTAGAAAGCAAGCCAGCTAAAGGGGTTTCAGCTGGATAACTGCTAGCAATTAAGCCTTACCTAATTGCTTGTGAGCTAGGAATCACTTCTGTATCTATGTGGGAAGTAATCAGAAGTTAACCTGAAAAGAACAGTTTGTTTCTTGCTTTGTGGCTTTTCATTTGTTGTTTTCCTGATTTTGACTTTGTTTTTCCAAGTTAACACTGAAAGCAAGTAACCTAATTTATGTGCTACCAAGCATATCTGTGTTGGGAGAAATAACCCCATAAATAAATATCTTATTGGCTTTACCCAAGAGCACAACTAAATTATTGTCAGCAGCTGTGTCTGGTGTGAATGAACTACATTGCCCACAATACCTTGCAAATCATATAGATATATGCACTTGCCAAGACTGTGAAAAATTCTCACCCAGGAAGCCGTATGACAGGGCCCATAGTCGCAAAGCTTCGTTGCAAAGCGACAGAGAGCCTGTTCCTTCCTGCTTGTTCAAACAGAACATAGCTACTTGATTGTCTGCCTGAATTAGGACTGTCTTGTAGCTGAGCTTGGTATGGAACACTCGAAGAGCAAGGAAGATTGCTCTGAGTTCTAGGAGATTGATACGTAAGTGGGTCTCCTGTGGAGTCCAGGTGCCTTGGGTAGAGAGATCTTGCAGATGAGCTCCCCAACCCACCTGTCAGGTGTCTGTTAGAGTGACCTGGGGTAGGGGTTGCTGGAAAGGGGACCCCACCAACAGGTTTTGGGTTGACTGCCACCATTGTAGAGACAAAATAAGGTGACTTGTGTTTGCTATTTTGTCTGATAGGCAGCCTGATGCCCGAGTCCACTGAGTGGATAGAGTCCATTGGGCTGCTCTCATATGGAGGCGAGCATAGGGAACCACGTGCACAGTAGATGCCATGTGGCCTAGTAGTTGTAACATTTCCCGAACAGTGAGATGAGTTTTTAACACTGCCTGGGAGGCTAACTGCACAATGCGAAGGCAGCGGGCCTGTGGAAGATAGGCCCTTGCTTTTCTGGTATCCAGCAGAGCTCCTATAAACTCTAGAGACTGAGTAGGGGTTAGGCTGGATTTTGGGATGTTTATGACCAGGCCCAAATACTGAAGGATACGCATTGTGCAAGATAGGGAAATTCTGGCCTCTGACTCTGATGGGGCTCGAATGAGCCAGTCATCTAAGTAGGGGAAGACGAATATTCCTAGAATGCGGAGAAATGCTGACACTACAGCCATGCATTTCGTAAACACCCTTGGTGCTGAGGCCAGGCCAAAAGGAAGCACCCTGTATTGGAAGTGTTTTCCTTGAAAAAGAAAATGAAGGAACCTTCGGTGAGTTGGATGGATGAGAACATGAGTGTACGCATCCTTGAGATCTAGAGAACAAAGCCAATCCTGACTCCGAAGGTATGGCAGCAGAGTTCCCAGAGAAATCATCTTGAATTTCTCTTTGAACAGGAATTTGTTCAGTTCTCTGAAGTCTAAAATGGGTCTGTGTCCCCCTGTTTTCTTTGGAATAAGGAAATAAGGGGAGTAAAATCCTGTACCCTGTTGGGAAATGGGTACGTGTTCTATTGCCCCCTGGGAAAGAAGTAAACTGACCTCTTGACTCAACTGAATGTTGAGAGAAGCTTGAGAATTGAACTGTCTTACCAATGTAGGAGGGGGCATGTTGAAGAAATGAAACTTGTACCCCTCTTACAATGGAAAAAGTCAATTTTTCTGCTGTTATCTGCCCCCATTTGGGGGCAAAATGACACAACCTTCCTGGGATGGTGGAAGGTTCTGGCCCGTTCAGGGCCAGGAAGGCCACGTTCTCTAGATGGGAGTCAAAGCCCCTGTGGAGGCTGAGTCTGCTGGGCCGGTTGAGGCTTAGCAGTCTTTGATTTCCTTTGCTTTGGGGGCTGCTGTCCCTTTCAGGCGGACTGACCTGCAGAATGCACCTGCTGGGTATAGGAGGGGTAAAACCTCTTCTTTTTAGAGAAGAATGGTCTCTTGTAGGATTTTCTCCTTGCAGGATCAGCTGCAGCCTTGGATAGTCTATCCAAAGTGAGCTCCCTTTGCTCCAGCTCACCATCTGCACGCTGCCAGCTCTCCCGGAAGGGGATTGAGCCATCGGGGACACCACCGCAACGATCTCTACCCAATCGGGGCTGAGATCGCTCTTTAAAAAGAGCCGCCAGCAGGCCGTGAGCTCCCTTTGCTCCAGCTCACCATCTGCACGCTGCCAGCTCTCCCGGAAGGGGATTGAGCCATCGGGGACACCACCGCAACGATCTCTACCCAATTGGGGCTGAGATCGCTCTTTAAAAAGAGCCGCCAGCAGGCCGTGAGCTCCCTTTGCTCCAGCTCACCATCTGCACGCTGCCAGCTCTCCCGGAAGGGGATTGAGCCATCGGGGACACCACCGCAACGATCTCTACCCAATCGGGGCTGAGATCGCTCTTTAAAAAGAGCCGCCAGCAGGCCGTGAGCTCCCTTTGCTCCAGCTCACCATCTGCACGCTGCCAGCTCTCCCGGAAGGGGATTGAGCCATCGGGGACACCACCGCAACGATCTCTACCCAATCGGGGCTGAGATCGCTCTTTAAAAAGAGCCGCCAGCAGGCCGTGAGCTCCCTTTGCTCCAGCTCACCATCTGCACGCTGCCAGCTCTCCCGGAAGGGGATTGAGCCATCGGGGACACCACCGCAACGATCTCTACCCAATCGGGGCTGAGATCGCTCTTTAAAAAGAGCCGCCAGCAGGCCGTGAGCTCCCTTTGCTCCAGCTCACCATCTGCACGCTGCCAGCTCTCCCGGAAGGGGATTGAGCCATCGGGGACACCACCGCAACGATCTCTACCCAATCGGGGCTGAGATCGCTCTTTAAAAAGAGCAGCCAGCAGGCGTGCCCGCGCCTGAGGGCCGCGCAAGAGGGCCCTTTGGCACGGCCCTTAGGCAAAGGCACTCTCAAATGTCACCGAGTAACAGCTAAGCCAAGAAGTCTGCAACCACACCCGACCCCCAACTTGAACCCTCAGTCGTCTCCAGCGTATTGTCCGACCTCACAGCAAGTATACTTCAGCTCTCTAACCAAGAAATTCACTCAGCAGTTCAAAGCAATCCCACTTACTGCCACTTATAGCATTTCATGACTGTCCCTTGAATATACACCCTAATATCCAATGAACTGCCTATACTCCTGACTAGTCCCATACTGTTGTCAGTAACCATCAAGATTCTGCTGTTTTATGTTGTCATTTACTGTCTTATACTGTCGTCAGTACTCACTCCCAACTGACCTCCCACTCCACCCTCACCAAGCAACACCACTCACAAACACTGTCTTCATCAGCCTGACTCTTACAGTTGTCTGTATCGCATTCACACAAACACCTGACCCTGTTATATTTGCCTGACTCTTACAGTTGCCTTTACTCACATACCCTCACACCTGACTCTCTTCATTGGTCTTACTCTTACAGTTGTCTGTATAGCATTCACACACACACAAACCTGACACCTGTTATATTTGCCCGACTCTTACAGTTGCCTGTATTGCATTCTCATACCCTCACACCTGTCTCTCTCCATTGGTCTTACTCTTACAGTTGTCTGTATAGCATTCACACACGCACACACACGTCATCTGTTATATTTTGCTCTAGTCATTACTAGCCTTGCTATAGTCATTACTAGCCTTGCCATAGTCATTACTAGTCATTACTAGCCTATATTTCGCTATAGTCATTACTAGCCTTGTAACATACACCTTAATCAGTGATATCTTTGTTACCACCTAATAGCCTGTATACTGTACTGTAAAATTACCTGTATACTGTATTGTGTATTCTTACCACTGTATTGTGTATTCTTACCACCCAAAACTCAATTACCCCCTCATACTATATCCCAGAAACCAAAATGTCCCTCCACTTCATTACTCTCCTCAGTTTCTATCTTCTCACAAATTGGCTCGGAGCCACCATTGCATACTCCCCCACCTACAGTCTTATCCCCATCCTCAAAAACCACGGAAAGCAATGGACAGGCAACCCTTTTCAGTATCCGACTAGGGAAGCGCATATCCGACACTCCCACCTCATCCACATTGCAATACAGCAATCCAGCAACCTGAAGCAACACAAACCATCGCCCTCAAAAAACCTAAAATGTGCTCTTATAAATGCTCGATCAATTCGAAAAAAATGGCCTGTAATCCTAGACATAGTTACCCTCTATGATCTTGATGCTCTCATGATCACCGAAACCTGGTTATCTAAAGAAGACAATGTCCTTATCAACCAACTCATTCCACCAAACTTCACTATACACACAACCCACAGAGAAAACAAGAAAGGAGGAGGAGCACTCATACTCACCAAGTCTGAACTCCTCTTCAACATGACTAACTCCCATAGCACAAACAATCTGGACATAATCACCATAGCCAATAAACAATACTCCATGAACCTGGTCTACAGAGCCCCCTCGAGCTCCCCAGACGATCTGCCCACTATATTGGACCTGGCCGCTGACACCAGCAACCCCAACACTCCCAACTGGATTATGGGAGACCTGAACCTCCCATCACTACAACAAAACCAATCCTCCTCACTCCTCAATGCCATCGAAAATCTTGGTTATAAACAAATGATCACTGAACCCACTCATTCCAAAGGAAACATTCTTGACATGGTATTTGCCCCACACCATGTCGCCGAGCAAAACAGCAACATTGTAACATCGGTCACCGATGTCCTATGGTCTGACCATAAACTCATAAACCTACGAATCCCTCTGAACAACAGTCATAATTTGAACACCAGCAAACGCGCCAATACATCCAGAGTAACACGGGGCTTTCGACCTTTCAACAGAGAACTTATTCTATCAAGTACCCAACCAATCCTCAACAACACATCACTCAACCTCGACGAGTCAATCGCTGCCTGGAACGACAGCCTCAACGCTGTTGCTCAACTACCAAACAAAAAGACCTTATCAGGGAAAAGAACCTCTGCACCATGGTTTTCCCCTGAACTACGGGCCTCTCTTATGCACCTACGAAGGCTAGAAAAACGCTGGCGCCGCTCACTAGCTACCGACGACCACGAAGCCTACATTCTTCACCTCTCAACTCACCGCGAGGCAATCGCAGCCAGAAAGAAGCAATACCACTCAGATATGCTCAAGAGATCATTGAACAAACCTCGTGACCTTTTCAACCTGGTTAAGTCACTATCAAAGGAACCATCTTCTGAACAAAATAATGATATCCACCCGCAAGAATTCGCTGATTACTTGCAATCAAAACTCCTACAGACAGATGAACTCTCAAAAAACAATATACAAGAAACGACCTGCCCAACATCCCTATCCGCACTTCACACGCCTTCTTCTAAACACATTGAAGACACCATCTCCTCACTCAACACGAGCACTGCGCAAACCGATCCCTGCCCAGCCTTTTGGATAAAGGATCTGCGGTGTGACTTTAGCACCTTCATTGCAAGAATCATGAACCTCTCTTTCACTACTGGCGCCTTCCCATCTGCATTAAAACTCACATCCATCAGGCCACTACTAAAAAACGCTAAACTGGATCCAAAACGGCCAGACTCCTACAGGCCAATAGCCAGTATCCCCCTCTTAGCAAAGATCTTTGAGAAAGAGGCACAGCGCCAAATCCAAGACCACATCGACTCCGCAGCCCCTCTAGACTATTCTCAACACGGTTTCAGAGAATTCCACGGCGTTGAGACACTGCTTACCACCCTCTTCAATGATATTCTCAATACCATAGACAACATCCGACAAGGCGTCGTGCTAATCTTCTTGGATATAGCAGCAGCGTTTGACTCAGTAAATCACGAGATTCTCCTCGGTCGACTGGAAGGAAAAGGCATCTGCAACTCAGCACTTGAATGGTATAAATCATACCTCGACACCAGAATGCAATACGTCAATTCCGCAACAGGAGAATCAAAACTCTTCCATCAAAGACAAGGTGTTCCGCAGGGGTCCTCACTCTCATCCCTCTTGTTCAACGTCTATATGCAGCCTATCTGCGATATCATCAGGTCCTTCAATGTGAAATGTATGATATACGCTGACGATATCCTACTCTACATGCCATTTTCCACAATGCAAATGGATCTACTGCCTATAACAAACTGCTTCGATGCAGTCTCACAATGGCTCCTGTCACAGAACCTCCGCATTCAGCATAAGAAAACTGAGGTTCTCTTTATCACAAGAGACCCCAACTTCACCCCTCCACCACATATAAGTGTCAAGGGAGCTGACCTAGGCACCAAGGATACAATAAAATACCTCGGAGTCACACTAGACCATAGGCTCGACATGAAATCACACAAACAATATCGTAAAATCTGTATACTTCAAAATACGCACCCTTAGACACCTGCGTCCCCTACTAGACCACGAAGACTTCAGAACCATCTACCAAGCACTGATACTGCCGCACTTTGACTTCGCCAATTCCATTCTACAAGGACTCCCACAATCCACCATAAGCTCCTTGCAACTCGCAATGAACACCGCTGCCAGGGTTCTTCTAGGAGCGGCCAGAAGTGAACACATCACACCTATCCTCAAAGAGCTCCATTGGCTCCCTATACACGGAAGACTTACATTCAAAACCCTCATCCTCACATTTAAGGCCTTAAATGGTTTATCGTCCACATCACTTACCAAACTCATCCAATCCGTCCCATCAAATAGAAATAGGAGACATGCAGCATTAAACTCACTAACAACCCCAAAGGCTATAACAACGTGCAGCCTATCAACATCAAACAGAGCTTTCATGTTTAGCGCACCAAAATACTGGAATGCTCTCCCACCTGATCTCCGCGCCATAACCGACCTAACCCAGTTCAGAAAGGCCCTTAAACTGCACCTTTTCATCAAATACTACCCTACATGAACCGTAACATAACAGCCTCAACCTAGTATAATCCACAATATCCCTCTTGTTCCAAGCATCACTGCTAATTTTATGTAAATAGTTCGAGCATGCTATCTAGCTAATAGATTATATACTCCATGTAAATAGTTCTCCCATGTTATCCAAGTTGATACTCCTGTTATATGTAATACCAAACAGCCTGTTGTTCTGGTTCCTTTCTGTTATTTGTAAACCGCGCTGATGTCAAAGAGTGCGGTATATAAGAAGTTGAAATAAATAAATAAAATAAATAAATAAATCCAGCTCATTAGCTTTCTCTTGCCAATTTTTGCCAAAGAGATTTTCGCCTGTACAAGGGATATTCCCCAGTTTGTCCTGTACCCAGAGTTCTAAGTCAGATGCCTGGAGCCAGACAATCCTACGAGCCCCTATGGCAATGGCAGAGGTTCTGCTTATACACTCAAAGCAGTCAAAAGCTGCACGATTCACAAACTTGGAAACATCCTGGGCATGTTTGACAAGTGTAAGATAATCCTGCCTCTTATCATCAGGAAGGAGAGGGCTCATAAGCTCTAGATCTCCTGTAACCTCTTTAAGAAACATTCCCATATATAAGATGTAGGAACTAATCCTGGCAGAAAGCATGGAGGCCTGGAATGTTCGACGCCCAAAGGCATCCAAAGTCCTACATTCACGTCCTGGAGGATTAGATGCATGTCCTTTTGCACTTTTGATCCTTCTCATAGCTGACTCCACCACTATGGAGTGGTGTGGCAACTGAGGTTTTTGAAAACCAGGACAAGGAGGCACTCGATACATGGTATCCAGCCTACGGGAATGAGGAGAGGTGGTAAGAGGTGTTTCCCACATTCTTAACATGAGATCATGCAAGATCTCATGAATAGGCAAAGTAGCCGCTTCCTTGGGAGCTTTAGGATATTGTAAAATCTCCAACTCCTTTGCTCTGGGCTCTGTTTCAGGAGCCACTGTGATGGAAAGACCTCTAGCCACCTCCCTGATGAAATCCTGAAAGGATATATCCTCTGGAGGAGACATCCTACGTTTAGGAGAAGGCGACTCCTCAGAGAGAAGTGCTCCGGCATCGACAGAGCTGTCAGAGTCCTCAGAGGATTCAAAATATCTTCTGTCCGGGTGCTCTTGTAAAGCACGATACCTGTACCGATCGAAGTGGGTACCGGAGGGGTCCAGTACCAGCCTGTCGATACCAGAGGAAATAGCATGACTCGGTGTTGGAAGCACACTCGCCGATGTCAATGCTGTCGGTACCGGTATCGGTGCCGGAACCGGTGTCGATACCGGTTGAACTGTCTGAAGCGGTCCCGAAGGCACCGATGCCGCAAGGACAGCCGCCAGACTGCGCTCAATAGCCAGGAATCTCTGGTCAATTGACGCTGCCAATGCCTGGGTGTCGGTACCAGACGAAGCGGCCGGTACCCCAGAGCATGGCACCAGTAGTTCTGCCGAGGTTGAGGCCTCAAGAACATCTTGGAGCCCCGATAGTGCTTTGGAAGTCGAAGCCTCCCGCCGGGGCAAGTCCCTCAAGGGCAACGCCAGAGGCATCTCGATGCTTGGAAGGAGATCTACCCTTTGAGAACCAGCCAGATTTATGTTTGGTTACCTGAGATCCATGGGAGGAAGACGAAGCCCTGGAAGACATCAATGCCACAGATGCTGCATCGGAGGGAAAAAGGGTGCTAAGTTTAGCAGCTCGGTTCTGCCGACCCCTCTTCGACATCATCCCACAGGCAACACACTCCGAGATGGAGTGGTCAGGACCTAAACATTTGAGGCACCACTCGTGAGTGTCGGTGACGGAGATGGTATCGCCACACTTGGAACACTTTTTAAAACATGAAGCAGGTTTTTCCATGTTGAAGAAAAAATGGGCCTAGTGCCTAAAAAATGGCACGTGGCACCCGAGAGAAAAAAGGCTGGAAAATCCAGATAAAAGATTAGAATTTTTTTTTTTTTTTTTTTTAAGAAAAGGAAGAAAGAACCAGCGGTACCGGTATAGCGCCAAGGAAGGCAGACGCTACCACAAAAAAGAATGAAAAATATGGGATAATTTCTGCGGTGACAGGAAAACGACCTGCTGGCTCCACGGAAAACAAAGAACTGGAGAGAGGCAGTTGGGAAAGGCGGGAAGGCAGCACGCAGGCGCTGTGGGATGCTCTCAAAAGCTTTCTAATTGGATGCTGAGGAGCGTTCCCGCGCAGGCTCCGTCGGTACCGACGATACCCCATATGTGAAAACTACATTCCTACTTGTTCCTGGAGATAGACCAAATGGCCTATCCAGTCTGCCCTTCTGGGAGGGGAGTGGGGACTAGTAAGGAGGAGGAGATGTTGGACTGGAGGAAAGTAAATGGGATAGATGGTGGACCAGAAGAGGGGAATTCTGGATTGGTGGGGGGAAGGGAAAGAGGAATGCTGCCCAGATAGGGTGTAGGGGAGAAGCTATGGGTTGTGGCAAGTAACGAGAAGATGGAAATAAAACTGAGGAAATGGTAAAAAAGGGAAGTTGGAGACTGAGTGGGGATAAGACAGCAGAAAAAGACTGAAGAGAAGGACCAACAGGGAAGAAAGTTGGGCTGGTGAGAACAAGAGAAATAAAGATAAGTAGAGGATAGCTAGAAAAGGAGAGAGAGTACAGAGAATGCAATGTGGGGAGGGATGAGGAGTGGGTGAAAGAAGAAAGTAAGACAGGGGAATGGAAGAACTAGGCAGAGGGTAAAGTGGGAGACAAACTAAGAAGATGTAAAATTGATAGATGAAAAGTAAAGAGGGAGATTGAAGACTGGAGGATGAGAAGGTCAATACACATTTGAGTGGCCAGGCAGAAATAAAGAAGTGGAGGAAATAGCTGGAAAGAGAAAATGCAAATGACAGCAGACCCTGGAAAGAAAGTTAGGAGAAAACAGACATAAGAATGCACTACAGAACTAACGATTAAAAAAATAAAATGCCCAGACAAAAATGTAGAAAAAAGGCATTTTTACAAAACTTTGATTGGAATATATCAGCTTTAGGATATGTGCATTGCTGCTGTTTCTGCATTTTGCTCGAGGAAATGCATTTCTGTTTTTATTTCTCCAGTGTCACACTGCTTGCAGAGTCTGACATCTTAGATGTTTCATTTAAAGTTTTCTATATTTAAACCTTTGGTCCCACCAGATAGGGCCACGGAGAGGAAGCACAGGCCTAGAGTGGTAAAAGCATGTGTTTTTTTAAGTTTCCATCAGGAAGAGGCAGTGCTTCGTGTGGCCTGGCAGCAGTGTTCGACAGAGCATGATGGACACCGCATATTGATTTTTCAGACCTACTCGACAGTAGTGACCCTTCAAAAGACAATCCTTTAAAGGGGTATGTGATAAGCTTGTGCAGAAAGATCCGTTTTGCCCTCATGTTCCTTGCGAAGGATGGGTGTCAGCACACCTTTGTTATGGTTGAAGCGAATCTGCAATTTATAAAATGTCACCCTAACTCAAACACCAGTAATATAGCCTGAGTTTGACAGCCTGGATCTGGTAGGATTAGAGACTGAAGTTAATTGTTTCTGTTGGTTCTCTGTTCTGTGCTTGCTCATCTTTAAGCGCCATCATTTTATGGTATGTATGATCTGCTATGACAAATGGACCTCTGAAAAATATTGTTTTGACATGATGTTGCTGCTGCAGTCATGGGATTATCACCTTTCAGCTGTTATCACTGTGTGCCCCATGATAGCGCTGGCGTGGATGAAACTAGCATCTGTAGCAGCGGGCTGGGCTACGCCACTATGTGCCTATGGAATGCTGAGGCCAAACGGATTCTAGTTGAGAGTCCTGCTAGTGACTAGCCTATCTGATCTATTGTATGGAATGGATTGAGGGGATAATATTTATCATTAACCACGATAGGACCCATATTACAGTGTACATCGGTGTGCAGCCCATGGCAATTATAATCGGATGGACTTTGATGGTCTAGGTGGGCTGTGCGGATTACTACTTTCATGGCATTGCTGAAGGGCTGTAAATGATTTCCTACATAGTAAACTTGTGGGATTGTCAGAGATGAATATAAGAACATAAGAAATTCCATACTGGGTCAAAGATCCATCAAGCCCAGTATCCCATTTCCAACAGTGGCCAATCCAGATCACAAGCACTTGGCAGGTTCCCAAAAAAGGTACACTGGTTCTACAATGCTTGTCATGGGGTAATTAATAATGGTTTATGGACCTTTCCTCCAGGAACTAGTCCAAACCATTATTAAACCCAGCTACAACAGCACTGACTACATAATCCGGTAATGAATTCCAGAGTTTGATTACATGTTACGTGAAAAAATATTCTCTCTTATTACTCTTAAACGAGTTACATGTAGCTTTCTTGCATGTCCCCTAGTCTTTCTACTTTTTGATATAGTAAAAAACTTTTCTACTCCATTAATTTATAGATCTCTATCATATCTCCCCCTCAGCCATCTCTTTTCCAAGTTGAAGAGTCCCAATCTTTTAAGCCTTTCCTCATAGCGGTATCCTTCCATTTCTTTTCCCATTTTGGTTGCTCTTCTCTTTACTTTTTCTAATTCTGCTATATCCTTTATTTATTTTTATTTTATTTAAAAGCTTTTCTATACCGCGCTCTTTAAAATCAGTGCGGTTTACAATTAACATTTCCTTGTACAATGCAGGAAGGACCTGCATTGTACTTACATTGAATAGGTGACATAACTTGGATTTATAACTCGGGCAACTATATACAGGCTGAGCCCTTTGTCGCTACAACGTTCAACGGTATGGCTGGGACTCGTAACTATGTACAATCCTTTTTAAGATATGGAGACCAGAATTGCACACGATATTCAAAGTACCCCCCTTTTACCTATCTATCATCTAATGATCCAACTGACTCTCACAGGTTTTATTTTTTTTGCTACAAATGCACTTGAAATAGTTTGTGTGTGTTTTTGCTTCCATGGCAAGCTTTTTCAAATTCTCTCTTTGCCTGCCTTATCAATGCCTTGCATCTAACTTGACAGTGCTTGTGTTTCCGGCTTTCTTAATTTGGCTCCTTTTTCCAGGTGGAGTAGAGTAGCAGCCTAGCACTGGGTTAGGAACCAAGAAACCAGAGTTTGATTCCCACTAGCACTCCTTGTGGCCTTGGGAAAGTGACATAACCCTCCACTGCCTCAGAAGAAACCAAGTTATTAATGTTCATCACCAAGTTTAAATTACAATGTAAACCACTGACTAAAAAATGATTAAAAAAAAAACAAAGAGAAAACCGTTTTATCTATTTTCCTCATTTTATCATAGTCTCCCTTTCGAAAGTTAACAGGTAGTACTGTGGATTTCCTTTCCATCCTTCCTCCATTTATTAAATCAAATGAGATCATGCTATGATCACTATTGCCAAGTGGCCCAAACACTCTTATCCCTTGCAACAGATCCTCTGTTCACTAAGGACTAGGTCCAAAATTGCTTCCCCTCTTGTTGGTTCATGAACCAGCTGCTCCAAGAAGCATTTATTTCATCTAGAAACTCTCTCTCCCTAGCATGTCCTGCTGCAACACTGACCCAGTCGATACCAGGGTAATTGAAATCACCCATTACTACTATGTTGTAACTTTTGCTAACTTCCCTGATTTCTTTTAGCATTTCATCATCCATCTGTTCATTTTGGCCAGGCGGTCAGTAGTAACACCTCCCCCCCCCCCCTCCCTACTATCGTCTTCCCCTTTTTATCTTGGAATTTCTATCCATAGAGATTCTACAGTGTATTTTGTTTCCTGCAAAACTTTAATCCTGTGTGACTCTAGACCCTCTAACACTGCACAACCCTCTGCCAAGTTGATCCACCCTAACATTTCAATATAATTTGTACCCGGGTATCAGAGTGTACCACTGGTTGTCCTCCTTCCACCAGGTCTCAGAGTTGGACTCTCTAGGTTTATCACTGTGGACATGAATGGTCAATAGAACTTCTCACATGCTTTATGGATAGTGACATTTAAGCAACATAATAATGTTATCATCGGCTCATGACAGGATTGGTAGGGGGTGGTGGAATCAAGGACTACAGAATGTAACGTGGGCAAGCAGCATGCAAGTATGCATCCTGGTTGAGGTATCCGTGTGTTTGGGGGGGGGGCACGTGTTTGGTATGTATGGCTACTGTTTGTTGCCCGTTCTGGCATTTGCTAAGGAGCATGGTCAGTGGAGGGTTTGTGTAGTGGATGCGTGTGTAAAGGGGCTGCAAGTTACATAGTAACATACTATATGATGGCAGATAAAGACCAGTATGGTCTATCTAGTCTGGCCAGCAAGGCGGCAAGAGTAGTTGCACTTGCCACTCCGTGCAGGTCACCCCTCCCCATGCCTTTGTTTAGGGGTGTACCCACCACTCCATGTAGGTCATCCGCATTTGTTCATATATGAGATAGTTATGTTTATTTTTATTTTATCCTGTTATTAAGGGATCCACTGTATCTATCCCATGCCATTTTGAATTCTGTCACTAAGTTTGCCCCCACCACTTCCATCGGGAGGGCATTCCAAGCATCCACCACCCTTTCAGCAAAAAAGTATTTCCTGACATTGCCTTTCAGTTTACCCCCTTGCAGCTTCAGGTTATGCCCTCTAGTTTTGCAG
The DNA here is from genome assembly GCA_033557465.1 of Ichthyophis bannanicus. Lineage (NCBI taxonomy): Eukaryota > Metazoa > Chordata > Amphibia > Gymnophiona > Ichthyophiidae > Ichthyophis > Ichthyophis bannanicus. Next base: position 166,675,799 of record CM066035.1, on the reverse strand, counting down.
CTTCCCCATCTTTCAAAAAGGTTTGTTTGTTCATTAATACTCTTAAGTATTTAAAAGTCTGAATCATATCTCCCCTGTCCCTCATCTCCTCCAGAGTGTACATATTTAGGTCAAGTCTCTTCTCATAAGACTTCTGACGCAGGCTCCAACTCATTTTGGTCGCCTTCCTCTGAACCACTTCCAGCCTTTTTATATCCTTTGCGAGATATGGTCTCCAAACCTGAACACAATATTCCAAATGAGGCTTCACAGCAACTTGTACAGTGGCATTAGTACCTCTTCCTTTCTGCTGGTAATTCTTCTCTGTATGCAACCCAGCATTCTTCTGGCTTTTGCCACTACCTTGTCACACTCTTTTGCCTCCTTGAGATCCTCAGAAAATCACTCCAAGGTCCTTCTCCTGATCCATGCACACCAATATCGCGCCCCCTATCGCATACAATTCCCTTGGATTTCTGCTTCCCAAGTGCATGACACTGCACTTCTTCACATTAAATCTTAACTGCCAAGCATTAGACCATTCTTCCAGCTTTTGTAGATCTTTCCTCATATTCTCCACTCCCTCAGGGGAGTCCACTCTCTTGCAAATTTTGGGGTCATCTGCAAAAAGGCAGACTTTTCCATTCAGTCCTTCAGCAATATCACTCACAAATATATTGAACAGTACCGGTCCCAAGACCGAACCCTGGGGCACACCGCTAATCATCTTCCTTTCATCCAAGTGAGGAGAGGAGTGGCCTAGTGGTAGGGGCAAGTTACCTCAGGCCGGAAGGTCGTGGGTTCAAATCCCACTAGAGGACAGCAACCTTGGGCCAGAAGGACTGGGGTTGCAAGTCCCACAGGTGTTCCTTCTGGTCTTGGGCAAGCCACTTAACCCTCCATTGCCCATGTTCCCTGTAAAAAATCTCCAAGTTATAATGCCCTGTTCAATGTAAACCGCCTTGATATCATGAAAGGCGGTATATAAAATGTTAAATAAATAATATGCGAGTCACCATTACCAGTTTTCCTATAAAGAAGGCCAAGCAACGTAAAGCAGAACTTGGTGCACTAGACAAACAGATTAAAGCGGGAGAACATATTTTATGCCAGAAAACTGATCCTAATATTTTGATAAGATTGCAGCGCCTTAGATTTAGATATAATTCTATTTTGACCACAGACTTCACAAGATATTCAAGGGCAGAAAGGCCGATATTACCTGGAAGGTGACAGCTGGACGGCTGCTAGCTAACTCGTTAAAGGGTTGTAAGGAAGCTTCGCACGTTACAGCTTTAAGGGATCCTCAGGTGCAACAATTGATTGTCAAGGACCCCGACATTGCAGAGACATTTTGCTAATTTTACGCTCAGTTATACTCCCCAGAGATAGATTTCTCTATGAAGAAGTTTGATAGTTTGCTAAATAATATTCAAAGGCCTGTGTTAGATCAAGAAACTGCTGAGGGACTGGATAAGCAGATCACAGTCATGGAAATTATTCACCAAATAAAACGAATCCCTCCAGGCAATCTCAGGTTATGATCTTATCTAAATATGTAACTCATAATATGATTTAACGAAAGAACATTTTTTGGAAGCCGGCTAGGCTTAGAGACATCACGTCCAACTAAATTGATTTCATCAGCATTGCAGTAAAGTGTCAGTTTGATTGATAGAATGAATTCAAAAAAACTTAACCCCCTGATGAAACTTGCCAGTTGTGAAACGCGACACGGCAGCCGGATGAAGGCGTCAATGCGTCAATAAGATAAGCATAATCATTTACTATAAAACGAACATCAAGTTGCCTGTCAAATAACAGAACAAATTGATAATCAAAAGAAAGAACTGAGGTTGTTGATGCAAAAGTGGCACATATCATTGACAAAGTCTGGAGAATAGTGCCTATTTAGAGTGAGACCAGAAGTTCTTTCGTTAAATCATATTATGAGTTACATATTTAGATAAGATCATAGCCTGAGATTGCCTGGAGGGATTCGTTTTATTTGGTGACACATTAGTCTGCCCTGTATAGAATGACCAAATAGCATAAGTGATGGAAATTATTCAGGCTATTAATTCTACGCAAGGTGGCAAGGCTACCGGACCAGACGTCCTTCCAGCTGAATTCTATAAAAATGTCTGTCAAAACCTTAGGGCCATACCTTCAACAATATTATAGACTTCTTCTGGACAATGCGGCACAGACCGGAGCGTTTGCCTCTGCAAACATTGTTGTTCTAGAAAAACCTGGGAGTGACCCTCAGTTAGTAACTATCGGCCAATTTTGTTGTTAAATGCAGATTATAAAATCTTTGCGACCATCTTAGCTGGTCGTCTCTCCAAATTGATCCCTTCTTTGATTCACCCGGACCAATGTGGCTTTACTGAAGGACGCTCCACAGCCGATAATTACAGAGTGCTTTGTCACATTTGTGAAGTCACGGAGGAAACAGAGGACCCTCTTGTGGGGCTTTCACTAGATGCAGATAAAGCGTTTGATAGGTTAGAGTGGCCTTTCCTGTTTGCTGTTCTGAAGTGGTTTGGATTTGGTGAGGGTTTCTGCAATCTAATTAAACTTACGTATGTATGCAAGACAGAGAATTTCTGTGAATGCGACTCACAGAATTTCTTCTAGGGTACCCATAAGGGATGTCCTCTGTCTCCCATTCTCTTCAATCTGGCCTTGGAACCTTTGACCTTACCAATAAGGCAAAGCCTCACGGTTAAGGGCATTTCCATTGCTGGCATGGAAATTAAACTATCTGCTTATGCGGATGATTTGCTGTTTTTCACCACACCTAGCTCCATACTGGTAATTTTAGAATTGATAGATAAATATTCAGGATTGTCTGGCTATAAAATTAATTGGTCAAAGCCGGTCATCTTCCCCTTGAACTCAAGGGTATGTAGGACAGATATGGAGGATTTTCCTTATGTATGGGAGCCAAAGATGGTAAAGTATTTGGGAGTTCACTATTGCTACTCACTTAGTGTAACCCTAATGAAGAAGAGATACTATCTATAGTTCGTAATAAAACAGCAAAGTGGTCACCGGTCTATCTTTCTTGGTGGGGTCATCTTGAAGCTATAAAAATGGATTATCACTCCTAAAGTGAATTATATATTAGAAATGCTACCAGTCTTTCTTACAAGCAAAGTTTATCGTCAAATTGAAAGGATTCTGGTTCAATTTCTATGGAAAAATAAACCGCCTAGAATTGCTCTTAGGAAACTTAGATCTAAAAAAGAAGAAGGGGGGGGTGAATTTCCCTAACTTTCAGGCCTATCACTGTGCTTTTTTGCTAAAACAAGGTTCACGATGGGTGGAGGGGGCCGTAGGAATACGTCCAGTATGACAAACTAGAAGAGAGATTAAGTGCTCCTTTCCCCTTGAATCTCCTTCCTGGCATGGTGTCTGTTAAGAGGTTGAAGTCTCATAGGGTTATATCAGACACTCAGAAGGCTTTTCAACAGTTAGGTAATCCTCCTTAGGAATTGCATTTGCTATCGAAATTGATACCCATCTGGCATAGTCCTTTTTTTTAAATCAAAGTTCATTCACAGGACATCAATGGTTTAGCAGGGGCATTTGGCCAACTACTAATGGATGGTAAGGGGAAACCTTTTGCCTCTTTACAAAGTGAATTTGGTTTGCCTAAATCCCTATATTTTCAGTGGATTCAGCTGAGGCATTGTATAGAGAAATCCCAGTTGGATATTACATCATTGTCCGACGAGTGGGGGTTGATGAGCAAGATAGGCTCAGTACATATGTCCTCTGGGGTGGCTTCTCACTATTATAAACTGGTGGTTCAGAATGACAGTTTCTCAGGCCACTGGTGTTCAACGAATTTGGGAACATGACACCGGGGAAGTTCTTTCTCCGGAAACTTGGCCAAATTTCTGGAGTAAGATAAACAGGGTTTCTCAGTCTGCCTCTGTCTCACAAGCTTTATACTTCTTTGTACATAGAGCACACTTTACTCCGGTAAAGGTTGCTAAATGGGATAAGGCAGCTGGGAATGAGTGTTGGTCTTGTCGGGGAGATGTCGGCACTTTTGAGACATGTGGTGTATGATTGCCCTAACATTCAGTCTTATTGGGTTTCAATATGGAATAGCATTCAAGAGGTACTAGGATTCCGGGCTACTCTCTCCTGGTCTGTGGTCATTTTTCGATCAGCAATTGGCATCTCGTCGTTACAGAGGGATTGTCAGTTTTTATTTGACTTCATGTTGGGAGTGGCCCTACATCTCATTATTTCTAACTGGAAACATACAGCAGAGCTTAGTTGGCATGAATGGAAACCCCTACAGAATTACATATCTAAAGCACAATATGAGATATAATAAGATGTAATTAGTCAAATTGTCTTGTTTCTTATGTAGTGGAGTGTTTGATGTTACATAGGCCACTGTAGGCCTTTCAGGCCTTCAGCTGTTTTTTTTTCTATTAGCCCTTGATGATCGCATGATGATGGGAGGGACAGGGTGAGGTGGGCTGTGAATAGCCTTTTCTTTTCTTGTTTCTTGTTACAGAGGAGAAGTATTATGTATTTTGATTTATTGTAATTTGGTTCTCTTTTCTTTTGTTGGAAAATATAAGAAGTTAAAAAAACAAACAATAAATGAAGTTAAAAAACAAACAATAAATCATAAGAAAATTTGAAAGGAATGCCAATGCAATGCCACAGGACAGACAGTAATCATTCAACAGTAGGAGGAAGGGTAGGAGGGGTTACGAGGAGGAGGAGTTAGGTACTAGATGGGGGGAGGTTAAAGGCATTTGTCACAAATTTTTAAACAGCATGACATTGTTTTGTTAATATTTTTATTTTCCATTTACCTACTTTGTGAGGCTAGCAAAACACAAAAACTCCAGTGTGTTCTTTTCCAGAAATTTAAGAGACCGTAAGAAAGTGAGTTTAGCTTTCTATTATTTAAGAAATGGGGAGCTGGGGGTTGCTGGGAGGAGGCAGATTGGCTCGAAGGGGAGGTTGACCAGTAAGCTGGAGGAAGCTGAATGGCTTGCAGGGAAAGGAGCTGGGGCTGGCATTTAAGTGAGGAGTGACAGGGTGGGGGGTCTCCTGTTCACCTCCTATGTATTTCCTTAACATTCCCCTAGATATATCCTAGTCCCCACTTGTTGTGTAGTCTGTCTTGACTAGACTTTAAGCTGTTAGAGCAGAGACAGTCTCTCGTGTGTCTCTGTGCAGTGGTGCATACACCACATAGTGCTACACAAACGATAATTAGTAGTAGTAATGAGAGAGAGAGAGGGTAGATGATGACAAGGTAGGGAGGGGACTGCTGATTGTATATTTCTGCCAGTGATCTGCAGGGGTACACATCTGCCTTAGTAAATCAGGCCCTAAAGGGGCTGTGGTATACCTCTGAGAAGATTCTTCCCCCACCCCACCCTCAATTTAAGTGGATAATGGAGACTGAGGGGGGGGGGGAGGAGAGGAGTCTCATCTCAGCCACTGGCTCCTAAGATTTGGTCTGGCTCCATAATCCAAACAAAATTTGTCAAGGCTTGTGATAGGTATTAAGAAAGGACTGGATTAGAGAAATAGTATAATGCCTCCATATTGAGTACTGTGTTGAGAATTATTTATTTGGTTTTATATACCGCACTATTTTGAAATCAGCTCTGTTTACAGAGAAAGCACAGTTACTTACCTGTAGCAGGTGACCTCTGGGAACAGCAGGAATAAGTCTTCACATATGGGTACGTCGGTACCGACGGAGCCTGCGCGGGAACGCTCCCCAGCTTCCCAAAAAGGAAAGCTTTTGGGAGCATCCCACAGCGCCTGCGCGCTGCCTTCCCGCCTTTCCTAACCGCCTCTCCTCAGTTTGGTTTTAAAGCTGAGACAAAGAGAGAGAGAAAAGGAAAGATAGATAGAGAGATACAACTCCTAGGGGAGGTGGGTGGGTCGTGAAGACTTATTCCTGCTGTTCCCAGAGATCACCTGTTACAGGTTAGTAACTGTGCTATCTCCAGGAACAAGCAGGAATGAGTCTTCACATATGGGGACTCCCTAGCTGGAGATGCCTGGGAGATCCCTTAGGTTATGAGACCCTGGGAAGGGCTCTACCTCCTCCTATGGACCTCAGACATCCATTCTGGGAAGGAGGGCAGGAGTTGATTAAGAATGGAACAGGTGTTTGAGAACAGCCTGACCAAACAAGGCATCCCGGCGGGAGTCCATGTCCAAGCAGTAATGGGCTGTGAAGGTATGAACCGAGGCCCAGGTGGCCGCTCGACAGATCTGGTCGATGGACACAGAATTTAGATGAGTCATAGAGGTGGCCATGGCCCTCACATTATGAGCTGTGACATGGCTCTCCAGAGAAAGGTTCTTACTCTGGTAGGCAAAAGAAATACACTGAGAAATCCAATTGGACAGTGTCCTCTTAGAGACTGGAAGTCCCAATTGAGAGGGATCAAAAGCAACAAAGAGTTGAGAAGACTTTCTATGTTGCTGTGTCCTTTGTAAGTAAAAGGCAAGAGCTCTCTTACAATCCAGAGTATGAAGATTCCTCTCTGCACTTGATGCATGAGGAGCTGGAAAAAAGACAGGTAAATACACCTCTTGATTAAGATGAAAAGGTGAGACCACTTTAGGCATAAAGTGTGGATTGGTCCTAAGGACTACCTTATCATGATGGAATCTTGTATAAGGTGGATTAGCCACTAAGGCTTGCAGTTCACTGATGCAGTGAGCTGAGGTGACTGCAATGAGGAAAATAACCTTCCAGGAAAGAAATTTCAGGGAGGTGGTGGCTAAGGGTTCAAAAGGTGGCTTCATAAGCTGACCAAGAACCAGATTTAAGTCCCATGCCACCGGAGGAGGTCTAATGGGAGGTTTAGTTAAAGTTAGGCCTCTCATGAATCTTGCAATAAGAGGATGAGAGGAAATTGGTTGTCCATTGATGGGCTTAAGGGATGCTGCTATAGCACTCAAATGGACCCTTACTGAATTCGTCTTAAGGCCTGCATGGGAAAGATGCAGGAGATATTCCAATAGAGAATTCAAAGGTAGTGATAGAGGGTCAAGACCCTTCTCAGTACACCATATGGAAAACCTTTTCCATTTGAAAGCATAGGAACGTCTAGTAGAAGGTTTCCTGGAAGCATGAAGGATATCCTTCACCTGCTGAGAAAGATTCCAATCCTGAAGGTCTAGGCCTTCAGCAACCAAGCTCTGAGGTGAAGGGACTTGGGGTTTGGGTGCCACAAAGTCCCCTCCTCCTGAGACAGAAGGTCTGGAGCAGCTCCCAAGTCTAGGGAGGGAGCTTGAGAGATATGTAGAAGTAAAGGGTACCACACTTGGCGTGGCCAGCATGGAGCTATGAGGATCATGAATCCTTGATACCTCTGGAGTTTGAACAGAGTCTTGGGAATTAAAGGAACGGGTGGAAAAGCATACAGGAAGTCTTGACCCCAGTGAAGGAGGAAGGCATCCTTGGCCTGAACTCCCTGACACGGAATTCTGGAACAGAACCGGGGAAGTTTGGCATTCCACAGACTTGCAAAGAGGTCTATGTCCGGGGTTCCCCATTCCTGAAAGATTCTGAGTACTTGGTCCATGTGCAGGGACCATTCGTGTGGAAGCAGAACTCGACTGAGTGTCTGCCCAAGAGTTTTGGATTCCTCGAAGGTATATGGCCAGGAGATGGATTTGATGCTCTCTGGCGAAGGCCCACAATCTTAAAGCTTCGTTGCAAAGCGACAGAGAGCCAGTTCCTCCTTGCTTGTTTATGTAAAACATTGCTACTTGATTGTCCGTATGAATGAGGACTGTCTTGTAGCTGAGCAGGGTATGGAAGACCTTGAAAGCTAGAAAAACTGCTCGGAGCTCCAAGTGGTTGATATGGAGAGGGGTCTCCTGTGGAGAACAAGTGCCTTGAGTGGAGAGGTCTTGCAGATGAGCTCCCCAACCTGTTTGTGAGGCATCTGTTGTGAGGGTTGCCTGGGGTAACAACTGCTGGAAGGGGGACCCCAGCAACAAATTTTGGGTGGACTTCCACCACTGGAGAGACCAAAAGAGGCGCCTGGAGGTTGCTATTTTGTCTGACAGAGCATCTGATGCTTGAGTCCACTGGGTGGACAAAGTCCATTGAGCTGCTCTCATGTGAAGGCGAGCATAGGGGACCACATGCACTGTGGATGCCATGTGGCCTAGCAGTTGCTGCAGCTCCCGGGCAGTTAAATGGCTCTTTGACTGAATCTGGGAGGCTAACTGCACTAGGCGTAGACAACGGGCCTGAGGAAAATAGGCCCTTGCAGTGGTAGTATCCAGCCAGGCCCCTATGAACTCTAGGGACTGAGTAGGGGAGAGCTGGGACTTTGGGAGGTTTACCACAAGTCCCACATACTGCAGAATGCGCCTTGTGCAGTCCAGGGAAGTCTGGGCCTCTGACTGAGATGGAGCTCGGATGAGCCAGTCGTCCAGGTATGGGAATACAAATATTCCCAGAGTACGTAGAAATGCAGCCACTACTGCCATGCATTTGGTGAACACTCTTGGAGCAGAGGCCAGACCGAAAGGAAGCACCCTGTATTGGTAATGTTTCCTTGGAAAAGAAAACGGAGGAACCTTCTGTGAGAAGGATGGATGAGGACATGTGTGTACGCATCCTTGAGATCTAGAGAACAAAGCCAATCCTGACTCTGAAGGTATGGAAGGAGAGTGCCCAGAGAAAGCATTTTGAATTTCTCCTTGTATAGGAATTTGGTCAATTCTCTGAGATCTAATATGGGTCTGTGGCCCCCTGTTTTCTTTGGGATGAGAAAATAGGGGGAGTAAAACCCTGACCCCTGTTGAAGAGGTACTTCTTCTATTGCCCCTTGGGCAAGAAGGGTAGCCACCTCCTGACCTAGAAGGTCGAGAAGAGATGTTGGAGAATTGAATTGTCTCACCATGGTGCGAGGAGGAAGGTTTGAGAAATGAAGTTTGTAGCCCTCCCTTATGATGGAGAGGGTCCACTGCTCTGTTGTAATTTGCTCCCATCTGGGAACAAAATGAGCTAACCTTCCTGGAATGGTGAGAGGCTCTGGCTGTTTTAGAGCCAGAAAGGCTAAGTTCTCTAGCATCAAGTCAAAAACCCTGAGGGGGTTGGGACTGCTGTGTTGCAACAGCCCCTGTAGACTTAGGCCTGGCCTGTTTAGGTTGCTGACGCTTAGTAGCAAAGCGACCTGTAGATGATTGTTGGCCAGAAGTAGAAGGGAATCTGCCTTTTTTGAAAGGTTTTTTCTTGGCAGGAATGGAGGTTGACTTTGAAAGTCTATCCAGAGCAGAATTTTCTGCATCCATTTGAGTGGCCTTAATTTGCCACTCTTTACCAAACAGATTTTCACCTGTACAGGGTAGATTTCCTAAACCATCCTGGACCCAAGGTTCTAAAATCAGAAGCTTGGAGCCGAGCAATTCTGCGAGCAGCTATGGCAATGGCCGAAGCTCTGCTGGCACCTTCAAAGGAGTCAAAAGCTGCACGGTTGGAAAACTTTGAAATGTCTTGAGTATGCTTGAGCCAAAGAAGGTATTCTTCCCTTTTATCCTCTGGAAGAAAAGGGAGGAAAGTGTGCAGCTTATCTGCAACTTCTTTTAGAAACATACCCATGTAAAGACTATAGGAGTTGATTCTGGCAATGAGCATACTGGCTTGGAAGATTTTCCTACCATAAGCATCCAAGGTCCTGCATTCTCGTCCTGGAGGGGCAGAGGAGTGTCTTTTTGCACTCTTTATCCTTTTCATAGTTGACTGCACCACAATAGAATGGTGGGGAAGCTGTGTTTTATGAAAGCCAGGACAAGGAGGGACACGGTGCATAGTGTCCAATCTTCGAGAATGAGGAGAGATAGTGAGAGGAGTCTCCCATAAGTCAATCATGTGCTCGTAAAGAATCTCATGAATTGGCAAGGTACTGCCTCCTTAGGAGCCTTATAATAACCTAAAATATCCAATTTTTTAGCTCTAGGCTCTGATTCAGAGGTTACTGAAATAGTAAGTCCTTTAGCCACTTCTTTTATGAAGTCTTGAAAGGATAAGTCCTCTAGAGGAGACATTCTTCTTTTTGGAGAAGGCGGCTCTTCAGGAAGGGCTATGGCTTCAGCAGACTCCTCTGATGTATCAGAATCATCAGAGGAATCAAAATATCTCCTGTCAGGGTGCTCTTCTAAAGCTCGGTATGCGTATCGAGCGGTATCGACATCGGGCGTCGTCGGTACCGGTTCGGTACCGACGAGCATCCCTGGACAGGGAACCGCTGCAGTCGGCATCCTGGTCGATGTCAATGCAGTCGGTACTGGTACCAGCACTGGTGCCGGTACCGGAGCCGATACCGACAACAGGGTCTGTTGTGGTATCAGCGGCGTCGCAGCTTGAATGAAGGCCGTGATAGCCTGCTGCATGGATAGAACATTGTGGTCCATCGACGCCATGAATGCCTGGAATTCGGTACCGGAAGGTTGCGCCGGTACCCCAGAGCATTCTAACAGGTGATCGGTCGAGGCCGTGCCATCGATGTCAACCTGTAACCCCATAGGTGGAGCTTTGGAAGCCGGAGCTTCCCGCCGGGGTTGTTTTGCCGGTGCAGGATCCTCGAGGGCAAGCCCGGAGGCATCTCGATGCTTGGAAGGAGATCTACCCTTCGAGGACCGGCTGGATGTATGTTTGGTTACCTGAGATCCATGGGAGGAGGAAGAAGCCCTGGAAGACGTCGATGCCACTGAAGCTGCATCAGAGGGAAACAGCACATGGAGCTTGGCTGCTCGGTTCTGTAAACCTCGTTTAGACATCAAAGAGCAGGACGGACAATCCGGAATGGAGTGTTCAGGACCCAAACATTTAAGACACCATTCATGGGTGTCAGTAACAGAAATAGTAACGCTGCACTTAGTGCATTTTTTTAACCCGGAGGGTTGTTTTTCCATGAGGAAAAATTCTTTGTGAGGCCTAAGGCCCAAAAGAAGAAAACACACTAAGTGAGGGAAAAATTATATTATTGTTTATTTTTTTTTAAGAAAAGAAAGAAAAGACCGGCGGTACCGGTCCGAAGTCGGGGGAGGCAGACGCGCGACCAAAGAAATAAAATAAAACAAAGAACTTCTTCAGCGGTGACAGGAACACGACCTGCTGGCTCCGCAGCAAAGAAGAACTGAGGAGAGGCGGTTAGGAGAGGCGGTTAGGAAAGGCGGGAAGGCAGCGCGCAGGCGCTGTGGGATGCTCCCAAAAGCTTTCCTTTTTGGGAAGCTGGGGAGCGTTCCCGCGCAGGCTCCGTCGGTACCGACGTACCCATATGTGAAGACTCATTCCTGCTTGTTCCTGGAGATCAAGTATCCACTCATTACACAGAACAGGTTTTCAAAGAAAGAATACACAGAATTCAACAGGAATTACAGAGAACAGTAACCTTTTATATTACAATGAACAGAACTTTTTATATTACAACAAAGGTGTCAACTTGGGTAGTAACTCGGTGAACTATTTACAAGATGGTTAGAGGGCTATGTAGGTCTGGACTATGGCAAGGAGGTGGATCCAAAGCAGGCTATGTTATATGTTCATAGTAAAGATGTAGTTCTCATCCCTCATTTCAAAAAGAGATGACAAAACTAGAAAAGATTCATAGAAGGACAATAAAAATGACAAAGGGGATGAACAGCCCCTATGGAGAAAGGCTCAAGCTGTTTAGAGTACGTTAGATTGAAGAAGTGGCTGAGTCAAAAAAATGAGTAGGGCCAAACAAGTAAATAAGGAATGGGTTTTTACCCTTTCAAATACTTATAAGACTAGGGTAGGGTACATTTCAAGAAGCTAATAAGTAACACTTTAAGAGTGATAGTTTAAAATATTTGTAGCCGTGTTTTGCTAAAAGCAACAGCGCCTATTACAGATGTCCCATTTGTCTGCCTGACTGTGAATACACAAGTTCATTTGTATTTGTGCAAAGAAAACCAATGCTTCCAATAGAAGTCGTTCACATGCTGCCATAAATGGCAATGCCTGCCAGCAGTGACGCCAATTCCCACCAATAAAGGAGTGCCCAAAGTTTTGGCTGCCGCTAATTGCTTGTTGGAACTGTCGGAGACCACATCTCCCACCAGCGCAGGAGTGTGTAAAACCTTGACTGCAACCAAACCAGTATGTACCCAAGGTTAGAGGGAAGGGGAGGGAGCCAGAGTAGAGGCGAAAGAAGACTGTGGAGGAAGGCGAGAATTTGAGTGCATGGGGAGGGGGTGGGTGAAGAGAGACAAAATGCCTGTATGCCAAAGGATTAGAATCTATTCAACCAGCCCCTCCTCCCTGTCACACTCCCCCATCCCCTCAATATCTCAGCCTATCCCCCACCCTCATACATTCACAGCCCCTCACTCCGTGTCATCTGACATCAGCACAAATCCAGACTCTCCCCCACCCTCATGTACATACACAGAGCACTCAATCTAATCCTTCCCACATCCTCTGACACATGAGCACACAGCCGTTCACTCCACCCTCCCCACCAACAAAAAATAGAAATTACACTTACCTGGTAACTGTTGTTCCTTGAGTAACTCCAGTATAGTCCTCCACCTCTGGGTAGTGAACCTCCTCCTGCAGCTTGGAGACTGGGCATGTCAAAACTTGCGACATCACTGGATCTAGCCTGCTGCCATCTCCCATCAACCCCAGTGAACTATTGACAAAGCAGACTCAAAGGAGCAACAAATAAGTAGCTATACTTTATCAACTGCATCAAAAACTAAAGAAGAAACCCAAAACAACTTTTATTTTTGTAGATTTTTTTGTAAATTTAGTTCTCATGTCGTTTCTTATTTTATTACTTTCCTTGTTCCACCCCTAAGCAATTCAGAGAGAGGGAAAGTAAGAACAGACGTTAATACTCACTGCGATCCAGGCAATGAAAATCTTCTGCTGTCGGTTAAAACTGACGCTCCTCCCCATCTGCAAATGAACCCTGAAAAAAAAAACACACCCCACTGGGCAGGAGTGAGGACTAAACTGGAGTTACTCAAGGAACAACAATTACCAGGGGTAAGTGTAATTTCTATTTCCTTATCATTCCTCCAGTTTAGTCCTCCGCCTCTGGGATGTATCAGAGCAGTAAACATTGGGAGTGCCCTTTCCAGTCGGATCGCAACACTGCCGACCCGAAACAAGCATCATTTGCTGCCATAACGTCCAGGTGGTAGCGTTTACTGAAAGTATGAAGAGATGACCAGGTGGCCGCCCTGCATATCTCCACTGGCAAACCAAACTGTGTTCCGCCCATGAGGTCACCTGCACCCTAGTAGAGTGCGCTCGCAACCCTGTCGGCATCTGCCGCCCTTGCAAGAGGTAGGCGGAATCAATTGATTCCCGAATCCATCTGGAAATAGAAGCCTTAGCCACCGCCTCCCCTTTACGGGGGCCTCCGAACAGCACGAACTTATGAAAGACCTTAGACACCTTCAAGTACTGTCGCAACACTCTCTTCATGTCCAAATGCTGCAGACGACTGCCCGGTACGCTCTCCGCTGCGGAATCCAAGACTGGAAGGGACACTGCTTGATTCAAGTGAAATGGAGAAACCACTTTAGGTAAAAATGATGGAACTGGACGTACCACCACCTTTTCCCTAGAAAAGGCCAAAAATGGTTCCCAACAAGAACGCCTGCAGCTCCGAAACTCACCGCACTGAGCAGATAACCACCAAAAACACCGTCTAACATTAAATCCTGGTGCAGGGGCTCAAAGGGCTTCCTACTTAATGCTCCTAGCACCAGATTAAAGATCCCACGGTGGCACCCATACTCTGCGAGCGGGCCATAACCTAGATACCGCCTTAAGAAAACGCAGCACGTCGCTGTGACTGCTTAGAGCCACGCCTTGGATCTTCCCTCTATAGCACACCAGAGCTGCCAGCTGTACTCTTAAAGAACTAGCCACCAGACCTTTTTCAAAGCCATCCTGCAGAAACCACCACCATGAGCACAGACACTGTAGCGGCCCGAATTTGTTTCCGCAAACACCAGTCCTTAAAAATACACCATATCCATATATAAGCAAGGGAGGTGGATTTTTTCCTCGCTCGTAGCAAGTTCGCAATGACCGCCCTGAGTATCCTTTTTTCCTCAACCTTGCCCTTTCAATGGCCAAAACCATAAGCGAGAACCAATCCACCTGAGTCATTTGAAGTGGACCCTGCAAGAGCAGGTCCTCGTAGATTGGCAACCTCCAAGGATCCCCGTCTAGCAGCCGAACTAGATCGGCATACCACGGTCTCCTTGGCCAATCCGGAGCTACTAACAGAACCCTTCCGCGATAGGCCTCGATGCACTGAACCATGCACCCTATGAGCGCCCACGGATGGAACACAGAGAAGGCCCGCCGTTGGCCACGGTTGAATCAGGGCGTCTATCCCCTCTGACATCCTTTCTCACCGCCTGCTGTAAAAGCGACTGATCTTTGCCAACCGACCCCATCTGCGGACTATCTGAGCAAATACCTGCGGATGGAACTCCCATTCCCCGGCATCCACCCAGACCCTGCTGAGGAAATCTGCCGTCACATTGTCTTGACCCGCAATGTGCACCGCTGAGATGGCTAGTAGGCGTGGCTCCACCCACTCTAACAATGCCGCTGCTTCTTGTGCCATGGCCACACTTCCCATTCCCCCCTGCCGGTTGATGTAGGCCACCGTCGCGGAATTGTGGAAGAAGATCCGAATGGCCTGGCCCTTCACCGCGGCCTCGAATGTCTGAAGCGTCAACACCACAGTTCGCAACTCAAGGCAGTTGACTGACCACTCGCTCTTCTCTTCTGATCAAACTCCTTGTGCGAAAAGATCTCCGCAGTGTGCTCCCCAACCCGCGAGACTCATGTCCAACAACACTGGAAGTCACTGCAGTTGTACCAAAGGCAGACCAGCTGCCAGGTGTTGTGGCACCATCCACCATCGAAGGGATTTTCTGGCTCGGAGTGGGCAGGGGAGACGCTTGCTCAGTGAATCATTCTGATGAGACCAACGGCTCAGCAGGGCTCTTTGCAATGGCTGCATGTGAAACCTAGCCCAAGGTACCACCTCCAAGGTCGCCGCCATTGTGCCCAGCACCCAAAGGTAGCTCCAGGCCGATGGCACCAGTGTGGACAGGAACTTGTGCACCAGCTGTTGAAGCGCTTGAGCTCGCCATTCCGGCAAGAACACCGCACCCTTCTGGGTGTCGAAATGCACCCCAAGGTATTCGAGGATCTGCAATGGTCTCAACCGACTTTTGGCTGGATTGACCACCCACTGAGATGTTGCAGGTACTGTACCACTTTGTTCGTAACCTGCCTGCTCGCGACCTCGGACTTCGCCCCAATCAACCAGTCGTCGAGGTACGAGTGCACCAATATGCCGTCTTTCCGCAATGCTGCTGCCACCACCATGATCTTTGTAAAGGTGCACGGAGCCGTCACCAGACCGAAGGGCAATGCCTGAAACTGGTAATGTCCCCAAGGCAAAGCAAACCTTAGAAACTTTTGGCGTGCTGCCCTGATGGGAATGTGCAGGTAAGCCTCCGTGAGATCGAGAGACGTCAAGAACTCTCTTTGCCAAACCGCCACAATGACTGACCGCAACGTTTCCATCCGGAAATGCGGAACTTGAAGACATCGGTTTACCCCTTTGAGATCCAGGATAGGCCGAAGAGAACCGTCTTCCTTTGGCATCATGAAATAAATGGAGTAGTGACCCCTGCCGTAGTCTATCGGCACACCGGCGACACCGCCCCTAGCAGCAACAGTCGGTCGAGCATCTGGCAAACTGCTAGTGTTTTCTGTCGGCCTTTGCAGGGCGAGAGGACAAACGAATCTAGGACCGGTCAGGCTAACTCCAGGGCATATCCGTCTCGAATAAGTTCAAGAACCCATTGGTGGGACGTTATTTGGGTCCAGGCAGGCACGAACTCCCGAAGCCTTTCTCCGATCAAGGTAGTTCCCGCCCGGACCTGCATCACTTCATTGTGGTTTTCAAGCTGCCCCTGCTGCGGTCCCTGTGAAACCTCTACCTGCCCCTCGAAACCCCTGGGCTCTTGAAGCGAAATCTTCCTCTCTGGAAACGTCCCAAACGAGAGGAACGAAATCTCCGAAAATCTCTAAAATGGCCCTCTCGAAGGAGGACCAGACTTTCCCTGTTTAGGCTTGTCCTCGGGGAGCCTACCCCCCTTGGACTCACCCAAGTCCTTAACCAATTTGTCCAGATCTTCTCCAAAGAGGAGTTTGCCTTTAAAGGGAAGTTTACTGAGGCGAGCCTTGGAGGAGCCGTTAGCCACCCAATTTCGAAGCCACAGAGACCGCTGGGCGGCCACCAATGAGGCCATACTATTTGCCAACGTCCTGATCAGGTCATAATGCACATCTGCCAAATAAGCTAACCCAGATTCTAGGCGTGTGACTTCCATCAAGCTCTCCTGTTCCATCTGGCTAGCCTGTCTTAAATGTTGGGACCATCGGAGACAAGCTCTGGCCACCCAGGCCCCACAAATAGCCGCTTGCAAGGCCAATGCGTTAGCCTCGAAACCTTGCTTTAATAAACCGTCCACTTTCCGGTCTTGTGCATCCTTCATGGCCGCACTACCTTCCACCGGAATCGTTTTCTTTGTGACCGCTGACAATGCCGCGTTGATCAGGGAAGAACAGAACTTCTCTTTATCCTTGTCCGCCAAAGGGTATAGTCTACTCATCATCCTGACTCACCGCAGACCCATTTCCGGTTGGTCCCATTCATTCTGAATCATACGGTCCACCACATGGTGAACCGGAAAGACCACACCTGCGACTGTCGCACCGCCTGAATGATTGGGTCTTCGACCTCCTCCTCCTCAGCTGGCTGGGTTGTAGCGAGATTCAGTGTCTGAAGAGATGCCGTAATGAGGGCTACCAAACTCCTCCTTACAAAACACCCGTATGATTTTGGCCTGATCCTCTGGTTCCGGTATCTCTCCTTCTTCCAGGTTGTCCCTACCGGACTCGAGCTCGAACTCTGTCTCATCTGTCTCTAGCCCGTCCAGATCCGACAACACCGGCGCAGAAGGCCGTGCCCTTTTTGAAGGCCACGGACCCTCGCCCATCTGAGCTTGCTGCTGAACCGGAACCAGTGGCAAAGACTCCGGCACCTTGCCTTGCTGTCACATACAGAAGGCCTGATGCATAAGCAGCACAAAATCCGGGCAAAAATCCCTGAGGGGCGACCCTGCAGACACCGACGGGGAAACGCCCGATGACCCCATCGGGAGTTCCGGCCCATGGCTGGACGGCGTGTTTATCAGGCGCTCTCCTTCGCCTGCTACCTCGAGAGAACCCTGGGCTATGCTGTTCTCTATTTGCTTTTCCACAATTGTTGAAACCATAGCGCAATCCCTGCAGATGCTGGTGTCTGCGACTGTGCCTCCGTGAGATCCGCAAACAATGCACTGAGGGTGAGAGGGCATGAGCTACACCTTGTAGTGCCCTCCATAGCAGAGCAGAATGAAGGACCAATAGTGCAGGCCCTTTGTCTGCTGTCTCACCTTTCTCTCCCTTATTTATTTTCTTTTTTTATTTTTTTATATTGAGTCAGCTATAGCAATTGAGATATCCAAATCACACGAACTACCAGAAAAATGTTCAAAAAGTAGGCTGAAAAGAAAGGGAACCGGTCTACCCCCCCCCCCCCAGAAGACCCTTCAAATGTGCCCCGAGCAACGAAAAATGGCAACCCCGACCAGGCCACAGCATAGAGCATGCCACGCGGCTGCACGGGCATCCTCAAAATGGCCGTAGCTGCTGAAGCGCTTTGGTGCCAAAACTGCCGCGCTAAGAACGCTCGCTCCAGCGGCCTGCTCTGGACTCCATGGTCATCGCTGTGCCCTGGTCCTGCCTCCAAAATCCCAACAAGATCCTACCTCAGATTCTCTGCTCTATCAGCCGCGATGTCACTCAGCACCGGGAGCGACATTTGCAGTGAGAGCAAGACTGCCGGCTGAAGCTCTCTCCTCTGACAAGCTGTGCACCGCGAGAAAGAAAGAACAGCGAAATGTGAGGCTGATTCCAGCAGAGCTCTCCCCCAGACCATCCAGGGGGAGAGATCTGTGCCTACCGCTGATACGGCCAATACTGAGGACAAGGACAAGGGCAAGACAGAAAGAAAGGCGACTTATTGATCTTTTTTTAAAGGCACGGTACCCCAGGGAAACCAAAATAAAATAAGATACAGGGAACAAATGAATTCTGAATTTTGGAGACTAAACCTAACTATGCAGCTCCTTATTCGTTCCTCGAGTGAGCCCAGCACCTAGGCTCACTAAGTCCTCCTGCTGCATAGAGACTGGACACACTGGGGTTGATGGGAGATGGCAGCAGGCTACATCCAGCGATGTCACAAGTTTTGACATGCCCAGTCTTCAAGTTGCAGGAGGAGGTTCACTATCCAGAGGTGGAGGACTAAACTGAAGGAACGATAAGGAAGAGACAAATATACATACAAAAGCACTCATTCACCCACACGCATGCACAGCCTCTCATCACACTTTGCACTCATACATCCCTAGCTGTTCACACCACCTCATACCCTATACTTGGGACCGCCTCTTAAAAGGTTGCAGAATTCGGCTGTTTGCACCTTTGTCTGTTGGTTCGATCATTTCACACCGCTACTCATACAATATCATTGACTCCCTGTTTTCTCATGGATTCAGTTCAAGGCTCTAATTTTCACCTTCAAAGCCATTCATGACCAGGTGCTAGAGTATCTCCCCACCTTTGTTATGCTTCATGCTCTCGCAAGGGCTCTTCAGTCCCTTTACAGATTTTGCTTACACATCCCACTGTTAAATTTGAGTCTACTCACAGATCCGCTTTTTTGCTGCAGCCTCGGCTTTATGGAACCGTCTACCGATTTTCCTAAGGTTAGATCCAGCATTAAAAAGTTTTAAGAAAGCACTGAAAACTCATCTGTGAGTCAACCTTCAGGGTATCCTCAGAATCAACGTAAGTTGCCCTTGATTTGCCAGTAGTGTTGCTCTATTTCTATACAATATTGATCCTTAGTTGTGTATTGTGATAAAGCAGCTTATCATAGCTCAGGAAGGAGCTATAGAAAAGGTGAAGTGACTCTGAACAAGCAACCTGTCAGTTCTGGTAGAAATATGAAAACAGAATTTTGCCATAAAAGACTACCAGTCCCAGAATGCACCAGGTTTCCAACAGCCATTAGAGGAGCTGAAGTGAGGAAACGTGTGTTCAATCAGGAGGGCTATGAGGTAATCCCTAAGCACTCATCTCAAAGGGCAGGGCCTGATTCAGCACAGCTGCGCTGTGTTAGGGAGGATCACTCATCTAAGCAGAATAAGAGTAGAGTCTATTCTACAGATGACCATCTTCATGATCACCTTGGATACCCAGAGAATTGTCCTCAGTATCCTGAGAATCAGCTTGAGTTTGATCATCAGTTTCATCTGAAGGATCATCAGAAGCAGAAGCCAAACCGGACGGACAGAGAGGGAAAGAGACCCTTTGGAAGAAGGAAGAGAAAAGCCTTTGAGAGGTCTAGAAGAGTCCAAAGCAGTACGTATACTGGGAGGTATTCCAAGGGCCAGCATACACCATTGGACTGGGGAAAGCCAGAGGAATGGTGCTGCAGAGCTAGGAATCACCAGAGGCTACCTGTGAGGGAGACGGCCGCACGTGGAAGGGACCCTAAGACCTGTGCCAGAAGGTATGTGAAGAGAGATCCAGTGTCCAGGAATCTGGATTGGAAGGCTGGATATAAGAACTGGACTACATACTGGCCAGGCTATATAGAGAGGAACTCTAGCAGCAATGGAAGCTCAGGTATGAACACTGATCTATGCCCTAGCTATAACCTTGAAAGACAGCAGGGAAACAAGTATTCTCCTGAAAATGCTCCATTGAGAGATTCATCTGTGCCAATCCATGATATTGAACCCATGCTTGTTGAACAAGGGGGAATAATAGCAGATGAGGATCCTGTTTATATGGACTGCTCTATCTAAACTCCGTTGGTAACTTTCTGTTATAAAGTACAGCAACCATCACAAAGAAATACAAATTTGTTCTTTAATCTACTCAGAAAAGCTCCTGAAGCAGGATTTGACCCACACAGTGGAAGGCAAGCCAGCTAAGGGGTTTCAGCTGGTAACTGCTAGCAATTAAGCCTTACCTAATTGCTTGTGAGCTAGGAGAGAATCACTTCTGTATCTATGTGGGAAGTAATCAGAAGTTAACCTGAAAAGAACAGTTTGTTTCTTGCTTTGTAGCTTTTCATTTGTTGTTTTCCTGATTTTGACTTTGTTTTTCCAAGTTAACACTGAAAGCAAGTAACCTAATTTATGTGCTACCAAGCATATCTGTGTTGGGAGAAATAACCCCATAAATAAATATCTTATTGGCTTTACCCAAGAGCACAACTAAATTATTGTCAGCAGCTGTGTCTGGTGTGAATGAACTACATTGCCCACAATACCTTGCAAATCATATAGAAATATGCACTTGCCAAGAGTGTGAAGATTCTCACCCAGGGAGCCGTCTGACAGTATCTTACTCTTAGCTCTCCCGTCAACAGAATGGCGTTCCTTTCTTTCATGTATTGCTTTTTATTGTAAGCCGCTAAGATTATTTGATATATCGCATATCTGAATCAAAGAGAAACAAACCCTCTTCCCTCTCGCACACAGTACCTCAACCCGACCCCCTCTCACACATGCATAAATATACACAGCTCCCTAGCCTATCTCTGACCCTCTGACACAGCCAAATCCCCCAAACCCCATTGGTGCACCCTTGCACCCTCCCCCACCCTTTTATGCACGCAAAGAGCCACTCAAGCCCTTCACCCCACCTTCTCCCATGCACAGAGCCCTTCAGCTGGCCTGGCCTGACCCAAATCTTCTCATAAGCATGCAGATACATCCAGTCGCTCAGCCCACCCCTCACACACAGACACATCTGGTCTCCCAACTCACCTCCCTCCCACACAGCACAATTATTCAGCTGCAAAAGGTGATCTCTGGGAACAGCAAGAATCAGTCTTCACATATGGGTGAATGTCACCGACTAAGCCCACGCAGGAATGACCCCAGCGTCCAATAGGAAAGCCTTTGGGAGCACTCCAATGTGTCTGCATGCCTGCCTTTCTGACCCCTCTCCTCGGTTGAGTTTGTAGCTGAGAAGAATAAAATAAAAGGACCCTACAACTCCTAGGGAAGGAGGGCGGGTTGCAAAGACCAATTCCTGCTGTTCCCAAAGATCATCTGTTATAGGTGAGTAGCTACGCTATCTACAGGAACAAGCAGGAATGCAATCTTCACATATGGGGCTCACTAGCTCCCAGGTACCAGACTGGTATGTGAGGGGAGGGGGGAAAGCAGTGTGACCCCAGAGACAAAAAGCTTGTAGCTGAAGAGTCTGGAAAAGATGTGGGTCATTGGACTCAATTCCAGGATGTTATACTCCCCCAATGATAGTCTGGTCTCTTGAAGAAGTCTGGGATGGAGAGTAAGAGTTGAGTTTACATCCCAAAGAGGTGATGGAGTAGAGCGTGGCCAAAGACAGCATCCCAGCAGGAGTCTCTGTCCAGACAGATGTGTGCAGCAAAAGTATAAATGGAGGACCAAGCAGATGCCCGTCAGATGCCGCCAATGGCTACTGAACAGAGACTGGCTACTGAGGTTGCCATAGCCCACACATTATAAGCAGTGACATGACCCTCCAAAGAATCCTGCTCATGCATATGCAAAAGAAATGCAATCTCCTATCCACCTATTCCTGTGTTTCATCACCAGTAGACCCAGGTGACTAGGATCAAAGGAAATGAATAATTGAGGGGATTTTCTGTGATCTTTAGTTCTATCCAAGTAGTAAGACCAGCACTTGCTTGCAATCTAAAGTGTGCAGCGCTGCTTCAGCCCAAGACGCATGTGGTCTAAGGAAGAAAACTGGAAGGATTACCAACTGATTTAGATGGAAAAAGGAAATGTGGATGGGTGTGGAGAACCACCTTGTCATGGTGGAACAGAGTATAGGGGAGGGATCTGCCACTACAGCTTGCAGCTTACAGATGCAGCGAGTTGAAGTGAGGGCAATAAGGAAGATAACCTTCCTAGACAAACTTCAGTGAAGTGGTAGCTAAAGGTTTGAAAGGTGGTTTTAGAAGTTGCGCTACAGTAGAAACACATTCGGATCCCAGGCCACCAGAGGTGGCTTAAAGGGTGGCTTCAACAGCAGGAGACTCCACATGAAGCATGTGACTAAAGGGTGTGAGGAGATAGGCTGCCCATCCACTGGTCTGTGAGAGGCTGCAATGGCACCAAGGTGAACTCTCGCTGAGTTAGTTTTCAGAACTGTCAAGGATAAGTGGGGGAGATATTGTAGAAGCAACTCCACCGGGCAAGAAAAGGGGTCAATGTCCTTTGGAAAGCACTAGAGAGCAAACCTACGCCATTTCACTCCATTCATTAATTTATAGGCCTCTATATTTCCCCTCAGCCATCTCTTTTCCAGGTTGAAGAGCCCTAACCTTTTTAGCCTCTCTTCATAGAGGTATCCTTCCATCCCCTTTACTATTTTGGTGGCTCTTCTCTGTACCTTTTCTAATAATGCTATATTCTTTTTAAGATACGGCGACCAGAACTGCGAAATGATACAGAGGCATTATAATATCCTTTGTTTTATTTTCCATTCCTTTCCTTATATTTGCTCTCTTGGCCGCCTCTGCACACTGGGCAGAGAGTTTTAACATGTTATCTATGATTACACCTAAATCTTTTTACTGGGTGGTGGTTCCTAATGCGGAACCTTGCATCGTGTAACCATATTTTGGGTTGTTCTTTCCTAGGTGCATAACTTTGCACTTGTCCACATTAAATTTCATCTGCCATTTGGATGCCCAGTCTTCCAATTTATCAAGATCCTCTTGCAGTTTTCCACAATCCACATGGGTTTTAACAACTTTAAATAGTTCTGTCACATCTCCAAATTTGATAAATGACTTGGAAATGGGAACGAGTGAGGTTATGAATAAGTAAAAAAAATCAGCAGACTCAGCACAGATCCCTGAGGTACTCCACTATTCACCTTTCTCCATTGGGAAAAAATGGCCATTTAGCTCTACCCTCTTCTTTCTATCTTTTAACCAGGTCCTGATCCACAGTAGTACACTGCCTCCTACCCCATGACTTTTTAGTTTTGCCAAAAGTCTCTGATGAGGGACTTTGTCAAAGGCTTTCTGAAAGTCCAGATAGACAAAGGTGAGTCGGTTGATATAGTGTATCTGTTTATTCACACCTTCAAAAAAAAAAACACAAGAGATTAGTAAGACAAGATCTTCCTTGTCTAAAGCCATGTTGGCTGGCTACCATTAAGCCATGACTATCTATATGATCAGTAATTTTGTTCTTTATGATAGTTTCTACCATTTTTCCCAGTACTGACATCAGACTCACCTGTCTGTGGTTTCCCGGATCACCCCTGGAACCCTTTTTAAAAATTGGAGTTACATTGGCCATTCTCCAGATATTAAAGATGATTGATGATTTTAATGATAGTTCACAGATTACAAATAACAGGTCTGCAATCTCATATTTCAGTTCTTTCAACACCCTTGGGATGTATACCATTTGATCCAGGTGATTTGCTACTCTTCAGTTTACCAAATAGTTGTAATATATCTTCCCAGTGTATCGATATTTCTCTCCATTCTTCCACAGTATCACCTTTCGATACCACTTCAATCATGGGTAACATCCCTACATCTTCCTCAGTAAAGACCGAAGCAAAGAATTCATTCATTCTCTCTGCCTGCCTTATCAATGCCTTGCATCTAACTTGCCAGTGCTTGTGCTGTTTCCAGTTTTTGTCATTTGGCTCTTTTTTTCCCATTTCCTGAAAGATGCTTTTTTTTTTTTGGCAACAGCAGCCTTTCTGACCTCACCTTTAAACCATGCTGGCAGTTTTTTGGACTTCCTTCTACTTTTCTTAAAGCGTGGAATACAGTTGGTCTGGGCTTCCAAGATAATATTTTTTAACCACTACCCAAGCTTGATGTAAATCTTTAACCTTTGCAACTGCTCCTTTTAGTTTTTTCTTAACTATTTTCCTCAATTTATCATAGTGCCCATTTCGAAAGTTAAAAGGTAATACTGTGGATTTCCTTACCATCCCTCCTCCATTAATTAAATCAAAAGCGATCATGCTGTGATCACTATTGCCAAGTGGCCCCAACACCCTTATCTCTTGCACCAGATCAGATGTTCCACTAAGGGAACGAGCGGTTATAAATATAACAAATAAATAAATAAAAATTGCTTCTTTGAGCAGCAACCGACCAGACGGGAAGCCATCATTTATTTCATCTACAAACTATCTCCCTAGCATGTCCTGCCGTGACATTGACCCAGTGAACAATGAGGTAATGGAAATCACCCATTATTACTGTGCTGTAATTTTTGTTAGCTTCCCTGATTTCTTTGAGCATTTTATCATTCTGGCCAGGCAGTCGATAGTACACCACCACTGCCATCGCCTTTCCCTTTTTACATGGAATTTCAATCCATAGAGATTCTACAGCAAATTTTGTTTTATGCAAAACTTTAGTCCTTTGTGACTCAATGCCCTCTCTAACAGAGCGCAACCCCTCCACCAATTTGATCAGTTCTATCATTATGAT
This sequence comes from Ichthyophis bannanicus, assembly GCA_033557465.1. Taxonomy (NCBI): domain Eukaryota; kingdom Metazoa; phylum Chordata; class Amphibia; order Gymnophiona; family Ichthyophiidae; genus Ichthyophis; species Ichthyophis bannanicus. The sequence continues at coordinate 166,651,122 of CM066035.1, read as the reverse complement.
ATAGTTTGTACCCAGGTATCACAGGGTCCCACTGGTTGTCCTCCTTCCACCACGTCTCAGATACCAAATCATATTTAACCTCTCATTTAGTGCTATATAATTTAACTCTCCCATTTTATTTTTAGCATTTTGCATACAAGCATTTTAGAGACTGTATTTTGTCCATATTATTCTGGCTATTGGTAGGCAGAGGTAATTTGGAATCTTTAAGCTCTGTCTGCTCCACACTCAAGGGCGTTTGGGCTACTTTTATATCTTTATTGGAATCTCTCCCTGCTGATATGCCCCGACTTCATTCTTTTCATAGTATCCTTCAAGGATACATTGTTCCGAACCATGCACTCTTGGGGCAACTGTCGGCTCTCCCCTATTATCTAGCTTAAAAGCAGCTCCGTCTCCTTTTTTAAAAGGTTAATGCCAGCAGCTTATTTCCATCCCAGTTAAGGTGAAGCCCATCCCTTCAAAAGAGCCCCTCCTTTCCCCAGTTCTTAACAAATCCAAAACCCTCACCCTTGCACCATCATCTCAACGCATTGAGACTCTAGAGCTCTAGCTGCCTTTTGGGTTCTGTGCATGGAACAGGAATCATTTCGGAGAATGATACCCTGGAAGTTCTGGATTTCAACTTCCTACCTAAGTTTAGCCTCCAGAACCTCCCTACCACATGTTCATAAGTCATTGGTAATGACATGTACCAAGACAACAGACTCCTCCCCAGCACTATAAGACCTTGTCTAGGTGGCACATGAGGTCCACTACCTTTGCACTAGGCAGGCATGTTACCAGGCGATCCTCACATCCACCAGCCACCCAGTTATCTACATGCCTAATGATCGAATCACCAACAATAACGGCTGTCCTAACCCTTCCCTCATGGGCACATGGCCCTGGAGAAACTTCCTCGGTGCAAGAGGGTTTTACATCACCTGGAGGATAGGTCCTAGCTACAGGATCAATTCCTGCCACATTAGGGTGACGCTCTCCTGTCACATGACCTCTCTCAACAGGGATGCTGCCAGACTGGAGGTGGAACTTCAGTACTATATCCCTGTAGGTCTCGTCTATGTAATATCTCTGTCTTCCTCATGTCCTCCAAGTCTGCTACTCTAGCCTCCAGAGATCGGACTCGTTCCCTGACAGCAGAGCTCCTGGCACCTAGTGCAGGGGTCTCAAACTCAAATTGCTTTGAGGGCCCAAATGAGGACTTGTAAAGTAACCCGCGGGCCGCATCGTCGGAACTTTTTTTTACAATGGAAAAACGTCAATAAAAAAAAAACATAATAAGAACATAGTGCTGACTCATAGTGCCCCAAGGGGGAGTTTACCTTGTGTTCTCTTCAGATTCACCCACCGGATGTCTCACGTCTTCGCCAGAAGGATCAGCTTCCCGCTTGGGCCATGTGGAACGCAGGACCCCTCATGCGTTCCACCTCATCGTGGTAACGGCCGCAGCCATCCAGGGACCGAAAATCAACCTCAGGCAGCCAAATCTCAGGGCCAGAATAGCAAGAGCTCCTCATTCACCTCTCAACATGCCAGCCTCTCCTGCATTCGATCTGCACTCAGTAGCACAATTTGTTTTCTTAATACAGGTGAGTTTTGCCATTAAACCGGGCTCTCTAATCCTTCCCTCAGCTCATTTCCAATCCCAGCCCCCCATCAGCCCATTTCTAGTCCTTTCCTAGCCCCACCATCAGCCATGTCAAATCCTAGCTCCCCAACACTCAGCCCATTTCCAATCCAAGCCCCCATGAGCCTACTTCCAGTTCTAGCCCCTCCATGAGTCCATTTCCATGGCAGTGGCAGCAGCCAGCCAGTCAGCCAGCCAGCCATTCACCGCGGTCCGCACAAAACTGTCTCACGGGCCGCGTGTTTGAGACCCCTTACCTAGTGCATACTTAAGACCCCTCAGCAACAGGGAGAAAATCATACATGTGACACTCAGTGCAAAAGACTGGAAAACCCCAATCTCACTGCTGGACTGCTGTCTGCATCTTAGTTTTAAGGTTGTGTTTAAGTATTTAAATTCTTTACCTACTAAAGTTTGGTGGGGATACTTATACTACTAAATTACACCTAATATGTTTAATGTACTTTGTTCACCTGAAGCTCAATTAATCTAAGATCCTTAATGTATGCCTGATGAGGATAAACAGCTGCACCCGAGAGTGAATATGGCACCTCCTTTCCTTTGAGAGGTTTATGCACTTATAAAGCTACAATTATCCCGGGGTGGATGGGTGTTGGGGAGGGAGGGAAAAAGACATATTAAAAGTTGGCTGTCCTGTGCTTCTAAGGTAATCTGTGACCAATTTCCAGGGGGAATTCCAGGGGGAATCCCACAGCCCTTGCTTGGGTAGAGGGAGTCTTGGGGTCTAAATTTAACCAGAAAGCTCTCTGCTGCTACTAGGTCCTGACTGATTTAATAAATACACTGGGTTAACAGATTAATCAGCTTTAATCTAAAGAATTCCTTTTTCCCCCAAATTTAGAAAAATTCCCAGAAGTAAATACTTACAATTGCAGATCTCTCTCCAAAAGTAGCAGTAACCTTTTATAGTCCTTCAAGACTGAAAATCACAGAACTCTGGTTGAACTATTTATGCTTGTGCTTCTGAGATAGGCTGTGACCAATTTCCTGGGTGATTAACAGAGTCCTTGCTTGGATAGAGGGAGTCTTTCAAAATGTCCCTTTGATCTGCCACCTGGCTTTAACACCTATTTAAAACATTTCATAGGTCTTTTGCCCCTATGTAGAAGGTCTCTTTGTAAAGTTCTCTAGAAATAATTTATTGCTCAAAGAATACTGACGCTGTTTTCTCTTTTATGCTGTTATATTCTGATTTGATTTAAACTGAAAGCTCTTTGCTGCTACTAGGCCCTGAGTATTAATAAACTAGAAGCTCTCTGCTGGGTTTTAAATTTAAATTAAAAAATGAACAAGTGGGAATCGAACCCCAGCACCCTGCTTACAGAGGCACTGCACTAACCAGTAGGCTACACCTAATATCACGTACATGTTAAATACCATTTCATTGGGGTTCTAAGCAATGTCCATACATTTCAAAGATAGTAAGTCTTTGAGAAATATACATTGATGCAGCCAATCCAATTTTAAATTACAGAATCACTGAGAACTAGAAGTGTTACACTTATCCTTTTGGCAATCATTGGATCACCAATACCAGCAATCCCCTCTGTAGACCTTTGAGCCTTCCAAAAAACAAAAATTATTTTTCATCAAGAAAAATGGTAGGACACACATTGTGCCATGTATGTTTCACAATCTGAATTGCAACAGCACCACTGCCAGTGGCAATGCACCAAGTAGCATCCATGACAGTTTATGGAGTTTTCATAATTATTAGGTCCTACATGTTCCAAGCCACTCATTTTATAGACCTCCATCATATCTCCCTGTCCAAGCTTTCCAAGCTGAAGAGCCCTAATTTTTTAATCTTTTAAGCATGCTTTTTTCAAATGAGAGGAAGCTCTAGAGCCAGAGAACATAATATGAGACTATAAGCAGACACATTCAAAAGCAACATTAGGAAATATTTCTTCATGGAAAGAGTGATGGATGTATGGTATGCCCTCCTGGAAGTGGTAGTGGAGGCTGAAAAGCAGCTGTAATGCAAGGAGTGGGATAAAGTGTGTGGATCCCCAAAGATCAAGAGGAAGGTAACCAAGAATGGAGCACTTCAACTCAAAAACAGATGCAAACTATGGGTAAAGTAACATGACCTATGGCTGGAGTGGCATGCTCAGGTTCCTGCATGGTACAGAAGTACTCCCATAAACTGCTTAGGTGATCAAGGCGCAAAATCTGAAGCCTAAGTGGCCAAGGGTAGTGTCATCACTTGCCTAAACATTGAAGATGGGGCTTTTGTGCCCAGTGACAAGTTTGAGTTTGGGGGGGGGGGGTGTCAATTACAGCTTAAACAGTTGTATGAGGCCTCCTCACCTAGGAAATCCGTGCTGGTCAGATCTTATGTATCATTTATTTATTTATCAGCTTTTATATACTGCGCTCTTTAGTATCAGTGCGGTTTACATTTAACAATTCTTGCTCAATTCAGTCAAATCTGTATTGCGCTTACATTGAACAGGGTCGGTAACTTGGAGCAGTAACTGGGTAAACTATTTACACAATAGACATCTGAGAAGTAACAGGGTGGTTATTTACATATTAGATGCTGGACACAAACTGCACTATTAAGAATGGGTCTTCTCATTATTTACATTAGTCCTATAGTCCATAACATGTGTTAATTGTTACAGTATCGGTATTTGCATAAAACATGGTATTCTGTCATCGATCCATATATACATCTTAGATTGTTATTTTTGCACATACCAATGGATAGTCCTGCAATTCAGATTGTCCTAATTTGTTTGTGAAGTGTCAGGCGCTGTTTGAATGGGTTGGGATGTGGTAATTGGGGAGGGGTTGTTTGGCTGCGAAAAGTGTTGGAGAAATAGGTGATACTTGATGGCTTTCCTGAATTGTGTAAGGTCTCTGATCGCGCTGATATTTGGTGGGAGGTTGTTCCAGCACTTTGGGGCAAAGAAAGCGAAGGCTCTATTCCTAGTTGTTTGTGTACATTTTGTAGATTCCTTGGGGATAATCAGCGTGTTGTCGGTTACTGTTCTTCTAAGCCTATTGTTGGGGCTGGGGGTGAGGAGGACCGTGAGCGACGAGGGGGATATTTTGTTGATGACTGAATGTGAGGAGTAGTGCCTTGTATGTAAGCCTGCTGTTTATCGGTAGCCAGTGAAGTTCCTTAAGGATGGGAGCGATGTGGTCTCTTCTGGATAAGCCACAGAGAACGCGGGCAGCAGCGTTCATCGCAAGTTGTAATGGGTTGAGTGTATTCTTAGGGAGTCTGTGCAGAATGACGTTTGCATAGTCGAAGTGTGGGGTTACCAGCGCCTGGAATATAGTTCGGAAATCATCAGAGGCTATCATGGGTCTTAGGTGCCTTAGTGTCCTGATTTTATTGTATATGGTCCTGGTGGTGTCTATGTGCTCTTGGAAGTCGAGATGTTGGTCCAGCGTAACACCGAGGTATCTTATGGTGGGTTTGCTTGGGAGCTCTGCATCTCTCACCTTCAAGAGATAGTGGGAGGGGAAAATTTTTTGTTTTTTGTGATGAACAGGACCTCAGTTTTCTTAAAGTTTATGTGGAGGTTCTGGGCTTGGAGCCAGTCAGTAATTGCATTGAAGCATTCCAGTAGAGCGGTGAAGTCTGGATGCATGACTTTGATTGGTGCAAACAGCAGGACATCTGCGTAGATCAGGCTGGAGATATTGTATGAGCGGATGATTTTGCATATAGGCTGCATGTATATGTTAAATAGTAGCGCAGATAACGAGGAGCCTTGGAGTACTCCTTGATGTTGCTTGAACGGTTCGGATGTGTTGGATCCCATCCGTACACCTGTTGCCATCGGTCCGCTAGGTAGGATTTACACCAATCCCAAGCCAGGCCCTGGATTCCCTTCTCATGGATGCGTGTAAGAAGCTGATCATGATTGACGGAATCGAATGCAGCAGCAATGTCGAGAAAGATAAGTGCAAATCCATTTTCGATATTATCTATTCCTCTGCTTAAGATGTTTGTCAGAGTGGCAAGAAGTGTCTCAACTCCGTGTGATTCCCTAAACCCATGCTGGCAGGGATCTAGAGGGGCTGCTATGTCGATGTGTTGCTGGATCTGTCTTTGGACAACCTTCTCAATTATTTTGGCTAACAGGGGTATACTCGAGATCGGGCAGTATGATTCAGCCTTCAGCGGATCTAGTCTGTTGTTCTTCAGGAGTGGCCGTATAGACGTCTGTTTGAGAGATGATGGGACTATTCCAGTTGAAAAGGATAGTCTTATGATATTGGTTAGAAATGGGCTGAGTTCCGTGCGCATCACTCTGATCCAGTATGCTGGGCAGGGGTCGTTTGGTGCTGTGGTGGTGTTAATGGTGGCAATAAGTTCTTGGATATTTTTCACGGCTGGAGGCGTAAGCTCTGTAAGCGGTGGTTGTAGGTAGGGGATGTGGCTAGGTGTGGGTCTTGGTGTAGTGTCTATTTTGAGGGTTTTGGTTTGGAGGTAGTCAGCATATAACTGGGGTTGTATTGGTTCTTGTTGTGGAGGGGATGGTTCCTTAGTCAAGGATTTTGCTAAGCTGAAGAGGTCCCTGAGTTTGTTTAGAGAGCGAAGGAGGAGCTCATGTTGGTCTCTCTCTTTCATTAGCTACCATGCTATTATGATGATGTTGTTGCTGCTAAGTGCCATTAAGCCCATGTTGACGCACGGTGATCCTGTGAATAGTTATCCTAAGCTGTGTTTAGTCTTCAGTCAGGTAGCTAATGGTTGATGGATTGATACAACAACAGCAGCTATGGCTACTACTCTATCGCATTGCTGGCCTTCCTCTTTTGCATTCATTTTCAACCTTGCCAAGTATGTTGTCTCTCTCTAATGGTCTCTCTCTCTTCGCATGTGTTGTCCAAGGTATGAAAGTCAAAGTCTTGTTATTTGAGCTTCTAAAGAAAGCTTAGGTTTGATCTCCTCTAGTAATGACTAATTTGTTCTTCAGGCAGTTCATGATATACACAGTATTTACCAGCAGCATAATCCAAAGGCACTGAATTTTCTTCTTGTTCTCCTTCACTGTCAAACTTTTCCATCCATATGATGCTATTGTAGATACCATAGCTTGGACAAATTTAATATTTATATACAGAAATACGTCTCTGTACTTGAGAATCTTGTGTAGGTCCTTCGTAGCCATTCTGACCAGAGCAATACGTTGTCCGATTTCTTGACTGCTTGTTGTTTCTTAATTGTTATTGATCCAAGCAGGTTAAAGTCTACAATTTCTGTTTTTTCATTATCAAAGATAAAATGGTTGATTTTGCTAGATGTCAGGATTTTTGCCTTCTTCGTGTTACTCTTAAAATGGGCCTGCAGCTTATGTTCCTTGATCTTAATGTTTCAGATCATCTTCACTTTCAGTCAGTAGCATGGTATCGTCAGCATAGCTAGGGTTGTTTATGAGTCTACCACCAATCATCACACCTTAGTTCTCTTAATACAGTCCTGCTTCCTTGATGATTTGCTCTACATATAAATTAAACAGTATGCAGCTTCATCATACACCTTTGCTTTTTTTGTTGTTTTTTTAAACCATTCTGTTTCTCCTTGATCAATGTAAAGGTTGTGCATGAGAACTAACAGTTCTAACAGAACAAGCAGCATCATGTTCTGCTATTCCTATACTACTTAATGTGACCAAGAGATTTTCATGATTTACACAATCAAATGCCTTGCTGTAGTCAACAAAACATATATAGATATCCTTTTGGTATTCTTTCGTCTTTTCAAGAATCTGTTTCATATCCGCAATAATGCCTCTTGTTCCTCGCCCTTTCCTGAACCCTGCTTGCACTTCAGGCAGTTCTCACTCTAGATATGGTTTTAGTCTCCATTGAATGATCTTAAGTATAATCTTGCTGACATGCGACATCAGAGCAATTAAGCAATAATTTCTATAGTCAGATCACCTTTATTCAGCATTGGTATGAACACAGATCTTTTCCAGTTAGTTGGCCGTGATGTCATTTATGTATGCTACTATGTCTTTCCTTGCTCACTTTCACCCCACATGCAGATCTCACAATGCAGCAGATAGGGTCGTTGTGCAGCAAACATCTTTATAACAATCCTGGTTTGTCTGCACTGTAAACTTGCTCAGCAATCAGTAATAATATTTAGCTCATGCCTTTCCAGTAGTAGTTCAAGGCAAGTTACCTATTGTACCAGATTGTATTTCCTCATCCCTGGAGGGCTTATAATATAAGTTTGCACCTTAGGCAATTGAGGACCAAGTGACTCACCCTAGGCCACACAGAGGACCACTGGGTTTCAAACCCTAGTTCTTTGGTCACCAGGCCACTGCTTTAACCATTAGGCTATGCATCATTCAAGATGCTTTTCTGCATCTTCATAATCTGCCTAAGTTTTCCACCAGATATTAAGGCAATGAATACCATGACTCCTCAAACCTAGGAAGCTGTTTAGTGGTATAATCACTCACTCTGAATATTCATTTCTATATGGAGAAAGCATAGCTACTCACCTGTAACAGATGTTCTCCAGGGACAGCAGGGATCAGTCCTCACATATGAGCGACATCAGCACCAACAGAGCCCTCACTGAAGCATCTCCCCAGCTTTCAAAGAAAGCCTTTGGGAGATGCCACTACGCATGCATGGTCCCCTTCCCTCCAAAGGCTGCCATCTTGCCTCACTCAAATGACACAGCTAAACATGGCAAAAAGAATAGAAAAGCAACTCCACAGGGAGGAGGGAGGGTTGCGAGGACCGATTCCTGCTGTCCCCAGAGAACACCTGTTATAGGTGAGTAATTATGCTTTCTCCAAGAACAAGCAGGAAGTCAGTCCTCACATATGGTACTTCCTACCGAAAGCCCGTAGAAAACCATGGATGCCCCTGAGGGGGACCGTGAGCAGCAGCAGCAGCAATTGAGTCCAAGTATGCAGATTCCAGAAGGACCTGTGTCTCCAGTGAGTAACCAACACTCTGGTAGTCTAAACACAAAAGGGTCGGAGGGTAGGAGTTGCCTAAACCCCAAACAGATTACGGAGCATGGCCTGGCCGAAAGCGCTGTCCCATTGGGACTCCCTCTCCAGGCAATAATGAGCTGCGAAGGTATGGCAAGGCCAGGTGTGGCCTGGCAGATATCAGTCATCGGGATGAACACAGGCTTGCCACAGAGGTTGCCATGGCCCTGACATTGTGTGCCATGATCCGGCACTCCAGTGAGAGCCCAGCCTGTTCATAGGCAAGGGCAATGCAGTACGCCACCCAGGTGGACAGAGTCCTGCTTGGTCACTGCCTCCCCCAATCAACTGGAGTCATAGGAAACGAAAATCTGTGAAGCTTTGCAGTGGCCTTGGGTACATCGAAGGTAGGACAGGTCCCTCTTACAATCCAGAGTATCAAGGATGGCCTCTGCCCTGCTAGCATGAGGCTGTGGAAAGAATGTGAATGGCACCACCTCCTGATTGAGGTGGAATGGGGACACCACCTTTGGGAGGAATTTGGGGTGTGCGCGGAGCACGACCCTGTTTTTCTAGAACCTTGTGTAGGGCGGCTCTGCCATCAAGACTTGGAGCTTGCCGACCCTGCAAGTGGATGTGAGCACCACAAGGAAGATGACTATCAATGAAAGATACCTCAAGTGGCAGGCAGCCAGGGGCTCGAATGGTGGCCCAGTGAGCCACGCTAGCACCACCACATTGAGGTCCCACTCCACCACTGGTGGGCAGATGGGGGGCTTAGACAACAGGAGATCCTGCAGGAAGCAGGTGACAAGAGGCTGCACCAAGATGGGCTTGCCCTCTATAGGGTAGTGGTGCGCAACAAAAGCACTAAAGTGTACCCTGATGGAATTGGATTTGAGGCCAGATTGCGACAAATGAAGTAGGTATTGGAGCACCAGCTGCACCAACCACGAGAACGGGTTCAACTGTTGCTCCACGTACCACACCAAAAACCTGACCACTTGAAGGCATAGGCTCATCTGGTGGAGGTCTTATGGGAGGCCAAAAGGACAACCTCTACCTCCCCCGAGAGGTTGAAAGGGGCCAAGGCTACCCTCTCAGCAGCCAAGCTGTCAAGAGACAGGAACCCCAGATTGGGGGGCAGGAGGGAGCCGCCCAGCTGGGAAAATAACCCCAGGGCACTCCCCAGGGGGATGGGGGCCTCCATCAACAAGCAGAGAAGCAGAGGGAACCACAACTGCCTGGGTCACCGTGGAGCCACCAGGATCAGCAATGCCCTGTCACAAAGAACCCTGAAGAGGGTCTTGGCAATCAATGGCATGGGTAGAAAGGCGTACAGAAAGCCCTCCAACCAGGGGATGAGGAAGGCATCCGCAGCCACCCGAGACAGGTGGGGCTGCCGTGAGCAGAAGCAGGGCAACTGGGAGATGTCCGGGCTGGAAAAAAGATCCACTAGAAGGGTCCCCCAGAGTTGGAAGAGCCGATTGGCCACTCTGGGGTGCAGCCGCCACTTGTGTGGCTGGAAGACCCTGCTCAGACTGTCCACCAGGGTTTTGCCTGTCCCGGCAGGTACACCGCCTGCAGGAATATCCCTTGGCTTATTGCATAGGAACAAAGCCACCGCTTCATGGCAGAGGGTGCGGGACCCCATGCCCTCTTGCTTGTTCACATTCAAGTGGCAATGTTGTATGTCCATTTGGATCATCACTGACTGGTGCTGCAGACTGTGGCAGAAGGCCTGAAAAGCCAAGTATATGGCCCGAAGCTCCAGGAGGTTGATCTACTGCTGGCTTTCCACCTCGGACCAACTGCACTTGTGCTCCCCAGTCCAGCAAGGAGGTGTCCGTAGTGAGGACCTGCTAGGGGGTGGGGCTCTGAAAAGGCATCCCCGCTCAAAGGTGCTGTGTGTTCTGCCACCAGGCAGATCAAAGAAACTCATAAAGCATATGAGAACAGACTTTAGAATCTTAATATGTATACTTTAGAGGAAAGGCGGGATGGAAGTGATGTGATTGAGACATTTAAATACCTCTGTGGCAGAAATGCATAGGAGGAGAGCCTCTCTTGATTGAAAGCAAGCTCTGCTACGAGGAAACATAGGATGAAGGTGAAAGGGGATAGACTCAGGAGTAATATGCGGAAATATTTTTTTATGGAAAGAGTGGTAGATGCATGGAATAGTCTTCCAGTGAAGGTGGTAGAGATGAGGACAGTATCCGAATTCAAAAAAAGCATTGGACAAACAGAGGATCTCTAAAGGAAAAAAAAAAGGGCACTGTTGTAGTGGTTGATATGGAAGGGCAGACTAGATAGAAACGTGACAGCAGAAAGACCACATGGCCTATGTTTCTATTTCTATGACTTATGTCTCTTAAATTGGTTTCACTAAATATGGGGGGTCTGAACAACCCTATCAAGCGAAAGAGTCCTCATCTATCTGCAAAAAAAAAATTATATAGATATCTCTCTATATATATCTATCGCAGGAGGTAAAGCGGACCTCTGCTGAAATGGAAAAGCTGAAACGGGACCGATGGCACCAAGTATACTACTCTGCATACAAATTGAAAAAGCAAGGAGTTGCTATTTTAATTAATAAGCATATCCCCTTTGTAATGTATGCCGCAGATGGGAACTGTGACATGGATGGTGGGCCGGATAAAAAATCATAAGATATATCTTTGTTGAATGTCTATGCTCCTAATGGCCCCAAAGGCTGCTTCTTCCAACAGTCATTTCTCTCCTTTGCTCAGCAGGCTTATGGTATTTTATGGATGGGGGGAGATATGAACTCTGCTCTGTATTCGAATGACCGAGCTGGCTCACAGGCCACAGAGCAACCTTTATCTGAGGGGACACCCCTTAGAAAGACCCTCTGGAAGATGGGGTGGGTTGACATTTGGCAAGAGCTTAATCCAGGGGAGCAGGACTACACCCACTGCTCAGCTAAGACTGTGATATTCAAGGTTGGATCTTATCTTGGGAGCACCGAGTGCGCTCTCTCAGGTAGTTGACAGTAGGATCTTGACCCCTATCGTTAGTGATCATGTTATGGTATGTCTCAAATTGGAGCTGCAAGGTTGCTCGGGGGGGGGGGGTGGGCATAGAGCCCCAAGTCTGGCAAGCCGATGTGCATTTACTTCAGGAAAAAATGGTCCAGGATAATATGACATCCTGGTGGTCTGATTACCTACAAAATAACGACCAAGGATACATTGCGGCAAACCTCCTGTGCAATGATGGAAAGGCATATATGAGAGGGTGCTTGCTACAGTTAGCATCACAGCACAAGCACCAGAGAGATGCCAAGTTAACGGAGCTTAAAAATGAATTGGACAAGTTACAAAAGGGAGCATAAAGATACAGGGAAGAAACGACTTATATGCAGCTCCTAGAGATGCGACGACAGATTGAATCTATTGAAGTGAAGCATATTGAGTTTCTTTTGCGTCTCTCACAATGGAACTTTCTAGAGTGTGGGGGCAGGGCTGGTAAGCTCCTGGCCAGGCAACTTTGAAAGAGAAGGACTAACGGGATGGTTGTGAAGATTTATGACCAGCAGGAAGAGGTACACAAGGATCCCGTGGGTATTGCAGGGGCCTTCCAGACCTTTTATGTCTCTCTCTATATTCTTCTGAATGCTCAGCCGCCATGAAGCAACTAGGGGCATTCTTTGACAGTCTCCTTGCCCTGCTTCTCCACAGACCAGAGAGAGGGACTAGATCGGGAGATTACTGTAAAGGAAATTGAGTTAGCAATCAAATCTTTGGCATCCAGGAAAGCAATGGGCACTGATGGATTCCCTATACAATGGTATAAGGTGATCCCTGATGCTCTTGCATCCATTCTCCAATGGGTCTTTAAGGAGGCACTCATAATGGATCAACTACCCGCGGAGATTTCCTCGATTCCCAAGGAAGGGAGACCGCCTTGGAGTATGGGAACTATCGTCCAATTTCACTACTTAAAAGTGATGTTAAAATATTTGCCAGAGTATTAGCCAATCATCTGCCAGATCAGATGGGCTTCATCAGGGGACATCAAATATACGATAATGTTCAACGGTTCCTGAACATTATTCTAAATAGTGGCTCGAGATGGCAAAGACGCATGGTGCATCTCATTAGACTCAGAAAAAGCCTTTGACTGCATTGAATGGTAGTACCTATTTGCAGTTATAGGGAAATTAGGTATGGGGAATAATTTTGGGGGACGGGTCCAGGCTCTGCATGCTGCCCCTGTAGCTAGGGTATTAGTGAATGCAGTCCGATCTGATACTTTCTGGTTACATAGGGGAACTCAACAGGGATGCTCTTTATCCCCACTGTTATTTGCCCTTGCAATTGAACCCTTTGCTCCCTTAATGCGCACCGCTCCCAACATTTCTCCAATACAGTACATGGTCAGTCACACCATGTTTCCTTATATGCAGATGACACGTTAGTATTCATGGAGCATCCTAAATGTTCCATGCAAGGCCTTCTGTAACCGATAGGTGAATTTGCCCAAATTTCTGGCTTTAAAGTTAATCTTGATAAGATGGAGGTCTTGCCATTCGGATCCACTAGCAGAACATTACCACCAGGATACTCGTTTAAGATGGAGCCCTCAACAATAAAATACCTGGGAGTCTGGGTCTCATCGAGGATAGAGGCCCTCTAAACTAAACTACGCTCCGTTAACAGCCTCCATTACTGAAAAACTAACTAGGATGGGAGAGGCTTACCATGGGATGACTGAGCAGGATGGCAGCCACAAAGATGGCTGTTCCACAGCTTCTCTCTCTCTTTAACCAATTTCCCATTCAAATTCCAATCTCCTATTTCATTAAATTGGAATGAAAGTTAAGTCGCTTTGTGTTGGGGAAGCAGAGAGCATGCATTCATTGGCACTGCTTCGTACCACCCATAGAGAGGGAAGGGTGGGATCCCCCAACCTTTTGCTGTATTATAAAGTGGCGGTCATACATAGTGATAGCATAGACCCTGCATGGTTACAGGGTGTCCCTTGGGTAATTATGGAACAGACCTGGCTGGACCTGTACTCTGCCTTTGATGAAGTCTGAGAGAATCCAGAGAGAGGGTACTGACACACCCCCTGCTGACCCCTCTGATCCGTGTACATGCCCAGATAATTAAGACAGATGAAGAAGACAGTCACAGGGCTTTGTATTTCCAAAAGCCTTGTTAGTCGACTATTATCCCTTCAGCAGTCCATCTTTTGTGGGCCTGCAACAGGTGGGTGACTCGAATGAAATCCGCCATTTTGCAGACTTTGTGGACCACGGCACTTTCTTGAGTCTTGCACTGGTGAACCATAAATGGGGGGGAGGGGGGGGGACGGATGGACTACAGTCCCCTTCTTCCAACACTTTATATTGGACACAGGTCGACTGAGGCAATTGATTCAAACAGCCCACAGGTATAGAGCAGGTAACTTTACTATAAGCTGCACAACTGGAAGGACTGCTGCCGTGATACTATCTGTGACCTTTATGCCGGGAAGCCAGATGCAGATTATGAGTCGTGACACACCCTCTTGAGTCACACATTTACCCTGGAAGAGTGGCAAGTGATTCATAGGAAGGGCTATCGTCATGTGAGAATGTAAATTGTAGACACACACAGTATAAATTATTAATGCAGGCATATCTAAACCCAACTCAGCTATACCACCTTGGCCTACAGATAGAGAATGGCTGTTGGTGGAAATGCGGGCAGATAGGTACCTTTTTTCATGTTTGATGGGAACGTCCCTAAATAAAAACGTTCTGGACAGATGTGGTATCCTCCCTGAAAAACACTGTCTCTTAGGTTACCTCTCACACAGCCCAGGAATCCCACCAGGGAGGGAATGACTAGCGGAGCTTCTTCTACTTGGAACATGATTGGTGATAGCGTGGAGGTAGAAAGACTATGGGACCTAACCTGCTTGACTGGAAGGTCTATGTCAATGACCTTATGGTTATGGATTGCCTATCTGCCCTAGTAAGTAGCAAAGTAGAGGCTCACCAACTCTTGTGGAAGCTTTACCATGTACGGATCTCAAAGTGAAGACCCCTCAAGTCCTGTCAGCTTGCCAATGCACTTGAGAGGGGTGCTCTCTTACCCTTAGGCCAGTAATGCTTCCTATTATCGAAGCTGGGAGATGCCTCGCTGTTAGAGTAGACTGGACTATATTTACCAGCTGCCCCACTGATGCTTCTCCATGCACACAACTGCCCCGGCTCCAGCCACTCATTTTCCACACTCCCATTGCTGCACTTGGTTAAGTACTGCACTAATGGGGGGAGAGAGGGAAACAAAAGTTAAGGTCCCTCTTTTGTATTTTATGTAGCTGTTGCAATGGTTCCTTTATATTTCTGACAATAGTTTTTCTACAACATGATGTATGATAGAAAGGTACAACTAAAGATTTATAATAAGAAACTATGCACTGAGCTTTGTTCTGCTCACAAGGTATATTGCCTGTAACAATGTCCTTGCATCATATAAATAAAGAATGCTCAAAAAATAACTAAATCCTCTTCACATTACTGTTTTAAATCACTGACTGCCCTTAGATTAGTTACAATACTAGTTATGATTCTTTTCTATTTGAGCTAAAAGTGGAATTTATCAGTCAATATACAGAAGTGTCAGAAATAATGTGGTTTCTAGCCCTATATTTAAACTGCACCCATTAATACGGGCACTCAGAAAAATGTTTTATTAAGAAAGCAAATGCTTTCTTAGAAAGGCATTACTGCTACAATGAACAGGAATATAAAAAAGTGACATTCCTCAAAATGACAACATTTGTTTTAGATGTTCTTATCTGTTCTGTAAGAGACAGTATACTTGATCACAGCCATGGACTACATTTAATACATCAGAAGTTGCCTGCTGATGCAGCTTAAAAGGATACAATCATCTGCAATATTGGAATATGTGTTTCAGAACACTGCAAGATGAGTCTCCAAAGCTTATTTTTAAAAAAACTCCACAGAATGCACAACTATGCGGGTATGAACAGTGCTGAGATATCTATAAACAAAATCTAACAAAATTATCTTAAAAAGCATATTCAGTATTAGTGGTTACACATAACTACGCTGTGTTTCTTTTTCTTACTTGCTTTTTGTTTTGTCTATTCTTTAGCCTCTTGCTTTCTGGAGTTTAGACATTTTTGTTTTGTCTATTTGATTGTTTTTGCTTCCTTCTAGCCTCCTCCCCCTGCATCCTGCCCCTTTGCCATTACAGAAAGAGTAAACAGCCCCTCAAAGGTGCTGGGATTACTGCAGCAGTAGCAATAGCGGCTCCTTCTGGATCAAAGCCAGAAGAAGCAGCCAAGTGCCAGTTTTTAAGCACCCAGGAATTTTCTAATCCTGGCCAAAATTCATTAGTCCTTCCATTAAAAACAACTTGCAAAATGAAATACAGAAGCATAGAAAAATGATGGCAGATAAAGATCATATTGCCTAGTCAGCCCTTCCATTCAACCCACTAAGCTTTACAGTGCCTTTCTTACCTTAGTTTGTCCAATGCTTTCTTGGATTCAGATACAGTCCTTTTTTCTACCACCTCCATTGGGAAGCTATTCCATGCATCTATCACTCTTTCCATCAAGAAATATTTCCTCAGATTACTCCTGAGTTTATCCTCTTTCACCTTCCTCCTAAGCACCCTCGATACAGGGCTTTCTTTCAATTCAAAGAGACTCTCCCATCTGTGCATTTCTCTCTCCTCACCCACCTCTCTTCCAAAATATATTTGAGATTTTTATGTATGTCCCCATATGACTTATAACAAAGGACATAGACTATTTTAGTAGCTGCCCTCTGCACCAGCTCCATTCTGTTTTGAAGGTATGGTCTTCAGACTTGCACACAGTACTCCAAATGAGGTCTCAGAGAGACTTACACAGAGACCCCATCACTTCCTTTTTCCTGCTAGCCATTCCTCTCCCTATGCACTCAAGCATCTTCTGGCTTTTACCATCATCTTTCTACCTGTTTAGCCATCTTAAGATCCTCAGAAACAAAATAGCCAAATTAATATGAATAAAATACCGTCTCTAAAATGCTTGTATGCAAATGCTAGAAGTCTAAAAAATAAGATGGGAGAGTTAGAATATATAGCACTAAATGAGAGGTTAGATATGATTTGAATATCACAGACTTGGTGGAAGGAGGACAACCAGTGGGACACTGATACCCGGGTACAAACTATATCATAATAAAGCTGATCAAATTGGTGGAAGGGTTGCGCTCTATGTTAGAGAGGGCATTGAGTCAGAAATGATTAAAGTTTTGCAGGAAACAAAATTTGCTGTAGAATCTCTATGGATTGAAATACCACGTAAAAAGGGGAAGGCGATGGCAGTGGGGGTATACTATCGACCGCCTGGCCAACAAACAAATGGATGATGAAATGCTCAAAGAAATCAAGGTAGCTAACAAAGGTTACAGCGCAGTAATAATAATGGGTGATTTCAATTACCCCGGTATCGACTGTGTCAGTGTCACGGCAGGACATGCTAGGGAGATAAAATTCCTAGATGAAATAAATGACTGCTTCTTGGAGCAGCTGGTTCATGAACCGCCCAGAGGGGAAGCCATATTAGACCTAGTCCTTAGTGGAACACCAGATCTAGTGCAAAAGATAAGGGTGTTGGGGCCACTTGGCAATAGTGATCATAGCATGATCGCATTTGATTTAATTAATGTAGGAGGGATAGTAAGGAAATCCACAGTACTACCTTTTAACTTTCAAAAGGGAGACTATGATAAAATGAGGAAAATAGTTTAAAAAAAAACTAAAAGGAGCAGTTGCAAAGGTTAAAGACTTACATCAAGCTTGGGTGTTGTAGAAAAATACTATCTTGGAAGCCCAGACCAGCTGTATTCCATGCTTCAAGAAAAGTGGAAGGAAGTCCAAAAAACTGCCAGCATGGTTTAAAGGTGAGGTCAGAGAAGCTGTTGCCAAAAAAGCATGTTTCAGGAAATTGAAAAAATGGCCAAAATGACGAGACCTGGAAACAGCACAAGCACTGACAAGTCAAATGCAAGGCATTGATAAGGCAGGCAAAGGGAGAATTTGAGAAGATGTTTGCTGCGGAAGCAAAAACGCGAAATAAAGACTTTTTCCAGTACATTCGTAGCAAAAAAATCTGTGAGAGAGTCAGTTGGTCCATTAGATGATAGAGGGGTTAAAGGGGCACTAAGAGGCGACAAGGCAATAGCGGAGAGACTGAATGAATTCTTCACTTTGGGTCTTTACTGAGGAAGATGTAGGGATGTTACCCATGACTGAAGTGGTATTTAAAGGTGCAGAAGAATTGAAGGAAATATCGGGAAGATGTATTACAACTATTTGATAAACTGAAGAGTAGCAAATCACCTGGACCGGATGGTATACATCCAAGGGAAAGAAACGGAATATGCGATTGCAAACCTGCTATTAGTAATCTGTGAACTTTCATTAAAACCATCTGTAATACCTGAATATTAGAGGATCGCCAATGTGAAGCCAATTTTTAAAAAGGGTTCCAGGGGTGATCCGGGCAACTACAGACCGGTGAGCCTGACGTCAGTACCGGGAAAAATGGTAGAAACCATCATAAAGAACAAAATTACTCAGCATGTAGATAGTCATGGCCTAATGGGAGACAGCCAACATGGCTTTAGACAAGAAAGATCTTGTCTTACTAATCTGTTATGTTTTTTTTGAAGGTGTGAATAAACAGGTTGACAGGGGTGAGTCGGTTGATGTAGTGTATCTGGACTTTGACAAGGTCCTTCAGAGACGTTTGGCAAAACTAAAAAGTCATGGGATAGGAGGCAGTGTACTATTGTGGATCAGGAACTGGTTAAAAGATAGAAGGCAGAGGGTAGGGCTAAATGGCCAATTTTCCCAATGGAAAAGGTGAATAGTGGAGTACTCCAGGGATCTGTACTGGGTCCGCTGCTCTTTGAAATATTCATAAATGACCTGGAAAAGGGAATAACGAGTGAGGTTATCAAATTTGCAGATGACACAAAACAATTTAAAGTTGTTAAAACCCAAGAGGATTGTGGAAAATTGCAGGAGGATCTTGATAAATTGGAAGACTGGGCATCCAAATGGCAGATGAAATTTAATGTGGACAAGTGCAAGGTTTTGCACCTAGGAAAGAACAACCCAAACTGTGGTTACACAATGCAAGGTTCCACATTGGGAGCCACCACCCAGGAAAAAGATTTAGGCGTCATTGTGGATAACATGTTGAAACCCTCTGCCCAGTGTGCAGCGGCGGACAAGAGAGAAAATAGAATGCTAGATATCATAGGGAAAGGAATGGAAAATAAAACAAAGAATATATTATAATACCTCTGTATCATTCCATGGTGCGACCGCACCTTGAATATTGTGTGCAGTTCTGGTCACCGTATCTTAAAAAGGATATAGCGTTATTAGAAAAGGTACAGAGAAGAGCCACCAAAATGGTAAATGGGATGGAAGGCTACTCTTATGAGGAGAGGCTACAAAGGTTAGGGCTCTTCAATCTGGAAAAGAGACGGCTGAGGGGAGATATGATAGAGGTCTATAAATTAATGAATGGAGTGGAACGGGTAAACGTAGATCGATTGTTTATGTTATCAGAATATAGAAAGACTAGGGGACATGCAATGAAGCTACAGGGTAAACTAAGACAAATAAGAGAAAATATTTTTTCACTCAACGTGTAATCAAACTCTGGAATTTGTTACCGGAGGATGTAGTAAAGGCTGTTAGTGTAGCTGGCTTTAAAAAAGGTTTGGACAAGTTCCTGGAGGAAAGGCCCATTAACCATTATTAAGAAGGGACCGAGGATATCAATGCTTGACCCAGTACAAGCTTTGTGGAACCTGTGTCTTTTGGGGAAACTGCTAGGTACATATGACCTAGATTGGCCACTGTTGGAAACAGGATATTAGGCTTGATGGACCTTGGTCTGACCCAGTATGGCATATCTTATGTTCTTATAAAAAGACAAGGTCAAGGCAGTGACCATGCTGGTGAGTGGGAGCAGTACAGCAAAGCTGGAGGTCAAATGAGGAGGTAAGGAAAGGAGCTTTAAAGCCTAAGTATCAGAGATGTTATCAACATAAATGTTAAAATTCCCGAGAATACGAGTGGGGGAAGAAGAATTCAGAAAGAAGGAAAGCCATAAGTCAAAAGTGAGAAAGGTAGAGGTGGTTTGTCAGGAGGTCGATAAATAACAGCTACCCGGAGAGGTAGTGGAGTGAAAAGGCAGATGAAATGCACTTCAAAAGGAGGAAACGGAGGGAGACTGAGGCAGGAGGAGGGGCTGGAATTGGTAGAAAGGAGAAAGTAGAAGCCCAACACCACCACCACCATGGCCAATGGGAGAAATGATAACCGCCATGACAGAGAGCAGCGACTGACGCTGTCTCTTCTGGGAGGAGCCAGATCTCAGAGCAAGAAGATGGAGAGCATTAAAGATAAAGAGATCATGAGTAAAAGTAAGTTTATTTGAGATGGAGTGTGTGTTCCACAAGGCACATGAGAAAGGAAGAGAGGAAGGGGAAAGGAGAGGGATATGAATAAGATTAGAGGTGTTGCGTGAAGATCTCTTCTCAGAGTGTGACAAAAGTCTAGGGGGTCCAGGGCTGGGTTGATATCTCTGGATGAGGGAAGGAGGAGGAGTAGAAGAGTGCAGGGCACAGAAGAGACAGCACAGCGTTAACTAGGGTGAGGTCGTCAGAGAGAGGAGATGGCTGAATAAGAGGGAGAAAGTGGTGAAGCTCAAGAATTGATGACAGGGTAAAGGACAGGATGGAGGGAAAGTGAGGATGGTAAAGGGGAGATAAGGAGGGGGAGGAGTGAAGGTGCTGGGAGGAGGCGAGTCAAATTAGGGAATATGAAGAATAGAAAGAGAAAGTGATGAGGAGCCATAGAAGAGAGATAGAAGAGAATAGAGGCCAGAAGAAATAAGGATAGGTAGGAGAGATCACAGGGGATTAGGTGCACCTGTGAATAAGCGAGGTAATGAAAAGACAACGGCTATAAGAGACTGAGTGCCAAGAGGTGTGTGGGATAAAAATTATTCCGTTGAGAAAAGCTGAATAATAGTGCTAAAGGTACAAATGAGGTAAAAGAGCACACTAATCAGTGATAAATAAATATATAGAAGCAGGCAGACAGGACTCTCAAAAAGCAAGCAGATTCAAATGCCAGCAGAGCTTGTAAAGGGGCTATACAATATCAGCAGGGGGAGAGGGGTTAGTCACTCAGGTAGATTAGAGTAGAGACAGGAAAAAGTTTAAAACTTTGCAGCAATGGAGACAGAGTTAGGGTAGATATGATTGAAATAAAAACGGGAGAAGTGCTTCTATGTCTTTCAATTGAAAAAAAGCTCAGCAATGAGGGGACATAGAATGTAGTCAAAAGAATTACATGGAATGGTAACAGTTTTAAATGGAACATGGATCTAATACTACATATGACACAGAACAGTATCTATATACAGTTAGAGAGTTGTTTGCATCTGATGATATATTAAGGGGTAGATAGGTAAGAAAGGGGTTATGTTATCCCGTCAAAATGTTCCTTGAATAAATGTGTTTTAAGCACTTTCCGGGAAGTTGCAAAGTCATGGGTGTCTCTGATTTGTGGTGATAAAGCATTCCATAGGCGTAGGGCATATAGGGAGAATGCCCTAGACTAGAGCGAGTCAACCGATTACACTTGGTTAGTGCTGGAAGTAGGTTAAGGAGGTTTGATATGTTGCTTCTTCTTAGGCGGTTTTATGGGGTTCTTATTATGATTGACTGTAAACATCTAAGGGATAGTTGATGGATTACTTTGAAGGTTGTCATGAACCAGTTCTCTGGTCACCCAAACAAAGAAATCAGATTTGACATTATTTTCCTTTGGCAAGATAACACTGCCTCGGATCTTGCAATTCACTGGGATTCTGAAATGTTCACTATCCTTTCTTTCAGCACCTCTATTACTTTCCCCAGCACAGAGGCAATTACATAAGAATATAAGAAATGCTAAACTGGGTCTGACCAAGGTCCATCAAGCCCAGTATCCCATTTCCAATAGTGGCTAATCCAGGTCAGAAGTACCTGGCAGGTTCCCAAAAAAGTACACAGGTTCCACAATGCTCGACACAGGGAAAGCAGTGGATTTCCCAGGTCCTCTAATAATGGTTTATGGATCTTTCCTCTGGGAACTTGTCCATACCTTTTGTAAACTCGGCTACACTAACAGCTTTTACTACATCCTCTGGTAATGAATTCCAAAGTTTGATTATGCGTTGAGTGAAAAAATATTTTCTCGTATTAATCTTAAATGGGTTAGATTGTAACTTCATTGCTAGACTGTAGCTGGCCACTTCTGTTACATCATAAGTTTTTTTAATGCAGACTCTACACCATTTTGTAACTCTTCTCTTGGCTGCATCGAACTTAATATCCTTCAAAAACATGGCCTCCACAACAGAACACTATTTGCCAGGTGAAGTCTCACCACCGACTTATACAACGGCATATTTGTTTCCTCTTTTCTATTAGTTATATTTGTCCATGTGTACCATAGCATCCCTCCAGCTCTGGCAACCACTGTTCCACTATCTTGAAATCATTGAATATTAAAGCTAGCACATTTGACTACCTATCCAAATATAATTATTAACAACCCCAACAAAAGGGGCTCTACATAGCTCTTACCGTAAAGGAAAACAAGCAGAGGAAGAAGCCCTGCTCACCAAAACCTTTTAGTGACCAAGAGTGGGGAATATAGACATAAGAACATAAGATATGCCATACTGGGTCAGACCAAGGTCCATCAAGCCCAGTATTCTGTTTCCAACAGTGGCCAATCTAGGTCATATGTACCTAGCAGTACAAACCTCCACTGGCAGCGGTGGCTCTGCTCCTACCCCCCCCCCCCCTTCTTTCTGCCAGCAGTTGACATACAAGGGCAAAAATCTACCTTTGGAGCCACTAAAAGCATATCAGCGACCACCCCCCCCCCCCTTGGCATACGCCTAGTTTGCCTATGCCTTAATGCTGCCCTGGTTCAGAGGTATATTTCCTGTTTTAACCACTCCCACTGTGCACCACTCCCTTGCATTTTCAGTAATAAAACAATGTCAAGCAGTCAACCACTCTTCAGACTTAAGATACTCTCTCATTCTGTCTACTTTCTATTTTTCAGATCTTCTTTCTCTGGTATAAAAAAAAAATCAGGACAATAAAGGAATTTATTTTAAATACTAATTTCTATTTTTATTTCAGCCTTATGCACCCCTCCACTCCCAAGTATTTGATAATTAAACTCAACAATCATGATCATCCCAACACTACTTATTACTTCAACAATCCTGTAAAAGATGCTTACTTGGATTTTGTAAATATTAAAAAAAACACCTTTTCTTTATATTTGTGTGTTCTACCCTCCTTACAGGTAAAAGGCATGTGCTGATGGCTCTTGAGTTTGTGTAACTATTAAGATCTATTGTTACCCTTTGACTGCTGATTCAGAAGCTGCCACACTAGGCATCCACCTAGTCTTGCCTAATAGTTGGGCTAACCGTTTCACTGCTGATGGCTAAAGGGCATGACGCTTGTTCCTGCAGCAGCAGTTTTCCTGTCACCCAGAGTCCACTGCATCGCTTCAACAAGATTCAACAGGAGTGGAGGAGTGGCCTAGTGGTTGGGGCAAGGTACTTCAGGCCAGAAGGTCGGGGGTTCAAATCCCACTAGAGGACAGCAACCTTGAGCCAGAAGGACTGGGGTTTCTAGTCCCACAGGTGCTCCTTGTGGTCTTGGGCAAGCAAGCCACTTAACCCTCCATAGCCCATGTTCCCTGTAAAATAGTTATCTCCAAGTTATAATGCCCTGTTCAATGTAATTTCAGTTTGTTCAATGTAAACCGCACTGATGCAGAATAGCGCGGTATATAAGAGAATGTAAATAAATAAGATTCTGACCAATGGATTTACTTTAAACACTTGTACTACTGCAAGAAATTAAAACTTAATTGCACATAAAGGAACCTGATTTCCCTTTGACACTGTTATTAGCATACGCATCATAACCATCTGACTACAAATTTAACAGGCTTTGTATACCTCCTTATCATTAATTCAAGGCGGTTCACATGGAACAAATATAGCAACAAGGGTTTAAATGAACAGGGAATTAGAACTTGGAGGAGTATATTGCGTAACTGATACATTTAACAATGAATAACTATATACAGTAACATTGTTGCAGATTGAGGTGTAATTGCTACATTCAGCAGTTGTCCCTTATATACATTATCGCTGTGTGGCAAATTTGAAACCCTCTTCACACACATGCATTCATTGTTCAATGCATGCGCACACTAGATAGTATTTTGTTAATTGTTTGCTGTGTAGACCGCCTTGATTGTGGGATAAGGCAGTATAGAAATCCGTTTAAATAAATAAAATATAGGCAAACATCACTTAGAAAATTGTAGTTTCTACATATTTTCCAAATAAATTTATGACAGGGATTGACCTGGTGTATTTACAAACTAAGACTCTTTCTGGGACATCTGGAACTGGGGACATTGAGTGCACAGCCCCAGTAAAGAGGGGGAGGCAGTAGCATACTTTCCACCCAAGCTGCCCCTTGTGGTGCTGTGGCCCAGAGAAAGAGGGGGCCCATTTCTTCTGAGGTGGATTCCTCTCTGCTCTAGGAGTCCTTTCTGATATTTTGTTTGGGGCCCTCAATCTGAATTTCAACCATGGCGGGAGGGAATTTCCAGCTAATCACTTAACTGCAATACAGCAACCCACTTCAGAGTCCATGATTACATGAATTCTACAGTGATAGAAGACAGGAGCATAAAAAGGTTTTATTAAAAAAAAATATATATATATATATATATATATATCTCAAGAATAACTGTAGATTTACTAAAAAGCAGTACAACGTTACCATGTGCATGTCCCACAGGTCCCATTTTATGCAATAGGGCCTATTTACTAATATCATGCACTAAGGCAGTAGCACACTTAAACAGGCCTGCATCTGATCATAGTAATTTGTTTCCATTTTTTTAAATATTGAAAATACCCCTCCATGTTAAAAAAAAATAAAAATCCTGATGTATTTATAATCAATAATCTTGCATACAAATCAATTGTGGCATGTAGATGTCATCTGTAAAGTCTTATCAAGCATGCCCTCTCATTCTAGGCAGCAAGCTTCTTAAGCTAGTCGAAAAACAAGGTATGAACTGAAAGTGCTTATTGACTTATTTTTATGTTTCTATTAGAAAACCCTCAAGAATTCAGGATCCAAGCTGACATTTTCTTGACCAGAAAAGCCAGGTTAGGACAAGTGCCATTTGTTCAGTTGGGCCCCAGATGTGCAGAGTTTATTTCTCTATGCAAAAAGAATGACTAAAGGGATCTTAAATTTGTATCCTAGATCCTCCTCCTGTGCTGGAAATGTTCATGGGCTCTACATGATCATCATCCAAGAGTCAAGTGCGAATGTCAACAGGCTGAAAAGGTAAATTGTTTTTAAGCAATTTCCAGCCATTATTATATTAATTCTTATATCGCCGTACTTATCGGCTTTCTTATTGCTTATTTTGAAGTATTCTAGCAGAATCATTAAATAAGATCTCGTTAACATGTCTAAAAATAGAACTTAAAAAAGACTCCCGAGGACGATTCTATACAGAGCAGCCCTGAAAGGCAACAGGTAAACAGAAATGATAACTAAAAGTCTGAGAACATATTGAAACGTAAATTTCTACGCTTCGAGTCAGAAAGAAGTTATAGCCAAACAAAAGAAAAACAAAAAACAAGGTACAAGATATACTCTTCAACTTTGATTACATAAAGTTTCTTTCCAACACTGAAAGCAGAGCTAAGCTCCTTCTCTCTCCAGCTGGAAGAAGTCCATCCTCCCCCGCACAAAATCCCATCCCCCTCCTTCTAGGGTTGCAGTTCGCAAACGCCTGAGAGAAACGTCTGTTAGGGAGGAGGAGAGCTGAGGAAAGGTCTTTAACATGCAATGATTGTTTTCTTAGACGACTAGGGTGGACAAAGTCATATTTCTAACTTTAAAAGGACAGAGGTCTGAGCAATCCCCTTCCCCCACGCATATACACACACAAACCAGCCAATGGAGCTGAATCAACTTGGAGAACTGGGGAACCGAAGATTGTTTTATCACCCATACATGAAATGAAAGTTTGCAACCCTAATTTTAACTCTTCTGGAGCTGTCAGCTCCACCTGCCTACCCTGAGGGATCGTGGGATGGAGCGCGCAAGGAGAAACAAACAAGAGAACATTCGGCCTTCCTAGTTTTCTTTTTAGTGGATCTCGAGTGCAGGGATTAAGTGATTTGAAAAAGACTACATCTCTATACTGGGCCATAAGAGGGACTTTAAAATGGGGGCTAAAGTAGAGGCAATGATCCGTAACATTATGGACTTATGTACTGGTTCGGGGGCAGTGATTTGCTAAGTTTTCATTGTACAGTCTACATCGGGCAGTGATGGGTGGGTGGCTAATGCTATGTATGGACTACTAGGGCGTACTCAGCAGGCACAGGAGCCTGCAGACAGTTGGTGGGGGACTGTGTGCGTTACCTGTCTAGAGTGAGACTTGGGCTCAGGCTGCTTGAAGAAGGAATCAGGCAGTTTCCTCATCCTCATGGGCAAGGTTTGGGGCACGTTGGCGTTTTTCGGGTTCATAACGGCGTTGAAGAGCGCCTCCAAGTCAGTCTCCGAGTCCCCGCGAACGTGCACGATCTGGTGGCCCGCGGGCGGCTGCGGGGCCGGCGACTGCTGGCTAGGGTCCATGGCGGCGGCAGGGGGAGGGGTAAGTAGGGAAGTTGTCTCCGGCCCGTCGCTTGATGCTTAGTTCGTCGGTTCTCTGCGGGCAAAGTGCCTGTACGATCGGATAAAAGCCCCTGAACAGCAGAGAAGGGGTCCAGGCTCTACCGAGTCTCAGGCGACCAGACGCATCGCAGGGACTCGGGCGGCCGCAGACTCCTCTCTTCTCTCTCTCCGTCTCCTGAGAGTTGGGTCTGGCCCTACCGTTCCCCAACGTCGAAACGTTTTCTCTCAAGAACTTTTCTCATGTGTCTGGCGAATTCTGCTTTCCCAGAAAGGTGACGGTGTAGGTAAGCGCAGCTTGGGAGGAAAGGAAATGGGGTGGGGGTGGTGCGCGGATGCCGCACCGACCCCTCACACTGTAATAACCCGCCGAAAAGCCGGACATATACTCCGCAAAACTTTTTCCCAAAAAGTTCTTGTGCGCGTTCCCGGCGCCAGCTCCGAACTTTCCTAACGTGACGTGAGCAAACGTCATGGGGAGGGGCTCTGCTATGCCTTGCCGGGGCGGGACCCGCTTTGTGGGACTTCAGAGGCGCGCGCTGCGATAGCTCGAAGTTACCTGGAGTGGCTGTCCAATGTCATTGAAAACCCAGTACTGAAAATATGAGTTACTGGCTAGGAGTCCATTTAAACTGCTTATTCCCAGGAAACTAAGGATGCACAAAACCAGAATTTGATCGACTTCTGATAGTTACCCCACCGTCTAGGGCACAAATGGTGTCTACTAGGAACTCAACTTTCTATATTCTGGCTCTATTGATGTGGAAATCTTTTACCAATTATCGACGCCTGTCCTTGGCCATGTATGTATCAGGTCTTAACGACTGTTTCTTTTCACAGACTTTTGGAGAGGACTGTAGTGAGGTGAGTACGAGTAGTGCGAGCAATATGGCTAGCTATTCTATTCTTTTTGCTTTTATGTTGATGTTATTAGTTATTGATTTAAACCACTATGATATGATGTACTTGCAAATGCCAGATAGAATACAAGCATGCTATCTAGCATCTACTACATTAGACCAAAACAGGAATTCCGAGCCTTTTCAGGTTCTAAGATTTTCAATTAAACCAAAAACGAAAGGGACTGGCTTGTCTGGCTATCTTCCCCCAGTTTCTGCACCCTTGTCACTCACCCTCAGAGCCAGTGAAACACCTTTTTAGTTGGAGAAGCTGACCAAACCAATCTCTGGCCCCCCTCTCTCTGCAACAGAACCATTTCCTAACCTTCATCCAAGCAATGGCAGCAATAGACCTCACACAACTAGTGAACACTTCCACTCACATGAAAGGTAACACCCTGGACCTAATTTTCTTCAACAACCACACAACACAAATGAGCCCACCTCACTCCATCCGGACCTACCCAGTACCCTGGTCAGATCACAAACTAATCCACTTCTCCCTCCCACATAATCTCATCAACAAAAATCACAACCCACACTCATCAATACGGAGATGCAAACTTTTCAATAAGGACAACTTCATTCAAGACACCATAGCACACCTTCAGGATGGACTCACAGACCCCGATAGCCTCATTGAGAACTGGAACATCGCCCCCAATTCCACCACACCCTAACACATGAAAAACCCCAGAACTGAATGGTACACCCCAGCTCTGTGAAATCAAAAACAACAACTCTGCAAACATGAACGAAAGTGGTGCAAAACAAAAAGCAATGAAGACAGGCTACAATACCTTTGACTTCTAAATGACTACCTTGCTACAACCGACAAAGCAAGATGGGAACATCAGACCAAACTACTCAACTCTGCAATCAACCAGCCAAGAGAGCTCTTCAACATCATAAAACATCTGACAAAAAGCACCAACTACAGAAAACACTGAGATAACACTCACCACTCAACAATTGGCTACAAGTAACTACACCCCCAACTGGAAGCCCCTCACGCACCCCCTCTTGAAGACAATCTCACTAACATGGACCCCTGGACCTCCTTCACAAATGTCACAAAGCGACAAATAGAAAACACCATTGCATCTCTAAACACAACAACCTCCCCTTTAGATCCCTGTCCCATCTCATAGATTAAGGTAACCAAGAAAGAACTAAGCAGAGCACTCACCAAAATCACAAATGCAATACTTCAACAAGCACCATGCCCACTTGCCTGAAGACATCATCCTTTCATCCTACTCTGAAAAAACTTACCCTAAACCTATCTGACCCTATATCATACAGACCCATTGCCAGCCTAACCTTCACTGCCAAGATCATGGAGAAAACCATCCAACATCAACTTCAAGATCATATTGACCAACACAACCTCCTAGACTCACAACAAGATGGCTTCCATCCACACCACAGAGTGGAAACACTATTGACCATCCTGATAAACATTCTAGTTCAAGGAATACAACACATCAATCAAGGCTTCGTACTAATCTTCTTAGACATCTCACACAACATCCTCCTGCAACGTCTCAGCACCTATGGAATCCAAAGCACAGTTCTAAAATGGTTCACCTCCTACCTCACAGACAGGCACCAACAAATAAAGATTGGACAGAACACCCCTTACAAACAGAATCAAGGAGTTCCCCAAGGATCCACCCTCTCCACTCTTCTTTTCAACCTCTACCTCTGACCTCTCAGCACAATCATAAGATCTCACAACCTATATGTCCACATCTATGCCGATGATATAATGATCTATGGATCAATCAACATACACCAACCTACACTATCCACTCATTCAGAATGCTTCACAGACATAACCAATTGGCTGAAAGACAATAACTTTCAAATAAACTTCAACAAAATGGAGGCCTTCTTCATAACAAAGGATGCCACATTTGTCCCACCCCCCACTATAACATTGAACAATACAACAATCAAAACTCAGCTAGAAGTCCAGTACCTTAGGATCACCCTTGATCAATACCTCACTTTCAAAGCCCACATCAGCAAAATCACCAAGACAATCTTTTGTCTTGGTGATTTTGATGGTGGGAGGGGTGGCCTAGTGGTTGGGGCAAGATACTTCAGGCCAGAAGGTCAGGAGTTCAAATCCCACTAGAGGACAGCAACCTTGGGCCAGAAGGACTGGGGTTTCTAGTCCCACAGGTGCTCCTTGTGGTCTTGGGCAAGCCACTTAACCCTCTATTGCCCATGTTCCCTGTAAGTATTAGTGTATGTGTCTCATATCCCCTCATGTTAAATGTATTCCCCAATTGTGTTGTGACCACTTTGATTGAAGGATAAGGTGGCATACAAAACTGTCTAAATAAATAAAATAATACATCTACTTCAAAACAAAACCACTATAACAACTCCAACCGCTCCTTGAACTGACAGACCTCTGGACTGTCTTGCATCTATAATACTCCACTTGGATTTCTGCAATGCTATCTACCAAGGCCTTCTGCAATCCACACTTCTGCCATTGCAAAAAATCTCTCCTCAACAGCAAAAACCCTACAAGCAGTGACAAGACAAAAGCATATCACCCCTATACTCAAACAGCTCCACTGGCTCCCATTACAGATCCAAATAAAATTCAAAACTCTCATCCTAACCCACAAAGCAATTTACTCTGACCCCCCCCCCCCCCATCCCCACACCTACACATGCTTCTTCAGACCACCAAATAACTCTGATCTAGATGGCCCTCAACTATGAAACTTCGGTCATCCCCCACCTTAGAACCAAATCTAACCAGCAAGCATGTACAGTAAATGAGTCTTCCAACTATATGCACCCTCTATATCGAACACGCTCTTCCAGACCAGCTCAGGAACATCACAAACCTCAAAACTTTCAGAAAACATCTTAAAAACCCATCTATTCACCGAGCACTTCACCCCATCACATATGCCAATTAACTACACCTGCACATAGCCTAAATCTGTAGTGTGTACATAGTTGAAGACTGTATATAGTTACAAACTCTTATGTATCAGCTGCATGGTGTATATAGTTGATGCTGTTACAATGTATCTTTTTCTATTGTTTGATGTAAACCGTCTTGACCCGGTGAAAGGCAGTATATAAATGCAACTAAAATAAACAAATAAATCCCCACGCTCTTTAGTTGGTGATGCTCAGTTGGGCAGTAGCCTAGAGCCAGAAAGACCAGGGTTCAAATCCCACTGGCACTCCTTGCCACTTAACCCTCCATTACCTCAGGTACAAACATGTGAGCCTTTTGGGGACAGGGCAATACATAATATACCTGAATCTAACTCACCTTGATCTTCTCTTGGAAAGGTGTGAGCTAAATTGTGGTCAGGCCACAGCCCTAGAGGCTCTGCTTGGGTTATTCCTGGTTTGAATATACATGTCAAAGCAGTGTGCTGCTTATAGTTGCAGATTATTTTATGTATTTATTAAGATTTATTAAACACCTTTTATGAAGAGATTTACCATGTAGCATGATATAGATAACTTACATTGTAACTACAACCGTACCTGGAACGAGAATTGCCTAAAGTGCAAGCAAGGTTTAGGAAAGGGTGAGAAATGAGAGACATTATTATAGATGTGAGATGGATCCTTGAAAAGACAAAAGAATACCAAAAAGATATCTATATGTGTTTTATCAACTACAGCAAGGCTTTGGACTGTGTAAAGCATGAGAAACTCTGGTGCACATTAACAAAGCATAATTACCCGCCTATAAGAGATGATCTCCAGGAACAGCAGGAATTTAGTCTTCACAAATGGGTGACATCAGTACTGACGGAGCCCGCATGGGAACGCTCTCCAGCATCCAATAGGAAAGCCTTTAGGAGCATCCCACCACGCCTGTGTTGCTGCCTTCCCATCTCTCCCTCCTCAGTTGAGTTTGTAGCTGAGAGAAAAGAAGAGAAAAAGAAAACCTACAACTGCTATGGAAGGAGGGTGGGTTGTGAAGACTAAATTCCTGTTGTTCCCGGAGATCACCTGTTACAAGTGAGTAACTGTGCTATCTCCAGGAACAAGCAGGAATGTGTTCTTCACATATGGGGCTCCCAGATGCCAGAGAAAAATTACCTCGGAACTGATAGGTTTGCCTCAGGGTAGGCTTCAAGAGGTAATGAATCCTTCATGGATGTCTGGTATTGTTAAATTCTGGGACGGAGGGTAGGAGTTACCCTTAAGTCTTAAAGAGGTGCTGGAAAACAGCTTGACCAAACATGGCATCCCGGTAGAAGTCCTTGTCCAGACAGTAATGAGCAGCAAAGGTATGAACCGAAAACCAAGTTGCTGCTTTGCAGATTTTGTCAATGACTACAGAGCATAGATTTGCCATCGAGGTGGCCATGGCATGAACATTATGGGCAGTGACATGACCCTCAAGGGATAGTCCTGATTTATCATAAGCAAAAGAGATGAAATCTGCTATCCATTTAGAGAGAGTATGTTTGGATACTGGCAACCCCAGGTGACTAGGGTCAAAGGAGATGAACAACTGAGAAGCCCTACAGTGCTCGCAAGCCTTTTAAAGATAAACTGCTAAGGCACATTTGTAGTCAAGAGTATGGAGAGTTGCCTCTGCCCTAGATGAATGTGGTCTAGGAAAAAAGACAGGAAGGTAAACTGACTGATTCAAATGAAAAGGAGACACCACCTTCGGCATGAAGTGGGTATGAGTCCTAAGTACGACCTTGTCATGGTAGAACCATGTGTAAGGTGAGTCTGCCACCAAAACTTGAAGCTCACTAATGCATCTATCTGAAGTCAAGGCAATAAGGAAGATGATCTTCCATGTTAGAAACTTTAGCGAGATTGTGGTTCAAAAGGCGGCATGAGAGGTTGCCCTAAAATGACATTGAGATCCCATGCTACCAGTGGTGGTTTGTTGGGAGGCTTGGTCAGCAAAAGGTCTCTCATGAAGCACACTACGAACGGCTGTGAGGAAATGGACTGTCCATCCAAGGGATGATGAGAGGCTGCAATTGCACTTGGTGAACTCTTACCGAGTTGGTCTTGAGACTGGATGAGGACAGGTGGAGGAATTACTGGAGAAGCGCCTCCACTGGAGCCGAGAAGGGATTGAGATCCTTCTGGGAAGACAAGTGAGAAAATCTATGCCATTTGAAAGTGTATGAGCATCTGGTGGATGGCTTTCTAGAGGCTAACAGGATCTCCTTTACCTCCTGAGTAAGGTTAAGATCTTGCAATGCTATGCTTTATGCAGCCATGCTGTGAGGTGGAGAGACTGCAGATTAGGATGGAACAGCATCCCCGCCTCCTAAGAGAGGAGATCTGGAGCAGATCCAAGATCTAGAGGTTGAGTCTGAGACAGACATAGCAGGAGAGGACACCATGGTTGACATGGCCAGCGCGGGGCTATGAGTATCATGAAGCCCCTGTCCACCTGGAGTTTGAAAGATTTTCTTGGGAATTAGGGGAATGGGAGGGAAGGCGTACATGAGCCCCCGACCCCAGTGGAGGTGAAAAGCATCCACTTGCTGGTTGCCCGACATGGGAGTCCTGGTGCAGAAGCGAGGAAGCTTGGCATTCTGCAGATTGGCAAACAAATCTATTTCTGGAGCCCTCCCAGGTCTGAAAGATGAAGGATGCTGTCTCTGTGGAGAGACCATTCATGGGGAAGAAGCAGGGGTGGCCCAAGGGGGTTGCGGTGCCATGTACGGAGACTCATTGCAGGGCCTCATGTGCATAAGGAGCCATATGTGCATAAATATTAGCATAATGTTAACATGCCTCTTAATGAGTGTCTGGATAAAGAAAGACTACCAGATTTCTACATTACTATACTCCAGTGCCAACCGCCAGGCACATTAGGAAGTATTATAAATACTGCCCATTTAGAACCATAGCAAACCCACCGTATCATAACAGCACTACCAGGACCCACAAAGCACCAAACCCTGTCTATCAAAAGGTAGCACTACTAATATTAAACCAATACATCTCCTACTGGGGAAAGAGAACAAGTGGCACTGTCAAATAGAAACTACATGAACAAAATACCTTGGCTCGGTTACACATGCAGAACATAGACAGTCAGCAAACAGAGAACAAGGGATCACAATTTAGAAATAGGAAGATAAATATTAAATTGGAAACCCCTAAAGCCAAACTTGGAATGTACAACAACACTGGAGAAATAGAACTATAAATTAATTTCCTCTTGTACTAAACCAAAACGCAAAGACATTAGTGATATGCATTTCCCAGAGCTGACAAATTCCAGTTAATAAATTCAAAATAAAAAAGTATTTTTCTACCTTTTGTTGTTTTGTCATTTTATTTTTCAATTGCAATTGCTCCAGTTACTTTCTTCTGGTTTCTTCCATCTTCTGCTAATTTTTCATTGTCTGCTGTCCATTTGTCTTTTCTTCCTTTCTTCTCTCTTCTAGATTTTTTTCCATTCTCTCTTCTACATCTGCTTTAACAGAGATCTTTCTCCTTTTGCTCTTTCCTCCATTTCTTTCCTTATTCCTTTATCATCCACTCAAATTTCACCCTTCCATCCTCGGTCCCCATTTACTCTCTCAATACCCGGTCACTCGTGGATATTTCTTCCCTCCCTTTTCCTCCTCCATCCTCATTCCCCAAGCCCCATCCCCGTCCCCTTCTAGTCCTCCCCCAATATCAGCTCCCTTCTAGTAACAGCCCCATGCAGCATCCATTCCCTTCTAGTTCCATTCTCCCACCCCTGCATCAGCCTATTTGCAATCCTAACTCCCCCATCAGCCCTTTCCAATCCTATTTCAGCCCCCCATCAGCCCTTTCCAATCCTATTTCAGCCCCACATCAGCCCATTTCCAGTCCAAGCTCCCCCATCAGTCTCTTTCCAATCCTAGCCCCCCAAAAGCCCATTTCCGGTCCTAGCCCTCCCCATCTGTTCATTTGCAGTCCTTGCCCCCCCCCCCCCCCAATCAGCTCATTTCCAGTCCAAGCTCCCTCATCAGCCCATTTCCAGTCCAAGCCCCCCCCCCCCCCCACTCAGCCCATTTTCAATCTTAGGCCCCTCCCAGAAGAGCCCCGTGGCTGGCTTTAGAGGCCCTGGCTCACCTCTCTATAGTGGCTCAAGGCAGACTCAGAAACACCTCCCTACAGCCACCAAAGTGAAAAGCGTTGTTTTCCTTCACTTTGGAAGCTCTGTTGTAATGTAGATTGCTGGCATGCCGGAGGTCAAAGGACATTTCCTGTGTCCCGGCACTCAGCGCGCCAGTGATCTACATTACAACACAGTTGCCAAAGTGAAGGAAAACAACACTCTTCACTTTTGGCTGCTGTAGGGAGGCGTTTCTGAGCCTGCCGGGAGCTGCTATAGAGAGGTGAGCCGGGAGCCGAACATCTGCAGGATGTTGTTGGCGCAGGGCCCCCTGAAGCATGGGGCCCTGTGTGAACAACATTCTCGCATAATTGGCGGGCCGGCCCTGGGAAGAAGGATCTGGCTCAATTTGTTTGCCTAGACATTTTGCTCTCCTGGGAGATACACTGCTTGGAGGTGTATCTAATGAGCAATGGCAAAGGACCAGAGATGGAGAACCTCCCTGCAGAGGAGCCAAGATCCTGTTCCTCCCTGCTTGATCACATAGAACATGGCTACCTGATTCTCCATATGGACCAGGACCCTGTGAGTTCGTAGGTGCCCTTGAAAGACTCTGAGGGAATTGAAGATAGCCCAAAGTTCTAGTAGATTTATCTGGCGTTGCGACTCCTGTCCAGAGGCCCTGAGTGGAGAGAGTTCCTACATGGGCCCCCACCCCAGTTTGGAGGCATCCATCGTCAGGGTACAATGATGTGGAGGCATCTGAAAAGATAACCCGAAGGGGAGATTCTCTGGGGAACACCACCATTGAAAGGATGTGGCCAGAGGGGCAGGGACTCTGATCTTGTCACTGAGACAGCCTGAGGCCTGTTTCCACTGGGAGGTGAGAGCCCACTGGGCTGTGCGCATATGCAGATGGGCATATGGTACTACATGTACTGTTGAGGCCATATGACCTAGAAGCTGTAGCATTTCTCAGGCAGTTAGGTGGTCTCTGAGACGTACCTGAAATGTTAGTTGAATGAGATGAGAACAGTGGGGCTAGGGTAGAAATGCCCTTGACTGCTGAGCGTTTGAGAGCTCCTATGATCTCTAATGTTTGAATAGCAGCGAGATGGGATTTTGGAAGATTTATCACAAATCCCAGATGTTGCAGTACCTGCATGGTACGGGAGAGAGACAGGCAGACCTCCTGGGAGGTGCCTGCCTTTATGAGCCAGTCATCTAAGTAAGGGAAGACAAATATCCTTAGAGATCTTAGAAATGCAGCTACAACCGCCATGCACTTTGTGAAGACTCTTAGGGCAGAGGCAAGAAAAAAAGGAAGGACTTTGTATTGATAGTGTCTTCCCTGAAACATGAAGCGAAAATATTTCCTGTGTTCTGGATGAATGAGGATATGTGTGTACACTTTCTTTAGATCTAGAGAACAGAGCCAGTCCTGACTCTGGAGATAGGGTAGGAGGTTCCCCAGAGAGACGATCTTGAACTCATGGATGAGAAACTTGTTCAGATTTCTGAGGTTCAGGATGGGTCTGTATCCTCTACTTTTCTTTGGGATGAGAAAGTACGGAGAGTAGAAACCCATTCCCTGTTGAGATGTTGGAACCTCCTCTATGGCACTTTGTAATAGAAGAGAAGTCACCTCCTGCAGCAGAAGAACAGTGAGAGGGGGCTGAGAAGGATATTCCCCTATTAGGGTGGAGGGGGCAGATTTTTTAAATGAAGTCTGAACCCCTCTCTCACTATGGTCAGTTGCCACTGCTCTGAAGTAATGAGATGCCACCTGTGGGCATAATGACTGAGTCTGCCGGCAATGTGGAGGGGATGGGGGTTCTCCAGAGGCAGAGTTGCTATGTTCTCTAGGAAAAAGTAAAAAACCAGGAGCAGATTGAGCCTGTGGAGCTGGTTGATTCTTAGGAGCCAGTGGCTTCTTCTGTTGTTTTGGGAGGTTGTTGCCTCTTCTGAGCACCCTGAGGATGGTCTTGAGAAGCAGGGGTGTAAGAAGAGTAAAACTTCTTCTTCTTACTAAAGAAAGTTTTCTTTGCAGCTGCTTTATTCTTAGCAGGGTTGGCAGTAGTCCTAGAAAGTCTATTCAAAATGGTATTCTCAGATTCTAACTGAGAAGCTTTATCCTGCCAATCCTTGCCAAAAAGATTTTCATCTCTGCAAGGAATATTACCTAGTTTATCTTGAACCCATTGTTCAAGATCTGATGCCTGAAGCCAAGCAATCCTGCGTGCACTGATACAGATTGATGTGGCTCTACTGGTGCACTCAAAGCAGTCCAAAGTTGCTCTATTGACAAACTTTGAGATATTCTGGGCATGTCTGACTAAGGTGAGATAGTCGGCTCTCTTATCAGGGAATAGAGGGGACATTGACTCAAGATCCCTAATAACCTCTTTGTGGAACATATCCATATAGAGTATGTATGAGCTTATTCTGGCTGACAGCCTGGAAGCCTGAAAACACGGACACCCAAAAGGTGGAGGGTTAGAGCAATATGTCTTAGAACTTTTAATTCAACGCATTGCCAATTTCTCTACCATTGAGTGGTACGGCAACTGTGTCTTTTGGAAGCCGGGACACTCTGGTACTCGATACTATTTCTCCGCATACTCGACGATTCAATATTATGTAAGGAGCATTTCCCACATCCAGAGCATGAGATCATGGAGAATGCGATGAATTCTATACCACAATTGATCCTTAGAAATTGCGGTATAGAAATTATTGTTAAATAAATAAAAATCATGAAGAATGTGATGAATTTGAAGTGTGGCTGCCTCCTTAGGAGTTGTAGGGTACTGGAGAATCTCCAATTCCTCTGCTCTAGGTTATTTCTCGGATGTTACTGTTATGGAAAGGCCCCTTGCTAAATCCCGAATAAATTCTTGAAAAGACATATCCTCTGGAGGGGACATGCGCCATTCCGGAGAAGGAGAAGGATCCTCCAGTAGACTGTGAAGTCTTCAGGTATCGAGCATTTCATCCTCGGAGGAATCTGAATCGAAACCTCAAAGTATCAATGTGAACAATGTCCCTGTTCTGTTAAGGCTCCATAGCTATTGAAGTAAGCATTGGAGCAAGCCTGGATGAACCCTCTGTACCGGGGATGGATTTTAGGGCAGACATGGGCGGAAGCACATTGAGCAGCATAAAACTAGATGTGGTTTGCATCAGTACCGAAGATGGTGCCAATGTTGGCGGTACCACTGGTAAAGATTTGACCGGAACTGAAGCCACCAGTAGAGCTGCTAAGTTCCGCTCAATGGCCAGGATACGCTGATCCGTAGAGCCCGCCAATGCTTGGGTATCAGTACTGGAAATGCGGGCTACTGTCCCAGAGCATGGCACCAGGAGCTCTCCAGAGGTGGAGGTCTCGGGAGCATCCTGGGACCCCTCAATGGCTTTGGAGGAAAGGTCCTCCTGCCAGGGTTGTTTGGCTGGACGATCCACGTCCAGGGCAATGCTCAAGGCATCTCTTTGCTTAGAAAGAGTTCTACCCTTGGAGGAATGGCTTTTCTTTGAAGAAGACTTATGTTTCGATACCTGAGATCCATGAAAGGAAGACAATGCCCTTGATGTTGATGCCAAAGAAACCGCATCTGAGGCAAAGAGTGTGCCTAATTTAGCAGCTCAATTCTGCAGGCCTCTCTGTCATCTTTTTACATAGAGGCTACTCTGATGGCTGGTGGTCGGGACCAAGGCATTTGAGACACCAGTCGTGGGTATCAGTAGCTGAGATAGTGCTGCCACACTTAGAACATTTCTTAAAACCACTAGCTGGTTTCTCCATAGTGTCGGTAGACAAAATGGTAGGCTTAAGGCTTAAAATGGCGTTGATGCACCTAAAGAAAGTTCTACTTTTTTTTTTTTTTACAGGAAAAAAATAAGAAAGGAAAAAAACAACTGGAAGTCGGTTTTGGCATCAAAGGGAAGGCAGACACAAACCACAAAAAACCCAAACAAACCCTAATTTAACAATTTTTCTGTGGTGACGGAACTGAGGAGGGAGAGTTGTAAAGGTAGGAAGACAGCAACGCAGGTATGGTGGGATGCTCCCAAAGGCTTTCTTATTGGACGCTGGGGAGTGTTCCTGTGCAGGCTCCGTTGGTACCGACGTCACCCATATGTGAAGACTACATTCCTGCTTGTTCCTGGAGATGCATGAGTATACCAGAACACCTGATAGTTCTCTTGCAAAAACTCTACATTGATCAAGAAGCAACAGTTTGAACGGAACAAGGAGAAACAGAATGGTTTAAAATCAGCAAAGGTATACGACAAGGCTGCATACTTTCCCCCTTCCTGTTTATATGCAGAACAAATCATGAGAGAAGCAGGATTGTATGAAGACAACCGAGGTTTGAAAATTGGTGGAAGACTCGTTAACAACCTCCGTTATGCCGATGATACCACATTACTGGCTGAAAGTGAAGATGATCTGAAACATTTGCTTCTCAAGATCACTCTTTGGAATTCCCTTCCAGACTCCATCAGATCAATCAAAGACCTACAGATATTCCATAAGGAATGAAAGACTTCACTATGTTCTGAATACTATAATAACTTCATCTGCAGCAATTCTAATATTTACTCCTCCATGCATTCCTTCCCACCTGATCTAGCCCCCTCCTCCGTATCTACATAGCATACATTAGTACCTTCATAACTGGTATCACTGCTGAGCTACTATGTAAATATTTAAATGTTAACCATCTTCCACCATACTTTAACATGTTGGCCAGATGGTCTGTAAATAGTTAAATAGTTCAATGTAAATTAGTTCACTACAATGTTCTATGTAACTCGTATTTGTTTGATGTAAATACACCACCTAGATAAGGTCTTAGATAGTGCTGGGGAGGAGTCTGCTGTCTTGGTACATGTCGGTACCAATGACAGGAAAATGTGGTAGGGGGGTTCTGGAGGCTAAATTTAGGCTTTTAGGTAGGAGGTTGAAATCCAGAACTTCCAGGGTAGCATTCTCTGAAATGCTTCCTGTTCCACGCGCAGGACCCAAAAGGCAGGCAGAGCTCCAGAGTCTCAATGCGTGGATGAGACAATGGTGCAGAGATGAGGGTTTTGGATTTGTTAGGAACTGGGGAACATTCTGGGGAAAGGAGGGTCTCTTCCAAAGGGATGGGCTTCACCTTAACCGGGATGGAACCAGGCTGCTGGCATTAACCTTTAAAAAGGAGAGAGAGCAGCTTTTAAACTAGATAATAGGGGAAAGCCGACAGTCGCCCAAGAGCAGATGGTCCGGAAGAATGTATCCTTGAAGGATACTACCAAAAGCAGAGAGGTTCCAAAAAAGAGTAAAATAGTCCAAATGCCCTCGAGTATGGAGCAGACAGAGCTTAAAGATCCCAAATTACCCATGTCTAACAACAGCCAAATTAATATGAATAAAATACAGTCTCTAAAATGCTTGTATGCAAATGCTAGAAGTCTAAAAAATAAGATGGGAGAGTTAGAATATATAGCACTAAATGAGAGCATGGATATGATTGGAATATCAGAGACATGGTGGAAGGAGGTCAACCAGTGGGGCACTGTGATACCTGGGTACAAACTATATCGTAATGATAGAGCTGATCAAATTGGTGGAGGGGTTGCGCTGTATGTTAGAGAGGGCATTGAGTCAGAAAGGATTAAAGTTTTGCAGGAAACAAAATTTGCTGTAGAATCTCTATGGATTGAAATTCCATGTAAAAAGGGGAAGGCGATGGCAGTGGGGGTGTACTATTGACTGTCTGGCCAGAATGAACAAATGGATGATGAAATTCTCAAAGAAATCAAGGAAGCTAACAAAAGTTACAGCGCAGTAATAATAATGGGTG
The DNA here is from genome assembly GCA_033557465.1 of Ichthyophis bannanicus. Taxonomy (NCBI): domain Eukaryota; kingdom Metazoa; phylum Chordata; class Amphibia; order Gymnophiona; family Ichthyophiidae; genus Ichthyophis; species Ichthyophis bannanicus. The sequence continues at coordinate 166,610,856 of CM066035.1, read as the reverse complement.
ATTTCAATTACCCCTGTATCGACTGGGTCAGTGTCCACGGCAGGACATGCTAGGGAGATAAAGTTCCTAGATGAAATAAATGACTGCTTCTTGGAGCAGCTGGTTCATGAACCGCCCAGAGGGGAAGCCATATTAGACCTAGTCCTTAGTGGAACAACAGATCTAGTGCAAGAGATAAAGGTGTTGGGGCCACTTGGCAATAGTGATCATAGCCTTTGATTTAATTAATGGAGGAGGGATGGTAAGGAAATCCACAGTACTACCTTTTAACTTTTGAAAGGGAGACTATGATAAAATGAGGAAAACAGTTAAGAAAAAACTAAAAGGAGCAGTTGCAAAGTTTAAAGACGTACATCAAGCTTGGGTGTTGTTGAAAAATACTATCTTGGAAGCCCAGACCAGCTGTATTCCACGCTTTAAGAAAAGTGGAAGGAAGTCCAAAAAACTGCCAGCATGGTTTAAAGCTGAGGTCAGAGAGGTTGTTGTTGCCAAAAAAGTATCTTTCAGGAAATGGAAAAAAGAGCCAAACAACGAGACCTGGAAACAGCACAAGCACTGGCAAGTCAAATGCAAGGCATTAATAAGGCAGGCAAAGGGAGAATTTGAGAAGAAGCTTGCTGCGGAAACAAAAACATGAAATAAAGACTTTTTCAAGTACATTCATAGCAAAAAAACCTGTGAGAGAGTCAGTTGGTCCATTAGATGATAGAGGGGTTAAAGGGGCACTAAGAGGCGACAAGGCGATAGCGGAGAGACTGAATGCATTCTTTGCTTTGGCCTTTACTAAGGAAAATGTAGGGATGTTACCCGTGACTGAAGTGGTATTTAAAGGTGCAGAAGAATTGAAGGAAATATCGATATATCGGGAAGATGTATTACAACTATTAGATAAACTGAAGAGTAGCAAATCACCTGGGCCGGATGGTATTCATCCAAGGGTGTTGAAAGAACTGAAATATGAGATTGCAGACCTGCTATTAATAATCTGTGATTCCCGCCTGGTGGGACATTGGCGCCGTGGGGGGTTGGGGCTGCCGGACCTCGGGGCCTATGCTCTGGCGTGCCAGGCGCGTCATTTGGGGGACTGGCTGGGTAGGACGGAGATCTTCACCCCTCGGGGCCTAGAAGAGGCCCTTGCCGCCCCAGCGACCCTTCTCGCCCTCCTACACGTAGACAGCCGCTTTTTCCCTGACCACTTGGCGGGGAGTGTGCTGCTCACTCCGGTGTGCAGAACTTGGCGACGGCTGAACGCTTATTGGAACACGAACTGGCGAGTGTCCAGCTGGCTGCCGCTACAGGGTAATGTACTGTTTACGCCGGGATCTGATAATGCACAGTTCCGGATCTGGGTGCGGAAAGGTATTTCTAGTCTGGGGCATGTGGTTGATACTTCGGGGGGTTGTAGGAGATTTCAGAGTCTGTGTAATGATTATGCCCTTGGGGCGGGCCATCACTTCGCTTACATGCAGCTTTCACACTACATCGCCTCCCTACCGGCAGGTGAGCTGCGGGCAGAGCGCTCCGCGCAGATCTTAGAATTTTTTGACCTGGGCGGCGAAACCCAACTTTCGATTCGATCACTGAAGGCGCGGTTGGTCCCATACCGACCGTCCCCGGACTATCGGTCCGTAGAACTGGGGTGGGGGGGGGAGTTGGGTAGAGAGATAGGACCGGGTACAATTCTGCAGGCCCTGCAGCGGATAGGGGAGTTGGCGCTGGGAGCACGCTGGAGAGAGGTGCAATACAAATCCCTTACTAGGGTGCACTTTTCCCCTAGGCGAGCCTTCCGCTCTCGTCTGGCTACGGATGGCTCATGCCCGAGGTGCTCGGAACCTATGGCACATTTGGTGCACATGTGGTGGGGATGCAGATACATTAGGCCCTACTGGACAAGAATAGCCTCCTATATGGAACGCCTCCTGGGTCAGCGGATTGCCTGGGATAACTCCCTGGTTCTCTTGGATCATCTGCGCCTCACACAACCCAAGGGTAGGTGGGAGAGATTACTGGTGCGCAAGGCCTGTTTGGTGGGGAAGGGTCCCATATTGCATAACTGGCGGGAACGTAGGGCGCCCTCGGTCTGGGAGTGGCGGAATGCCTTCCACCAAATGATGCTAATGGAGGCTCGCTACGCCCGGGGAAATGTTAAACGCTGGCCACACTTTCAGTTGCTGTGGGACCCCTACCTTCAGGGCTTGAGCCCCCGGGCTAGGAATGAGGTGTTACAACTGGGTTCCTAACCTCTTAGGATAGATGCTTGCTTCTTGGAGGGACGCACGGTCCCACGTCCTCGGGGTGTGGAAGTGGCCAACCAGGGTGGGAGGGGAAGGGGGGGAGAAGGGGGAGGGCTGGGGGGTATCTAATCAAAAATTGTGCAACGCCTATGTGTTTGTTCATCCCCTGGGGGGGAGAAGAGTACCCCCCCCCCAGGGTGGTTGTTTGATGTATGGTTTGTGTTGATGTGAAGCGTTGTAAAATAAAGCATTTAAAAAAAAAATAATCTGTGAACTAAAATTAAAATCATCTCTAATACCTGAAGATTGGAGGATCGCCAATGTAACACCAATTTTTAAAAAGGGTTCCGGGGTGATCCAGGAAACTACAGACCGGTGAGCCTGATGTCAGTACCGGGAAAAATGGTAGAAACCATCATAAAGAATAAAATTACTCAGCATGTAGATAGTCATGGCCTAATGGGAGACAGCCAACATGGCTTTAGACAAGGAAGATCTTGTCTTACTAATCTGTTATGTTTTTTTGAAGGTGTGAATAAACAGGTGGACAAAGGTGAGTCGGTTGATATAGTGTATCTGGACTTTCAGAAAGCCTTTGACAAGGTCCCTCATCAGAGACTTTTGGCAAAACTAAAGAGTCATGGGATAGGAGGAAGTGTACTGCTGTGGGTCAGGAACTGGTTAAAAGATAGAAAGCAGAGGGTAGGGCTAAATGGCCAATTTTCCCAATGGAGAAAGGTGAATAGTGGTGTACTCCAGGGATCTGTGCTGGGTCCGCTGCTTTTTGGCATATTCATAAATGACCTAGAAAGTGGAATAACGAGTGAGGTTATCAAATTTGCAGATGACACAAAACTATTTAAAGTTGTTAAAACCCAAGAGGATTCTGGAAAATTGCAAGAGGATCTTGATAAATTGGAAGACTGGGCATCAAAATGGCAGATGAAATTTAATGGGGACAAGTGCAAAGTTATGCACCTAAGGAAGAACAACCCAAACCGGTTACATGATGCAAGGTTCCACATTAGGAACCACCACCCAGGAAAAAGATTTAGGCGTCATTGTGGATAACATGTTAAAACCCTTGGCCCAGTGTGCAGCGGCAGCCAAGAATGCAAATAGAATGCTAAGTATCATAAGGAAAGGAATGGAAAATATAACAAAAGATATGATAATGCCTCTATATCGTTCCATGGTGAGACCGCACCTTGAATATTGTGTGCAGTTCTGGTCGCCGTATCTTAAAAAGGATATAGCGATATTAGAAAAGGCTCAGAGAAGAGCCACCAAAATGGTAAAGGGGATGGACGGATACTCCTATGAAGAAAGGCTAAAAAGGTTAGGGCTCTTTAACCTGGAAAAGAGACGGCTGAGGGGAGATATGATAGAAGTCTGTAAATTAATGAACGGAGTGGAAAGGGTAAACGTAGATCGATTGTTTACCTTATCAGAATATAGAAAGACTAGGGGACATGCAATGAAGCTACAGGGTAGGCTATTTAAGACTAATAAAAGAAAATATTTTTTCACTCAACGTGTAATCAAACTCTGGAATTTGTTACCGGAGGATGTAGTAAAGGCTGTTAGTGTAGCTGGGTTTAAAAACGTTTTGGACAAGTTCCTGGAGGAAAGGTCCATAAATCATTATTAAGAAGCGACCTAGGATATCAATGCTTGACCCAGTACAAGCATTGTGGAACCTGTGTCCCTTGGGGAAACTGCTAGGTACGTATGACCTAGATTGGCCACTGTTGGAAACAGGATATTGGGGTTGATGGACCTTGGTCTGACTCAGTATGCCATATCTTATGTTCTTATAATCTTATTTTGTACCTGAGGCAATTTAGGATTAAGTGACTTGCCCAAGATTACAAAGAATGACAGCGGGATTTTAAGGTGGCATCCCTAGTTCTGGGTCTGCTGCTCTACCATTAGGCTATTCCTCTGTTTGCATAATACACAATTAGAACAGTCTCATTTCATTTATTATATTTATAACCAATCCCTCTTAAAATTACTCAGTGGTTTACAAACTAAACATACATAAAAATAAAGGCATGTGCTGTAAATACAAATATAAATAAAACAACACATAATATAATATACATATTTTAAAATAATACATTTATAAAGTTATTGCATATCATATCCAAAAGCAGCAATAGAAAATGAGCTAGTGAATGGCTAGTTACTCTTTGGACCTGTTCTGGCTTGGCTAGCAGGAAGTTGGACAGTTGGTTTATGGTTGACTAACTGTCAGTAATTGCAAAAGCAATTGATGAAAAAAAATGAGCTTTCAAACTTTTCCTAAATTTCATAAAATTATTTTCGATGTGTAATTTGTATGGTAACATGTTCCATGGCTGAGGGCCCTGGACTGAAACAGTTCTGGCCCGTATGCAAACTTTAATAATCTTTGTTAAAGAGAACATATTTAGTAAGTCCTGCTGTATGATCGAAGAGAAAACATGGAGGTTGGTGAGGTAAAGTTGGAACTACGCAAATTAAATCATACTAAAAGCAATAATGATACAGTGTCAGTAGCATACACTGAAATTGCACAGTAGAACCAGGGCCAGACCTTGGCATGTTTCTGGCACAGGGCACTGCTGAGCAGGAGCCCCTGTTGTAGCCTCAGAATGCTTCCTACTCAGTCCCATACACTGGTCCTGTCTGGAACATCTGTAGGCATTCTCCATTGAGTTGCATCCAGCATCCTGCTTCTGGCTACGCCTTCCCATCTATGTTGAGCCCCATGTGCTGCTGTTGCTGCAGGACTTGCAGGCAAGCCCCTTTGCTGTTGTGCCTCGTTCTTCCCCAACCCTCCAGTACATCTAAATTTCCTTCAGAGTGGTGGGAGGGTTGTTTTTTTTTTCCTCACTTCCACTGCTCTAGCTGTTCTCTGCCAGTTCAGGCTGCTGGAATACTGAAATCAGAGGGAAACTACTTCCTGCATTGTGCAAAAAAAACAGGAAGCAGTTTCCCTCCTATTTCAATAGAACCACCAGTCAGTTCTGAAGCTCTGCAAGAAATTTAGATGTGCTGCCAAAATGGGAGAAGGGGACTTAGAGAAGAGCGTAGATGCTAAGGGATGGGGATGCTGAAGGGGTCTGATGTTTGGGATGGGAGAAAGGGGCTGGGGCTAATACAGAGGCAGGGAGAAGGGGGATGTGGCTGGGAGAAAGAGGCTGGGGGTTACTGCAAGGGCAGAGGCAGGGAGAAGGGGGATATGGCTGAGAAGGGGAGTGGGGTCTAATGCTGGAGCTGAGGCAAGGGGACTCGGGGCTTTACTGGGACTGAGAGCTGGGGATGGGGAAAAGGGCAGATGCTAAGTGGCGGGGGATAGGAAAAAGGGTCTGATGTTGGGCATGGGAGATGGGGTTTGGGGCTAAGTCTAATGTTGACACTGGGAAAGGCAAAGGTTGCTGGGAATGTGAGGACAGATGCTGTAAGGGAGGAAGAAGCAAGGATATATGCACTTGGTTAGAGCACTGGCTTGGGAACCAAGAGACCAGGGTTTGATTCCCACTAGCACTCCTTGTGGCCTTGGGCAAGTCACTTAACCCTCCATTGCTTCAGAAAAATCCAGGTTATCAATGTCCCTGTTTAATGTACATTACCAAGTTTATGTTACAATGTAAATTGCTTTGACTGAAATGATAAAGTGGTATTAAGAAAAACCACAAACCCTGTTAGTTAAATAAATAAATAAATATGCAGTGAAAGGTTAAGATGGAGGGGCAGAAGGATGGATGCTGAAGTTAAGGTGGAGGAAAGGCAGGGTAAATATATAGTGGAGGAGGAGATAGGTAGAAATATGCTGAGGAAGGGAAAGGGAAGTATGGGAGACAGAGCAGAGGAATGGATACTGAGGATGGGTGAAGCAAGAGCAATGAATGCTAGGGAAAGGGGGAAATGAGGCAGAGGGCTATGAAGAGGTTGAGAGACCAAGGATAGAAACAAGTCTTTGAAGGAGGTGAGAGAGAGGATGGAAACAGCTGTGGTAAAAGAGGGGATGGGAGCCTGAATAACGGAGGGGCTAAGATGTCAGAAAGGAACCGGAGGTGGAGAGGGGATGTGTGACCAAGAAGGAGCTGGGGTTGGTGAAGGGATGAGAGGCAGAGGAAGTTGGGGAGGAGAGGAAATGGTGGACTGCAAAATAGGTAAAAGGGGAATAGCAGGCTGGGGAAGAAGTGATGATGCAGATGGGAATGAGAAGACTAGGGAGGTAAGTGTATAAAGTGCAAAGCCGATAAGTAGAGGAAAGGTAGAAAGAGAGAGACTGATGATGGAGGAAGGAGAGGAAGAATTAATTATAGCTAGAGGTAGATAAAAAGACAGATGAGAGAAATACAGAAAGATATAACTGTTCCTGACATTGATCCTTCTGTTTTAAGAGGAAAAGGGAAGGAGATAGGTATAATGAAACAGAAAATGGAATTGAGATCTTGGAAAAAAACTTAAGAGAAAACCAACCAGAGGAAGGGGTAAAGAGGACCAGGACCAACCCAACTGGAAAAAGAAACTGGTCAGACAACAGAGGTACACAAAAATATTTTTAATATTTAGAGAATGAATTATGGTAGCTTTGAAAATTTGGATTTCTTGAATGTTCTGCAGAGGAAAAATGCATTTCTGTTTCTCTTTCTTCACTGTTCCACTGCTCATAGTCTGTTTTCTTAAACTTTCTATTTTATTTTATGTTTACAGATGTTCTAATCTGTAGTCTCTTATTTTTTTTAACTAGGTGATGGTCTGTGTTTTTCTTGTGTAACCACAGTGAGGGATTCTTTTAACATGCAGATTGTAGGCATCCAGAACAGTCTGGCTTGTTCTCTTTTTACAAATTATGGTATAATGGTGTTCTAGAATATTTACTACTTTTCATAGGTAGAGTCAGTGCAGTTTGAGTTCTTGGACTTTGTGCTGGTCTGATCTGGTAAGTTTCTGTGTGTCTGTGTGTTACCTCTCGGTGTTTGGTAGTGGAGGTAGTTTGTATTGCTGTTACTGATGTGATATCAAAATTTGAACAGACTTTGTTTGTTTGTTTTTTTTATGCTAAGTTGTAAAGTGAAACATTCTAATTCTGCTTTGTACCCGTTGTTGGTCAATTTAGGAATGTCCCTTGCAAATGAATAATTACACTCTATGGGCCTGATTTTTCATCTGGGCGGTGCTATGCGCTGTCTGCACGTATAGCCCGCCCCGTCACCTAACCCGGATTTTCAATGCTGGGGTCATATGCAGCCCTGGCATTGAAAATTTGTGTCGTGCCGTACAACCCGGAAGCCGAAGGAGCTAGCAGGGTAGCACTAATTTTTGATGCTACCCTCTTAGCCCCTGTGCCTGAAAGATAGGCAAGGAAAAAACAGTTATCTCTTTCCTCCACCCCCACTCTGCCCTGGAATGCCCCTAACATGCCCCGATGCTAACCGCATAGCATCTTGGCATGTTAGGGACATCCGGGATTTTCGAAGGGCACTACCCGTGTAAGTGCCCTTCGAAAATCCCAGATATGGCATTTACACGGGTAACTAGGGCAGATGTCCATGTAAATACCTTCGAAAATGCTGCCCTATATGATTTCCATAAAGTTAACCAAGTGTAAATAAGGATGGGAGATGGGGATGGAGCTTAGGACCCCTCAAACAAAAAGGTATTCCACTGCCCCTACTACCGCCAACCCTTACCGGTTTTGGGGGAGGGGGCACTGCTGTCTGATGCAGACATTCAGCTGGTTTCCAAATTGCAGCTCTCTCTTAATTTTATTGTGTTAGTTTCACAACCACATGAGCTAATTAATGAGGCAGTGGAGGATACATAACATAAAGATGACACCGGAGGGAGCCGCTGCAGCCGCCGAAGAAACAACTCCCCTCACAGTGCTCCTGCCCAATCCGGGCAGTGGGAGAGGAGGGGAAAAGCAGCCCGCCTGCTTAAAAGCGGCGTCCCTCGCGGGCACGCCCGCGCCTGGCGGGCCTGCGCCTGAGGGCCTCGCCAGAGGGCCCTTTGGCGTGGCCCTTAGGCGCGGCACAGAGGCGCACAAAAAAGCAAGCACCCAACATTCCCTCCCCCCCCGAAAAAGCCACGCTATGTACAACAGACACCTCCACCACCGAACCGAAGATCAACGACTCTGCAAGGAAAAACCTCACCACCCCCGAACCCCAGCCGAGGCCCGAAGCCAAGCAGCAGGAAACAACTAAAATAATCAGCAACGCCGACAGGAGCACAGGAGAACCCAGCAAGGAGCAGACCGAGGCGAAGGACGTCAGAACCGCAAGCAGAACTCTCTCAGTACACCACACATTCCCCACCTCCAAGCTCACACCTCCACTACACACACTCCAACAGACCCGGCCCTCCCCCCACGGGACAGGCTCCCGCACCAAGACGCCCTACACGAATCCGGCTCGCCCTCCACGGGACAGGCTCCCTCCACAGGACAGGCTCCCGCAACAAGACGCCCTACACAGATCCGGCTCGCCCTCCACGGGACAGGCTCCCGCTCCAAGACGCCCTACACAGATCCGGCTCGCCCTCCACGGGACAGGCTCCCGCTCCAAGACGCCCTACACAGATCCGGCTCGCCCTCCACGGGACAGGCTCCCGCTCCAAGACGCCCTACACAGATCCGGCTCGCCCTCCACGGGACAGGCTCCCTCCACGGGACAGGCTCCCGCAACAAGACGCCCTACACAGATCCGGCTTGCCCTCCACGGGACAGGCTCCCGCTCCAAGACGCCCTACACAGATCCAGCTCGCCCTCCACGGGACAGGCTCCCTCCACGGGACAGGCTCCCGCACCAAGACGCCCTACACGAATCCGGCTCGCCCTCCACGGGACAGGCTCCCTCCACGGGACAGGCTCCCGCACCAAGACGCCCTACACAGATCCGGCCATCCCTCCATGAGACAGGCTATCTCACCAGATACAACTCTCTCCAAACAGCCAACAGACGAAGACTTAAGAAAACAGGCATCACCTTAACAGAACATCAAAAAAACCAACATGCACGCCACATACGTCCTCCCACTCTACCTACTAGTTACACAAATCCTCCCACCAACCACACACCTCCACCACCCACAAGCAAACACAACATGGCACCCACCAACTGTATTGCCATATTTAGAATCACGGCACACATACAAAGAGACACTCAGAACCTCCCATGCAAAACGACCATACAGACACAAATCAAGCTCCCACACCTGCACAAAGGAAACACATGTAACAGCAACCTCCTCAACAGAGACAACCACGATAGAGCTCATAAATGCCAGATCCGTCTGCAACAAGATACACACGCTTGTAGACCACATTGAAGAGCGACAGCCCGACATAATATGCATCACAGAGACATGGCTCAACAAGACGGACAATGTTCTACTCAACCAACTAGTACCAAACAACTACTCAGCGTACAACTGCCCACGCACCAACAAACGTGGAGGAGGAGTCCTGATAATAGCGAAATCAAAACTAAACTTCAAGACACAGAGCCTCACCGATACACAGCATTGTAACACAACTAGCATCAAGAACAAGAGCATTGCAATCTGCCTAACATACAGGGCACCCAGAGCTCCACCCGACGAACTGGCCTTCACACTCGAAGAAGCCTGTGCCATAACAACAAACAACAAACCAGCGCTGCTGATTGGAGACTTCAACCTAAAATCCACCAATGCCAAAGACGCAGAGGCCTTCCTTCAAGCAATGTCCTCACTTCAATTCACACAAATAATCAATGCACCAACACACAGACATGGATCATCGCCAGACCTCATATTCGCATCCAATTACCTAACATCAAGAGACCTGATTTCTCCACCCACCATTACCCCAGTACCATGGTCTGACCACTACTTAATCGGGACAAGGCTGCGGTCACAAGAGGCCCAGACGATCGAAAGAGCAAACATCTCACACACACAAAGACGATTCAAGTGTTTTGACAAGGACGAATTCATACAGGACACAATACAACACCTGAACACTTCTACAGACGACCTGGAGGAACAAGTCTCCAGCTGGAACAGCATTTTAGCCAACGCTGCCACACCATCCAAGGGCGGGACCGAGAAACAATACCACAACAAGAGACAAAACAAACCATGGTACTCAGCAAAAATACGACAGGAAAAGAGGGAACTCAGGAAGATTGAACGGAGATGGAGAAAAAACAAAACAACTGCCGACCAGCATCTTTATCTAACGAAGCAAAAGCAATACAATGAACACATCAACCAATCAAAGAGGGAATTCCACACAAACATGATAAATACCTCCATCAACAAACCCAGAGAGCTTTTTGAAATAGTAAAAATCCTCACAAAAGAGCAAACAACTGAAGGGGAAGCACAAATTAATCCACAGGAATTCGCCGACCACATCAAAGAGAAATTTCACTCCACAGAACAAACAACGCCTAGTAGAACCACAAGAACGGACGTATACCCCAAAACCTGGGGCACATTCTCCTCACCCTCAACAGAACAGATATCCCACATCATCTCTACAATCAACACTAGCACCGCTCCTACAGACCCATGCCCAGTGTCATGGGTCAAAGCCACCAAATCAAGCCTCATCCCCACCATACATAAAATAGTACACGACTCACTCACTCAAGGAATCATGCCAAAGCAACTAAAACTTGCATCAGTAAGACCAATCACAAAGAAAACAACTCTCGACAAAAAAGATCCAGCAGCGTACCGACCAATCTCCAGCATACCCTTCCTCGCAAAAATCATCGAAAAAGCGGTTCAACTACAACTTCAGGATCACATCGACAAACATGAAACACTCGACGACAACCAACACGGATTTCGTCCCAACCACGGTGTCGAAACGCTACTGATGTACCTCTTCGACAGCATCCTAAGAATAATTGACAATACCAGGAATGGAATCATAATGATCTTCATCGACATCTCCTCAGCATTCGACACAGTGGACCACAACATGCTCCTGGAAAGACTAAAAAACACTGGTATACACGGTATCACACTGAAATGGTTCCACTCGTACCTAACCGAAAGACAGCTACAGGTCAAGGTGGGACACATCACCTCCCGACCCATCAAAATCCGTCAAGGAATACCTCAAGGATCTGCGCTCTCAGCACTCCTATTTAACATCTACATCCAACCAATATGCAACATCATGAAAGAGAACAACATTCAATACACAATCTATGCGGACGACATCATGATATACACCCCGATATCAATCGACAACCCGGACTTCTCTAAGATAACAGACTGCCTTACACAAATGACCAATTGGTGTCAGGACAACAACCTCGCAATAAATTACAACAAGACTGAAGCTTTAATCATCACTCGGAACCAAAGCTTCATACACCTACCAAATATAAAGATACAAAACACTACTATACCAATAAGGTCAGAAGTGAGATACCTCGGGGTTACGCTGGACAATAAACTCAATCTCAAGCCACACATAGGCAAAACAATACAAAAAGCCTACTACAAGATGCGAATCATCAGGAGACTGAAACCACTCCTCGCCCCAGAACACTTCCGTACCGTATGTCAAGCTCTGATAACCCCACTACTGGACTTCTGCAATCCGATATACCTTGGTCTACCGAAACAAGCCATCAAACCACTCCAACTGGCACAAAACACCGCAGCATGAATCATATCCGGAACTGCAAGACAGGAGCACATCACACCCACCTTAAAGGACTTACACTGGCTTCCAATCAGTGCACGCATCAGATACAAAACTATCATAAACCTATACAAGATAAAACAGCACACATCAGCCAACAGCCTGCACACCCTCATACAACCAGACACCAGTACACGTCCAAGAAGAAAACAAACGCACAACCGAGTCAGCACCCCAAGTGAATACAAACACACACGCAAGGACACAACAGACCGAGCACTCTCCATGGCTGCTCCAACAATATGGAACAAACTACCGGACGATTTGAGGGCAACTACAGACCTCAAGGACTTTAGAAAACAGCTGAAAACCATGCTGTTCATAGAACACTATGGACACATCACATAGTCTAAATAGCTGTATATCAGCACACGTCACCGCCTAACACTGTATGTATATAAGATGTTTTTAGCACTACTGTATATAGCCCACATTGTACATAACTCAAACTAATCTAGCACACAACACAACACGCACCCAACTAAATTTTCACCCTCACTGCATGTATAACACACTCACACTACCAGATTGTTTGCTGTGATACCACCTTGATTATTATGATAAGGCGGTTTAGAAATACTGTTAAATAAATAAATAAATAAAATCTGCTGTTGTGACAAGTGATGCTCTGCTCTCTAGTAGGGATGGATCGGCAGGAGGGGAGTGAGATGAAGAGATGGTGGGGAGTGTAAAGCGGATAGAGAGGCTGGGGATGGACCTTGTCTGTGAGGAAAAGAATAGTTGGAGATAGAGGTTGAACGTAAGAATATAAAATATGCCATACTGGGTCAGACCAAGGGTCCATCAAGCGCAGTATCCTGTTTCCAACAGTTACCAGTCCAGGTCACAAGTACCTGTCAGGTTCCCAAAGGGTATATAGATTCCATGTTGCTTGTCCCAGGGATAAGCAGTAGAATTCCCCAGTCCACTTTAATAATGGTTTATGGACTTTTCCTCCTGGAACTCATTCAAACCTCTTTTAAGCCCAGCTACACTAATGCGTAATATCTTTTACTATATCTTCTGGTAACGAAATCCAGAGTTTGATTACACACTGAGTGAAAAAATATTTTCTCCGATTTGTCTTAAATGTTCTACATTGTAGCGTCATTGCAGGTCCCATAGTCTTTCTACTTTTTGAAGGAAGAAACAACTGATCAACATTTACCCATTCTATTCCATTCATTATTTTATAGACCTCTAACATATCTCCCCTCAGCTGTCTCTTTTCCCAAGTTGAAGAATCCTAACCTTTTAAGCCTTTCCTCATAGGGATATCCTTCCATCCCCTTTACCATTTTGCTAGCTCTTCTCTGTACCTTTCCAATTCTGCTATATCCTTTTTAAGATACCACAACCAGAATTGCACACAGTATTCAAGGTGCAGTCACACCATGGAACATATCATCATCTTTGGTTTAATTCTCCATTCCTTTCCTTATGATTCCTAGCATTCTATTTGCTTTCTTGGCCACAGCTGCACACTAGACAGAGGGTGTCAACATATTATCCACGATGATGCCCGGATCCTTTTCCTGAGTGGTGATGCCTAATGTGGAACCTTGCATCAAGTAACTGTAGTTTGGATTCTTTGCACTTGTCCACATTAAAGTTCATCTGACATTTGTATGCCCAGACACGAATTTTTCAAGGCCCTCCAGTAATTTTTCACAATCCTCTTGTGTTTTAACAACTTTGAATAATTTTGTGTCATCTGCAAATTTGATCACCTCACTTGTTCCCATTTCCAGGTCATTTATAAATATGTTAAAAAGCAGTGGGTCCAGCACAGATCCCTGGTTTAGTCCACTATTCACATTTCTCCATTGGGAAAATTGGCCATTTAGCGCCACTCTCTGTTTTCTATCTTTTAACAAGTTTCTAATCCACAACAGTACACTGCTTCCTATCCCATGACTCTTTGATTTCTCTAAGGCGCTCTCATGAGGGACCTTGTCAAAGGCATTCTGAAAATCTTGATATACTATATCAACCGGCTCACCTTTATCTATCTGTTTATGCACATCTTAAAAAAATACAACATATTAGTGAGACACGATTTTCCTTTCTGCCATTAAACCATGACTATCTACATGTTCAGTAATTTTGTTTTTTTATAATGGTTTCTACCATTTTGCCCAGTACTGACAGGCTCACTAGTTTGTAGTTTCCCAGGTCACCCCTGGAACTGTCTTTGAAAATTGTTGTTATATTGGCCACTTTCCAGTTTTCAGGTACTACAGATGATTTTAATGATACAGTGGTGTGCAAAAGTCTGGAATCACTTGTAAATTTGACGTTTTTTCAACTTCGTGACCATATATCTTAATTTATTTTTCCTCCCAGTGGCTTTTTCTGTGTATCTCATGATAAGTGATAGATTTGGCTATTAGGGACAACTTTTATTTATTTATTTATTTATTTTTATTTACATTCTCTTATATACCGCGCTATTCTGCATCAGTGTGGTTTACATTGAACAAACTCAAATTACATTGAACAGGGCATTATAACTTGGAGATAACTATTTTACAGGGAATATGGGCTATGGAGGGTTAAGTGGTTTAGTATTGGTTTGGCCCTTATTTTCTGAGCTTGTTCCCCATAGTTGTCCTGTTGATAGATTTTCTGTGAAAATCGCGTAATGTACATCACTGGCCAATGATATATTATTGTAAGTATGCTTTAAAATATTATGGACGCATGCCAGGTTTCCTTCAAATTAATGTATGTGGCCTTGAAAAAGGCCGTTTTTATGTGTCAGTGATGGCTCAGTATTTGATGGGCCACTCTTTGTTCTTGATCACCTGACTGCACCTTGTCGGCATTGAATGAACCAGTCTGACAAGGTGATCGTTGGTGACAACGCGGTTCCAAGCTGCAATGAGTGACTCAATCAGCTCACGCTTTGATGTCGGATGCCTCTTGGATATTTCCAAGGCCACCTTGTGCCACAGGTTCTCGAATGGATTCAGATCTGGAGACTGGGCAGGCCAGTCCATTGACTTGATGTTGTTCCGCTGCTTCCAGCTGATCACCTGTCTGGAGCGATGGCAGGGTGCATTGTCATCTTGGAACAGGAACTGGCCAGGAAACAGCTGGTGTGCTGATGGCACCATGCACTTTTGCAGTATGGTGATATACTTGGCCCTGTTGACCATTCCATCGACGATGTGAAGATGTCCAACGCCACTGGCAGCCATGCAGCCCCGGACCATGACCTTCAAAGGATGCTTCACAGTGAGGTTGAGACACTCAGGCTTGAATTCCTCTCCAGGAAATCTCCTCACATAGGTGTGGGCCTGGTTACCAAACAGGCAGAAGGTGCTTTCATCGCTGAATAGCACCTTTTCCCACATTTCAGTCGACCAGGTTGAGTGCTTTCTCACCCACACGATCCGGTTGCGCCTTTGTATGTCATAAATCAGTGGCTTATTCCGTGCTTTGCAGCCCCGGAGACCAAACTGCAGCCACCGGCGACGAACTGTTGATGAGCTGACACTGACCTCACTCTTGTCTGACCACTCTCAAAGTAGCTGTGGAGAGGTCAACTTGTGATTAGTCAGTGAAATGCGCCGTAGTTCACAGTCCTGGCGTTATGTTGATGCACGTGGACGTCCTGAACGAGGCTTGTCCACCTGAACCAGTTTCTTTCTTCTTCTGTACAATCTTAACAACAGCGCTCTGACTGCAGCCAACTTTTCTGGCTATCTGACAGCTTGAAAATCCTTCCTCGCTTATAAAAGACACACGAACAAGCTCCTCCAATGTCAGGGTCCGAGTCATCTTCATGGTCGATCCAGAAAGCGTATGAAATTCAAAAATTCCACGTGTTTTTATAGCTGTACTGTTGGCTATATATCTGCATTGTGATTGGTTTTTGAAACCAGCCTCCTGGTTCGTCAGAAATAACGTGTGCATATTGGATAATCTCGATCCAGGTTTGACGCAGGATCCACAAAAATCACAGTAGCTATCTCCCAGTGTCTGAAAAGTATTTAAATTGGAAGCAAGGAATGCAAAAAAGTCAACTCTAATAGCCAAATGTATTCCTTTTAACATGGTAGAAAGATGAATATGCTGGGCTAACGCAAAATTTAAAAAAAAACATTAGAAAGTACGAAAAATGCAAAACTCACAAGTGATTCCAGACTTTTGCACACCACTGTAATTCACAGATTAATAAAAGTAGGTCTACAATCTAATATTTCAGTTCTTTCAGCACCCTGGGATGTATGCCGTCCAGTCCAGGTGATTTGCTACTCTTTAGTTTATGAAATAGCTGTATTACTACTTCCAGATTTGTTGAGATTTTTTTCAGTTCCTCTATACATCATCTTTAATATCATTTCTGGGGTGGGTAAGTTTCCTACATCTTCTTCAGTAAAGACTAATGCAAAGAATTAATTTAGTTTCTCTGCTATGGCATTGTCCTCTCTTAGTGCCTCTATCATCTAAGGGTCCAAATTACTCTCTCAGTGGTGTTTTGCTACGAATGTACTTGAAAAAGTTTTTATTATGCACTTTTGCTTCCATGGCAAGCATCTTTTCAAATTCCCCTTTTGCCTTCCTTATTAATACTTTGCATTTACTGTAACTTGCCAGTATTTGTTTCCCGTTTTCGTCATTTGGCTCTTTTTTTCCATTTTTGGAAAGATTCCTTCTTAGCTATAATAACCTCTCTGACCTCACCCTTAAGCCATGTTGGCTGTTTAGCCTTCCTTCCACCTTTCTTAAAGCGATTGAATACATCTGGTCTGAGCTTCTAATATAGTATTGTAAAATAACGCCAAGGCCTGATGTAAACCCTTCACAGTTGCTCCTTTTAATTTTTTCTTAATCATTTTCCTCATTTTATCATAGTGTCCTTTTTTAAAATTAAATGCTAGCACAGTCTATTAACTTGCTATCCTCCCTCTATTTACTATATTAAATCATATGCGATCATTATGATTGCTATTGCCAAGCGTCCCCAACACCATTACCTCTTGCATTAGGTCCTGCGTTCCACTAAGGACAAGGTATAAAATAGGCTGAGTTGGGGGAAGAGAGTGGAGGGAAGAGACTGAGAATGGATGAGCTAGGGGAGAAAATTATAAGGGGTGAGGGGGGAGAGAGAGAGAGAGAGAGATTGATGAGGCTAGGTGGAGGGGAAGAGTGTGATTGTGACAAGATTGTGAAAGTGATAATAAGAAGCTGGGTATGGGGTAAGAGCAAGGGTGGGAATAGGAAACAGATATGGGCTGGAGGTCAGGGAGGAAGTGAGTGAAAGGGAACAAGCTGGAGCTAGTGAGGAGATGAGAGATAAAAGATTATAGATTAAGGCTTAGTGGGTGAGTACAGACAGTAGAAATAAGAGATAGGGCTAGGTGAAAGGTATAGGGGATATAGGAGGCTGAGGAAGGATAGAGAGAGAGGGGCAATGGGAGCACTAGAGAGGGTGGTGAGAGTGGGAGATGGAAAGCTGGTAGATGAGAGGTGAAAAGGGGGAGCAAAAAGGAGAATGAAGCATAAAATCTAGATATGAGTATGGAAAGAGGTGGAGGAGAGCGAAATGTAGAAAAGAGATTAAAAAGCAAAGATCAATGTCAAAGACATGTAGAGAAAGACAAGAAGAAGACAGAAGGAGAAAGAAGTGGAAAGGAGATGCTGAAAAGATAGACACAAGAGTGGAAAAGAAGATTGGAACCAGTTCAAGTAGAAAAAGAAAATGCCCAGACAAAGGTAGAAAATAATTCCATCCATAAAAATTGAAAATTGTTTGTCACCATGAGGGATTTTGCATCCCAGCTATAGATCCCTACACAGGAACTACAAGCTAGCAGACTCCTTTCACAGCTAGTAGACACACAGAACATGAAGATACGGTCCCCATATCTTAAAAATGATATAGCAGAATTAGAACAGGTACAGAGAAGAGTGACAAAAATGGTAAAGGGGATGGAGGATAGCCCTACAAGGAAAAGCTTAAAAGGTTAGGGCTCTTCAGCTTAGAAAAGAGATGGCTGAGGGGAGATATGATAGAGGTCTATAGAATAACGAATGGAATAGAATGGACAAATCAGAGAAAATATTTTTTCACTCAATGCATAATCAAACTCTGGAATTCGTTACCAGAGGATGTAGTAAAAGCTATTAGTGTAGCTGGGTTTAAAAGAGGTTTGGATGAGTTCCTGGAGTAATTCAGACCAATACTGTACCGCCAAATATGGAATGGTGTGCCTAAAACATAATTTTAAATAAATACCCCTACAAGATGGATTCAGTAAGGTGTTAGTAGTTTATAAGTGCTTAGATTTACAAGACATTACGGAAGTAATAACGAAAGATATTCTGGAACAAAATTGTTAAAGAATTAGTATAAAAACGTAAAATACGTAAATCAAATCTGGTTACTAACCTTTAACCAATGTAATTTATGTAGAAGAGGGGTTATTTTGCTATATCAAGAAACACCAAAAATAAGATGTGCAGCCGTGGATTGACAAAATTATAATCATATAATCTGAAGTTGAGAATAATTCAGAAATAATAAATTTTCGTAATCCAAATATGACAAGATAGTGCTTTGCTAAAGGCTTACCTCTCTGAAGCTGCATTTGGATCCTAATCCCTTGTTCTTCTTCCCTATTTGAACCCCCTTGTTTCTCTTACAATCTAATTGAGACAGACAGAATAATATAAACTCTATGAGCAGGGATTGTCTTCTTTATATGTTTGTACAGCACTGCATATGCCTTATAGCACTATATAAATGATTAATAGTAGTAGTAAAAGTCCATAAACCATTATTAAAGTATACTGGGGAATTCTACTACTTACCCCTGGGACAAGCAGCATGGAATCTATATACCCTCTGGGAACCTGACAGGTACTTGTGACCTTGATTCGTTACTGTTGGAAACAGGATACCGGGCTTGATGGACCCTTGATCTGACTCACTATGGCATATCTTATGTTCTTATGACCTTCAGCTACTGTAGTACAGAATAAGGAGCAGAAATTAGAAAGAAAAACATGCAGCTAAAAACTGAAATAGAAACCACAAAATGTCAGTGCCTTAATTTTTTTGCAGAGATTTCACTGAGGATGAACCAGGAGATACAGGTAGACAGAACTTCTGCACTCCTGAAGAAGTGGTCAATGCCGAGGTATACCACCAAGGCAAGGCCTGTAGAAAAACAGGATTGCCACTTTCAAGTTGAGATAGTTCAGCGCCAAGCCTTGGTCCAGGTTGGGCTTCTAAAGAACTGTAAACTAAGCTGAGGACATAGAGGCCCATCAGGCCTTAAGCAGAGGGTATTACCATCCCCAAGCAGGATTATGCCACAAGGGCCAGGCCATAAGCAAGAAGGGGTCTCCATTACTAAGAGCCCCCTCCATGTTTCTTATTGTAGGCCTGTCTCTTGTGGTAGCAAGAAAGGCCACACCCTCGGATTAAGAGTCCATGCACCACAGTCTGCGAGGACAATACAAGTTCCTAAGATCACCAGGTCCGGATGGGCCCAAATCTTGTACAAAAGACAGATCGCTAATGGCTAGGAAAGAAGACATACATCATCCCTCTCAAAGACCACCCCTGAATTAGGGCCACTCAGCCTGCCAATCAATGAACTTTTCCGTGTCTGAAATGGCTTCTCACATTGGTATATCTCTGAGCTAAGTGGAGCACGGAAGTGCCACATCCTCTCACTATGAAGACACACTTGTAGAGCTGAGCTCTCACTTGGCCTGGATTCACGGAGTTCTGACACAGAAGGTGGACCCTCCTACTCTTAAAGCTTGTGATGTATGCAGCAGATAGGGAAACCAGAAGCTCCTATGCATATTTGTGCAGCTCCAACACTTGAAGAACCACTCTGGCCCTGTGAGTTCTGCTCCAACAGTGGACACACATCGCCATCAGGGCAGCATCTAATCACACAGCCCACTTCATCCACTAAAAGAAGCCTGACCCTCTCCAGGATCAAATTGATCACTCTGGCTTCCAGGCAGAAGAGCGTTCAGGAAGCCTGTGAAGGGTCCTCAGTCCCTGGGCCAACTGGACCAGGCATTGCACCCCCAGCCCTTTAGACTGGCATCTGAAATGACAAACATACCATCCAGTGCTTTTAATCGTACACCAGCCATTTGATGGTGGAACCCCAACCACTCCCAGGGGAGAGGAAGAGCTTAGTCGAACTACGAGGTACAAGGAGACCAGCAGATCAGCAGATGCCTCTGCAATAAGTGCATATGCACTCTGATGCAAGGGACAGGTTCCAAGATCAAAATCATGGGCCCGAGAGCCAGAGGATTTATATGCCCATAAAGCTGACCAGCAATCACATGCTTTGAGTCAGCTGAGCCTTGAGCGAACTCTCCTTAATGAGGAATCTCGACTCAGGAGACCTGATCCCCAGGTACTCAACACTGCAGGAAAGAATCAGACTGTTCTTAAAACAAGCGATCACCAACCCCATCTTTTCTAAACAGAGTTCATCAGGCCTGGTTTGTCTCTAGCTTTCACCAAAGAGACTGACCTGACCAGCCCAATGTCCAAGTATGGGCAATGTGGGTTCACTACATGTATAAAAGCATTGCTACGACCACTGTTACACTGGAAAAGGTACCAGGGGCTGCATCTGTGGCAAAGGCAAGGTCCCATAACTGGATCAAGAATACAAGAGCGGAGAAACAGCTAATGCTGTTCACAATGGGAAAATGACAAGGTCTTAGAGGTGAGGTCCCTTATCTGACCAATGCAATGACAACTCTGAAGGATCTTGTACGAAAATCAGAAACTTGGAGTTCAAAAACAGCTGTCTCTAGGTCTACGACAGTTTGGAAGGAATCTCCCTTCCTGCTACTACTACTACTGAACATTTTATAGCGCTACAAGACATACGCAGCGCTGCTCATCAGAGCTTATAATCTAATCAAGAAAGACAACACAGTAGCTGTAGATGTGGGATACATCTAGGGGGAATGGTAAGGAAACACAAAGGATATCAGGTAAGTCAAGATCCAAAAGTGGCAGCGAAGAAGTGAGTTTTCAGCCTGGATTTGAAATAGGTCAGAGAAGGTGCCTGACGTACAGACTCAGGTAGTTTGTTCCAGGCATAAGGAGCAGCAAGGTGAAAGGAGCAAAGTCTGGATTTAGCAGTGGAAGAGAAGGGCACAGATAGAAGTAACTTGCCAAAAAGGGGGGGGGGGGTGTAGAGAGAGATAAGAGAGGAAAGGTAGCGAGGAGCTGCAGAGTGATGCACTTACAGGAGGAGAAGTTTGAACTGAATGTGGAAACGGATAGGGAGCCAGTGAAGTGGCTTGAGAAGAGGGGTAATATGAGCATGACAAGACTGGTGGAAGATTAGCCACGCAGCAGAGTGTTGAACAAATTGAAGGGAGAGAGAGAATTCAGAGGGAGACCGGCAAGGAGTAGGTTACAATAGTCTAGATGGGAGGTGACTAAGGAGTGGATAAGTATCTTAGTGTGTTCAGAAAGGGCAACTTTTGTTGAATGTTGTAGAGAAAGAAATGGCAGGTTTTAGCTATCAGTTGGATATGTGTGGAGACTATCCCAAGGTTGCGAGCTGAAGAGACAGAGAGAAGCAGAAAGTTATCTACAGAGAATGAAAAAGGAGGAAGGGGAGAGGAGGGTTTAGAGGGACAAATAAGAAGCTTCTTTTTGGCCATGTTCAATTACAAGCAGCAGTGAGACATCCAAGCAGCAATGTCAGAAAGGCAGGCAGAGATCCTGGCCTGGATTGTTGGAGAGATTTCAGGTGCAGAGGGGTAGATCTGGGAGTCATCAGGGTAAAGATGATACTGAAAGCCATGGGAAGAGATGAGTGCTACTCTTCCAGGATAGTTATGTGTCAGGTATAACATCCCTGCCTTGAAAAATAAACTGCCATTGCAAGATGTGCTGAAGAATTTCCTTAATCATCACCCATATGGGCAGAACGTCGCAGTGAAGACCCTCCAAACCACTGCCGTAAATCAAATATTGTACATCAGAATTCCCAGGCTGGGCTGAACCAGAGATTTTAGGAACAAAAGGCAGGTGGCTTGTAGAACGAGCTAAGACATCTTTGCCCTTTGATTAAGGACCCTGAAGATTCAAAAGTCTAACGTGGTATGCATCCGCCTAGAGAGAATAGCCTATAAGATATGCCATACTGGGTCAGACCAAGGTCCATCAAGCCCAGTATCCTGTTTCCAACAGTGGCCAATCTAGGTCATACGTACCTAGTAGTTTCCCCAAAAATGTACCTAGCAGTTTCCCCAAAATAAAGCCTGAAATACACCCCAATCGACTGTACATTGGGAGAGACCACTGGACCCATTTAGATGAATTATTAGCTCCCAAAGGAGACATGGAGGCACATCAAAAGCTCCAATAGGACTGCTCTTACTGCAATTGAGGCCCCAAAGGATTCACAGTAGTCAAAGGGAATCTCTAGGCTCTATGCATGACCTCAGAAGACCCCTTGGCCCTTAAGAACATAAGAGATGCCATACTTGGTCAGACCAAAAATCCATCAAGCCCAGTATCCTGTTTCTAATAGTGGCCAATTGCCACAAGTACCTGTTAGGTTCTTAAAAGCTCTTCCAGGCCTGTTTTCCATGAGTCTCTGTGGATGAGCTTCTCCTCCAGGAGAAAAAGCAGCCCTTAAAGGAAACTGCTTTGCCACAGATCAGAGCCAGCATCTGTCGACCAAGGGTATTTATTTATTTATTTTTATATACCGCACTATTTAGTATCAGCAGTTTACAAGGAACATGAGCAGCCAAGCAACTTTACATAGAACAGGCATAAACATCAAATCTAGTTAACATAGAATAGGTAAATGGAAGCAAACAAATATGTCAACATTCAGGGGATCAAGGTTAGAGGGCAGGGGGAATAGGGAGGGATAGAGGAAGGGAATGAGGGGTGGGATCGAGGCAGGGGAAATAGGGGGAGGGATGGGAGAACTAATTACATGTTGTGCAGCCAGGGTAGTGCTAGCCCTGCCAACTGGCCAATACTACTGCCACTATTGAGCTGGGAGAGACTTTGAACCAGCGTTAGCCAGCAGCAGCAGCCGCCACTTACAGTAGGTAGTCTACTGAAAACCTCTGGGTATCCCGAAAGTGACGGGGATCAATGACCTTTCGGCCCAACCAATGCTAGGTGTTCCAGGGAACAAACCTGCAACCTTGGGAAGAAGGCACCATAGCCACATGACTGGAACGACAAGGCTACCAGCAGAGGAAGGATTCATCTCAAAAGGGCTAGAGCTCTAGGCATGCACACAGCACTACCCGAGAGTCTATGATGGCCACTGCCAAGGTCTTCTCAAGGACCTTGACCCTCCCGAACTGAAAATGCTTACACGCAGCATCTTCCTCCAGTGGTATGGTCATGCACTTAGCCACAGCCGTAAACACGACTCCCACCCCAGGGGGCCTGAAGGGCTGATCCTGCTCGCCTTAGGGCTGAGGAAACTACCAAGAACAGGACCTTAGGACCCTGAGGGCTTCTTCCCCCAAATTCTATGCACTGCTACATAGGGACTGGGAGAGGCATGAACAAGCAGACCACCGAATCCCCAAGCATCCTCAAGGGGCATAAATAGGGTCCAGCATAGAAATGTGGATCACAGAGATCCTAACCAGCCCCTGGGGAAACCACCATTCCACCCTTCTCAGTCTCACCTTCTGGTGATAGGAACTTTACTTGAGCCCTTCAAGCAACCTCTGTAGGGGAACATTGAGCTCCCAGAAGAATGGGGGAATGTAAGGGTGAAGCGGGGGTTGTGACCCCTCCAGCTGCCCGTCGGAAGAGCATTCATGGGTCCTGGGTCCCTGGAGAGGATGCCTGGGTCTCTGGCCCCCACAAAGGGGGCTGCTAAACAGCTAGCCAACTGAACACAACTCAACAGCTGTTTCAGGAGCTGCAGTGCATGCCAGTGGAAAAGTAGGGCCCTGGATTGTTCACAAGGGCTACTGGATATGCGGTTAGGACCACCATACCATTCTCCACCTTTCCTAGGCCCAAGTCACCTTCTGAAGTGGCTACAGTGCTCACAGGTGGAAAAAGAAAAAGGAAAGGAGCAGCAGGGGCCACAGGCACAGCATCGGGGCCCTGCGCCCCCCATTGTGGGTCCCAGAATGCAGACAAAAAGGTGCCATAGGCTTTGAAGCCATAATGGGGGCTGCAGTAAAAGACTCCACTAGGGGCTGCAGGCTGCATTGGGTCACATGGCTGAAGCCATAAGCGGCAAAGGAAAAAAATGTGAAAAAACAGCACCACAAAAAGAAGCAGGATTGTGGTGAAAAGGGAATCCCAAGGCCTGTCAACCTATGGGGAAATCTGAATAGGGAAGCCCTGGATGCCAGTGAAAGCCTAGGCAAACCCAGCAGCCAATCAAACTTGGTTGGTTTGGGGGTTTTTATATTTGAAGCAGCTTTATTCAAAACAGGAGAGAGCCAATGAGGGAAAAATTTGTAAAATACGGGGCATGCAGATAAGGACAGCAAGAGGGAAGGGGGGCTTGCACCCAATTTACCAGTCCCCTTCATGGGCCCCATGGGGTCCTCCTGTTCAATGCTAATAACACGTGGGAAATGGTGCTGGATTTTGGACAGTTGTGAGCTCGAGGAGTTAAGGATGCACTCTCTCTCCAAGCACTGTCAAGCTCTTCAGGACTCACTCCTAAGGCCATTGTACTATGGTATGGGCCAGCAAAGCTGGGCCTATCTGCACTGCTGCACCAGTCCGTATATCTTGCCACCTGTTGGAGGCAGAAATTAATGGCCTCTTTAAGTGCTGCACCAGAGGATATATCAGGTAATAACATCATTGAAAGTTGCTAAAGTCTGCCTCCAACTGCTGGTAAGGGAGCATTACTCACTCATCTGGATTGGTCCAGCAGGATGATAAGGAATGTACATTTTAATACCTCTTGCTGGCTGTCTACCACTGTCTGGACTCCTTTCCCTGCCAGGTTGTTTTTGTTTTGTGTCTTTGTGGGGATTTCTCTCTTCCTGTTGCTTCCAGAATTGATATTTCCATTATACTTATAATTTTTAATGAATATGCAAGTACCAAATAAAAGTGAAATAACATCCCACTATTAATACAACACTTTCAGCTCTCAAAATGTTAGATAATTAATTAGATGCCCACTGGGCAGATTATGTTATGACTTCAATTTGGTATTATTCTAAATTTCTAATTAACAAAACCCCTTTAATTTGGAAATCTTGGGTAAGGAGAAATATTTGGTCTATAGATCACATCTCGGCAAATAGAAAACTATTGGGGGGTATATTTAGTGTGGAAGTGGGTAGCCCTTGCAAAGCGGCCAGCTATCACCGCTGAACTTAAAACCCACTGAATATCCGGATAGTCCAGCTAACAGCAAAGCTAACTGGGCAGCAGCGATATTCAGCCGCTTCCCAGTTAGCTTCTGCAGCAAAAGCTAGGCCAGCTTTTAAAGTTCCTAACTTTCACCGCTTAGTGATAACCAGGCAGTGGTTGAATATCCCTGCTGCTCAGTTATCCCCGGGTGCCACATTTGATGATAGGAAGATTTCATTTTTGTGAGAGATCTATATGAGTATCATTATAGGCATTTCTTTCTCAGACTTGTGTGTTTTTAGCCCATCAGGTAATTTGGACACCAATTAGATTATATAAAATTCACAGAATTTATTCTGATAAACGTCTGTTTTGTAATTTTACTACAGGATCATTAGTACATAGTCTGTACGAATGTCCCAATATTCAAGCTTTCTAGAAGTCAGTATGGGATAGAATGTTAACAATTATATCACCTGCCTGTTGAAATATCTTTGGTCATTGTTGTGACAGTGAATACTCTGATGTCTACATTACCACAAAACTAATCGATTCGCTTTTAGCTTTAGGTCTTAAAACCATAACATTTAATTGGAAAAATGTGGAAGGGATTCATTTCAGTTCTTGGTGGAATACTGTTTGTCTTACTAGAAAATCTGAGGCTGTAGTAGCAGAATGAAGAGGTAAGATTGTCCAATTTAAGAAACTATGGAAACCTCTTGATTTTATAATCTCCGAAATACCCTAGATGCAACTTGAATTATCTATCATTTCAGTGTAATCTCTATCGGTTTCTGTTGTTGTATTATCATTTTTTCTTATGGTTGATTATATGTATAATTTTATATACTACTATGACAATAAAACAATTTAACTTTAAGCTAGATTCATTGGGGGATGGGTGAAGAAAGCCCTCGAGTGAAACATTTAATACCTCTATAGAAATGGGTAAAAGGGGCAATGCCTGGAAAGCAGTATGTATTAATGCCCATAGTATGGGAAATAAGATCCAGATGTTGAGGCTTTAATGGAAAAGGCAAAATGGGATTTAGTGGTGGTTACGGAGACATGGTTCATGGACAACCATGACTTGGATATAATTATACCGGGCTATACTTTATTCATGAAGGACAGGGCAGGAAGAAGGGGAGGAGGAGTAGCACTATATGTAAAAAAATAATCATATTAAAGCTACAAAATTACAGGGTTTACAAGGGAAGGAGAAGGCACTGTGGGTTAAACAAGAAAGAGGGAATGGGGAATCCATTTGCATTGGTGTGATATACAGATCTCCTTCACAAGCAGACATGGACAGAGATTTAACTGAAGACATTCACCATATTGCCATGAAAGGAGAAGTGCTATTGGTAGGTGATTTCAATATGCCAGATTTTGCCTGGCACATTCCTGCTGTGGTGTCATCTAGAAGTAACGAGATCATGGATTCTCTACAGGGAGGAATTATTCCAGCAACTGGTAACAGAACCCACATATGAAGGGGCCATACTGGACCTGGTGCTTACCAATGGAGAAAGTGTTTCTGATGTTATATTGGGGGATCATTTCATATCCAGTAATCATCTGATGTTGTGGTTCAATATTAGGACTGGTGCTGATAAAGTCCATTCAAAAGTGAAGGTCCTAGACTTTAGGAAAACTAACTTTGCCAAATGATACAATACCTCAAGGAATTGTTAGTGGGATGAGAACAGCTGGAGGATATAGAAAAGCAATGGGCAAAACTGAAAAAGGATATTTTAAGTGCAGCAAACCTTTTTCTTAATAAATACATGTAAAAGGAAAAGGAGGCCACTATGGCCTTAAAAGAAGTAACTGAAAAGGTAAAGAAAAAGAGGATGGCCTTTATAAAATACAAGAGATCACAGGAAGAAGACAAGCATCATCATTTGGAAAAAGAGAAGCTAGGAAAGTAGTCAGGAAAGCAAAGTTACAAATAGAAGAAAAAATAACCAAGGCAATAAAATGGGGGGATAAGACATTTTTCAGATATGTTAGTGAGAGAAGGAAGTGCAAAAGTGGTATTGTCAGACTCGAAGGTAGAGGGGAGGAATATGTAGAAGCTGATGAGGATAAAGCAGAATTACTTGCCAAATATTTATGTTCTGGCTTCACAGATGAAGGGCCAGGAGCAGGACCTCAGAAAAAACCCAAAAATAGGAACAGAAGCGACGGGGATCTCAAACAATTTTCAGAAGACTGTGTTCATGAGGAACTAGCTAAACTAAAAGTAGACAAAGCAATGGGTTCAGATGGAATACATCCCAGAGTATTGAAGGAACTTGTGGAAGTTCCAGCTTGCTCTGCTGTCTAACCTTTTCAATGTTTTATTAGAGTCAGGAGTGGTTCCAGAAGACTGGAGAATGGCGTATGTGGTCTCTTTACACAAAAGCGGAAGTAAGGATGATGAGAACTACAGGCTGGTTAGTCAAAACCTCTGTGGTGAGTAAATTAATGGAAATGCTGCTAAAACAGAGGATGGTGAGGTGTCTGGAATCCAATGGAGCAGGATCCGAGGCAGCATGGTTTTACTAGGGGAAAGTCTTGTCAGACAAATCTAATTAATTTCTTTGACTAGGCAACCAGAGAGTTGGACCGAGGGAGAGCCCAAGATGTGGTGTACTTAGATTTCTGTAAATTCTCTGACACTGTTCCATACAGATGACTTGAGTATCCAAGGAAAAGACCCTAAAGTGCCTGACTGAGTTAGAAATTGGTTGAGTGAGAGGCAACAAAGGATACAGATAAATGGAGCTTTGAGGAGACGGATGGAGTTAGTGGTGTGCAGCATGGATCTCTCCTTGGTCTGATTCTTTTTAACATTTCCGTTAGTGATGGCTGTCACTTTGCAGATGATACCAAAATCTGCAATAGAGTAGACATCCAGGAAGGAGTAGATAACATGAGGAGGGTTCTCACTAAGCTTGAAGAATGGTCAAGAATTTGATAGCTGAGATTTAACGCTAAAAAATGCAGGGTCATGCATTTGGGTTGCAAAAATCCAAGGGAGAGGTACAGTATAGGGAGCGAAGTATTTCTTTCCAAAAAAGAAGAGCAGGACCTGGGAATAATAGTTTCTGATGTTCTTAAGGTGGCTAAACATGTAGAAAAGGCGACGGCAAAAAGTAGAAGGATGCTTGGGTGCATAGGGAGACGAATGGCCAGCAGAAAGAAAGAGATAATAGTGCTTCTGTGTAAGTGTTTGGTGAGATCTCATTTGGAGTATTATATGCAATTCTGGAGACCACACTTTCAAAAGTATATAAACAGGATGGGGTCTGTGCAGAGGTTGGCTACCAAAATGGACAGTGGACTTTGTCACAAAGTATATGGGGACAGACTTAACAATCTCCATATGTATACTTTGGAGGTAAGATGGGAGAGAGGAAATATGTTAGAGTTTAAAATGCCTCCATGGCATAAATGCACAAGAGAGCCTCTTTCAATTGAAAGAAAGCTCTGCAATGAGGGGGCATAGGATGAAGGTGAAAGGGGACAGACTCAGGAATAATATGTGGAAATATTTCTTTATGGAAAGAGTGATAGATGCATGGAATAGTCTCCCAGTGGAGGTAGTAGAGACAAGAATAGTATCAGAATTCAAGAAAGCATGGGACCAACACCAAAGATCTCTAAAGGAAAAAAAAGGACTATAGTATAGTAGTTGGTATGGAAGGGCAGACTGGATAGGGCATATGGTCTTTTTCTGCCTTCATGTTTCTATGTTTCTAACTGAAAAAGAAAAAAACGTTCATGTGTAGGGATCAGTAGCTGTCCAGTTTGTCCTGTTTGCACTATAAGAGAAGTAGGGATGTTGAAGGACCCGGTGAAATATTTGCCGTTCCTTATTGTCTCTCCAGTCCAATTGGCACCTCCTGGGTAGTATACCTCTTCCAGCAGCATGGAGACTGAGCATGTCATCTTTTGATGACACCAGGTACTTATGCAGCTGGCACCGCCTACCAGACCCAGTATGCTCAGTCTCCAAGCAGCTGGAGGAGATAGTGAGCCAGGGTGCTAGACTCACTGAGGGAACAACTAAGGAGCAATAGGTTAGGATAGAGAGGTTTTTGGATTTTCTTTTCCCTGAAATCTGCAGGTCTTGTTACTTTTCAAGCTTATTGAAAAAAAAAAGGTTTAGACAGAGTACAATTAAATAGGGAGAGAAGCGGCTTGGATCGGCATTAAGAACATAAGAACATAAGATATGCCATACTGGGTCAGACCAAGGTCCATCAAGCCCAGTATTCTGTTTCCAACAGTGGCCAATCTAGGTCATACGTACCTAGCAGTTTCCCCAAGGGACACAGGTTCCACAATGCTTGTATTGGTTCAAGCATTGATATCCTGGGTCCCTTCTTAATAATGGTTTATGGACCTTTCCTCCAGGAACTTGTCCAAACCTTTTTTAAACCCAGCTACACTAACAGCCTTTACTACATCCTCCGGTAACAAATTCCAGAGTTTGATTACACGTTGAGTGAAAAAATATTTTCTTTTATTAGTCTTAAATAGTTTACCCTGTAGCTTCATTGCATGTCCCCTAGTCTTTCTATATTCTGATAAGGTAAACAATCGATCTACGTTTACCCGTTCCACTCCGTTCATTAATTTATAGACTTCTATCATATCTCCCCTCAGCCGTCTCTTTTCCAGGTTAAAGAGCCCCAACCTTTTTAGCCTTTCTTCATAGGAGTAGCCTTCCATCCCCTTTACCATTTTGGTGGCTCTTCTCTGAACCTTTTCTAAAATTGCTATATCCTTTTTAAGATATGGCGACCAGAATTGCACACAATATTCAAGGTGCGGTCTCACCATGGAACGATATAGAGGCATTATAATATCTTTTGTTTTATTTTCCATTCCTTTCCTTATCATACCTAGCATTCTATTTGCTCTCTTGGCTGCCGCTGCACACTGGGCCGAGGGTTTTAACATGGTATCCACAAGGACGCCTAAATCTTTTTCTTGGGTGGTGGTTCCTAATGTGGAACCTTGCATCGTGTAACCATAGTTTGGGTTGTTCTTCCCTAGGTGCATAACCTTGCACTTCTCCACATTAAATTTCATCTGCCATTTTGATGCCCAGTCTTCCAATTTATCAAGATCCTCTTGCAATTTTCCACAATCCTCCTGGGTTTTAACAACTTTAAATAGTTTTGTGTCATCAGCAAATTTGATAACCTCACTCGTTATTCCACTTTCCAGGTCATTTATGAATATGTCAAAAAGCAGCGGACCCAGCACAGATCCCTGGGGTACACCACTATTCACCTTTCTCCATTGGGAAAATTGGCCATTTAGCCCTACCCTCTGCTTTCTATCTTTTAACCAGTTCCTGATCCACAGTAGTACACTGCCTCCTATCCCATGACTCTTTAGTTTTGCCAAAAGTCTCTCATGAGGGACCTTGTCAAAGGCTTTCTGAAAGTCCAGATACACAATATCAACCGACTCACCTTTGTCCACCTGTTTATTCACTCCTTCAAAAAAACATAACAGATTAGTAAGACAAGATCTTCCTTGTCTAAAGCCATGTTGGCTGTCTCCCATTAGGTCATGACTATCTATATGCTGAGTAATTTTATTCTTTATGATGGTTTCTACCATTTTTCCCGGTACTGATGTCAGGCGCACCGGTCTGTAGTTTCCCGGATCACCCCTCGAACCCTTTTTAAAAATTGGTGTTACATTGGCGATCCTCCAATCCTCAGGTATTAGAGATGATTTTAATGATAGTTCACAGATTACTGATAGCAGGTCTGCAATCTCAAATTTCAGTTCTTTCAACACCCTTGGATGTATACCATCCGGCCCAGGTGATTTGCTACTCTTCAGTTTATCTAATAGTTGTAGGACATCTTCCCGATGTATCGATATTTCCTTCAATTCTTCCACACCTTTAAATACCACTTCAGTCATGGGTAACATCCCTACATCTTCCTCAGTAAAGACCGAAGCAAAGAATTCATTCAGTCTCTCCGCTATCGCCTTGTCGCCTCTTAGTGCTCCTTTAACCCCTTTATCATCTAATGGACCAACTGACTCTCTCACGGGTTTTTTTGCTACGAATGTACTTGAAAAGGTCTTTATTTCGCGTTTTTGCTTCCGCAGCAAGCTTCTTCTCAAATTCTCTCTTTGCCTGCCTTATCAATGCCTTGCATTTGACTTGCCAGTGCTTGTGCTGTTTCCAGGTTTCATCATTTGGCTCTTTTTTCCATTTCTTGAAAGATGCTTTTTTGGCAACAACAGCCTCTCTGACCTCAGCTTTAAACCATGCTGGCAATTTTTTGGACTTCCTTCCACTTTTCTTAAAGCGTGGAATACAGCTGGTCGGGCTTCCAAGATAGTATTTTTCAACAACACCCAAGCTTGATGTACGTCTTTAACCTTTGCAACTGCTCCTTTTAGTTTTTTCTTAACTGTTTTCCTCATTCTATCATAGTCTCCCTTTCGAAAGTTAAAGGGTAGTACTGTGGATTTCCTTACTATCCCTCCTCCACTAATTAAATCAAAGGTACTCCCCCTCCCCAGGAGCCTAGTGAGACTTGTGCAGGACTCCCGCAGACCGAGTCTTCAGGTAGCTCCCGATTCTGCTATCGGGTGAGGAGCCGCCGCATGGTCAGCACTTGAGATTGGCAGTCCGGGTCAGCCGGAAGCCCAGAGTGGAAGGCTGAGCACGGGGGAGGAGAGAGGTGCCATGAGGTAAGGAAGGAACATGGTGTTGGAGTGAAACCAGCAGGGAAGAGGCAGCGGAGCTCCCTGACAGCGCCGGAACATCCGGAGTCCCAGTGCAGTGTGCAGGCCCGCGTCGAAGGCCAGCTGCTGTGTGGGAAACACAGTACAACGTGGTTTCTGCCTTGGGGCCTTGACCATGTGTGTGGCTGCCTCCCATCGGGATTTTTGGCATGCAGGGGAGCTTAGCGGTCTGCTTTTTTTCTGGCAGGACAGTCTGGTTTATAGGCATTCCGCCTTCCTGGCCCAATTTTTTTCTAATTTAATATTTTATTGAATTTTTCAAATATATTACAAGTATTACACACTTGTGACGGTAATGGGGGACACTTCAGAAATAACAATAAAGTAAAAAGTAGTAAGCAAAGAATATCGAAAAGTGAACCCCACCCCTAGCCCACCATCAATAAGAGAATTCCAAAAGGAAAAATTCAATAACAAACAAATTAAGGAACTTTGGCGACGTCAACAGCCAGATACCTACAATATACACATCAAAAGAAACCCGCTTACTCACCCCCTACTGAACCCTTGGAATTTAAGAAGAAAATCAACTGAGATGGATATAGAAAAAGAAAGGAATTACCCTGAAATTTAACCAAGCATTTACATGGGTACTTCAGAAAAAATAACCCACCGAGCTGGAGAACCTGTGGACGCAGGACTGAAAACTTCTTCCTGCAACGACGGGTTTCCCGGGCCAGATCAGGAAAAATTCAAACAAGACACCCCTTAAATAAGACATTCCTTTTCCTGAAAAAAAGTCTTAATAACCATTCTCGATCAGAAATCAGAGCAAAAGTAACTAAACAGGTTGCAGGTCTCATCGACACTATATCAGAGGTTTCTAACAATTCTGAAACATTTAAAACATCAAATTGCCCGGGTCCAGCTACTTCACTAGCAGCTGAAACCTTCCGGGCCGTAGGAAGATAATATATCTTTACAATGGGAGGACAGGAGTCCATAGGGACCCTCAATATTTCAATTAGGTAATTTTTAAACATTTCTTTAGCTGATAGTAGGTGAGCAGGGAAAATTAACCAAGCGAAGATTAGCCAATTTAGTAAAATTATCTAACTGCTCTAACCTAACTTTCATCTGATTAGAATCTTTAATAAATAATTCAGACAAAGTCTCCAAATGAATAATCCTTTCTGAGACTTCTTCCAACTTTACTTTCCTTGAATTTAAATCCTGCACTGATTGTGCAAGATTTATTGTATCCAATCCAACCTGATCTTGAATGCCGTTAATCTGGGACACCAAGGATTCTCCTAAATGATTAATCGCGTTCCAAATAGTCTCCAGGTTGAAGTGCTCAGGACGTGGCAGGGAAAAAGAAAAAGGTACCCCACGCTGAACTCTTGGCAAATCTTCATCTGGCCGTGGGACCAATAAGGGGATTCCGGCATCCTTGCCGGCCTCCACATCACAGCTCTCAATCTCCTGTGCTGATCCGGAGAGCTTTTCCGGCAGAGAGACACCCCCCTCTGCCATACTTGGAAGGAGCGATCCCAGCTGAGGCCGAGGAACCCCCAACTCCGGAGAGACCAAGACCTCCGCACCTCTCCGAGCTGACTCCGGGCACGGCAACTTCAAAGAACAATGTGCTTCCAGGGGCGTAAGATCGCTGCTCGAGGGAGACGCCAAGCTACCCAGCCCCAACCATTCTCCAGCCAAGCTTCCGTCCCCCGCTTCTGCTGACTGCGGCTCCTTACAACGAAACACAAAGGTACTGAGTGGCCCAGAAATTGGAGTTGAGGATAGCGCAGGTGCCTGGGGCAGCACACCGTGTTTAACCTTCCTCTTACGTCCCATCAGGAAAGGAGGTCAGAGCCTAGACACAACACAGCGCCATCTTGGAATCCAACTCTGTCCCAAATTTTAATTTCAACAGGTGGAGACAGGGTTCCTGCTGGGTATAACTAGTTGAAATTTAATTGAAAGTTACTTTATTTTTACTTTATGTTTACTTTTACTTTACTTCTGCTTTTACTTTCAGTTTTACCTTTATTGTTGTTGTTAAGTGCCGTTGAGTTGGTGCCAACTCATGGCGGCCCTCTGGATAGTTGTCCTAAATTGTGTTCGGTCTTCAGTTAGGTGGCTCATTGTTGACAAACTGGTACCCGTAGCAGCTGTTATTGTATCGATCCATCTCATTGCTGGCCTCCCTCTTTTGTGTTGACCTTCTATCTTGCCAAGCATGATGTCTTTCTCTAATGATCTCTCTCTTTGCATGATGTATCCAAAGTATGAAAGTTGAAGTCTTGTCATCTGAGCTTCTACTAAAAAAAAAAAGGTTTTTTTGGGCACCTTAGTTCGGAGGTGACTGGACTTGGTGGGGAAGGGGTCCGCTAGGTCTCAATGCCTTGTTTGCGGGACCTGCCGAGGGGCGGTCTCAGACAGGCATATGCTTAGGCTGCACACAAGAGGCTAACTCCTTGGAGCAAGACCTGCAGGACAAGTCAAGGCAGGAGAGCCTCCCCCTGGTGCAGGAGGGCCAGGAGTCAGGGGGCCCTACGTTGGCTTCCTCTGACAGGGCCCACAGTCCATCAGTTACACTGGGTCCCTCCACGCTGCCTACCCAGGGAGCAGCAGGGCTCCGGGGCGATTTTTCACCAAAGTTTGTCTTGCTGTTACACAAAGCATTTTGCTTATGTCATCAGCGTTTGGCGAATGACCCTGTTCCACGCGCAGGACCCAAAAGGCAGGCAGAGCTCCGGAGTCTCAATGCGTGGATGAGACAATGGTGCAGAGATGAGGGTTTTGGATTTGTTAGGAACTGGGGAACATTCTGGGGAAAGGAGGGGCTCTTCCGAAGGGATGGGCTTCACTTTAACCGGGATGGAACCAGGCTGCTGGCATTAACCTTTAAAAAGGAGATAGAGCAGCTTTTAAACTAGATATTAGGGGAAAGCCGACAGTCACCCAAGAGCGGATGGTTCGGAAGAATGTATCCTTGAAGGATACTACCAAAAGCAGAGAGGTTCCACAAAAGAGTAAAGTAGCCCAAATGCCTTCAAGTATGGAGCAGACAGAGCTTAAAGATCCCAATTTACCCATGTCTAACAATAGCCAAATTAACATGAATAAAATACATTCTCTAAAATGCTTGTATGCAAATGCTAGAAGTCTAAAGAATAAGATGGGAGAGTTAGAATATATAGCACTAAATGAAAGGTTAGATATGATTGGAATATCACAGACATGGTGGAAGGAGGACAACCAGTGGGACACTGTGATACCTGGGTACAAACTATATCGTAATGACAGAGCTGATCAAATTGGTGGAGGGGTTGCGCTCTATGTTAGAGAGGGCATTGACTCAGAAAGGATTAAAGTTTTGCAGGAAACAAAATCTGCTGTAGAATCTATATGGATTGAAATTCCATATAAAAGGGGGAAGGCAATGGCAGTGGGGGTGTACTATCGAGCACCTGGCCAGAATGACCAAATGGATGATGAAATGCTCAAAGAAATCAAGGAAGCTAACAAAAGTTACAGCGCAGTAATAATAATGGGTGATTTCAATTACCCCGGTATCGACTGGGTCAGTGTCACGTCAGGACATGCTAGGGAGATAAAGTTCCTAGATGAAATAAATGACTGCTTCTTGGAGCAGCTGGTTCATGAACCAACCAGAGGGGAAGCCATATTAGACCTAGTCCTTAGTGGAACACCAGATCTAGTGCAAGAGATAAGGGTGTTGGGGTCACTTGGCAATAGTGATCATAGCATGATCGCCTTTGATTTAATTAGTGGAGGAGGGATAGTAAGGAAATCCACAGTACTACCTTTTAACTTTCGAAAGGGAGACTATGATAAAATGAGGAAAACAGTTAAGAAAAAACTAAAAGGAGCAGTTGCGAAGGTTAAAGACGTACATCAAGCTTGGGTGGTGTTGAAAAATACTATCTTGGAAGCCCAGACCAGCTGTATTCCACGCTTTAAGAAAAGTGGAAGGAAGTCCAAAAAACTGCCAGCATGGTTTAAAGGTGAGGTCAGAGAGGCTGCTGTTGCCAAAAAAGCATCTTTCAGGAAATGGAAAAAGAGTCAAACGACGAAACCTGGAAACAGCACAAGCACTGGCAAGTCAAATGCAAGGCATTGATAAGGCAGGCAAAGAGAGAATTTGAGAAGAAGCTTGCTGCGGAAGCAAAAACGCGAAATAAAGACCTTTTCAAGTACATTCGTAGCAAAAAACCTGTGAGAGAGTCAGTTGGTCCATTAGATGATAAAGGGGTTAAAGGAGCACTAAGAGGCGACAAGGCGATAGCGGAGAGACTGAATGAATTCTTTGCTTCGGTCTTTACTGAGGAAGATGTAGGGATGTTACCCATGACTGAAGTGGTATTTAAAGGTGCGGAAGAATTGAAGGAAATATCGATACATCGGGAAGATGTCTTACAACTATTAGATAAACTGAAGAGTAGCAAATCACCTGGGCCGGATGATATACATCCAAGGGTGTTGAAAGAACTGAAATATGAAATTGCAGAACTGCTATTACTAATCTGTGAACTATCATTAAAATCATCTCTAATACCTGAAGATTGGAGGATCACCAATGTAACACCAATTTTTAAAAAGGGTTCCAGGGGTGATCCGGGAAACTACAGACCGGTGAGCCTGACGTCAGTACCGGGAAAAAAAATGGTAGAAACCATCATAAAGAATAAAATTACTCAGCATGTAGATAGTCACAACCTAATGGGAGACAGCCAACATGGCTTTAGACAAGGAAGATCTTGTCTTACTAATCTGTTATGTTTTTTTGAAGGAGTGAATAAACAGGTGGACAAAGGTGAGTCGGTTGATATTGTGTATCTGGACTTTCAGAAAGCCTTTGACAAGGTCCCTCATCAGAGACTTTTGGCAAAACTAAAGAGTCATGGGATAGGAGGCAGTGTACTATTGTGGATCAGGAACTGGTTGGTTAAAAGATAGAAAGCAGAGGGTAGGGCTAAATGGCCAATTTTCCCAATGGAGAAAGGTGAATAGTGGTGTATCCCAGGGATCTGTGCTGGGTCCGCTGCTTTTTGACATATTCATAAATGACCTGGAAAGTGGAATAACGAGTGAGGTTATCAAATTTGCAGATGACACAAAACTATTTAAAGTTGTTAAAACCCAAGAGGATTGTGAAAAATTGTAAGAGGATCTTGATAAATTGGAAGACTGGGCATCAAAATGGCAGATGAAATTTAATGTGGACAAGTGCAAGGTTATGCACCTAGGGAAGAACAACCCAAACTATGGTTACACGATGCAAGGTTCCACATTAGGAACCACCACCCAGGAAAAAGATTTAGGTGTCATTGTGAATAACATGTTAAAACCCTCGGCCCAGTGTGCAGCGGCAGCCAAGAGAGCAAATAGAATGCTAGGTATCATAAGGAAAGGAACGGAAAATAAAACAAAAGATATTATAATGCCTCTATATTGTTCCATGGTGAGACCACACCTTGAATATTGTGTGCAATTCTGGTCACCGTATCTTAAAAAGGATATAGCGTTATTAGAAAAGGTTCAGAGAAGAGCCACCAAAATGGTAAAGGGGATGGAAGGATACTCCTATGAAGAAAGGCTAAAAAGGTTAGGTCTCTTTAACCTGGAAAAGAGACGGCTGAGGGGAGATATGATAGAAGTCTATAAATTAATGAACAGAGTGGAACGGGTAAACGTAGATCGATTGTTTACGTTATGAGAATATAGAAAGACTAGGGGACATGCAATGAAGCTACAGGGTAAACTATTTAAGACTAATAAAAGAAAATATTTTTTCACTCAACGTGTAATCAAACTCTGGAATTTGTTACCGGAGGATGTAGTAAAGGCTGTTAGTGTAACTGGGTTTAAAAAGGGTTTGGACAAGTTCCTGGAGGAAAGGTCCATAAACCATTATTAAGAAGGGACCCAGGATATCAATGCTTGACCCAGTACAAGCATTGTAAAACCTGTGTCTTTTGGGGAAACTGCTAGGTACTGTGGCAAGGAGGCTTATCCGGAGTCTGGGGGAGGACAAAGAGACAGGGAATTCACCCTAGTAAAGGGCCCCCTTACACTGAGGCAGGGTAGGAAAGCCACAAACACCTCCAGGAATCAGAAAACTTCCACATGGCCCACATTTCATGCTCCCACTAGTGGAATGAAGGGGAGAGGATACAGAGCCCAGAACCCCTTAGGCAGTGAATGCTCCAAGCACTCAGGTGCCCGAAGTCAGGCTGATTGCCATCACCTGGGTAGGGAGGGGTTGAAGCTAGAGCCCTGGAAGTATAAACCTAGGCCAGAGTATGAGAGAGGAGAACAAGGGGGAGAAGGAGAAGCAGGAAGCCCAGACTGCCACGAGCCGAGGCACAGCTGCAAGCGGGGGAAGCTTGACCGGTGCTGAGCAGAGCAGAGGAACTGACCTTCCAAGAGAGGAGAATGCTAATTGGCATATAGCATGTCTGCAAGAGGGTTTGGAGCCAGGAACAGAAGAGACTCCAAGATCCCCCAAGAGGCTAGCTGAGCATTGTGAGCAGGACGGGGAGTCAGAGCCTATGCAGCTGGGAGAGCCTGAGGTAAAGCTAAATGAGGAGGACACTCCAATGGACTGTTCCTTGTGCCAAGCTTTAAACCTGAGGAACAGAGAGAAAACAAGCCAGTCTTGAGAGAGAGTTTGCCAGGAAAAGAAACCCATAGTCCACAGGCTGGCTGGCCGTGAGTCCCTCGTGTTGGTAATGGGAAAGGTCACAGGAACTAAACAGCAAGCCTGGAAACTGGGATAAGCTGCTTAATCTTCTGCTGCTGGAACAAGGACACTGGGGTAAGAAAGTAGCTAATTATAATGAAGCTTTCTTGTGCCCTGAGTTATATTTCTTGTTTGAAGGTTTTGAAGCTGAGAGAAGCTATACTATCACGGACAGTGAATGTGATTTTGTTTTGTGCTTTACCCAGCAAGGCTAAAAAGGGAATTTTCCTTGCTGTTAAAGACTGTGTATCCTGTACTATGGAGAACCTTTAAACAGACATTTTTGGCTTTGTGTTTGTTTTTGGAGAGTGCTCTGCTTCACAGAGTCCCTGAGCAAATATCCTGTACGTGGTATGAACGAACCTTTGTGTGTATAAAATAAATTTCTGTCATTTGCCTTACCCCTTGGAGCCCGACTACAGCTTTCTGTTTGATGCACACATACAGCCAAGCAAAGACTACTTTTCCCATAAGGCACTGCGGGGAAATAGTTTGAAAAAGCTGAAAAATTAGCTAGCAGAAAGTTCTTCTAAAAACCACGCCCCTCTAAGCTAGAGGCGAGTGGTGGTGGCGTGACAGTACGTATGACCTAGATTGGCCACTGTTGGAAACAGGATACTGGGCTTGATGGACCTTGGTCTGACCCAGTATGGCATATCTTATGTTCTTATGTTCTAGGAATGAGCAGCAGAAAAAAGGAGGTGAAAATGTCTCTGTATAAGTCTCTGGTGCTACCTCATTTGGAGTATTGTGTGCAATTCTGGAGACTGCATCTTCAAAAGGATATAAGCAGTTTGGAGTCTGTGCAGAGAGAGGGTGGCTACTAAAATGATTGCAAAATGCAATGTGTGCCTTCGAGTCAGTCCTGACTCCTGGCGACCCAGAAGCTCCTGGGTTTTCTTGGCAGTGTCACCGGAAGTAGATTGCCAGGCCTTTCTTCCGAGGCAGTGGAGGGTTAAGTGACTTGCTCAAGGCCACAAGGAGTGCTAGTGGGAATTGAACCCTGGTTACTTTTGGTTACTAAAATGGTTAGTGGTTTTCATTTCCTTGAGCACAGTAGGTGGTTGAACTCCAGTAACCTCCTCAGCTTTGGGAACTGCTAACATCTAATCAGGAGTTAGTGGGCCTGATTACCTGAGAGCAGCTGAGGGGCTGCATAAAAGGCTCCAGTGCCCTGCCCTGTTCAGGCTTTCCTACAGGAGCTCTCCAGATCAACCAACAGTAAGGATTTAAGGGTTTATTTCATTATATTAAATTGTTAGCTCTCTGACTGGGAGCTCTTAAAAGGGTTTTTTGTACATTTTTAAAGCAAGGTTACTTACTTTTGGTGCTTTAGTGGGACTTTCCTTGAGCACAGTAGGTGGTTGAACTCCAGAAATGCATCTCTTTTTTTATTTCTCTGATGTTGCATTGTATGCAGAACCTGGCTTCTTGGGGTTGCAGTTTAATTTTTATCTACATATGTTCAGTTTTAGGTTAAGGTCGCTTATTCTGTACTTGGTGAGGGTCTGTGTTCTGAGTGTATGACCAAGACCAGGTATTCTGTTAAAGAGAAATTAGACTTACCTGCTAAGTGTTGTTCCTTGAGGAACTCTAGTCCAGTCCCGCACCTCTGGGTAGTGTACCTTTTCCAGCAGCTTGGAGACTGAGCATGTCATCTTTTTGATGACACCAGTGTACTTATGCAGCTGGCACCGCCTACCAGCCCCGATACAAAGCAGACGCACAGGAGCAACAAATAAGTAATTAAATATACAACTAACACTCCTACACCTAAATAAATGAGTACCCCCTCCATCCCCTGAGAAGGATACCCTGCCCCCCCTCCAGGATGATGAGGCCTACCTGTTGAGCGCCCGAGCAACTCAAACCAGTGGAGAGCAAGTGACCCGATAGTTCTTCCGGTCTGCCTCCCCCAAATGCCGATTACACCCCACTCCTTGGCTCCTCCTGGCTACTTCTTCCACCAAGGGAACCCCGGTCATGTAAATCAGGCTGTTTCTTTACCGGCTCTGGTATGCGCGGAGGTGGGCCCTGCCACTCCACAGCTGCGCTGCCTGGATGCTAAGAGCCCTGCGAAGGTATCTTAAAAGGACATTGTCCTTTCAGAGATTGGACTGTCTGTATGTTCTGTTTGGTGGGTTGCGCAAAGGTGAGGACCGGGGTGCACACAGATGATCACAGAAAGCACTCAGGGAGGGTTCCCAGACTGGACTGGAGTTCCTAAAGGAACAACAATTAGCAGGTAAGTCTAATTTCTCTTTCCTTATCATCCCTCCAGTCCAGTCCTGCACCTCTGGGATGTATCAGAGCAGTTAAACTAACAGGAGTGACCCGCATAACCGGCCTGAAGCACTTCTGATCCGAAATGAGTCCCCGCCGCCTGGACATCTAGGCAATAATGCTTAGAGAATGTATGCAGCGATGACCATGTTGCCGCCCTATAGACCTCCACCAGTGGAATTAAACTATAGTCTGCCCACGAGGCTGCCTGAGCCCTCATGGAATGTGCCAGTAATTCAGCCGGCACTGCTTTACCCTTCAAGATGTACGCCGACACAATTGCCTCCCTGAACCCTCTGGAAATGGAGGTCTTAGCTGCCACCTCACCTTTGTGCGACCCACCAAACAGAACATACAGACAGTTCGATCTCTGAAAGGAATATATCCTTTTCAGATACCTTTGCAGGGCTCTTAACATCCAGGCAGTGCAGCTGCGGAGTGGCAGGGCCCACCTCTGTGCTCACCAGAGCCAGTAAGGAAACATCCTGATTTATATGAAAATGCTGACACCACCTTGGGCAAAAATGATGGTATTGGGCGCAGGACCACTTTCTCCTTGGAGAAGAAAAGGAATGGCTCCTGGCATGACAGGTCCTGAAGCTCCAAAAACCTGCGTGCTAAGCAAATTGCCACCAGGAATACCGTTTTCAGAGTCAAATTCTTCAGGGAAGCTCGACTCAATGGCTCAAAAGATTCCCCAGACAGCGCCGTCAGCACCAAATTGAGATCCCAAGGTAGTACCACTGCCCTCCTCGGTGGATGGAGGTGGGTCACCGCCCTTAGAAATCTCAGCACATCTGGGTGTGTTCCCAATGGCACCCCGTGGACTTTCCTGCGATAACAAGAAATCTCCGCCACTGCACCCTCCAGGAACTGGCAGCTAGGTCCTTTTTAAAACCGGATTGCAAGAATGCCAAGATGTCTGGGATCCAAAGTTGTGCCACACGCGGATGCACGCCAGGGTTCATAGACCTCCTCTGGGCCTGTAGCAAGGTCACTATCACCGAGCACAAATATCCTTGCCTCTTCAACCTAGCCCTTTCCAGAGCCATTCCGTAAGCAAGAATGGATCCACCTAGGGCATGCGAAGCAGACCCTGCATCAAGAAGTCCTTCTGAACCAGAAGCCACTACAGTCGAACTGCCAGTATCTGAATCAGGTCGGCATACCACGGGCACCTCAGCCAGTCCAGTGCCGCCAGAATTACTAATTCCCAGTGCACCTCTATGCGTTGCACTACCCGGCCTAAGAGCGCCCATGGGGAGAAACCATAGAAGACCCTCTTCGAGCCACCACTGAATTAGAGCATACAGGCCCTCGGACATTTTTCTCAACTTCTACTGAAAAACTGGCAGACCTTGGCCAACTCAAACATTGCTATTAGGTCCATGACAGGTGTGTCCCATCGGCGGACCACTTGCTCGAACACCCCCTGGTTGAGCTGCCATTCTCTGGGGTCCACGCGCACTCGGCTGAGGTAGTCTGCCATCACACTATCGACTCCCGGTACGTGCGCTGCCAGTAACACTTGGAGACAAGTTTCTGCCAATCCGAACAGCCTTTTGGCCGCCTCCTCCAGGATTGCACTGCCCGTGCCTCCTTGCCGGTTGATGTAAGCCACCGTGATCGCATTGTCTGAGAGGACTCAGATCGCCTTCCCTTGCAACCATGGTTCAAAACCTTTTAGTGCCAAGGTCACTGCTCATATCCTGAGCCTGTTGATAGACCACAGGGCCTTCTACAGACCCCACTGTCCCTGAACAAAGCGTCCTTCACAAAGGCTCCCCAACCTGACAGAAAGGTATCACTCATCAGCGGAACCCAAACTGGGGACTCGAGTGGCATGCCTTCCAGGCTCCCTGGATGCAGCTACCACTTGAGGGCTGTCATGGTGCTCTACAGGCAGGGGAGTACTTGGGACAGGGGGCATGTGTACCCTTACCTATGGGACTAGCTCAAGAGTGGCCGCCATGGTCCCCAGAACCTGCAGATAATGGCATTTCAACAGTCTCACCATCATCAGGAACCATCATAGCTTCTGCGCCCGGCAATCCATCAGGAAAACCCTGCCCACACGGTATCGAAGCACACTCCCAAATACTCTAGCTCCTGGGCCGACATAACTGACTCTTGACCAGTTTGACCACTCAACCGAGACTTTGAAGGAACTCCACCACCCATGCTGTTGCTCTTTGCTTTCATCCCTGGACCTTGCCCGGATCAACCAATCGTCTAGGTACAGGTGGATGAAAACCCCTTCCTTGCAGAGAGCTGCTGCCATCCCCACCATGACCTTGGTGAAGGTATAGGGGCCAGTCGCCAGACCGAAGGGCAACACTCGAAACTGGAAATGGCACCGTAAAGCGGAGAAACTGCTGATATTCTGGATGGATAGAAATGTGCAGATACACCTCTGTGAGTTTGAGAGACGTCAAGAACTCTCTGCTCCTTACCACCACTATTACTGATCTCAGTGTTTCCATGTGGAAATGCAGCACCCAGTGACAGGGGTTCATGCCCTTAAGGTCAGGAATTGGGTGAAAGGAACCTTCCTTTTTGGACACCACGAAATAAATTCAGTATCGACCGCCGCCGTACTGGTCTCGTGGAACTGGTTCCATGGCTCTTAGCTGCAGGAAACGAGTCAAGGTCTCCTCTACTGCCATTGACACCACTGCGTCCACTTTGGGCAATCA
This sequence comes from Ichthyophis bannanicus, assembly GCA_033557465.1. NCBI lineage: Eukaryota > Metazoa > Chordata > Amphibia > Gymnophiona > Ichthyophiidae > Ichthyophis > Ichthyophis bannanicus. The sequence continues at coordinate 166,567,115 of CM066035.1, read as the reverse complement.
AAGGAGCTCTTGTTCTTGCTCCAGTAGTGGGTACAGGTGCATGCATCGTACCCTTTTAAGACTGGCCTCTGGCAGATCACACTCATCCTGGATCATCCATCTTACTACTCTATGTATCGGGAAGACTTTCCATGATTTCCATACTGCCTGGAGCAGTGGATCCTCCAGTGCCTCTTCCTCTGCTGGGAGTTTAGCAGGCATATTCAGAGCCTTGAGGAACTCCAAAATGTGTGTGCCGGCAGCTCCTTCCAGCAGAACACCTGAACAATCCAGGTCTGATCCTCCTGTTCTGGGATCTCTCTTTCTTCTAACGCCTCCTGACAGATCTAGCTCTATGTCAAGGTCATCCCCATCCAGCCCCTCTGACAATGATGATTGCTGCCACTCCTCTGAGCCTCTAGCCCACTTAGTCGCCTCTGTCTCTGCCTTTGACTCATGCTCTGCATCCGAAGCCCTCTTAGCCCCGTGTTCCAGGGCTGAGAGCCACTTTTCAAGCCCCATTGACATAGCAAAATGCCTTTTGCAAAAGTAAGACAAACTCTGGTGAGAACTCCCCTGGGAGCCCTATTGCTCTCTGGGCTTGAAGGGTGGATGGTCCGGCCATCATGCAGGGACTGGGGCCCAGATCCATCGAAGGTAACACGGCGCCCCCCGCCTCCAGGGTCTCTTGCGACCGGGAGGGACTCTCCTGCCTCGTCTCATCCTGCAGGCCATGCTCCAATGACCTAGCCTCTTGTGTGCAGTCTAGACAGACACCTGCCTCCAAGACTGCTCTCCATCGGGTCTCACATATCTTGAGGATTTTTAAATTGTGCTGCCGTGTTGTACCGCAAAGCTATGAAATGGACCACGCAGTGATCCAATCAGACTCTGACAATTTCTCTGAGTAAAAGTTTACGTTTTTATTATAAGTAATACCAATGGCTGTAAGGAGTACAGCTTCCCTTATAAACAATATCACAAATTTAGTAGGTACAGAGTCTGGGCTAAGAGACAAAAGCTGATTATGTCAGATTACTCACTGACCATAGGCAGATGAAAGAATTTCATTTTGTCTCCTATCCACTGTCTCTGTCTGTCTAGTTATATACATTTCTTGTATGCTGGTGCTTCTTGTTTCACCGTAGCTACACAAGCTACTCAGCACTTTTTCCTGCTTATCTTTCATTTATTTCTGTCTCTGACTTTTTTGGCTGATCCTTCTTAGGAAAAAGTTACAATGTCTCAACAAACTGTCACTTACATCTCCTGACCCATCTTACCAGGCACAACAGTTCTCTGAAATCTGCCCAGCAACAAGACATTTAGTTAGGCTTTTGCTACAGGTCTGCATCAAGTCATTGTGAACTGAATACGTTTTGAGCTGTATAACACCAGGAATGCTTAAGGATGTGGTATGAAGTGTGGGTTCACCCTATTGATACGATCATATACCAGGCACTGTGGTCTGGCCGACATGGTAGAAAGGGCTGCGGGTACGCCCCAGGAATGCCCTCAATCTGTACCCGGGTAGGTAGAAGTATCCCTAGCACAGTGCACCTCCATGGGCTCAAGCACAGAGCACTAGAGTGCCTGACCTAAAATAAAACAAATTTACTGAAATCTAATTAAAAGAAACTGAAATTTAAAGGAAAATGCAAATGGCTCCCTAGGAAGAAGCTGCACTGTCCTGCTTTATTCTCCAATGGCTGCCTCTCCCAGGTGCCAAAAACACAGCAGGGGGTTAAAACGCACGCAGGCCTGAAGAAAAAGAAATCATGCTTAAACACAGTGGGGGGGGGGGGGGGGGAGCCGCGGCAGGCTCTCAAACACACAGCTGCAGGCCGCTCTGTCTCCTCGTGTTCTGGCGGTTGCTAGGGGTTCCTGCTGTCCTCCCCCCTCTGCCACTCTTACCTTGGAGCCTCTTTGCCGCGTAGCTTTTCTACTCCTTGCGCTCAGCCTTCCTTCCCAGCTTCGGTGCTGAGGGGCGACTTGAGGCTGCCGGCTTTCACTCCCATCAATCCACTGCTGCCTCTGTGGCGGCTCCTCACCCAGTAATGGATTTGGGAACTGCCAGAAGTCAGGCCTCCACAGAACTTTCCCCTGAAATCCTGGGGGCAAGGGGGGGGGGGGGGAGAAGGAATATCCTCCCCTCAGCCCTGTTGTCCTCCAGATTCTTTCTGATCTGTCCCTGGGTTGTTTTTTTTTCATTTCTTTTCTGCCTTTAAAAACAAAGAAACTTGCACCTTAACAGGGGAAATAAAAAAGAAACTCTAACTAAACCTATCTCCTTAATTGCCCTTCAGTGAATCCAGCACTCTGGCTCACTACCTCCTCCAGCTGCTTAGAGACTGAGCATACTGGGGCTGGTAGGTGGTGCCAGCTGCATAAGTACACTGGTTTCATTCTGGAAGGGGTACACTACCCAGAGGTGCAGGACTGGACTGGAGGGACGATAAGGAACATGGAGTTTTTACATTGGGATCTGTACTGTAATAATCTGAATTGTTCAGCTTTTCAAATAGGTGTTGGATGTTCCAGGACCCACTACAGAATTTACAGTGCTGCTTTTTTAGGGTAGGTTCCTTATGTGAGTTTTGGAATTGGAGCTGGTATGGTATGGTATATTTGTTCTATACATCCTCATTGACTTTATTGTAGGGTTTTGTATTAGTTCACAATATGCCTGGTACTGGAGAATGTTTCTTGTTAGTGAAATGACCAGAATCAGATTTATTTTTTTTTTTTAGATATTGATTTCTGTGGGTGAATTCTGTTCTGTACCCATTGTTAAGGGAAGGGGTTCTGAGGATGCAAAATATATGTTCAAAAAGAAAAAACATTAACCATAATGAAGTTTATAACAACAAAATAAAAATGAGTTATAATTTGGTGTTATAAACTGTGCTGTGGTTCTTGTTCTTTCTTTTAGTTCCTTGGTGTGCGAACATCTTGCATTTCCTACACATTATTTAATTGGCTTTTTGGTTTGGTTCAGACCCTGACTGGAGTTTTGAGGAAGCACCCCCTCCCCTCCCCCCCCCCCCCCCATTCCAAGAGGTGCGCCATCTCATCCCTCACCTCAGGCAGCAGATTGCCTTGAGCCGCCCCTGTAAACCGAATCATTCGCCGTGCACTAAACCAAGAAGGACTTTATGAGCGAAAGCCATGGAGGACTCCATTGCTCAAAGACAGACATAAAAAAACACACTCATCTTGAGAAACCGCAATCCTTCTTGGAAAATGTTCTGTGGACAGAGGAAACCAAACTTGAGCTCTTTGGCAGTGCAGACTAGCAATACATTTACAGACAAAAATTGAAGCTTATAAGGAAAAAAACACTCTTCCTACAGTTAAATATGGTGGAGATTCCATAATGGTGTGGACTATTTTGCTGCCTCAGGCAGGGCCGTATTTAGCTAGAGTGAGGCCCTACGCCAAGAAAAATTGTGGGCCCCCCCCCATGTCCCCGTGCAGTCCTGGGCCCCCCCCCCTGTGCAGTCCTGGGCCCCCCCGTGTCCCCCCCCCCGTGCCTCCGTGCAGTCCTGGGCCCCCCCCCGTGCAGTCCTGGGCCCCCCCCCCATGCCCCCGTGCAGTCCTGGCCCGCCCCGTGCAGTCCTGGGCCCCCCCATGCAGTCCTGGCCCGCCCCGTGCAGTCCTGGGCCCCCCCATGCAGTCCTGGCCCCCCGGACAGCATCGCGGCTGTCTGAGGGGCTTCAGAGGGAGCCGGGGAAGCCCGAGCGAGGCCCCGGCTCCCTCTGTACAGCCGCCAGCGTGACGATCCTTTTCCTTCACGCTGGCGGCTGTTTCTGGGAAGCCGGGAATGCTGGGAAAGGTTAAAGGGCAACCTTTAACCTTTCCCAGCATTCGCGGCTTCACAGAAACAGCCGCCAGCGGGAAGGAAAAGGCTCTTGCCGCTGGCCTCTGTACAGCGGGAGCCGGGGCCTCGCGCGGGCTTCCCCGGCTCCCTCTAAAGCCCTCCGGTGGGCCCAGGGGCGGCCCAAGGGGGGTGCGGGGCCATGTGCGGAGACTCGGTGCGGGCCTCATTTGCATAAGGTGTCTCATTTGCATAAATATTTGCATAATGTTACCATACACCAGAGCTACTCAATTCCAGTCCTGGTGGTCCACAATCCTGCAGGTTTTCGGGATATCCCTAATAAATATGCATGAGATATATATGCATTGGAGGTATCCTGCCAACCTGACTGGTTTGTGGCCCTCCAGGGCTGGATTTGGAGACCCCTGCTTTACATCTCTGTCATTTAAGATTGTGAGTGAACAAGGTACAGATATCCTAGACATCAAAAGGGTAGATAGAATGTGTCACATTCCTCCTCGATTCTCACCACCACCAAAAAGTTGTCTAATAGATAATATTTTGGTGGTGGTGAGAAGCGAGGAGGAATGTGACAAATGCTATCTAACTTTTTTGATGTCTTGGACATCTGCACCTTGCCCACTCACAATCGTAAATGACAGAGATGTAAGGCAGGGGTCTCCAAATCCAGCCCTGGAGGGCCACAAACCAGTCAGGTTGGCAGGATATCTCCAATGCATATATATCTCATGCATATTTATTAGGGATATCCTGAAAACCTGCAGGATTGTGGACCACCAGGACTGGAATTGAGTAGCTCTGCCATACACTAACTTTTAGTAAACATGCCTCTTAATGAGTATATGGATAAAGAAAGACTAAAAGGTTTCTACATTACTATAACCAGTACCAACCGCCAGGCACATTAGGAACTACTACAAACACTGCCCATTTAGAACCCATAGCAAACCCGCCATATCCTAACAGCACTACCAGGACTCACAAAGCACCATACCCTAACTATCAAAAGGCAACACTGCAAATATTAAACCAATACATTTCAGAGAACAACAATACATGACCTACTGGGGAAAGAACAAGTGGCAATGTCAAATAGGAATTATATAAACAGAATACCTCAGCTCAGTTACACATGCACAACATAGACCATCACCAAACAAGGAATCACAATTTAGAAACAGGAAGACAATAATTAAACTGGGAACCCCAAAAGCCAAACTTGGAATATACAACAACACTGTAGAAATAAAACTATAATTAATTTCCTCTTGTACTAAACAAAGCGCAAAATTAATGATGCACATTTCCCAGAGCTGACATATTCCAGTTAATAAATTCAAAATAAAGAGATATTTTTCTACCTTTTGTGCATTTTTTTTCAGTTGCAATTGTTCCAGCCACTTTCTTCTGGTTTCTTCGTGTCTTCTGCTAACTCTCCATCTGCTGTCCATTTGTCCTTTCTTCTGTCTTCTTGGTTTTTTTTTCCATTCTCTCTACATCTGCTTTAACATACTAATCTTTCTCCTTTTGCTCTTTCCTCATTCCTATTTCATCTACTCAAAATTTACCCCTCCATCCTCAATCCCCACTTACTCTCCCAATACCCGGCCAATTGTAGATTTTTTATCCCTCCCACACAAAATATTTTTCCCCTCTCCATTTTACTCTCCCAGCCCCATCCCATTCTAATCCTCCCCCAACACCAGCTCCCTTCTAGTTCCAGCCTCACCCAGCATCCATTCCCTTCTAGTCCCTGCATCAGCCCATTTCCAGTCCTAGCCCCCCATTAGCCCATTTCTAGTCCTAGCCCCCCCCCATCAACCCAATACCAGTCCTAGCCCCCCCATCAACCCACTTCCAGTCCTAACCCCCCATCACCCCATTTTCAGTTTAAGCCCCCCCTATAACCCATTACCAGTCCTAACCCCCCATCAGCCCACTTCCAGTCCTAACCCCCCATCAGCCCACTTCCAGTCCTAACCCCCATCAACCCATTTCCAGTCAGCCCCCCATAGCCCATTGCCAGTCCTAACCCCCCCCATCAGCCCACAGTCCATTACCAGTCCTAACCCCATCAGCCCACCTCAAGTCCTAACCCCTCCCCATCAGCCCATTTCCTGTCCTAGCCCCCCCCCCATAGTCTATTATCAGTCCTAACCCCCCATAGCCCATTACCAGACAGCCCCCATCAGCCAACAGCCCATTACCAGTCTTAACCCCCCCACAGCCCATTACCAGTCCTACCCCCATCAGCCCACCTCAAGTCCTAACCCCTTCCCATCAGCCCATTTCCTGTCCTAGCCCCCCATAGCCCATTACCAGTCCTAACCCCCTCCCAACAGCCCACAGCCCATTACCAGTCCTAACTCCTTCAGCCCACCTCCAGTCTTAATCCCCCAGCCCATTTCCAGTCCTAGCAACCCCCCAACCCATTACCAGTCCTAGCCCCCCATAGCCCACTCCCAGTCCTAATCCCACCAGCCCATTTCCAGTCCTAATCCCCATCACCCAATTTTTAGTTTAAGCCCCCCCCATAGCCCATTACCAGTCCTAAGCCCCCATCAACCCACTTTCAGTCCTAATCCCATCAGCCCATATAGACTTAGCTCCCCCATAGCCCATAGCCCCCCCCATAGCCCATCACCACTCCTAACCCCCCCATAGCCCATTACCAGTCCTAACCCCCCCAACAGCCCACAGCCATTACCACTCCTAACCCCCCCCAGCCCATCACCAGTCCTAACCCCCCCAACAGCCCACAGCCATGACCACTCCTAACCCCCCCCCAGCCCATCACCAGTCCTAACCCCCCCAGCAGCCCACAGCCATTACCACTCTAACCCCCCCAGCCATCACCACTCCTAACCCCCCCAACAGCCCACAGCCATTACCACTCCTACCCCCCCAGCCCATCACCAGTCCTAACCCCCCCAACAGCCCACAGCCATGACCACTCCTAACCCCCCCAGCCCATCACCAGTCCTAACCCCCCCAGCCCAGTGAATTTTTTTTTACAAAACAAGCTGTCGCTGCCTCAGCTGGGGCCGGGGCCGCCGCGGCAGAATCGAGTGTGCCGCGGGGCCCCCCCTGCCCAGCAGAGCCTGCCCTCCCCGGTATCACCTCTCTCAGCTGCCTCCCTCCAGTCACACGCGCCGGCTTTCAGAGCGCGAGGGAAGAGTTTTTCCCTCGCTGCTCTGTTTAAGCCCGCGGGGGCTTAACAGAGCAGCGAGGGAGAAACTCGCCTCGCGCTCTGAAAGCCGGCGCGTGTGACTGGAGGGAGGCAGCTGAGAGAGGTGATACCGGGGAGGGCAGGCTCTGCTGGGCAGGGGGGGCCCCGCGGCACACTCGATTCTGCCACGGCGGCCCCGGCCCCGGCTGAGGCAGCGACAGCTTTTTTTTTTTTTTTTTTAATTTTAATGATGGATCAGAATGTTTTTTGCGCGGGGCCCCCTGAAACGCGGGGCCCTGTGCAAAAAACATTCCCGGTGGGCCCTTGCCAGCTGTGGGCCCTACGCCACGGCGTACGTGGCGTATAGGCAAATCCGGCCCTGGCCTCAGGAACATATTAAAGGAATCCTGAAGTCTAAGGACTACCAAGGTATTTTGGAGTGAAATGTACTACCTAATGTCAGAAAGCTAGATCTGGGTGGAAGGTCATGGGTCCTCCAGCAGGACAATGACCCAAAATGTACATCCAAAAGTACAAAAGAATGGTTAAAAAGGAACAAATGGACTGTTTTAAACTGGCCAGCAATGAATTCTGATCTCAATCCAATCGAGATCTTTTGGAAAGAGCTGAAATCTGCCATTGGTAAAAGGAATCTTGGAAACATTCATGAGTTGGAATAAATTGCAGTTGAAGAGTGGAAGAAACTACCAGCAGACAAATATATGAAACTTATATATGGCTACAAGAAATGTTTAGAGGCTGTCATCACTTCCAAGGTTTGTGCAACCAAATATTAGTAAAGGGTGCCATTAATCCTGTTCAGATCATATTTTGTTTTATTTTTTTTCTCAGAAATTACTACATCTAAGTTGCACAGACATCTTTTTTTTTTTGTTGTATCCCTTTGAATGTACTATTAAAAGATTATGATGACATACACTTGGAATATTTCCAATTATTTCTCAAGACATTGTACACAACATATCTAAAATGCAATGGTGCCAATAATGTTGACCACAACTATAGCTCTAGAAATTTAGAGTTCTCTTAGCACATTCATTTGCACATGTGTGGGAGTTCCTACTTCATCACACAGAGCCATCAGAGAAACTATCCATACATGTTACATCTTACAAACTCCAGCAGGAGGCTCTCTGAGACTAAGATCGTACGCCACATACCCTGGCTTAGAAGTGAGGTTCACAACTGCCATAGTAAGCACACAACTAACTTATCTGGAGAAACTACCTCAAGTAAAGTCATCAGAATTATATATTAAACTAAAAGCAGTTGAATTCAAGGGAATCCAACTCATAGAGGAGATGAGTATTTATTGTGTGAACTTCATATCCTACTGTCCTCAGAACTTTTGGGTCAATATTTAGCCACAGTGGTCAGCATTTTTTAATAAACTCTTGCCACCGTGCCAAAATTAAACTCAGATATTAAATGCTGAATATCTGAATACTTCAGACAGCACAAGCACGTTCTGTATAGCACTGTTATTCAGCACTGCTGTACAGATAGCTATGCAGATAGCTTAGAAGAATGTTCTTATAAGAACAAAAAGCTTTCCTAAATGGCTGTCTGCATATTTATCAATATAGTGGCACTGAATATCACCTCTGTATGGCTTATTCTCAGCTACGCCCCTGAACCACCCTAGCTCTATATGCATAGTGTCCAGGGGGTCAGCTACAATATTCAGTGATACTATTGGATTTTTTAGAAGCCTTATTAGTGATTTACACATATCAATATGACTTCTTAAATGTGTAAATTGCATTCATGTATAAATGGCCAGTTTAGAAAAGGTTTGTTTTACATGTTGATGCCCACGCCATGTCCAAAGTAGATAGGGGACATGGCGTGGGAGGGAAAAATAAAATGCTTCTGTAGGTGATTAAGAGTGGCCGCACATCTGGGTTTGCAAAATGGCCATGATACACATGTAAGTGCTGACATTTATACGTGCGTGTTGTGACATGCCACCACTTACATGTAAGTTCCCGCTGTTTATTTTTCCCGTGTACATGAGTTTGCGCAGGTGGAGGAGTGAAGCTCGCAGTTCTGTAGAGTACCATGGTGCGTGTTCTCGTTTCCTTGGTTTCTTACTCATGGGTGGGAGGCAGGCGATGGCTCTGAGGCTGTCGTCCCAGTTAGATACCATTTCGTCAGGCTCGAGTGTTGTGTTCATAAGTAGTGGGAGGACTTTCTCGAGAAAGTTGATATAGCTTTGCAAACATTTTCACCAGGGCCACTTCAACCCCTTATGGGGCCCGGAGCAACTTTTTCAGCATGACCCCCCTCCCGCCACTGCTGCTGCCCCTTCTCCGGGATGTGCAGTAGTGGCAACACATAAAAATGGCACCGCAGGCACCAGAGTTACCTTCTTTTCTAGTACCGCAGTGCCATTAGTGCTTGTGCTTCCGCTTCCGCCCCCTCCGATGAATTGGCAAGTGAGAAGAAGTGGAACCACGAATGTCACTGCAGCACTGGAAAAGAATCTCTCTCTGGCATTACAGTGCCTTTTTTATGTATTGCCACTGCTGCACGTCTCATAAAGGGATGTTCAGCAAGAGCAATAGGCACGGGGGAAGGAGCAGGGCTGCTGTTACCTATGGGCACCTGGCCACTTTTTGTGCAGGATCCCGGAGCAGCTGTCCTTTTTTGTCCATTGGAAAAAGAGGCCCTGGTTTTCACTCCCACATACCTCCCACCACCTAAACAACCTTTCTAAAATGTGCTCTTATCTGTTTAGTGCCACTGAATATCACTTTTACTGGCTGTTAACTAGATAAATGCCTTTGAATATTTACCCATTTGTTTTCTTTGAAGACAAGCTGCATATAAAGTCCTCACTGATGGGAATCCCTAACTCTAGGTTGTCTTTAATAAAATTAAGGAAAATCAAGGGGAAGGAGGTTGTATGCCAATGAGCACTAACTTGATTTTGTTGGCAACAGGCCTTTTGTATTCTTTGTTCTTTATACTGCGAAGAAGGCAACCTGAAAAGAAAGATGGTGGTCTCTAGGCTAGCTGGAGTTGGATTCTATGCGTCAAAGAGATTCGGCAGGACAGATTGGCCAATCCTGCCGTCATATTTGGAATTCCTCTCCAAATAATACCGAGATGTGAATATGTAGACAGATGTCCATGTCATAGCATTGCAGATTTGCTCCATGGAGGCTAATCTCTGGTGGCCATCAGTGCCATCATGCTCTAACTGGGGGAAATGCAGTGTGTGCCTTTGAGTCACTGCTGACTTCTGGCAACCCATTAGCTCCTGGGTTTTCTTGGCAGTGTAGCTGGAAGTACATTATCAGGCCTTTCTACTCAAATGTGCAATGCAGAATTCCCCTCCTGTGCAGAATTCTCCACTTGCCTTGCAGAGATAGCAGTGGCAGTTTAGAAGGCTTTCAGCCCTTGATGACATATACCCTCAATTTGCATTCTCACCATGCTGATCATCAACAGCAGTGCCACCAGTGAGCCAACTGGAGCTGAAATGTCTTACTGTTTACAGTGCTCTGATTCCAGGCATTGACACCTGAAACATTTCCATTGCATGGGAAACTTTGAGTCTGCTTTCCTTCTCATCCTGCTAAATCAGTCCAGATGGGTGGGTTATGCTTCCCAGCCAATAGGCAGGGGTAGACTAGAACAGCATTTAGTGATAATACTACTAGTATATACTCTGGTTCAGCACTGAGAGAAGCCAGTATTGTCTGCCTGCAACAGGTGGCAAGATGTGTGGACTGGTGTAGCAGTGCAGATGGGCCTGTCTTCCCCCATCCATGTTGCCTGTATGTTTGAGACCTTTGGTCCAACATTTGCTCATATTTTGGGTACACCCATTTGTCTCCTGGAGCTGACAGCTACCCTGTGTCTAGCACTTTTATCACGGGTTCCAACATTAGTGGGCTGGAGATTGGACAGGAGGACTCTACAGAGGTCCTTAGGAGGAGTTGGTAAGTCTTAGCCCAAGAACCCATTCCCTCTCATTGTCCTCTTTTTGCATGCTATGTTTTTTTTCTATTGCTTAAATTGGTGCTCAGTCCTTGCTGCCTGAGCAAAGCAGCTTCAAATTAAAAAAACAAAACAAAAACCCCTCTCAGGCAGCTGGACTGTCTCAGGCCTGTGTGGGCAGCTGGGGAGGCCTTTTTCTCGGCTTTCTCCAGCCAGCCTGACAGATGATAGGGTTCTCTTAACTGAATGGAGGTTTAATTTTGCCACAGCCTCTTTTTGTCATTGTGGGGGGACTTTTTTCCTTCACCTGTTTTTTTTCTTTTACTGCATTAGAGCTCTGCAAACCATGCCCAATTTATGTGATCCCATCAGGTGAGTGTCACAACTGGTTCTTTTTGCCCTGAGTGCAATAGAAAAGCCTTCAGACACATTTTTTGGCAATGTCAGGGAACCCCCACGGGGAGCTCAGGGACCAATGCTGATTTTGCTGCCTCTGCCCTGTGATTTTTCCCATTGTGGGAAAGGCATCCATCTTGGCATGGTCTCCTCTGAAAGGGAGCATGGTGAGGCGGCTACAGCCTTGAGCCGGCAGGCCCCTGTGGGACCGGACCTTGAGCATTATGAACCCCTCTCTGATAAAGGTTTCTTATGCGGACTATACCCTTAGGGGGTTACAGCAGCCTTCTGGGTTTTTTTCCTCCTCCTAAGCCCTTGTGAAAGCTTGTGTCCTCTCAGTGGGAGGCACCAAAGCTGGAGCTGAAGGACTTTAAGGTCCTGGTTCAATTGTATCCTCTGCCTCAAGGGGTGATGGTACAAAGGCCTTGACATATTTTCTTGGAATCTAGGAGCCAGCCCAGATATTTAGGAGCCATCCTCCAAAATCTCAATTTCCATATGATGTCCATTGTAAAGAGATGAATTAACTCATTGATTATAACACGAGACATGTATTTTTTCAGATAAAGCCAGTGGTTAAGATTGGGATAGTCCTCTGAGCGAAGTTTCATGAGTTGATATACATGTAGATTGCTATTTTCGATATTATGACCCTTGTTTGCCAGGCCTTGTCCCATTCGAAAATTACAGAATGTTAACTGTTTAACAAGCATTTCTTGGTTAGATTTCTGTGGAATCTTGAATTGTGTATCAAGTTGAGTAGCAATGGTTGGTTGATGTGACACATAGGTTTGCATCTGAGCTGTGGCTTCTCGGTGACATCGTGTGTTTTCATGGTCCCGGAAGCACTGGACAGCATATTTCCAGTTCTGGAAACTGCTCACAGTAAAGGCACCTTCATTTTTTTGGGCAGCTTTAGGCCTTTGCCTGTGCAGAAACAACACTGTGTGCAGAATAGTTTTCCTCGTGTTTCACATAAAGTTAACCAGCTGAACGCTTTGAACCAGTTCAACTTGTCTCTGCCCTGCTCCACCATCCGATCGGCAACATCGAGGAAGAGCAGGAAGGTAAGCTCCTCCCCACTTCCCTCCAACAAGGCCAATCAGGCCCAATGGAAAGCCTCACCTGGACACTTTAAAATCCGCCGCAGCAGCAAGCAAAAGTTTTTCTACTACTACTACTAATAATTAGCACTTATATAGGGCCGAGCACGCAGCGCTGTACAGGTATGACATGCATATAGAAGATATACATATAATAGACAGTCCCTGCCCATCAGAGTCATGCTCATCCGAGCTTACAATCTAATACTCATCCGAGTTTACAATCTAGTACAACAGTACAAATCTCCACCACCCTATCGGCAGCATCGAGGGAGAACGGGAAGATAAGCTCCTCCCTGCTCCCCTCCGACAAGGCCAATCGAGATGGGTGGAAACCCTCTACCGGACCATTTAAAAGTAGCCACAGCATTAGGCGCACGTGGGGGCATGGAAAGCAGCCCTTCACTTCCAGCATACCACATGTAAGTTATTCTTGCATATCAATAATCACCCTCTCAGTCAATAAGTTCTGTATTGCTTTTCTTCCCACACCAACCATGCCTCGTTGATATCCCACCCCTCCCACTGTTTATTTCTCACAATGTTGCCTATATTGTACTACAGTCTTACTGCTAATTACACTGTGTTTTGCTATACCTCAACTACTGATACAATACATTATTGCCACAATATCTCGCTATAAAGCCCTGCGGTAACAAAACGCTTGCATTTCTGTACTATACTATATCTTAAACACCACTGCTTCACATGTCTACTTATGCTCTGACAATATTGCTGTATCGTAGGCACTATTATAACTCATTGTAACTCATTAAGCACTGCTGAATCCATTGCAGTCTAAGCATTACTGTAATTCACTGTAAAATTGACACTACTGTAAGTCATTACAGTTTTGGTGCTGCTGTCTCTTCTTGCTCCTTAAGCACTGTTATATTTCATTGCCTCTCTGGCACTACATTCTAAACACTACTGTATCTCTCTGCATCCTAAATGCTGCTGCATTTCATATTCTCATCTGCACTTTTTAAGACTCCTTTCAAATAACATCTACCAATCATGCCACTCCTACTCAGCTGGCTAGCACTACTATACCTTCCCTCTCTCTTTACACATAGTATCTCGACCCCCCTCACCCTCCCCTCTCCTATCCCAATCATCCATCTCCTGAGGCCATCATGCCCTCTGCCCTCTGCTCCATTTCAACAACACACTCACCAATACAAGAGACATCCTTGCTTCATATACATCCCCATCTCACCTCAAACTGAGATAACCACCCCCTTAACCCCCATGCCACCCACCCTGTCCACACAATTAAATGCAGCTTAATCAATGCTCGCTCCGCCCGCAATAAACTAAAAACTCTTGCTGATCACATCTCTGATGATGCAATAGATCTCCTCTGCATCACAGAAACCTGGTTCACTGAAACCGGTGTCCTTCTCAGTCAACTAAATACCAGCACTCACAATATTCACAACTGCCCATGATCCAGCAGCAGAGGTGGAGGAATCTGCATACTGTCAAACAAACAATTCAACTTCACCATTACAAGTGCAATATCCTCCCATGGTCTAAACACCCTCATAAGCAACAAGCAATTCACCATCTGCCTTGTCTATAGAGCACCTCATCACAATGCAGACCAACTCGACACACTTCTTGAAGCTACATGTTTTCACACTTCCCACTAACAACACTTTATCCTCCTTAGTGACTTTAATCTCCCCTCAGCTAATGTCAACCAAAGCAACACTTTCCTTCAAGCCATGGAAGATCTGTATTTCACGCAACTAATCACCACTTCAACTTATCTAAAGGGTGGTGCCCTTGACCTACTCTTTCTCCCTAACAACCTGCTATCCTCTTCACACACCCTCTCCCCCATGTCTATCCCGGTCCCGTGGTCTGACCACCACTTAATAATATTTACTCTACCTACCTACTCTAACTCCACTATGCATCTCTTTCAAAACCCATTGCTCTCATGCTCCCTGATATTCAGCCCTCCTTAGAGAGCAGAAACATTCCCTACAAAGACTCAAGCGATGTTGGAGAAAATCTAAGGACCCACAACTTTAAGCTACCTATCTGGACCTTCATATAGCATACTCCAATAACACCCTCAACGCCAAGCGTGAATACCATGACAATATCCTACTACGTTCCATAAATAAGCCAAGGGAACTTTTCAACCTCATCAAATCTCTCACAAACAATCCATCTCAACCTCATCACATTGACATCATCCACCCTCAACTAATAGCTGACTTTCTAATATCTAAACACCAACTTCCTGGCTCTTCCGCCCTCATCAAACCTCCCTCTACTTTCTCATCTTCCACCATCACTCCATGGTTGACATTCAGAGATGTCCCCCATAAAGAGCTCTTAAATATCATCCAACTACATTAATGCCACCCCTCCCCCCTTGATCCCTGCCCAGTAACCTGGATCAAGTTATTGAAAACTACTATGCTATCATTCATCTCTACCATCCCTCAAACCTCACTCACCCAAGCCTATCTCTCACCTGCTCTCAAACAAGCCTCTGTGAGACCCCTACTCAAGAAATTCAACCTTGACCCCAACTCTCCTGCATCTTTCAGACCCATAGCCAGCGTACCTCTCCATGATTCTTGAAAAAGCAGTTCAAATTCAGTTCCAGGAACATGTTGACAGATCCACCCTACTTGACCACAGGCAACATAACTTTTGCCCTTACCATAATGCCGAAACCCTACTTACCTCCCTACTAAATACACTCATCATTGGAACTGAAAAACCCCTCTCTGGCTTCATGCTGCTATTTCTTGACATCTCCGCTGCATTTGACGCTGTTTCCCACCAAATCCTACTCAACCAATTCAACGCTATTGGCGTCTAGGGTGCCCCACTCAAATGGATTCACTGCTACCTATCCCACTGAACCCAAACAGCAAGGCTCAGTAACCAGTCATCAGCGCCTTACACCCTTCCCCCAAGGAGTCCCTCAAGGTTCTGCCCTCTCCTCCCTCCTTTTCAGCATATATATCAGGCCCCTATGCTACATCATCCAGAAATTCAAGGTTGGTTACCAGCTCTATGCCGACGATATAATGATCTTCACTCCATTCCACACCTCCTCCCCTGACTACTCCTGTCTCACCGAATGCTTCAAAGAAACAGTCTTTTAGATCTTCAAGTACCCAGTAAAGCAGTCAGAAACTAGAAAATGTTGCAGAAAGAGAGAGAAACATTTCCAATTGTATCGGGTGCCAAAGGTCTGATTTAAAAACCATTTTCAACCACACACTGATAGGTTGACTACACATATAACATCATATGAACTCCAGAAGAAAGTTGTCTTTGACACTATGTCAATATTACAGCGCGGGTTACCATTAAATTTGAAGCTTAGCCATCCCAGTCAGAGTTGGCCAGTACTGGTTTTGAACTTACATACCATAGCAAACGCTGCCCAATGAAATCAGTACTGCAAGTCCCACAGATGTATTCGGATAGGGTTTTAGAAATCCAGCATAGGTCTTAAATCTCCCTCATGGGTAAGATAGTAGCTCTCCCCTCCTGTGCCAAGTATCCTTTGCCCAGACCTCTCCCCACCACATGCTGTCTCCTCCTGTATCCAGGCCTCCCCTCTCCAACATGCTCTCTCTTCTGCTTCCAGGCCCCCCAACATGCTCTCTCTCCTGCATCCAGCCCCCAACCCACATGCTCTCCCCCCCTACATACTCTCTCTTTTGTGTCCAGGCCTCCCCCATCACCAAACATGCTCTCTCTTCTTTGTCCAGGTCCCCCCCCAACATGCGCTCTCTCCTTTGTCCAGACTCCCCCTCCCTCCCCCCCCACACATGCTCTCTCCTTACCTTTGTTTTCTGTGGTGGGAGCAGAGGCAGCAAAAGAAAGAGAGTAGCGTGCAGGACCTGGTGCTGACAATCTCCCGGTGGGGGCAGGCAACTTATTCATTTGGCGGGGGGGGGGGGTCACTTTTTAAAAATGCCTTGTGCAATATATCCCTGGACCTGAAAGCAAGGTGTCTTGTTTCAAACTGCCCCCAGGACTGCACACATACAGTACAGAATAACTGTCACATTTTATTTTTTATTTAATTTTTTTTTTCCATTTAGCAATTTTTAATTCAAATGAAAAGGAATTACAACCAAGTCCACATCAAGGGGAGAGCAAGGGACAAAAACAAAGAAATGACACGAATAAAAAACATATTCCACATTAATATATACTGGGCCCGTAATAAAACTACTAACCCTATTGACTTAGAAAGGAAGTAGCAACATTCTATCCATTTTCTTTACTAAGCAGAAACACATTCAATTGATCGGATTCCATAAATACATACTTTGTCTGCTCATAAATCAAGATACACTTACATTGATATTTTAGGAAAAAAGAGGCCCCAATTGCCAGGGCGCGAGATCTTAATGCTAAAAAAGCTTTTCGCCGCCTTTGAGTAAGTCTGCATACATCATGGAAAACCTGAACTGTGCTCCCACAAAACAATTGATCCTTTTTAGGAAAATATGACCGCAATGCTAAATTTTTATCCGATAAAGAAATAAAAGAAACAATTAGTGTAGCATGTCTGGTGATCTCATCAGTTGAAGATTCCAAAAAAGCAGAAACATCCAATGAATGAGATACTAACAGCTTCTCTGCGTCTTTGGCAATGGGGGAAGAGGTTTCTGTAGAGGACAATGAAGGAAAGTAATAAACAGGAAAATTTTATAGAATTCACATCATCAATTAATAGAACCTCCTTGAAATATTTGTATAACAAAATAGAAGAAGAAAGATAATGAGTTTGTGGGAAATTTAAAAATCTCAAATTTTTTGCACGTACAACTTTTTCAAGGGACTCTATTTGATGGTGTTTATTAAGATTATCCCTAATTGACGAAGAGGCAACAGCCTGCATAACAGAAACCTGCCCCTCTAATTTCTTCAAGGTAATATTATTTTTAGCAATAGCCTCCTCATGAACACCCAACTTCTGTACCACATCCTTTGAAAACTGAGAGACCTGGAAAAGGGACACACGCAGGGACATCTCCATGCGTGTCACCACTTCCCACACGTCCCTCAAAGAAACATCAACTGGGGAAACCACAGGCGGAACGGAAATAGGGAATTCCAATACAGACAGAAGAGAAGACAATTTACATTTATCCTCCTCCACTAATAAAGAGGAAAAGTCCAAATCACCCAATGAGGGTTTCACACCCAGGTTATCAACTCTGGGAGAAAACACCCTCTCAGTCATGACTTCCTGACTGGGTAGGGTAACACCCTGTGCATTAGGAGACAAGTCAGAAGTAGTACTCACGGACCCATGGGTCAAGTCCGGTGACTCTTGCTCTACCTGAGCTTTCTGGAGATGAAGGTCCATCGGGCCCACGATACTAGGAGCCTTTTGAGTGCTCACGGTAGGAAAGACCTTCTTCCGTCGCTTCCCCATGAACCCGAAGAGTTTCCTCTGTTCCTCCTCGTTGCTCCGAAGGGCCTCCAAAGGGGTGTGACTTGCCCCTTTGGCCATGCCCCTTTGGGCACGCGAGCACGGGTGCGCACCCGTGGGTCGCGTCCGCGGTGGACCAAAAGCTTTTAAAGGTCCTGGGGGGGGCGGGGCTGCACCGCTCCTCCACCCGACGGTCACGGGCACCAGCTCCAGCTGCCTCCTCACGCTCCCAGTCGTCCGCGGTGGACCAAAAGGTTTTAAAGGTCCTGGGGGGCGGGGCTGCACCGCTCTCCCTCCCGACGATCACAGGCACCAGCTCTAGCTGCCTCCTCACGTTCCCGGTCATCCGCGGTGGACCAAAAGGTTTTAAAGGTCCTGGGGGGGCAGGGCTGCACCGCTCCTCCTCCCGACGATCACAGGCACCAGCTCCAGCTGCCTCCTCACGCTCCCAACTGTCACATTTTTAACTTCCCAGTTATTTCTTCCTTTTATGCTCCTCCTATGTTTTTTTTTATTTAGACAGATTTGTATACAGGGCCAGCCCGTCCATTGAGCAAGAATGTTTTTTGCACAGGGCCCCGCGTTTCAGGGGGCCCCGCGCAAAAAACATTCTTCATCCCAAGTTTAAAAAAAACAAACAAACAGCTGCTTCTGCCACGGCAGCATCAAGAGTGCCGCGGCAGCATCAAGAGTGCCGCCGCCACCGCGGGGCCCCACCGGCAGAGCCTCCCTGCATCGTAGCCTAGCGTCGAATCCCCGAACGCGGGCTTCTTTCAGAGCTGCGAGAGTTTCCTTTCTCGCGGCTCTGTTAATCACGCCGGGGCTGATCAGCCCCGGCGGGATTAACAGAGCCGCGAGAAAGGAAACTCTCGCGGCTCTGAAAGAAGCCCGCGTTCGGGGATTCGACGCTAGGCTACGATGCAGGGAGGCTCTGCCGGGCAGAGGGGGGCCCCGCGGTGGCGCTCTTGATGCTGCCACGGCAGAAGCAGCTGGGTTTTTTTTATTTTTTAATTTGGGATGAGAGGGGGAAGGGGGTTTAGGACTGGTAATGGGCTATGGGGGGGAGGCTAAGACTGGAAATGGGCTGATGGGGAGGTTTAGGACTGGTAATGGGCCATGGGGGGCGGCTAAGACTGGAAATGGGCTGATGGGGAGGTTTAGGACTGGTAATGGGTTATGGGGGGTGTGCTGACTGGAAGTGGGCTGCTGGGGAGGTTTAGGACTGGTAATGGGTTATGGGGGGGCTAAGAATGGAAGTGGGCTGATGGGGGAGGGTTAGGACTAGTAATGGGCCATGGGGGGGGGGTGCTAAGACTGGAAGTGGGCTGATGGGGAGGTTTAGGACTGGTAATGGGTTATGGGGGGGGCTAAGACTGGAAATGGGCTGATGGGGGGGTTAGGACTGGTAATTGGCTATGGGAGGGGTTAGGACTGGTAATGGGCTGATGGGGGATTAGGACTGGTAATGGGCTATGGGGGGCTAAGACTGGAAATAGGCTGATGGGGGGGCTAGGCCTGGAAATAGGGTGATGGGGGGGTTAGGACGTAATGGGCTGATGGGGGGTTAGGACTAGTAATGGGCTATGGGGGGGCTAGGACTGGAAATGGGCTGATGGGGGGTTAGGACTGGTAATGGGCTGATGGGGGATTAGGACTGGTAATGGGCTATGGGGGGCTAAGACTGGAAATAGGCTGATGGGGGGGCTAGGCCTGGAAATAGGGTGATGGGGGTTTAGGACTGGTAATGGGCTGGGGGGGCTAAGACTGTTAATGGGCTGGGGGGTTGCTAGGACTGGAAATGGGCTGAGTGGAAGGAGGGCTTGAACTGCAAATAGCTGATGGGGACGGGGGCTTGCAATGGAAATGGGCTGTGAGGGGGAGGGAGCTAGGACTGGAAATGGGTGAGTGGGGGGGGGCTAGGACAGTTAATGGGCTGAGGGAGGGGCTAGAATAGGACTGGAAATTGGCTGTTGGGGGGTGCTAAGATTGGAAATGGGCTGTGGTGGGGGTTTGGATTGAAATGGACTCATGAAGGGGTTAGAACTGGAAGTAGGCTCATGGGGGGCTTGGATTGGAAATGGGCTGAGTGGAGGGGAGCTAGGATTTGACATGGGCTGATGGGCTCATGGGGGGCTGGGATTGGAAATGAGCTGATGGAGGGAATCGGATGGGACTGGAAATAGATGGGGGAGTTAGGACTGGAAGTAGGGTGATGATGGGTCTAGGATAGGACTGGAAATGGGCTTATGGGGGGCTAGGACTGGAAATGGGCTGATGCGGGGACTAGAAGGGAGCGGATGCTGGGTGGGACTGGAACTAGAATGGAGCTGATGTTGGGGGAGGATTAGAATGGGATGGAGCTGGGAGAGTGAAATGGAGAGGGAAAAATTATTTTGTGTGGGAGGGAAGACAAATCTACAATTGGCCGGATATTGGGAGAGTAAGTGGGGATTGAGAATGGAGGGTAAAATTTGAGTAGATGAAATAGGAATGAGGAAAGAGCAAAAGGAGAAAGATTAGTATGTTAAAAGCAGATGTAGAGAGAGAATGGAAAAAAACTAGAAGAGAGAAGAAAAGACAAATGGACAGCAGACGATGGAGAGTTAGCGGAAGACACAAAGAAACCAGAAGAAAGTGACTGGAGCAATTGCAGCTGAAAAAAAATGCACAAAAGGTAGAAAAATATCTCTTTATTTTGAATTTATTAATTGGAATATGTCAGCTCTGGGAAATGTGCATCATTAACGTCTGCGCTTTGTTTAGTACAAGAGCAAATTAATGTATAGTTTTATTTCTACAGTGTTGTACATTCCAAGTTTGGCTTTTGGAGTTCCCAGTTTAATTATTGTCTTCCTGTTTCTAAATTGTGATTCCTTGTTTGGTGATGGTCTATGTTCTGCATGTGTAACTGAGCTGAGGTATTCTGTTTATGTAATTCCTATTTGACATTGCCACTTGTTCTCTTTCCCCAGTAGGTCATGTATTGTTGTTCTCTGAAATGTATTGGTTTAATATTTGCAGCGTTTCCTTTTGATAGTTAGGGTATGGTGCTTTATGAGTCCTGGTAGTGCTGTTAGGATACGGCGGGTTTGCTATGGGTTCTAAATGGGCAGTGTTTGTAGTAGTTCCTAATGTGTCTGGCGGTTGGCACTGGATTATAGTAATGTAGAAGTCTTTTAGTCTTTCTTTATTCATACACTCATTAAGAGGCATGTTTACTAAAAGTTAGTGTATGGTAACATTACGCAAATATTTATGCAAATGAGGCCCATTATGCAAATGAGGTCCCACACCGAGTCTCCGCACATGGCCCCGCACCCCCCCTTGGGCCGCCCCTGTTTGTATACCACCTTATCCTACAATCAAAGTGGTTACATCACATTGGTTGAGTCTTTGATGGAAATGCTGATTTTAACTAGGTGGCTAGAATGAGTCGATCCCTAGATTTTACCCTTGTGAGGTAGCTGAGAATATCTCCTAGAGTAGCAATGGTTGCTTGCACAGCATGTCCAGTTCCAGATGCTCAAGGAACAGAAGATATCCTCAAGAACAGAATCCTTTTCTCCAGCAGGATGGTAGTAATATACATAGCATAGGTGCCAGTTCTGTAGGTACCTGAGCAGCCCAGTGTACCTTTGCCCAGGGAAGGGGAATTTGTGATGGATTTACTATCCCCCCAAACATTTTGAAAAGTTGGCTCCTATGATGCATAGTGCTCCAAATGTCACAAAACTGTTTTAAAATTCAAAAACATGGGGGGTAAACTTCTGGTCATATAGAACACAAATTTATACTTGGTCTTCACTGTTTGTGGCGAAGCATTAGTCTTATCTTCAGAGCAAAAGCTGCATGGAAAAATATCCCTGTCTGTTCTATGTTGAAAAATTGTGAACGATTCAGCACAGCTTTGGGGGGAACAAGCAATAGCCTCTCAGCCTATTCCAACAAGTAGAGTAGATTTTAAATTCATATATGGAAATGACAAAAACTTAAAACTTGGCACCCTACCTGTGAGCACTTGAAGCCAAAAGAAGAAATAATCTCACGAGTGCTTTATGAGGAGCAGCACTGCAGGCAGGCTTGGGGTAACTACCGCGATCCTGCCAAAGACCTTGCTGTGGAGGCAGGCAAGCCAGGGTGAACTGCAGTGATGGCAGGAAAAGGAGCAGTTATGGCGATCCTACTGCGTGCCAAAGACCTCATACCTCGTGACGGGGGCCGGCAAGCCTGGGAGAGCAGCAGTGACGGTACAGCATTGGTAAGAGGAACGGGAAAAATGGTGAGCATGCTTTGATCAACGTGTCCAGGAGGGAGGTGAGAAGTGTTTCTGTGCTGTGGAAAGGCTTGAATCTGTGTTGATAGCAGTCAAGAAGGGCATTGGTATCTATGAAGTCCTGAGTCTGAAGTTGCACAAGCTTTTCAATGATTTTGGCTAGGGATGAGATACTGGAAATAGGATGATAATGCTGAAGGGTCTGCTGAGGGGCATAAGAATATAAGATATGCCATACTGGGTCAGACCAAGGTCCATCAAGCCCAGTATTCTGTTTCCAACAGTAGCCAATCTAGGTCATATGTACCTAGCAGTTTCCTCAAGAGACACAAGTTCCACAATGCTTGTACTGGGTCAAGCATTGATATCTTCGGTCACTTCTTAATAATGGTTTATGGACCTTTCCTCCAGGAACTTGTCCAAACCTTTTTTAAACCCAGCTACACTAACAGCCTTTACTACATCCTCCGGTAACAAATTCCAGAGTTTGATTACACGTTGAGTGAAAAAATATTTTCTTTTATTAGTCTTAAATAGTTTACCCTGTAGCTTCATTGCATGTCCCCTAGTCTTTCTATATTCTGATAAGGTAAACAATCGATCTATGTTTACCCGTTCCACTCCGTTCATTAATTTATAGACTTCTATCATATCTCCCCTCAGCCGTCTCTTTTCCAGGTTAAAGAGCCCTAACCTTTTTAGCCTTTCTTCATAGGAGTATCCTTCCATCCCCTTTACCATTTTGGTGGCTCTTCTCTGTACCTTTTTAGTAAGGGTCTGATGAAGGCTTGTTTAAGGGCAGCAGGCATAAAGCCTAGTGATAATAATGTTTGGACAATATGCAGTATGGTTGGAGCAAGATCTTGCTTGGTCATTTTAATCCAAGAGAATGGACAAGGGTCAAGTGAAGAGATGGTGCAGTTGAGGTTTGATATAATATGTACAACCTCTCAAGTGGATAGCTGTCTGAACGATGACCAGGTTGTTGCATCTATGGTTCGAGGAGGTGGATGGTAGTATGGGGTACGGGTGTGGTAGAAGATTGCTTTGATTGGAGAAATTGCGCCATAACATTTGATGAAAGAGTGGGCTTAGAATTTGTGCTGTTTGGGATTTTGGGCAAATTCAGGGTTATGTTGAATAGCTCTCAAGGGCGGTTAAGATATGCATTAATTAGACTGGAATGGTACTCCTTTTTTTCAGTAGGGTAAGTGTGCAGTAGTTGATTAGTGCACTAGTGTAAGCTGTGTGTTTGGATTGATTTCTATGTCGTCTCCATCTCTGTTCTAGTTGCCTGAGGTTGCTTTTTAGTGATTTAAGTTGTGGGGTGAACCAGGAAGCATGGTGTGATCTCTTCATCATGGGGATGTTGGCATGTGAGGCTATGCTTGTATTCCAATCTACTATGAAGGCATTGAGGTTGCTTTGGTTATTCTGTGTTATGGGTGGTATACTGCTAATGAATGAGTCATTGTCAAGTGCTTTAAATCATCATGGGGTGGTCGAAGATGATTTAAAGTTGTCTGTTTTAGAGGAGCTTGGGAGGTAGAATGTAATTAGGTTATGATCAGACCAAGCTACTGATGTGACTTTTGTCATGATGGTAAGGTTTTGGTATGGCCAGGTTACTGGCATGAAAATGAGGTCCAGGGTACTTCCCCTTTTGTGCACTGATGTCTTGATGATCTGGTTGAGATGGAGTGCTTCGAGCGCTTGGAGGAACGAGATGGCTTGTTAGGTAAGGTAGTGGGGTTGATGTCCCCTAGGAGCATAAACCACTTGTTTTTGTGGTGTTCTGAGCATGCTTCCTCAACGAGTGGTGAAAAGTCACTGGGTCCTGCTGTTGGTCTTCTTTATGTTAGGCAGAGAGATAAATGGGTGTTGCTTATGGTTATGATATCTAGGGTGGTATTAGAACTGGAACTTGCAGTTTTGAAGTTGAAGACCCGGAAGAAGGGTTGGATCCTGTTGTTGTATGAGTGGTGGATAATAGGAATGTATGATGTAGTGGTGGTAAGGCCTGAAGACTGTAAGAAGGTGTGGCAGGCAAGGAGCAGGACGATGAAGTGTGGGGCAAGGAAGAACATGGTGTGCTGTTTGATTTGGGAGGTCCTCAAATTTTTTAGCTTTTGGTGGTTGTGGTAGTAAGTGAGCTGTTAATGACTGTGCTGGGGTGGAGTGGTGAGGAGTGTTCTCCTTGTTGCAGCTCTCAGATTAGCTGGGTTATTTGTTGTGTTTATAGCAGATGGATGTTGCAATCCTTTTTGGGTAGCTTGTGTGCTGCGTGGATCTTCAGGGGGCAGTGAGGTCTTGTTTCCTGTGCGCTGATGTGTTGGGACGTGCCAGAAGGCCACCCAAAAGGGCCCTCTGGCAAGGCCCTCAGGCACCGGGCCCACCATGTGCCGAGCATGCCTGATCATGGCTGCTTGTTAAAAGTATGTCTGGAGCCGGGCTGATTGGCCGTTCTGGTGGGGAATGGGGAGGAGCTTACCTTCCCACTCCCTGCTGGTGCTCCAATCGGTCCAGTAGTGCAGGAAATCTAGGGGTAGTATTGGATAAGGTAGATTTGGTGGAAAAGTGGGATATAGAAGATGGTTAAAAGGGAAACAGAAACATTTTCTGAAGACAGTACCAGTGATACTTAATTTAGCCATCCTGGAAATTATGGAAATGGATAATTATAGTATGCAAGTTTCAGCTATGTATAAGGTAGGTCAAAAGAGAATACACCGATTACTGAGACAGCACCCTATTCAACAAGAAGGATATTCTAACTTACTCAGAGATCGGTGGGACCTTCTAGTTAAAGCAGGATCTACCCAGAATAAGAGTCTAAGATCTGGAATAGCCTCCCGGACAATATCCAAACAACAAATAACCTGGAAGACTTCTGCAAGAAGATAAAGACATATTTATTTTCTGAAGACTTTGACAATGTGACTACCTAATCATGTCCTCAGCTCTGATAATACGTAGTTCCCGACTTGCATTCACCCCCCTTTTTCATCCCCTCCTCTCCCCCCTCTAATCTCCTCCCCATTCCCCCCTTACCACTGCATTAGGCCCTTCTTCCCCAATGATAAATCCCCTCAAGACAATGTACCGTATATAAGTTCCCCCTTTTTACCCATAACACCCTCCTAGTTTATATGTTATGTTTAAGTTATTACAAATGTTCCATGTACGTTACTGTTCAGATTGTTCCTTGTAAACCGCCTTGACATCTTGAAAGGAGGTAAATATATACACAGTATGTATGTATGTATAAATAAATAAAATAAATTACATAATTAAGTACTGGATCTAGGGCTCATTTTTTAAATTCATTATGAGATTCTGACTTAATTGGACACAGTGAAAGTTAATACAATTATGCCTTGCAGGTCACAAAGCTCTTCTAAGTGCTTGCAAGGGGAAGAAAGAGAGCAGGGTACTTTTGATACACCAATCTAAATACTCTGTAGTGAGGATTCCAAATTGGTGAAGTGACCATCCTCAAATGTTCACACATGGATTGCATATACTGATTGTGTACTGAGCCCCTGAAGGTTCTCTTGTCTTGTCTGAGGAATTTCTAGCATTACTATCTAAGGTATCTTTAATGTTTTCTGAACCATTTGCAGCAGGGGACTTTAATATAGTCTGGGACAACATGGGTAACAGACTGGACATAATCCGTATCAGAACCAACAAATTGTGCAGGGCATATATTAGACTTAGGGGAGCACAGTGAATGGCGGTGGCCAGAGCTATTAAAGAGGCTGGCTGTTGCTGCTTTAACTTGTGCTTTGTTATCTGGCCAGTGGCTGACTATTACCACTGATCAGATAACTTAAACATTATCAAGCCAGACCAGATATTCAGTGCCACTGGTCAGAAATAGCCCTGACCCTGAATATCTAAAATGATTAAAGTTAGGACAGCTTTTTTTCTTACCTAACTTTGCCTATTTTAATTAGCTGGTTAGCAGCTTAATATTGCTGCTGACCAACTAATATTGCTGCCCCCAGAACACCCTGATGCTAGCTGGCTAGCATAGGGGCATTCAATTGGCCTGAGGGGATATTCAATGGGACCTGCAAACCGCATTAATCTTTTTGATATGACCCTCCTTAATTTTTAGGAAGCTTGGACATTCTGTAAAGATTGAAAATGTGGTGGTCGAAGATGTCATTTGATCTGACTGTTCCATCATCCTACTTGATATACTTGGAATAGGTATGTAGTGTAATACTTTGATAAATGGATTAGGGGAGAGTGCTAGATGTGGTATACTTAGATATCAGCAAGGCCTTATAAATCAGTCTACATCTGCAACTTATAAATATAAGGGAAAGCGGGGTAGCTTTCTTCCGCCTTCACATGGTCTTCCTCTTCTTCATACTCCCTAACTGTTTCCCCTCTTACCAGCACCTTCACTCTTCCCTTCCTTATCTCCCCTTTACTGTCCTCCCTTCCCCCTCCATTCTGTCTTCTACCCTATCATCAGCTCTTGAGCTTCATCGCTTTCTCCCTTATTCAACCATCTCCTCTCTCTCTAAGGCAACCTCACCCTCGTTTCCGCCGTACTGTCTCCTCTCTACCCCATACTCTGCTACTCCTTCTCCTTCTCTCATCCGGAGATATCAACCCCAATCCTGGCCCCCCTAGACTTCTGTCTCACTCTGAGAAGAGATCTTCACGCAACATGTCTAATCTTATCCATATCTCTCTCCTTTCCCCTTCCACTCTCCCTTTCTCATGTGCTTTGTGGAACGCACACTCTGTCTCTAATAAACTTGCTTTTACTCATGATCTCTTTACCTTTAATGCTCTACATCTTCTTGCTCTAACCAAGACCTGGATCCTCCCAGATGATACTGCATCTACTGCTGCTCTCTGTCATGGGGCTATCAGTTCTCCCACACACCTCGTCCCACTGGCCATGGTGGTAGTGTTGGGCTTCTACTTTCTCCCTCTTGCCAGTTCCAACCCCTCCTGCTGCCTCAGTCTCACTCCTTTCTCTCTTTTGAGGTCCACACCATCCACCTTTACACTCCACTTCCTCTCCGGGTAGCTGTTATTTATTGACCTCCTGACAGGTCTGCTTCTACCTTTCTCAATGACTTTGACTCGTGGCTTTCCTTCTTTCTGGATTCCTCTTCCCCCACTCTTATTCTTAGAGATTTTAACATTCATTTCGATAACCCCTCTGATCCTTATGCTTTAAAGCTCCTCTCTCTTACCTCCTCGTTTGACCTCCAACTTTGTTCCACTGCCCCCATTCACAAGCATGGCCGCTGCCTTGATCTGATATTTTTCTCTAGTTGCTTACCTTCGAACTTCTGTAGCTCAGTTCTTCTCTTATCTGACCATCACCTTTTAAGCTTTAATCTTCATCACCAGCTGCCTCAGCCTTGTCCTGTCTCCTCCAACCTATTTAGAAATCTTCATGCTATTGATCCCTTGGCTCTTTCTTCCACTATGTCATCTAAGTCTTATAATGCTGCACTCTCCTCAGCTCTGGATTCTCTCGCTCTGCCCATGCCACATCTGGTGAGACATTCTGCACCCCAGCCCTGGCTTTCACCCACTACCCGCTATCTACGTTCCTGTGCCCATATTGCTGAGCGTGCTTGGCTCAAATACCGCTCCCCTGCAGACTTTCTACACTTCAAATTCATGCTTGTCTCTTTCCAGTCAGCCATAGCTCTTGCCAAACAAGACTTCTATGTCCATCTGACTAACTCTCTTGCCTCTGATCCTCGCCGTCTCTTTACTAGTCTCAGCTGTCTTCTCAAAGTGCCTCCGCCTCTGATCCCTCCCTCCCTTTCTGCCCAAACCCTGGCTGTCTATTTCCATGACAAAATCCACAAGATCACCCTCCAATTCCCCACAAAGCCAGCTACTTCCCCTCCTCCCCCTCTTCACTCCCAACTCTTCCCCCCTATCTCTGCTACCCTCGCTTCCTTTCCTGTGATCTTTGAAGAGGAAACCGCACACCTTTCTTCCTCCAAACTCACCAACTGCTCCTCTGATCCTATCCCCACCCATCTCCTAAGCCCCATCTCCTCCACCATTGCCCCTTCCATCTCTCATATTCTCAACCTATCGCTCTCCACTGCAACAGTCCCTGCAGACTTCAAGCATGCTGTGGTCACACCTCTCCTCAAGAAAACCCTCACTTGATCCTACCTGTCCTTCTAATTATCGACGCATCTCTCTCCTTCCCTTCACTTCTAAACTACTTGAACATGCGGTTCACCGCCGCTGTCTCGACTTCCTCTCCTCTCATGCCCTCCTGGATCCCTTACAGTCTAGCTTTTGTCCTTTACACTCTACTGAAACGGCTCTTGCCAAAGTCTCCAGTGACTTCTTCCTGGCAAAATCCAAGGGCCTTTACTCTGTCCTCATCCTTCTTGACCTCTCTGCTGCTTTTGACACTGTTGACCACAACCTTCTCCTTGATACCCTATCCTTGCTTGGTTTTAGGGGCTCTGAACTAGCCTGGTTCTCCTCTAATCTCTCCCATCGCTCTTTCAGTGTGTGTTCTGGTGGCTCCTCCTCCTCTGCTACCCTGCTCCCAGTTGGTGTACCCCAAGGATCTGTCTTGGGTCCGCTCATTTTCTCTCTCTACACCCAGTCCCTTGGTGCGCTTATCTCTTCCCGTGGCTTTCAGTACCATCTGTATGCTGATGACTCCCAGATCTACCTCTCTACGCCTGAAATCTCTCTGGCAATCCAGACCCGGATCTCTGCCTGCCTTTCTGACATTGCTGCCTGGATGTCTCACCGCCGCTTGAAACTGAACATGGCCAAGACTAAACTTCTGATCTTTCCCCCTAAAACCTCCCCTCTTCCTTCTTTCTCAGTCTCTGTGGATAACTCTGTACTCCTTCCTGTTTCCTCAGCCCGCAATCTGGGGGTTGTCTTTAACTCCTCTCTCTCTTTCTCCACACATATCCATCTGATAGCTAAGACATGCCGTTTCTTTCTCTATAACATCAGCAAAATCCGACCTTTCCTTTCTGAACACACTACTAAAATGCTTATCCACTCCTTAATCACCTCCCGTCTTGACTACTGTAACCTACTCCTTGCTGGCCTCCCTTTGAATCATCTCTCTCCCCTTCAATCTGTTCAACACTGCTACGTGGATAATCTTCCGCCAGCCTCGTCATGCCCATATTACTCCTCTTCTCAAGTCACTTCATTGGCTCCCTATCCATTTCTGCATCCAGTTCAAAGTTCTCCTGCTGACCTATAAATGCAGCTCTCTGCGGCTCCTCACTACCTTTCTTCTCTTATCTCTCCTTACAACCCCCCTCAGGAACTCCGCTCTTCTAGCAAACTGCTTCTATCTGTGCCCTTCTCTTCTACTGCTAACTCCAGACTTCACTTCTTTCACCTTGCTGCACCTTATGCCTGGAACAAACTACCTGTGTCTGTACGCCAGGCACCTTCTCTAACCCTCTTCAAATCCAGGCTGAAAACCCACCTCTTCGCTGCTGCTTTTGGATCTTGACTCACCTGATCTCCTTTTTCTTTCCTCTTGCTTTATCCCTACCTATACCTTCTGTGTTTGTCTTGACTAGATTGTAAGCTCTGATGAGCAGGGACTATCTCTTACATGTCTGTGCAATGCTGCGTACGACTTGTAGCGCTATACAAATGCTTAGTAGTAGTAGTAATAAATAAACTGAGTGTCCTTGGGATGGATACTAAAGTGACTGACTAGGTAAGAAATTGGAAAGTGGGAGGAGCCAGAAGGTAGTAGTAAATGGAATTCACTCTGAAGATTAGGGGCATTACTAGGGGTATTACCAGGGATGTGCCTCGGGGGTCAATCCTTGATCCTGTTCTTTTTAATATTTTTGTAAGCGATATTGTTGAAAATCTGTCGGGAAACGTATTATTTTTTGCAAATGATGCCAAATTTGTAGCAGAGTAGACACCCTGGAAGGTGTGGATAACATGAGGAAGGATCGAGCGAAGCTTGAAGAATGATGAAGAATTTGGCAGCTAAGATTTAATACCAAAAAATGTGAGGTCATGCATTTGAGCTGCAAAGCCCAAGGAAGGCGTACAGTAGAGGGGGTTAAGCATTTCAGGGCACAAAAGAACAGGACCTGTGGGCAGGGTCGGCCCGTCCATTGAGCAAGAATGTTGTTTGCACAGGGCCCCGCGTTTCAGGGGGCCCCGCACAAACAACATTCTGCATTAAAAAGACAGCCGCTGCCGCCATGGCAGCGGCAGATTCAAGTGTCCCGCGACCCCCCCCCCCCCGCCTGCCCGGCAGAGCCTCTCTTGAATCCGTTCCCTCAGCGCCGGATTTCAGAGCCGCGAAGGGAGAGTTTCCCTTTCTCGCAGCTCTGTTAAGCACGCCGGGGCTGATGGGAAATGGGAAATGCCTGTTTCCCATCAGCGCCGGCGGGCTTAACAGAGCCGTGAGAAAGGGAAACTCTCCCTTGCGGCTTTGAAAGCTGGCTGCGGGAACGGATTCAGGGAGGGCGGCACTTGTTTCTGCCACTGCCACGGCAGCAGCAGCAGCCAGGTTTTTTTTTTTTTAAGTTTCCCTGGGCTGATGGGGGAGGGGATTTAGGACTGGAGGTGAGCTGATGGGGGGGGGGGGGTTAGGACTGGTAATGGGCTATGGGGGAGCTAAGACTGAAAAGGGGTGATGGGGTAGGGCTAGGACTGGTAATGGGCTATGGGGGGGGCTAGAACTGGAAATGGGCTGATGGGGGGTTAGGACTGGTAATGGGCTATGGGGGGCTGACTGAAAATGGGGTGATGGGGGTTAGGACTGGAAGTGGGCTGATGGGGGGTTAGGACTGGTAATGGGCTATGGGGGGCTAGGACTGGAAATGGGCTGGGGGGTTGCTAGGACTGGAAATGGGCTGAGTGGAAGGGGGGCTTGAACTGCAAATAGTTGATGGGGAGGGGGCTTGGAATGGAAATGGGCTGTGAGGGGAGGGAGCTAGGACTGGAAATGGGCTGAGTGGGGGGGAGCTAGGACAGGAAATGGGCTGATGGAGGGGCTAGGATATGACTGGAAATGGGGGGGTGCCAAGATTGGAAATGGGCTGTAGTGGGGGCTTGGATTGAAATGGACTCAAGGAGGGGCTAGGACTGGAAGTAGGCTCATCGGGGGCTTGGATTGGAAATGGGCTGAGTGGAGGGGAGCTAGGATTTGACATGGGTTGATGGTGGGGCTAGGAAAGGACTAGAAATGGGCTGATGGGAGGCTGGGATTGGAAATGAGCTGATGGAGGGACTCGGATAGGACTGGAAATGGATGAGGGAGCTAGGACTGGAAATGGGCTGATGGTGGTCTAGGACTGGAAATGGGCTGATGCGGGGACTAGAAGAGAGCGGATGCTGGGTGGGGCTGGAACTAGAAGGGAGCTGATGTTGGGGGAGGATTAGAATGGGATGGGGCTGGGAGAGTGAAATGGAGAGGGGAAAATATTTTGTGTGGGAAGGAAGACAAATCTACAATTGGCTGGGTATGGGGAGAGTAAGTGGGGATTGAGGATGGAGGGGTAAAATTTGAGTGGATGAAAAAGGAATGAGAAAAGAGATTAGTATGTTAAAGCAGATGTAGAGAGAGAATGGAAAAAAACTAGAAGAGAGAAGAAAGGACAAATGGACAGCAGATGATGGACAGTTAGCAGAAGACACGAAGAAACCAGAAGAAAGTGGCTGGAGCAATTGCAACTGAAGAAAAATGCACAAAAGGTAGAAAAATATCTCTTTATTTTGAATTTATTAACTGGAATATGTCAGCTCTGGGAAATGTACATCATTAACGTCTGCACTTTGTTTAGTACAAGAGGAAATTCATTTATAGTTTTATTTCTACAGTGTTGTTGTACATTCCAAGTTTGGCTTTTGGGGTTCCCAGTTTAATTATTGTCTTCCTGTTTCTAAATTGTGATTCCTTGTTTGGTGATGGTCTATGTTCTGCATGTGTAACTGAGCTGAGGTAATCTCCAGGAACAAGCAGGAATGTAGTCTTCACATATGGGTATCGTTGGTACAGATGGAGCCTGCGTGGGAACGCTCCCCAGCGTCCAATAGGAAAGCTTTTGGGGGCATCCCACAGCGCCTGCTTGCTGCCTTCCCACCTTTCCAACTCTCCCTCTTCAGTTCTTCGTTTTCCGTGGAGCCAACAGGTCGCATACCCTGTCACCGCAGAAATTGTAGTCTTATTCTTTTGCTTTTTGTGGTCGCGTCTGCCTTCACTCGACGCCTGCCGGTACCGCCGGTTCTCTTTTCTTCTTTTAAAAAAACAAACAAACAATCTTTTTAAAAGATTTTTTCTCAGGGGCCTCTCCCCTCTCGGCTCTAGGTGCCATTTTGGGCACTAGGCCCACTTTTCTTCAAACATGGAGAAACCAGCTAGTGGTTTAAAAAAAAAATGTTCTAACCGTGGCAGTACCATATCCGTCACCGACACCCATGAACAGTGTCTTAAGTGTTTAGGTCCTGACCATTCTCCATTGGAGTGTCTCTCCTGCAGAAAGATGACCAAGAGGGGCCTGTAGAACAGAGCTGCAAAACTCGGTACCCTTTTTGCCGCAGATACAATGTCAGTTGCATCGATGTCTTCCAGGGCTTCATCTTCCTCCCATGGATCTCAGGTAACTAAACCTAAGTCTTTTAAGACTGGCCGGTCCTCAAAGGGTAGATCTCCTTCCAAGCATCGAGATGCCACTGGCGTTGACCTCGAGGAAAGTTCACTGGCAAAACAGCCCCGGCAGGAGGCTTCGGTCTCCAAAGCATTAACGGGGCTCCAGAATGTTCCAGAGGCTTCCACCTCTGCAGAACTACTGGTGCCATGTTCTGGGGTCATGGCCGTTTCCACCGGTAACGACACCCAGGCATCGGCAGGAGCGATGGATCAAAGAATCCTTGCTATCAAACGCAGTCTAGTGGCTCTCTTAGCAGCTTCGGTAACGCTAAGACCACTACAGACGGTTCCACAGGTATCAGTACTGACATCGGTGCCGGTACCAACTGCACCTGCCTCGGCCGGTATACTTCCTCCCATGCCGAGCCTTGTGTCTATTTCAGGTATCGAAAGATTGGTACCGAGACACCTCGATACTGACTTTGAGCGATACCGGTACCGTGTGTTGCAGGAACACCCGGAACAGAGATACTTCAAATCCTCCGATGACTCTGATGGTACTAGAGCAATCCTTCCACAGGATCCCTCTCCTTCTTCTCAACGCAGAATGTCTCCTCCAGAGGACATGTCCTTCCATGATTTCATATGTGATGTAGCTTGAGGTCTTGCAATCACAGTGACTCCAGAGAAGGAACCCAGAGCAGAAGAATTAGAAATTTTTCAATATCCTAAGGCTCCTTAAGAGGCAATAACTCTGCCCATTCATAGGATCTTGCATGACCTTATGTTAAGAATGTGGGAAACCCCTTTAATGGTGTCTCCACACTCTCGACGTCCCGAACCATGTACTGAGTTCCAAGTTGTCCTGGTTTTCAAAGACTCAATTACCACACCATTCAATGGTAGTAGAATCGGCGATGTGTAGGATTAAGAGTGCTAAAACGCATTCTTCCAATCCTACAGGCTGTGAATCGAGGACGCTCAATGCCCTTGCACGTCGATGCTTCCAGTCCTCCATGTTGTCAGCCAGGATCAGCTCTTACATTCTCTATATGGAAATGTTCCTCAAGGAAGTTACAGGAGACTTGGAGCTCATGAACCCTCTTCTTCCTGAGGACAAAAGAGAGGAATTTCTTACTCTGGTCAAACATGCCCAGGATGTCTCTAAGTTCGTGAACCGTGCAACCTTTGATTGCTTTGAATGTATTAGCAGAATTTCTGCTATTTCAATTGGGGCACGTCGTATTGCCTGGCTTCAGGCATCAGACTTAGAACAATGGGTGCAAGATAAACTGGGAAACATCCCTTGCACAGGAGAATATCTCTTTGGCAAGGATTGGCAAGACAAGGCAAATCAGATTGAATCTGAAAATACTACCTTGACCAGACTATCAAAGTCTACAGCCAACCCAGCAAAGAAAAAGTCAGTCAAGAAGCCCTTTTTCAACAAGAAAAAGAGGTTTTACCCATCTTACACTCATTATTCTCACTGTCCAGTTCATGTTCCCCAAAAGGGGCAGCAACAGAACAGACAGCAAAGGAAGCCACAAGTTCCAAGAACTCAACCGGCTCAACAAGCTTAGCCTCCTCAGGGGCTTTGACTCTTTCCTAGAGAACTTAGTCTTCCTGCCCCTGAAAGGTCTGGAACCCCTTACCATTCCAAGCAGGCTATGCCATTTTGCCAAAAGATGGCAACAAATAACATCAGAAAATTGGACACTGTCCATTGTACGACAGGGGTACAGGCTTCATTTTCACAGCATGCCCCCTCCTACAATGATAAGACAGTTCAATTCTCAGGTCCCTGCCACCAATCTCTTGGGTCAGGAGGTCGCATCACTTCTTGCTCAAGGAGCAATAGAAGAGGTACCCATATCCTAACAGGGAACAGGATTATATTCCCCCTACT
Source organism: Ichthyophis bannanicus (assembly GCA_033557465.1). Lineage (NCBI taxonomy): Eukaryota > Metazoa > Chordata > Amphibia > Gymnophiona > Ichthyophiidae > Ichthyophis > Ichthyophis bannanicus. The sequence goes on along the minus strand of CM066035.1, from coordinate 166,532,430 downwards.
TTCTCATCCCAAAGAAAACAGGGGGACACAGGCCCATTCTGGACCTCAGAGAATTAAACAAATATCTCTTCCGAGAAAAATTCAAAATGATCTCCCTCGGAACACTCCTGCCATACCTTCAGAGTCAGACTGGCTATGTTCTCTAGATCTAAAGGATGCATATACGCATATCCTCATCCATAAAGATCACAGGAAATTCCTTTGGTTCCTTTTCCAGGGAAGACACTTCCAATACAGGGTTCTTCTCTTCGGTCTGGCTTCTGCCCCAAGAGTCTTCACGAAATGCATGGCAGTAATAGCAGCATTTCTAAGAACTCTGGGAATCTTCGTCTTCCCTTACTTAGACGACTGGCTCATTTGAACATCAACAGCTCTAGAAGCTAGCTTCGCTATTTCTCGCACGATGCAAATTCTTCGCTATTTAGGATTGGTCATAAACCTCCCAAAATCTCAGCTCACCCCTTCTCAATCTCTAGAATTCATAGGGGCTCGTCTAGACACAAGACAGTCGAAGGCTTTCCTGCCACAGCCACGCTGTCTTCGTATAATACAACTGGCATTCCAAGCAGCTATGAAACTCTTTCTGACTGCTCGGGAGATGCTTCAGCTTCTGGGACATATGGCATCCACTGTCCATGTGGTTTCATATGCGAGCAGCCCAGTGGACCCTATCCTCTCAATGGACACAGGCCTCGGGTCGCCTATCGGACAAAATCAGAAACTCTCCACGTCTCATTTCATCCCTCCAATGGTGGTAATCACTGGAAAACCTTCTAATAGGATCTCCTTTCCAGCAGCCTCTATGCCAAGCCACCCTAACAACAGATGCATCCAAGTTGGGTTGGGGGGCTCACTTGCACGATCTCTCCACTCAGAGTCTCTGGACCCCACAGGAGGCTTATCTTCACATAAACCTCCTAGAACTCAGAGCCATTTTCTATGCTCTTCAAGTATTCCAGGCCCAGCTCAGCTACAAGACAGACCTGGTTCAAACCGACAATCAAGTAGCCATGTTCTGCGTGAACAAGCACGGCGGAACAAGCTCTCTGTCATTATGCAACAAAGCTTTGTGACTGTGGGCCCTCGCCAGAGAGCTCCAAATCCACCTCCTAGTGGTATATCTTCCGGGCATTCAAAACCTTTGGGCAGACAAACTCAGTAGAATACTATTGCCACACGAATGGTCTCTTCACTCAGACCAGATTGCTCGAGTGTTTCGAATCTGGGGAACCCCAGATATAGACCTCCTTGCAAGTCCACAGAATGACAAACCTCCCCAGTTCTGTTCCAGAATTCCGGCTCAAAACTGTCAGGCAAGAGATGCTTTCCTCCTCCACTGGGGGCAGGACTTCCTCTATGCCTTCCCACCCATTCCCCTCATTCCCAAATCACTGTTTAAGTTTCAGAGAGACAGAGGACGTATGATACTCATAGCTCCACGTTGGCCACGGCAAACGTGGCATCCTCTGCTTCTACGTCTCTCTCAAGCCATGCCACTGGAGTTGGGATATGCTCCAGATCTTCTTTCCCAGGAGGACGGGACGCTATTGCGCCCGAATCCCCAGTCCCTGCATCTTAGGGCCTGGTTGCTGAAAGCCTAGAGCTTCCAGATATCAACCTTTCTCAACAGGTAAAGGATATCCTGGTGGCCTCCAGAAAACCCTCCACAAGGCGATCATATGCCTTCAAGTGGAAAAGGTTCTCTGTATGGTGTTCTCAAAGGGGGCTTCACCCCCTTTCAGTGCCTCTGGAATCGCTACTAGAATATCTCCTCCATTTATCAAATTCTGGTCTTAAAACCATTTCAGTAAGGGTCCCTCTTAGTGCCATTGCAGCTTCTTGCAAGCCTTTGGATGGACAACCTATATTTCCTCTCATCCACTCGTAGCAAGATTTATGAGAGGTTTACCCTTAACAAAACCTCCCATTAAGCCACCGCCGGTGGCATGGGATCTAAATCTTGTTCTCGGGCAGCTCATGAAACCGCCCTTTGAGCCTTTAGCCACTACAGCTCTAAAGTTTCTCTCCTGGAAGGTCATCTTCCTAGTTGCTCTCACTTCTGCGAGACGCATCAGAGAGTTACAGGCTTTAGTGGCAGATCCTCCTTATACAAGATTTCACCATGATAAGGTAGTTCTTAGGACTCATCCCCACTTTATGCCAAAAGTGGTTTTGCCTTTTCATTTAAACCAAGCGGTTTACCTTCCTGTATTCTTTCCTAGGCCTCATGCCTCTAATGCAGAAAGGAACCTTCATACTTTAGATTGTAAAAGAGCCCTGGCTTTTTACCTTTTAAAGAACTAAGCAACACAGAAAATCTTCTCAGCTTTTTGTTGCTTTTGATTCTAGTCATTTGGGACTCCAGTTTCCAAAAGAACTCTCTCTAGGTGGATTGCAAATTGCATATCCTTTGCATACGAGAGTAAGGGACTTTCTCTCGAAGGCCATGTCATAGCTCACAATGTGAGAACCATGGCAGCCTCTATGGCTAATCTTCGTTCTGTGTCCATTGATGACAGCTGTAGAACAGCCACTTGGGCTTCGGTACACACCTTCACAGCCCATTACTGTTTAGACAAGGATTCCCGTAGGATGCCTCATTTGGCCAGGCTGTTCTCCAGCATCAACTAGTTGGAAAGGCAGGAAGGCAGCATGCAGGTGCTGTGGGATGCTCCCAAAAGCTTTCCTATTGGATGCTGGGGAGCATTCCCCCGCAGGCTCTGTCTGTACCGACGATACCCATATGTGAAAACTTATTCCTGCTGTTCCCGGAGATCACCTGCTACAGGTGAGTAACTATGCTTTCTGTTTATATAATTCCTATTTGACATTGCCACTTGTTCTGTGAGGCTGCGTGGCTAATCTTCCGCCAGCCTCATCATGCCCATATTACTCCTCTTCTCAAGTCACTTCATTGGCTCCCTATCCATTTCCACATCCAGTTCAAACTTCTCCTGCTGACCTATAAATGCATTCACTCTGCGGCTCCTCACTACCTTTCTTCTCTTATCTTTCCTTACAACCCCCCTCGCGAACTCCGCTCATCTAGCAAACTGCTTCTATCTGTGCCCTTCTCTTCTATTGCTAACTCCAGACTTAGCTCTTTTCACCTTGCTGCACCTTACGCCTGGAACAAACTACTTGTGTCTGTACGCCAGGCACCTTCTCTAACCCTCTTCAAATCCAGGCTGAAAACCCATCTCTTCGTGCTGCTTTTGGATCTTGACTCACCTGATCTCCTTTTTCTTTCCTTTTGCTTTATCCCTACCTACACCTTCTGCGTTTGTCTTGACTATATTTTAAACTCTGATGAGCAGGGACCGTCTCTTACATGTCTGTGCAGCGTTGCGTACGACTTGTAGCGCTATACAAATGATCAGTAGTAGTAGTAGTAGTGTTCTCTTTCCCCAGTAGGTCATGTATTGTTATTCTCTGAAATGTATTGGTTTAATATTTGCAGTGTTGCCTTTTGATAGGTAGAGTATGGTGCTTTGTGAGTCCTGGTAGTGCTGTTACGATACGGCGGGTTTGCTATGGGTTCTAAATGGGCAGTGTTTCCTAATGTGCCTGGCGGTGGGCACCGGATTATAGTAATGTAGAAATTTCTTAGTCTTTCTTTATCCGTACACTCATTAATAGGCATGTTTACTAAAAGTTAGTGTATGGTAACATTATGTAAATGAGGCCCCACACCCCCCTTGGGCTGCCCCTGCTTGTGGGTGATGTTAAAGTGGTCAAACTGGTAGAATAGGCAATGGCAAAAGCCAGAAAAATGCTTGGGCGTATAGTGAAAGTGCTGATCTATACCTTACATGTGGAGAAGGAATTAGGACTAGCACCATTTAATTATATTTAGCTAGATGTAAAGAGGATGGCAAAGGCTTTGGGGTAGGTACTAGAAGCAAGTTATTTATAGGCTTGCCCTAGCTCGGCTGGTTTCTAATTCTACTACTACTACTACTTAACATTTGTATAGCACTACAAGACGCATGCAGTGCTGTACATGAACATGTATTAGACAGTCACTGCTCACAGGAGCTCCCAGTTTATCCAAGACAGATGCATACAATTAACAGGGGACTAGGATAAAAAGGGAAAATGATTATAACATACAAGAGTGGTAAACAGGAGAATGAGAGGGTCAGGATCCAAAAGCAGCCTCGAAGAGGTGGGATTTTAGCCAGGATTCTAATATAGCCATGGATGCAGCCTGACATACCAACTCAAGTAGTCTGTTCCAGGTAGAGGTTGCAGCAAGGTAGAACGAGGACATGCATTACCTCCTAGTTTTCAGAGGAGCACAGGGGATTGAAACAAAGACAAAATGGCACTCTGCTAATTGTGTTAATTGCTTTGAATATCAGGCCCACAGAATTCTGTTAAGTAAAAGCAAATGCTTATGTTGGTGCGATCAAGCTAGCAAAAAGAGAATTTTTGGCTTGGATAATTCAAAACACCACCAAAGGTATGCTCAACTGCATGACCAGTGTCAGAATATGATAGCAGAGGGAAGATAAACTATCAGAGATAAGGATCACACCAACGTATTATCAATCAAAAACAGATATGTTGTTGTTAAGTGCTGTTGAGTCAGTGTCGACTCATGGCGACCCTCTGGATAGTTGTCCTAAGCTGTTTTAGTCAAGTGGCTAATTGTTGATAGAATAACTGCAGCTATGGATGCCACTCTATCAATACATCTAATTTCTGGCCTTCCTTTTTTACGTTGACTTTTAACTTTGCCAAGTGTGATGTCTTTCTCTAATTATCTCTCTCTTCGCATGATGTTTCCAAAGTATGAAAGTCGAAGTCTTGTCATCTGAGCTTCTAAAAAAAGCTTAGGTTTGATCTCCTCTAGTACTGACTGGTTTGTTCTTCGGACAGTCCATGGTATACATAGTATTCTTCACCAGCACTATAATTCAAAGACATCAATTTTCTTCCTATCCAATCTTTTTTACTGTCTAACTTTTACATCCATATGATGTTATTGAAAATACCATGGCTTGGACAAGTCAAAGTTTTGTGTGGAGAGATACATCTCTGCTCTTGAGAATACTATCTAGGTTCTTAATAACTATTCTTCCAAGAGCAACGTGTTGTCAGATATCTTGACTGCTTGTCATTTCTTTATTGATTATTGATCCAAGCAGGTTAAAGTTGCCTACTATTTCTATTTCTTCTCCATCAATGATGAACTTATTGATTTTGACAGTTGTCAGGATCTTTGTCTTCTTCATGTTAAGGTTCAGACATATTTTAAGATTATGTTCCTATCATAAGTATAACAAAGCTTGTAGATGAGTCTTCCACTAATCTTCACACATCATTTATCTTCATAGTCTTGTTTCTCTGATGATCTATTCTACATATAAATTAAACAGGTAGGGAGAAAGTATGCAGCCATGTTGTATACCTTTGCTAATTTTAAACTATTCTTTTTCCTTATGTAACCTTTGAACTTTTACTTCTTGATTAGTTCTCATGCACAACTTTTACACTATCAGGTGTTCTGGTATATCCATACTTTTTAACGTGCCCCAGAGTTTATGATTTACACAGTCAAAGGCCCTTGCTGTAGTCAATATAACACATATAAATAGTGTATATTTTTAGTATTCTCTCTTTTCACTCCACTCTGCTCCACAGCTCATTTTCCTCCTCTGATCATGGTTTGGACAGCGTCTTAGCTTTTGTGGAGCGAGTTCCCCAGTGTTCAGGGAAGGAGGGGTGCAAGGAGGGTCTAGAGACCAAGCACAATCAGCACACTTGCTCAGGGCAGCTTGCACATGGTGGTCATAGCATTAAGCAGCATCCCCCATGGTCCACCATATAGAATACCTACCCCAGTGGTCTAACAGCTACTGGTGGGGGGAGGTCACAGCCATCTACCCACAGAGGACCCCCCCCCCCGCCCCTTCTTTCTGGGTGTATACCACATGGAGGTGGTGAATGCCCCATAACCCACAGGATGAGGACCCCAGCAGTCACGGCCCCCCAGGTCCATGGATTGCTGCAAGGGGGCTAGGCAGAGGACCCTGATAAGTGAGCTCCAACACTGGAGGCCCACATTCAGTGATAGAAGAATTAGGCTGCTGCTCAGAGTTGGTAGGCCTCAGTCACATCCTCTGATTAGTGTCAGGCGCCATCAGCCCACAGGTACATGGCCCATGGCAGCGCTATGGCCCCCTGGGTGCATGTTTTCACAGTCACATGCACCCCCATGCACAAGGGTCAGATGGTCCCTGTGCTGCCACACCATCATTTAGCCATGAAGTGCACCACCTAATTAGCATGACCCTCCCCCACCACTATAATCTCCTGGCTCCAACTCTACCTCTGAGGCAAGTACTGATTGCGGCACAGAGCATAGGACCTATCTCCTGACACCTCCACAACATGCAGCATCAGCAGCCCTCTGAAACCTATCCAGTGCATATGCAGATGTGAACAACAGCCCATCAGGACAGCTTTTGCTTTGCCCATGGATGTTTGCCCATTGTCTCAGCAGGGTGACTGCAGACTTGCAGGCCCTGGTGTTGAGGTTGTCAGGTTGGTGTTTTCCACCATCATGTCAGCTGTACCATGCAGCACTCCCAAAACAATGGCCTAGGCACCTTGGTACACAGCTCCCATCTCCTAGTGGCCCCCAGTTGCTCCAATTTGTTAGTCCTGCTCCTGCCCTTCATATTTCTTAAAACTCATATAAAAACTGTGTGTCTGAATGGAGTAGTTGGCACATGAGAGCATGGTAAGTGCAGCTAATGCCTGGTCAGAGGCTGGAATTAGTGGCAGCCATGCTAGCAGTGTGGTTGTATAGCTAATGTGCGACTACCGTGCCCACCGCAGCAGCATACCCTGACTCCACCCTTTCTCTGCCCAGTCTCTGCTATGGCCATTCCTACTTGCGTGTTGCTTTGGTAGCATTCCTTGCTGCCATGCGGTCCAATCACAAAACCCAATGTTACCAGCTAGCACACTTCAGAAAACACCCCATATTTGGGGAAAATAATTGAGAAAGCAATAGTAAATTAAGTGTTGGATTTTATGGATACAGGAAATATTCTAGATGCATACCAGGCAGGTTTCTGATGATATAACAGTACATACAATTGTTAGTAGCAGCTTAGGTATGATGGAAAGAATTAGAACATTTTGGTGTACCTGATTTATTTGTCATCTGCATTTGACATCAATTACTCATTCGCCAGTTACATGCAGTAGGGATTTGGGGGATTGCACTAAATATGGTGTTTTATTTGGAATCCAGGCCCATGTACTGACAAGTGGATTTCTTGAGGAAGCAATACATCCCCTTCTTATTTAATTTATTTATTTATTTACATTCTCTTATATACCGCGCTATTCTGCATCAGTGCGGTTTACATTGAACAAACTGAAATTACATTGAACAGGGCATTATAACTTGGAGATAACTACTTTACAGGGAACATGGGCTATAGAGGGTTAAGTGGCTTGCCCAAGACCACAAGGAGCACCTGTGGGACTAGAAACCCCAGTCCTTCCGGCCCAAGGTTGCTGTCCTCTAGTGGGATTTGAACCCCCGACCTTCCAGCCTGAAGTACCTTGCCCCAACCACTAGGCCACTCCTCCACTCAATATCTACTTGCCACTCCCCCCCTCCCTCTAAAGAGAAGTTATACAACAGGCAGGATTTCGTTTGTAGATGACATCCGGATAGTATGTCTACAATGGGGAGATGGAAGAGGAAGTATAAACCTTTTAAATAACTGCTTACAACAGGTTTCACAGCATGACGTTTTGGGTAGTACCTTAAATAATGTCAAAAAACAGACACCCTGTGGATAGGAAAACAATAGCTACCTTCAGGGAAGAAGGTAGAGAGAGGTTTAAAATCGCCATGGTCTCAGGAAGGTAAAAAACTCAAATGCTAGTAGGACAGTATATGCTTGAGCATGGCAGTCCAGGTTTGTTGGGGGGTTAGGAGAAACAAAAAGATGGGTAGAATTTCTAAGGACTTTAGTTCATTCAAAAGTGGGGTTCTCAATCAGTTCTCAGGAAACACCTAGGCAGTCAAGTTTTCAGGATAGCCACAGTGAATATGCATGAAGGAGATTTGCATACAGTGGAGGAAGTGCATGAAAATCTCTATTTCAGACATATTCATTGTGGTTATCCTAAAAACCTAACTGGTTAGGTGTGTCCTGAGGACTGGGTTAATGACCACTGCTCCAAAGAAAATATATAAAGGCTCTTTTTAGATAGGTCTTGAGATAGGAAATGAAACATCCAGGTCAGGATGTGCTAAATTTCCTTTGTATTTTACAAAAGGCTCTGTTGAGCATGAAGCTTTTTGTAAAATACAGAACACCGGCACATACAAGGGTATTTGCTGGTTTGTCCAATGGAAACAGCCATTTAGAAAGATAAAAACATAAGACATGCCATACTGGGTCAGACTGAGGCCCATAAAGCTCAGTATCATGTTTCCAACAATGGCTAATCCAAACCACAAGCACCTGGCAGGTTTCCAAAAAGGCACACAGTTTCCACAATGTTTGTCCTGGGGCAAGCAGTGGATTTCCCGGGTCCTCATTAATAATAGTTTATGGACCTTTCCTCCAGGAACTTGTCCAAACCTTTTTTAAACCCAGCTACACTAACAGCTTTTATTACATCCTCCAGTAAGAAATTCCAGAGTTTGATTACGCATTGAATGAAAAAATATTTCTCTTAAATGGGTTACATTGTAGCTTCATTGCATGTTCCCTGGTTTTTTTACTTTTTGATGGCGTAAACAACCGATCTATGTTTACCCATTCGACTCCATTCATTAATTTATAAAACTCCATCATATTTCCCCTCAGCCGTCTCTCTTCCAAGTTGAAAAGTACTAACCTTTTAAGTCCTTCATAGGGGTATTTTTCCATCCCCTTTACCATTTTGGTGGCTCTTCTCTGCACCTTTTCTAATTCTGCTATATCCTTTTTAAGATATGGTGTCCAAAATTGCACACAAAATATGCAAGGTGTGGTTGCACCATTGAACAATTCAGAGGCATTATGATATTTTTTGTTTTATTCTCCATTCCTTTCTTTATGATTCCTAGCATTCTATTTGCTTTTTTGCTGCCGCCGCACACTGGGCAGAGGTTTCAATGTATTATCCACAATGACGACTAAATCCTTTTCCTGAGTGGTGGTTCCTATTGTGGAACCATAGTTTGGTTGTTTTTTCCTACAGTAGGTGCATAACTTTGCATTTGTCCACATTACATTTCATCTGCCATTTGGGTGTGCAGTCTTTCAATTTATCAAGGTCTTCTTGAAATATTTCACAATCCTCTTACTTTTTAACAACTTTGAATAATTTTGTGTCATCTGCAAATCTGATCACCTCACTCGTTATTCCTATTTCCAGGTCATTTAAAAAGCAGCAGGCCCAGCACAGATCCCTAGGGTGCTCCACTATTCACCTTTCTCCATTGGGAAAATTGGCCATTTAGCCCCACTCTCTGTTTTTTATCTTTTAACAAGTTTCTAATCCACAACAGTACACTGCTTCCTATCCCATGACTCTTTGATTTCCCTAAGGCTCTCTCATGAGGGACCTTGTCAAAGGCTTTCTGAAAATCTAGATACACTATATCAACCGGCTCACCTTTATCTATCTGTTTATGCACATCTTAAAAAAATATAACATATTAGTGAGACACGATTTTCCTTGGCTAAATCCATGTTGGCTTTCTGCCATTAAACCATGACTATCTACATGTTCAGTAATTTTATTCTTTATAATGGTTTCTACCATTTTCCTGGCACTACAGATGATTTTAATGATAGTAAGTCTGCAATCTCATATTTCAGTTCTTTCAGCACCCTCCGATGTATACCATCCAGTTGCAGGTGATTTAGTACTCTTCAGTTTATCAAATAATTGTAATACATCTTCTCAGTTTATCAATATTTCTTACAATGCTTCCGATGTATCACCCTTAAATACCATTTCAGGCATGGGTAAGTTCCCTACCTCTTCTTCAGTAAAGACCGAAGCAAAGAAATCATTCAGTCTCTTTGCTATGGCCTTCTCCTCCCTTAGCGTCCCTTTTACCCTTCTATCATGTAATGGTCAAATGAACTCTCTCACAGTTTTTTTGCTACAAATGTACTTGAAAAAGTTTTTATTATGTGCTTTTGCTTCCACGGCAAGATTTTTTTCAAATTCTCTCTTTGTCTGCCTTATCGGTGCCTTGCATCTAACTTGCCAGTGCTTATGTTGTTTCCCATTTTTGTCATTTAGCTGCTTTTTCCATTTCCTGAAAGATGCTTTTTTGGCTACAACAGCTTCTCCAACCTCAGCTTTAAACCATGCTGGCAGTTTTTTGGCCTTCCTTCCACTTTTCTGAAAGCATGGAATATATCTGATCTGGGCTTCCAAGGTAGTATTTTTAAACAATGCCCATGCTTGATGTAAATATTTAACCTTTGCAGCTGCTGCTGTTAGTAAAGAAAAAACTATTTTCCTCATTTAATCATAGTCTCCCTGTCGAAAGATAATACTATGGATTTCCTTGCTGTCCTGCTTTCATTTATTAAATCAAATGCAATCATGCTATGATCACTATTGCCAAGTGGCTCCAACATTCATATGTCTTGCACTAGATTCTGTGCTCTACTAAGGACTAGGTCCAAAATAGCTTCCCCTCTTGGTTCATGAACCAGCTGCTTCAAGAAGCAGTCATTTATTTTATCTAGAAACTTTATCTCCCTAGCATGTCCTGCTGTGACATTGACCCAGTCGATACTGGGGTAATTGAAATCACCCATTATTGTAACTTTTGTTAGCTTCCCTGATTTCTTTTAGCATTTCATCATCCATCTGTTCATTCTGGCCAGGCTGTCAGTAGTACACTCACATTGCCATCGCCTTCCCCTTTTTACATGTGATTTCTATCCATACAGCGTATTTTGTTTTATGCAAAACTTTAATCCTATGTGACTTAATGCCAACTCTTCCTTCTCCCCACCTCTCCCTCCTCCCCCTACCCCCTTCCTTTATTCCCCTTCCTTTCTCTTTGTTCCCCACACACATCAGTAGGATAATGCCTACACACTTATGTGGATTAAACTGCTACAGACTAACAGCAGGATGTATTCCTTTTAACTCATTTTACCTATTTTGCTTTGGTAGACTTTTTGATTGAAGCATGGCTATTTCTTAATAGTGGTGCCTTACACAGAGCTCTTAGTGAACCAGGTTGTCTCCTTTCTCTCAATATCTGTTCCATGATAGAAAATGTATGATATGACTTTCCTTTAGTGTTTCTTTTCCATTTTTGTATATTAAGTATATGTGGTCCTCCTCATCTATACTTGCATGTGCCTAAATGGGTATGTTTTTTATTCCTTTTTATGGCTTGTTTGACTCACTTTTCACCTTTTACTTAATGTTTTATCTCTTTTCAGCCTTGCGTCCTAGTGTTTTTTTAGTTTTATTTATGGTATGATATTGTTTTTATGTTTCATTATTATTTATTATTAATATATGTGCTTTTAGTCCATATTAGTTTACACCTTTTAAAGTTTTTATCTTGTGTTCTTATTCATTGCTTGTATTATTTATTTATTTTTATCATATACAGTTTACTTTATGTTGTGTTCTCATTGTATCTTCTGAGGTTTTGCACTCCCTGAAGAAGGCCTGTGTGGTTAAAATGCATTGGGGGTTGGTTGATCAATAAAGTGCCTGTGACTGCTTTCGCACCTGCTTTTTTTGTGTCTTCTGGCCCCAAAGACATGCCAGCCATGGGCCATCTGGAGCATGTGCTTGCCCTTTCCCACCTCTCATGCTATGTGGATGGCCTGAGGGATGAGCTTAGGGGCCTGTGACTGCTGCTGGAGGCCCACCTCCCCCCCAGTCGCACAGCAGGCAGTCCCGTGTGACACTGAGGGGGGCCCCACCATCTGGGAGGCACACAGGGGCAGCCGTACCACCAAGCAGCATGAGCTATGCCAGTGGCTGCTGGTACAATGACAGCCACCAGGGTGAATTGGCCTGCAGAATTAATGGCCCTGTAGGTGCAGCAGGGACAGGAGTTGGGTGCCATGGAGCACACCTGTTTGCCAGTGTGTGTTGGCATTGTTTGCCCATATTCTTGTCTGTCCCATGCATATTTGCTGGGTAAATAAAGTGTTATGCTGTTCAACATGTGTATCTTGTATGCCTGTGTGTCGGTTGCCCACAACAACCCTGACTAATAATGGCCCCAGTCATATGTGTAGCACTACAGGGGGACACCGTGCTGCATGCCACACGTTCATGGTAGCCCAGGCACAGCTGAGCCAAATAGCCAGGTTGACTGGCCACCACGGTAGCAGGAAATGGAGCAAACACCCAGGGGGAATGGGAAGGCACCACAAGGAAGGGAGGGGAGCCATGAACATGTTGCAGCAGCATAGCCAGTGGTCCACAGGGGCACCGTGACCTAGGGCAGTGGGGCTGGCCGCAGTACAGATGCTTGTGATAGAGTAGTTACTCACCTGTAACAGGTGTTCTCCAGGAGCAGCAGGAATCAGTCCTCACATATGGGTGACGTCGGCGCCGACGGAGCCCTCGCGAAGCAATTTCCC